>CM057160.1:4502843-4505432 GCA_029962745.1 Echinometra lucunter
TTTTTTCATTTTCAAGAAAAACTGATCTTTAAAAAAAAAAATTACTGTTCGAGTATGACATGGCTACATCAATTCCCCATGCATTTGGGGAAAAAATTATGTTGATTCCTGACTTACAATTTCATATGAATCTTTCTTTCTTTTTTTTTTTTTGTTGAAAAAGTATAAACAACATGAATGCAGAGTTGTCCACGATGACATCACAAATGATGGCAAGGTTGTCAACTTTAAAGGGGGTACCCAATGCTGAAACAATGTTAGTTCATCTAAAAGAGCATGATTTTATTAGCAGAAAATCATCTGCCTAAAGTTTATTAAAAAGTTGTGTTGCCAAGGAAACCCCCAAATGTGGTAAGATTTCAGGGGAGCGTTTCATGAAAGGACTTGTCGGATGTTTTATCCGACAAAGTCTGTTTTATCCGACAGTTGCCATAGTAACGATGCTTCTCAGCCAATCAAAATCAAGGAAAGATGTCAGATCTGACAACTTGTCAGACAACAAATGTTGATGAAACGCTCCCCAGGATATTTTTGACCCCTCAGCTGTGACCCAGTTTCAACTGGGTACCCACTTTGACGTCAAAATGACGTCAAAGTGGGTACCTTGTCGCGCACTTCTAGCAAAATGCGCGCAAGGTATAATACATATTGTACAGTCTAGCGCGCAGCACAACTGCAATGCGCGAAACTGGGTACCCACTTTGACGTCATACCTCATACTCAATTTTTTTGGTCAGCTCTTGACTTTTTATTAGAAAATTAGCCAAAATGCATTGATTTCGATTGAAAACCATCATATTTTTAGGGTTATTCTTCTCATAATTCTATTCTCGATCATATATCAAAAAAATGTTTACCATTGTGTAATCACTTTAAGGATCTCCATAACAGGGATTTACTTGAACTATCAAAAAGCTGCATTGGTTACCAATCCGCAAGCGTACAGAATTCAAAATCCTTCTCTTTACATGGAAGGCTGTAAATGGATTGGCACCAAACTATCTGCAAGACCTTGTTTTGCCCTATACACCAGCTCGTAGTCTTAGATCAAGACCCGAGTAGCCTGGGGTGTAAGGGCTTCCTCAGCTGCAGCACCCTCTCTTTGGAACAATTTACCAATGGCTTTGAGAATCATACCATCTTTAGAAACCTTTGAATCCAAGCTGAAAACTTATTTCTTTTAACAATGATCTCCAATACTGGTACTAGACACTTTGACACTCATCCAAACCCTCTTATCTTTTCTTTTCTTTTCTTGTGCGCCTCGGAATAGAATTTTTTCTAGATAGACGGTGCCTTACAAATGCCTATTATTATTGTTATTATTATTATTATTATTATTATTATTATTATTATTATTATTATTATTATTATTATTATTATTATTATCATTATTATTATTATTATTATTATTATTATTATTATTATTTAATATCAATTAACTTTTCTTCTTCAATTTCCAGTAAAAGCTTATAGTAGAAGACATTGCCGAAGACAATAACGCCCAATTAAACATGTTCATGGTAGAGCTTATTAAAATGGTTGGTTATTTTTACCTGGCTGCTAAGAAAGCAATGTATGCTTCTTATAGCATCCAGGGAACCGACGACTTTAAGTCCCCTTACGAAGGACTTGGTAATGAGGATTAATACCTTACCATACACTCTCAGAAAAGTTGGTTAAAATATGAATTTACCAAATGTTGGTTAAAACAAATTTGAACGTAAAACATATGGGATGTTCTTTTAACTAACAGTTGGTAGGTTCATATTTTAACCAACCTAATTTTTTTCTGAGATTGAAAGGCATTAGAGAATCCACTTGGTTTCGAACCCGGGTACTCCCAGTAACGAGACCACTGCTTTACCACAGCGCCTTCTCGGGCTGGTAGGTTCATATAATTTTTAACCAACCTCGTGATTTAACCAACTATTCTAAGAGTTCAACTTTTAAGGTATCCATTGCTTTCCTTGTCTATGCTATTCATGTTTTATATTTGACAAGTAAAATTCACATCAAATCAACAAACATTTACCTTTTTTAGGGGGGGGGGGTAATGTACTGTGAGAAAGGTTTTTGTGACTTGAGGGGAGGGGCGGATTGGTCATGGGGAGTATGAGGGGGGGGGGGGTATCTCTCGGGCCGCATGATATTTGTACAGAGGGCAGGTCAGTTTGTGTTCTATGGGTCATGTTGAGATGGGCCTTTCATTATGAGTATTCCTGCAATTAATTTTAGTCCCAGACCACCCCCTTCGTGAGGACTTTGAAAGGAAATCTCCAAGGCCATACGCTCTCGTGATTCCTGTCAGTCTCATGTTTGCAATTATTGAAACCCAGTCCATAGCGTATGGTTCCAACTCCTTCGCTCCAAAAAGCTTGAGAATAATTGATGAGAATGATCATACTTAGGGTTTTTCCGGGGGAGGGCATAAAGAAGAGACATGGAAAGAATGCATTCTCTTCC
Organism: Echinometra lucunter; assembly: GCA_029962745.1. Lineage (NCBI taxonomy): Eukaryota > Metazoa > Echinodermata > Echinoidea > Camarodonta > Echinometridae > Echinometra > Echinometra lucunter. Next base: position 4,505,310 of record CM057160.1, read on the forward strand.
CATTTCTTTCATATTTTTTTTAGACTTCCAAACTTCCTCCAAATCCCACAGCGCTTCTTATTCGTAGCTTTGATCTGAGCATGCTCAGTACAATTAAATAATCTGTCATGTCTACACAGACAG
>CM057160.1:4505932-4521344 GCA_029962745.1 Echinometra lucunter
CCTAGCGTTCAGTATATATATGACATGCCATGTTAGGCAAGGATATCTAACCATAGCCAGCAAGCTCAAAGGTACTCCAGTAATAAATTCCCAAGCAACTATAAACTGACTAATATCTACTTTACTCCTTCTCTCTCTCTCTCTCTCCTCTCTCCTCTCTCTCGCTCTCTCTCTCTCTCTCTCTCTCTCTCTCTCTTTACTCTTTGAAAAGCTCGAAGGAAGACATGCAGTTTCAATTTCAAAAACAGCAAAAATCTCACAAAATAACGATCAAGCTACATGAAGGCCTGTCACAATCATCTTCTCTTTTCACTTTTTTTTTTTCTGGGTGTTAATATCAAGGACACTGCTTTGTTTTTCACAGAATAAAAACAGAGACACCCATCCCTTTGTAATAATGACATACACAATGCTTCCCATATGATGATAATGAATTCCTGTCATGTGCGCAGGTAGCATGGGAAAACAAGGTCTTACAGTGTGATGTTGTCACATGCAAAGTACTATTCATCTTTCCAAATATCAACCAAACTACAGAACTGAAATGAAAGGATAGGTCTAGAAAAGATTTTATTGCTTTTATTAAAATTGTAGCAATTGTTCCATGATTATTAAAACTGAAAAAAATTAAAATCTTTAGAATGATCTGCTAATATAACAGTTAGATTGTATGAAACTCCTCCTTGGACACTGGGAAGTACAATGCACGTTGTTTACATCTATAACATGACAGGAACATTGAAGACTTGTACTTATAAACCAGACCCAATCAATATTCTAACAAAGCAGGATAAACTTTCCACATTTCATCTATTGTCAGCATCATTCCATCCCAAACTGCTCCAGGGTTATCCTGAGACTAAAGAAAGCACCGCTTCATCCTCTGATAACTTCCCAACAACCATCAATAAGCTATCTAGATAGCCCACTGCCCATACGCTGCCAATCAAAGGCACTCGAAAAAAAAAAAAAAATCAATACCAGTTTCTGCCACTCTGCACAAAGTCGTCCAGAATGACATAACAGCCCCCTGTCGGTAAACCCTCCTGCTCTCGCCCACTGCCTCGCTTCTGTTCTGCACTGTATTGATCCTGATTCACCAGAGTGGAAGGAGTTAAACCATTAGCACCGTGAAGCACTGGCATGTTGCTAATTTCTTGGATCGCTATCTGAGCAGATGGGAGGGAGAGTACTAACAAGCCTAAAAATCAATTTTCTAACTGTCTATTATTCCCCCTCTCTACCCTTTCATTCATCAAAGTCGGAGGACAAACTACCAAGCCCATCCACCACTGCCTGCTACAACCAGGACGGATGGTTAAAGAGAGAACAGAGATACATTAGTTACAGCTCTGCATCAGCTGAATTAATTTCCGTTTATATAAAGCCGAGGTCATTTTTTCGGCTCTCTCAATGACTTTCTTGTGCTGCCGATTTGAAATGAACGGGCAGGTGATTTGGCCAATTCAAGTCAATATCTTGCACCACCAAGAATCAGTCCTTGACATCACATTTAATTACGTAGAAAACTCAATTAATTGCCATCGATCAATACGAGATTGGTGGTAAATTCGGCCTAATTGTAGAAGAAAACTCAGTGATGACTATGAATGTCTGATCAGGCGTTACACTCCAAGGGTAAACTGTGATGGAATGAAGTAAGCCACTAACAAATATGCAAGTACTGTGAAAAAGAAAATTTTGATACATGTAAATGTCAACTAATGTACATTAATAAGGTGGTGGTGTATCTGTCATATGAAAAATATTAAATAGAATAACTATTGCGAAGGCAAAATCCAGCTGTAGCAATTTATGATTTTTTTCCTCCAAAGAAATGCATACCAGATCATTTTTTTCCATAATACAAAGATGATCATACCAGGGCATTCAACATATTTCTTCCTACACTTTGGGTCAGGGAACATGAGTAAGGGCTCGTTCAGACCTATAGCAATGAACTGCATAAACAAACAGAGAACCGCATTTTAAAAAATGGCTGGCAAGTAGAGATGAGTGATGCAGCAAAGGACTTGTGTGATATAAAGCACAATACGCTTTTAAACCCTCCCCCCTTTTTTTAAAAGCGATTTATCCTTGCATATGTGAACAAGCCATAAGGAGGTCTCCAGAAAGTCTAGTCTTAGGGACAATTAAGCTGATTTCTGGGTTAACAACAAGTAAGGATCAAGAGAATGAACATGGATCACTACATAAAAGGGACAGGTGCCAATGTCCTCTTGAGAATCCATATGATTACGTCATAATTTAACATATATCTGGATCTATACTACTGCCCTACTTTGATACAAGGAAGTAAGTGACATTTCAACAAAATCTGATTTACTAATATTTTCATATTGTACCTACTGTAGGACCTACATGTACTCTTCTTTCGAGCCAAATTTAATGCATAAACACTCATCCTGCTAAGAGATACGTTACGCAAGACATCATGGTATTGCACTGACGTCAGTGTGACGGATACATTTTGCTCTTTTATAGGAAATGTCACTTTTGCCACTAATCTAGCATCATGAATTGAAAAGAGAGATGGAGAGAAAGGGAGGGTGGGGAAAGGGAGAGATGGAAAGAGAGAGATAGAAGGGGGATGAGAGAGAAAGATAGAGAAGAGAAGAGAGAGAAGGGAGAGGGAAGGAAAGTTAGAGGTGGAGGGAGAAGACAGAATGAAGGGAAGAGAGATGGAAGATAAAAAAGAAACAGAGACACAGAGAAAATAAGTGGGAGAAGGAGAAGATGGGTATCGGAACGCATCTTCTGCTGCCTTCACGCTTCCGCAGCAGCGGTATCATGGCTCCCGCAGGAATCTAGCCAAATGGGTCATGTGCGATCAGCTAGCTGCAAGATGGAAGCTTCTGAAATACCACTTTCATACATGCACTTCAGAATTTGTTTTTGGTGCAGATTAAGTAATCTACACTTGCAGAACAAGTGTACTAAGTTCAGGTTACAGTAATCACATGGATATGCTTTTAAGGTAATCACAAAAGATACAGTTACCCAATGCTTTCTGCCTCCCTTCCTGCCATGTCATCAATGAATACAGCATGTCTATAAAGAACGTTTCATCCGGATTAAGTCATGAAAATAACTTTCTCATAAGAGAGACTGTCATTGTAGATTTTCTCCACTCTAAATGTAGGTTTGAAAGGACAAAGTGCTGAGCAAGTAATGCAGATACCTTTCATATCGGTGTTTAGGTGTGGAGTAAGTCGGGATTCAAAACTCCCACAGCTTGCGAGTATGAAAGGGGTATTAGAATATAATGGAAGGGACAGTGGATGAAGGATAAGTGAAGGAGTCTTCTCCAGCAGAAGGACGGATCGTCTGAAGGATTTCTTCGAATAAATCATAGGCTATCCCCTTCCAATCCTCGAGCTAAACTTATGTGACAGAGCCTATTTCTCCACGTAACCTAAGATAATTTGGGGTACACCTGAGCCTGTTTACTGCTAAAGATTTTTACTTTATGTTGCAGAAATCCAAGCGGTATGGCGTTTTCATAAATTGGAACGAGATTAGGAAAAGATGAACACTTGAGACTGAAGAGAGAGAGAAGTAAATGAAGTTGTATGAACATCACTTGAGAAGAAACATACGCCTATGTCAAAGGCGCTTCTCCATGACTGTTTATTTGCTATACCGTTGATAACCAAATCTTCGAAAGGCAGTAATCCAAGATATCAATTAGGAATTTGTGAGATAGTTTTTCTTGTCTTGCAAAACAATCATCAAGGAAGAAAATAGGAACTTCACTGCAGCTTCTCCATGTTTCATTTTCTGAAACTCCGTGGGATTTGACTTACCGTGGGTACTAGCAACTTCTTGATTTCTTCGCAGGCTTTCTTTAATTTGAGCTCCGCCCTTTCTTTTGTGTCCTCGACTGTGATGAGTACATGAAGTTCTTCATTTAAATGTTCCCAGTTTTGCTTTCCCCTGTTCATGTCCTCCTAAAGTTTAAGAGATACAAAAAACAAAAAACAAACACAAAAGAGAATTATTTGAAGATCATATAGGAACAGAAAATTACGAACAAACAAGTTTGTTGTGGATATTTTGCTGATAACTCCTTTGACAAAACTGAGAGTTAACCCCTTTTAAACAACAAGTAAAACTTAAACAAACATGAACATATAGGCTCTAAATGCAGATAAAAATACAAGTAGAGAAAAAACAGAAGAGAAAAATAAATAATTCAATATCAGCCTGAAGTGATACAGGGTTAAACATCTATGTATTGAGATCAAAAGTTTAACTTTTCTAGCAAACAATTCAATACTGTTGTGATTGGGATATATAAAATACCATCACTGAACCTAATTCTGAGGTCAAAGTGACATAAATCTTTCACAAACATATTTCATCATCCTGTTTTCTTCATATCCAATTTCAAATGGGAAATGCTGCTATGTCCTTTTAATACAATTTCAATGCCATTATTTTTACTCCTTTCAAATTTGACCTTTTGACCCAGGGGTGGCTACAGACCCCCTCCAGCCTATCCCTGGTGGAATACGCACCTGTCAATGCCCCTTCAAATCAAATCACAGGTTTATCTTTTACAAGTCACAAGCGAATTTTGTCCCACTGATGGAGGGGAATTCTAAGAATGGTATACTCCAAGCTACCGTGTCTCATCCACTTTCTGAAGGTAAGCTTCATATTCAGACATTTTGGAAGCTCATCGATCATACAGATTTATGGATTGTATTCATGGAAGCAGCAAAAGCTGACTTCTGTCAGACACCATCACAATGACAAGTCCAGTGCACAATACAATAACTTGCCAGTGACTAGCCAATTTACTAGCTAATTGATTTTTAGAGTAATAAGTTAACCCATTCGTGACAGAGGTCCACATTTTGGGGTTTGGCCTAATACCTTTTAATGCAAAGCCCTAAAAATCATACCAAATACATGAGCAGAAAGAGCAAAAAATCCTACACAAACTGTGCCCATTTTGGTTGCATCAATATTCGTTGTTTGATGCTGAATTTTTTTGTAAGGAAAATAAGCATTAAAATCCTTAAATTGGCAATGTGATAGAAAGTTTAAAATCACCGTTTTCCCCTGCAAATTGGCAACTTTTTTGACTTCTCATCATAATTTCTGTCAATTTATATTCATTTCAGATAGATGACGTTTTATAAGAAAAATGTAGCAATAAAATAAAAATGTTGGTGTTGCCAATTTGAAGTATAAAAGCTGATCAAATTAGGCTTTAAATAATTCCTGTCAAGAATGGGTTAACAACAGCCACAATGTTATCAGGCCCATACTGTAATAACCTTAAGAATTTAGTCATATCTGATTAATGACAAAATGGAAAATATTGAATTCCCTAGGACAAGCCACGATGTTCAATACATCATATGACTTTATTCTTCTCAGAGCATCCTGAGACTGAGTAAAATGAACAGTTATTCTTCCCTCGGACCTCAGTTACATGTATTATCAAAATTGCTCTTTTATCACTGCATCAATCAACATCCTCCTACCACTTTCCAAATTACCCCATTAAACCTACCCTCTTCCATCCATTTCCACCCCTATCCACCCCTCCCTCATTCTATCTCTCCCCCCCCCCCCCCCATCCCCATCTGAAGAGCTATGCCTTCATGTGACCTCCGTGACCTCCCAAAATCCATCACTTGGCTCGGTTTGACTCCAGTCCCCGCCTGCCGCTTTTCAAATATCATTTTTCGCAATCGGCATTCCACAATTTCATAGTTGCTACCTCAGCACAGCATCACCTCGCATGCTCCAAATACTGACTGCAACATTCTTGGGGTAACACCAATTGCGAACCCATCATAAAGCCTTCACCCAAGCATTCTCGTTAATTTGTTGCCTTAAATGCCTTCCATGAAGTTCCATCCAATGGCTCCATAGAAGCACAGATCTTCCTATGAGTTTGCCATTAAAGTGGGTCAATATTTTGTTTTTGTCTACCCCCTCTTCAAAGTTCAAATTATCAGAGACTTTCAAAAGAATCTTAATGTTCTGACTAAAAATGTTTTGACTCATGAGCAAAACTGAAGTCAAGAGGGTTTGCAAGCACTAACACTCTTACAAGGCATAGTGGCATACTGCTCCCCGCACAACCATACCACTTTGTTATGCTTGCATTGTAAACAGAACTCTCACTGGTTTTACACATGTGAATGCATTGTGTGATGCACGGTGAAATATTTTTCACCTTTCATTTGTTTAATATTCAGCGAGAGGAGGAAAAAACTTCACAACATCGTAACTTTGTCATCTTTTAACCCAGTTAATCATCTTGCCACTTCCTCCATCTTTCGTCTCTTCTTCCAAGACCAAACTCCTCCATCCTCAAAGTTCTCTTCATCAACAAGCAAGTCTTTTACCCTACACCAAGATAGATCCTAGACACCCCATGGCTTGCATGAACTTGGAAACCAACCAACCTATTTTTCTTCACCCTTGGCTTAATGAGTCAGCAATGGTTCATACCATACACTTTCCAATGCAAGAGACTGGGTGTGCAACAAGCAGCTAACAAGGACAGGCAGGGGTGCAATGTACTGCAAAATAGCTGCAGTAATTGAGAAATGCCAATGCCTCTGTCGGCTTATGTTTATAAACTACAGTAACTTAAAGAGTGTGCCTAATAATAAAATTATAACATCAGCTCATTTTCTTCACTTCTAAGTTGGATCCTTCTTTCTAGGTAAAAGAAAGCTCTCTACACAAATCAACAACAACCCTCCTGCTGTAGTTGCCTATTTGAAAAGAAAAGGATGACATCAGTTTGATGCAGCACGTTAAAAAATCTATGACAAATTTAAGAGAATGGAAGGGGTGAATTCACTACAAAAACTGAAATATAATGGCTGATGTACCCTTACTTGGGGCAATAAAAGACTTTACTTGACCTGAACATCTTCTAGAATTGAGATTTGATTTTTCCATGAATTTCCATAATAATTTTTACCAAGTTCATCACAGGCATTTCTTGTATGATGTCAGTTCTATCTACAAAGTCTGTATCATATATTCCCTTATAAAGTTACAATATTACAGGGGTAAAGGTAAATCATGATGAACACACTACGTCAAACGGAAGATGAATGACTACAGATACAAAAAGTCGGAGGGGGGTTGTTTATTCCATACTGACTCATGACAAACCATGAGCCATGAAGCTCATCAAATGGCTCATGATTGTGTGCCACTGTACCCCCACCCCCCCCCCCAAAAAAAAAAAAAATCAATCGATTTTTCTCTCGGGCTCCCATTGTTCAATGTCCCATTGTCTTGTCACTGATGGGTTAGCTAGTATTACATGAAATCATGTAATAGGCATGTTAAAGTCCTTTGTGCTGTGGCCTTTCTCAAAATTATCGATTTGGCAGCCTCGAGAGTGCTATGTTCCCTTTATTGTTTAAACCACAGTAAACATGCACTGGATATGACACACTTTTCAGTTGATCTCTAATTCTCTACATGTATAAGGTCAAGTCGACCAAAGTACATAATTACTCTGTACAAGTATGCTTGCTGCTTTGTGCATATGTTGAGAGGTAGTGATTTTCAACTTCTTTTAAACTGTTCAGCTTGGGGAAAATTACTTGCTGCTTTGTGTGTATATTGAGAGGTTGTGATTTTCAAATTCTTTTAAACTGTTCAGCTTGGGGAAAATTCATATTCTGATCTTACTAGTAGAATTACAGTAATAAAAACGTGTTCAAAGTGTTGCTATATCCTATCTCTTCTCAAAAATGGAAAATAGATACTCCCAGACTGCATGCTAAACAAATGCCTTGTCAATCAAAATTCACAAAGGAAAAAAATAATGAAACTCAATATTTTGGAGGTCAATTTTTGGGCTTGCAATGAAATAAAAGGAAATTTCAAAAGTTGAAGGAAAACAAAAAGTTCACATTCCGACTTGTCTGGGTCAATTTTACTCTTTCACTCCCCCCCCCCCCCCCCCCCCCAATGCTTCAGGATTGGCTCTGTCTGTGATGCATGATTTATACATGCTCACCTTTGCAAATAAGACAGGGAAAAAAATTAATGAAAAGATATTATAAAAGAACAGACAGATTAACTTTCATAAATATTTCCATTTTCCCAAATAAACATTTGAAGAACAAAGAAGAGAACAGAAATTTCTCTTTCAAATGAGAGCAAATAAAATGTGGCAATCACCAACTTGAGTGCCTACTTTAATGTGGGAACAATTAATATTCATAACTCCTTGTCATTCTATCCTCTATAAAAATCCATGATTTTTAAGAGGCAAATATATCTATAAACAAATATGAAAAAAGAAGCATACTGAAATTGCCAAAACATGAATATTCCAACTTCGTTTACATGTACGTCTCATATCCTGTTTATAATATAAATCCCACAGAAAAAAAAACAACCCTGATGGATGTTTCCATGCCCTTAAAAAATGCCTTAAATGGTTGGTAAGATGATCTAGATGCATTGGCTACAGCTTTGTACCAAATATCAATCACGGATAAAGTGCATTTTTCCCCAAACTTGAGAGTGGCTTATAAAACTGCAAACGGGGAATGCTAAAAGAACTGAGAAGAGCATACATCAAACCGATTTTTGAATGTCAGAAATGATTACATGGTAAGGAGGTTTACACGTACAGTAATCCTCTAATGGAATTGAGTCCTTGCACATCAAAAATTATATTGAAGGTTTAAGGAAACCAACACCCTCAATTCAAGTAGTTTTTAAAATAATCAAAGCTAAAACGCAAGCAAACAGATCAGCGAAAATTTGAGCAGAATCAGACACCAAATAAAATTTTAAAAAGTTATGGCTATGAGAAATGTTCTGTATGACATTTTTTCAAATTACACTACTATAGCTATTGATGACATCATTTTGCAGACAACTCTCAACATGACATATACGCATTATTAAACATTTTCATTTTGCTTAAGATTTGCACATTTTTTAAGCCAAACTCAAGATATATAATGTAGGAATGTTTTCTCCACAACATATTTGGGAAAAGGACAATGAAAACGTGTGTTCTTAAAGATAAAAAAGAATACGGTATGTGAAATTCTGTGTGCAAAACATGTGGAGAGTTGTCCACAAATTATATCACCAATAAGCATAAATTTTTTATTCCATGTCTGATTTCTTTCGAATTTTCTTTAATCTGTTTTGTTCTGCCTTAGCTTTGATTTAAAAACTACATGACTTGAGGGTGTTGTTTCCTTGAAGGTTTTTCAGCTTGGATGAAGTCACTCTAAATTCAAGATACAAAGAATTAAGGAGACAGCACAGGTGCAGGAATGTGTTTTTAGAGTAGCTCTTGCACCCCTTTCTGTACTGCCAGCGGTGTTTGTTGCGTGCAAAATGAAGTGAACTTGAGAATGACGTATTGCGTGGCAGGAATCCTTGCTATGTCATTTAAAAAATAACCGATTCTCTTAAACACAGCCTAAGAATATAAGCACAGTAAAATATCATATATATAAAATCAGTCCCTGATAATAAGATTATTCTATTTCTACAATAAGAACAGAAAAAATTGGGGTTATACGACTAGAAACAAAGCCAAGTATGATCATGAAAGCCACATACTGCCTTAAGGGGAATAAAGGCCTTCTTTTGGTTATGGTTGTTGACGTTGCATCCTCTCAAAGAATGGATTAAGTATGCTCTCAGACTTAAATAGTAAGGAGATGCTCTAGTTTTTTGTCTCTGTCTCTGTCTCTGCCTGCCTGTCTGTCTGTCTGTCTGTCTCTCTCTCTCTTACTCTCTTCATATCCAAAAATAAGAAAAAAGCATTATATTCCACTAATCTTTCTACAGTGGCTCTTGTTTTAGCAGTGTTCATACATCATCGCTGAATTCACGAAGTGGTAAATACCCCCAAAATTGCGTCCAAAGTCAAATTTGAGTAATTTTCAGTTTTATCATTCTCTGGCCATGGTCTTTCATTTCACAAAATTTTAGAACCCAATTCTCTAAAATTTAAGAGATAATTAAAGTGCAAAACGACACGAGCCTGAAAATCTACATTAAAAAATATCTACGAACCGGCACAAGGGTACGAACCGGCACAAGGGTGCGCACCGTTACGCGCCATTGAGTTCTATACAGAAAAACGCGCTCTTGTGCCGGTTCATGAATTTAGCGATACAACACAGCGCGACACGAGAGCTTGTGGCGGTTCGTGAAATGTTTTGGGTGCGCAAAATCGTACTTGCTTTTTACACGAAGTGCCACTTTGTGGATTCTTCTTAAGCTGAAGCAACATTTCTACATAACGACACCTGCGTTTGAAGCTTTACTGTGTTCAGATTTGAACTTAGTTTGGGTAGGATTATACATGGAAGGCAAGAGTAGATACTTGGCTTTCTATCTGTGCTTGAATCATACAGCTTAACTTCATAACAAATGGCAATGAGCAGTTGAAAAGCAGATAAAATCTTTAATCGCGTTTTACTCAAAAAGTGATTTCGTGCATCTGCAGTCGTGCGTGCCACTTTGTGGATTCAGCGACGACATGTAGGTCTACCAATTTACTTCTAAACATTAGATAATCCAAGAATCCTACTCAAAATTAGTATCTGAAGGTGATGCTTTTTTTTGTTTTTGTTTTTTGTTTTTGCTTTCATAATAATCAATATGATTAGCATATTAGACGAGATCTATTAAGATTTATTTTCTTTTATTGAACATGAGAAAAATACATTTGCCTTACATTCCCAAATCCATATCTATTCTGCATACTGGTAGGTCTAATTCCTAACTGGGAATAACTTTAGACACAAAATTTCATACCCTGAAGAATATTGTCTTGAAAATCTTAATGGAGGAAAAAAATTATCCTGCAGATGTTTCTCACAATAACAAATGTGAACTTATCTGAAGTCCCTGCTGCCACCACTCCTCTTGTTACACAACTTCAGACCATATTGTTTTCTTCCCCTCCAGTCCAGGATATTTCTTTTTTTTTCAAATTCTTTTTTTTTTTCTTTTTTTTTTTGGTTGAAGTCTTTGCCTAGGGGTGCGTGCCTGCATAAGGCAGTGTAAGCAGTATAGCTTACAAGTCATCTTGATATCAGGTGGGGTATTGATACTCGTATGTATAGAACACAGACAGGAAAAGACGGCTTACTTCCTTAGATATTCTTTCCATTTGTCAATGAGTTACAGTATCTCTGAAAATCAGAGTGCTTTGATCTACCGGTGATGAGGCGAGTGCATGGGGCAAAACAGCCAAGGAAGATAACAAGTAAACTTTAACCCAGGCAATGCCAGGCATGCATGCATGCAATAGAGGCAGGCCTATATTTACATGTAGATACATGTAGGGTTCACCCCCCCCCCCCCCCCCAAGAAAAAGAAGAAAGAATAAAGAGAACAAATCAGCTGGTTAAAGCAAGATATTGTTCATCTATGTTATGGGATAAGCTTTGCATGAGCACCCTCCTAGCAGCCAGAGCATGCAGATGAAGTGAACATGGAGATTCCCTTCCTTTCCCCATTAAAGTAAGAGAAAATCCCCTTTGATTTTCATCAGTATTAACAATGACAAGTAAAGTTGTCTGATTGTTTGCATATGAATCTCTCCATCTTCCTTAGCAGAGTCTTTCATTTCTTTTCATGTTTCATAATATTGGCATGTCAGTCACCGCATACTTTTACACAGTCAACAATCTTTTAGCTGTCTGCATGATTTCTTCTCAGTTTTAGATAACGCTTAACCGTCAGGATGTGAATCTCTCCCTCTTTCTTTAAACATGGCGGATGAATTCTTTTATGATTCATAATATCAGCATCTTGCCCTTCACCCCCATTCTGGCATCTCATCAGAACCCTGATGCAGAAGCGGAATTCATGGGTATCTTTGTAATCACCCTATCACAAGAATGCCCATCTGTGTATGCGTTTATCTTCCATCTGTCTATCACCTCCCATTAGTAGGAAGAGGAATGTGATGTCCAACGCTCACAGCCTCACTTAATCAAACCGAGAGAGGTCGGTACCCCTTTTGATTTGCAGCAAACAACAAAAGGCAAGCAGCACCGTACACCTGTCTTGCAACAGTTCACGATGGGTCAAGTCCCCCCCCCCCCCCCCCCCCCCCCGCCCCCACACAAACACACATCCTACACGTTGAAATATTTTACATCAGGAAACACACGCGAAATTTCTGGGGGTGATGATATCATACACACAGCTATTAAGACATGATTGATTTTTAGGAGGCCCTCGAGGTTGACATCTTCTCTCCTGCAAGTACATGTAGGCATTGCTTTTGGGAAGTTCATAACATTCATCTTCATGAAATGATCTGGTAGCAAGAGGTAACACAGTATGCCTTTCATGACAAGAATCTATGAAGAATGCTAAACTGTTGGAAGTCTTGGCTACACCAGTAAATGCACTGGGGGGGGGGGGGAAGGAGGGAGGGGAAGGGCACTGTCATTACAAGGTGGACACCATGCTTGTACATGGACTTTCAAAATGGACCCTAAACAAGTAATAATTATCCTTCGATCTCAGAATACCCTAAACAAGTATTTTGTCATGTTTTCCCCACCCTAAACAAGTATTTTCAAATCAAGCTGTTGTAAAAAGTATACCCTTTTTTCCTGATTTTTGCAATTTTGATTGATACCCTTTTCACTGTACGCGCGTACATCGCCCGTCCGTAAAAAAACCAACCCTTTTTGCGCGTTTTTGTGTATGAGCATGGTGTCCACCTTGTAATGGCAGTGGCTCCCTGGGTATTAGCAAACTATTCCTAAATACTCTCGCCTTATTCTTTTGAAAGTGAGTCTATCTCATATTCCTTTTAATCACCTTGTAGACAGGACTTAAAGGCATTGGCTAACTTTGTGAGTAGCTGATTTAAAAAATTCTCAAACTAAGATGAAACATGTGTATGAGTACTTGTATTTGTACTCAAAAACCCTGAAACCAACCATAATTTAGAATGAAAAAGTGTAAGTTAGATGCAAACGGCGATTTTATTATCCCTCGTCTCACAAGACAATCACTGAGAGGACCATTTTGCTTGAATTTGAAAATGCCGTTATGTGCCTCCCGCCGCGTGATACGCCAATACACACAGTACGGTAAGGTGAGTCATACGCGCATGCGCACTCCTTATGTCTATTCTGTGCAACCGACCATCGTATATTTTTCAAACATTGGTTCACATTTTTTATATTTAAAAATACTTCCTGTGTATATTATACTTTGAAACTTTCAGACTGGTATTTCTACACTATAACCCTTATGTTTATCCCATTTTCAAGGAAAAAAATAAGATTTTTTTTAAATCATAACAATGTTAACCAATGTCTTTAATACTTGCAAGTTGCCAGGACAGCTGGCACCTAAAATGCAAGCCTAGACAACTTATAATGTAAGTTTCCAAATTTCAGCAAGGGATCATGCACACAAAATTTTAAGAATTCAAAATCTGAACCTCTGTACAGTGAAGCCTTGCTATATGATGAATCAATAAGGTGCGTTCAGATATGATGCAACTTTGTGCTGCCACTTATGCTAATGAACACGCATTAACGTGTCAACTCTCAAGTAAGAGAGAATTTTGTCAAAACTTGAGCAAACAATCACATGACAACAATTTTTGTGCCGACTTTTTAGGAATTTGATTGTGAAATCTAATAACAATAACAGTGGTGATCTTGGGGGAAAATGTTTCTTGTGGTGAACATAAATGTGTGTCACAGTAGCCTAAAATCAATCCACATACCCTGGTAAATTGAAAATAATGGTACCAGAATAAGCTAATACAAATAATTATCTTCCAAGAAATTGTATATACTGCAGATAAAGCAGAAGATATGAAACAGTTATAAAACTCTTGAAACAAAAGTTTAAAATAAAATATGCAAAAAAACTTTTTAACTCCGAGAAATAGGGGTAGAACAAGTATTGGAGAGAATTTAATTGTTGGAGATAATGGAAAATAATACTTGAAAGAAGAGAAAATGCAACAAAAAGAGTACTCTAAAGCCCTCAGGAAAATTACACAAGCAAGACATTAATGCTAAGCCTCTCCTACGTGCAATGTCCCTGAGGAAGTTTCCAATGAACATTGGCAAAGCCGCAGACATTTTGATGATGTAGAGGAAAACAGGACACGCCTTAAGGGGAGAGGAAATAAAAGCGCAATGCAATCCACAATCACGATGCAGTGAACATCAACTTTAGATATGGAACTACTGAAGAGAAAGATGGGCATCAATGTTCTTCAAAAACTATGGTTTGTTTTCTGTGAAACACACCACCTTAGTTTCTAAAACACTTCACATATTTTGCATCAATCCATTTTTTTCACCTGCATTTTATTGGATTTTGTCAACACCAATTCCTTTTATTCATCTCTTTTTCTAATATCTAAGAACTATTTTGGGTAAACTGTTAAGACTGACAATGCCCACTAGTTACAGAGAGCAGATAAAATGCTCACTTGTATCACTTGTGGGGTACAAACAAGCTCTTCATCAAGGTTAACATGTTTGGAACATATGAAAGGGGGGGGGGCCTTGTCTGCACACCTAAAATTTTACATTTCACTTGAAATTGACAAAGCTTTCCCTTTAGTATTCCTCTAATAGCTGACCTCATTTTAATCCTCATATTCTAGAGAGTAATTGTACTGAAAATCTCCTTAAAGTTCGAATAAGAACAATGTCACTTTCATAAGAATGGGCAACGGTGTCAATTTGGAAGGTTCCCATGTCTGCCCACTCATTCACTTTACACGCAGTTCGGGATTTTTTGCATGAAAAGTGGCATTTTCAAGGCATGTGAGTAAGAATACATAAAACGTTTTTCACTAGTCTTTCCTAATTTTTTCGCTGATACATATCACCAAAATTGATAAGAAGATGATGTATTCGTTTCGTCTGTTGTGATGTTGGAATCGCGCAGTTACGCATATGGGCAGACTTGGGCACTGTGCAGGCATGGGGCAACAAACCATACAGGAAAATGAACACGTAGGACTATACTAACCTTCACTTTATCTCTCATTGATCCTTTCCCTCTGACCATAATCTTACAGCCTGTGTCTTTTTCAAGTTGTTTGGCAGTCATTCCTCTTGGACCAAGTATTCTGCCCACAAAGTTGAACTGTAGAAATAGAAGGAAATGCAAGGATACAATTGTTATTGACAAGATGAAAAATATATATATATTTCTTACAAGATTGTGTTTTCTGGGGCAATGCCATCTTGTTTATCCCAAAACATCTGCCTCTGAAACATCAGCAATGAGAGCTCTACAGGGAGACAGGTACAAGATCAAAAAGGGGAGGGGAGAGACAGCAATAAAAAATAGAAAAGGGAGAGGGAGGAAGACCCAGAATGAAAGAGAGAGAGAGAGAAAGAGAGGA
>CM057160.1:4521844-4555666 GCA_029962745.1 Echinometra lucunter
GGGGGGGGGGCATTGCATACAAGAAGAGTGACCTACTAAGCCTGACAAGGATACACAAAATGGAGCAAAGATCCTAGTACTTCATAATCAATACCTGCATGCCATCCAGAGAAAAACAGAAAATGCTACATGCATGATTTTTAGAAATAACCTTGCTGTGCAAAATCTTTTAAAAGCTTTCTCCCATATCAATAAAAAATGGCAGGGAACTTCATCAGAATTAGAGAGTTCTTATCAACAATTTTACTGCCACTCCTGAAACCACCATGCAGTTTGAGTGCAGCTCTACAATATCTTCAATATACACCCATACTCTACTCTTAACCCAATCAAGAAAATCTAATACCATAACTTCATCCTGGCTGTAAAACTCCCTTGGGGTAAGAAGCATGATTAATGAGCACACTACACACATGCGATCTAATAGATGGGTCTGAGAGTTTCTTTCCTTGACAGATGTACTGATGCAAGGCTGTAAATTCAATTTGGAGAGTGTACACCAAGTTTTACAGTGTGGATGAGGCTAAATAAGATTAATGGGACTGTCATATCATATTTTCAAAATTTTAGCTAGCATACAAAGCTTTCAAAATGTTCGAGTTTTGAGAGGCACTTCATTTCATTACCTGGAACTTTCCCGGATGCGATATTTTATTCTGATGCACAGATTGGGATTTTAATATTATCATCGACTTGAAGAATATTTAACTTTTAGAATGTGGTACAATGTACGATACTTGAATAATTTTTACTAAATAAACGCCATTGTTACCAATTATTTCAAACGTGAAAATCGAAGTTAACTCATTTCTTGACAGAATAAACACCACTGTTACCAAAAATTAGGAAAAGAAAAAGAAAAAGAAAAAGATGAATTCAGAGCGAGGTTCGAACACACAAGTTCTTGATGCATAGTGCGAGTGCTTATCCAATACGCCATCATGAAGCGCTGCCAGAACTAGCGCTCCAAAACAATTTACAGCGTGCGTTCATTGCTAGCCTTACTTTTCCAGGTGTTTTTTCTACATTTTTGCCATAAAATTTACACGTGGCATGCCCCAATCTGTGTTGCAGAAAAAAATATAGCATCCTGGATATACACAGAGCAGCCAACCCTGACTGGACAAAAAAATCCTAGAAATTCATTATTTCTTTCAAATTTCATCCTATTTTCAAGCCAAAACTCATTTTGGGGGTTTGAAAATTTGAAACATACTGTGTGTCACTCTGCATGATATCCTAACTTAAATCAGCGTTTATTTGGATCCTCACTCTTCTTGTACATTAGAAAATGATCTACTTAGTACTATTCTAGTTTACAAAATACACAGGTAGAATATACCAATCAATGGGTAAACTTAAACGCTGATAATGTAACATGAAAATAAGTTAAAATAAAGGTAATAAGGAATACCTGTCAGAACATTTGAAAATCCTATTTTAATGGGAAAAATCCTATTGTCATATTCCCTTTGAAAGAAATCTGACTAACTAGGATAAACTCCTATTAGTTGGCAGCACTGTAAACAGTATCAGCTTTCTAAAGCTTACATTTATGAGAATGCAACTATGAGCATAGAACAACAAAGCTTGAAGGCTTAATTAGTAAAATATGTAGGGCAGTTCATTCCTCATTTTTTTCACCATTTATATCCCAGATTACTTTCATGTAATATTCAGTATTTGCACCGGCAACCATTGATGTCTAAAATGAAGGAATTCCAAGAAATTAATAACAATGTAGCATATCATCATGTAATTTCATTTAAAAAAAAAAAAAACTAATCTAATTAAATGTGTATTTGAAGTAAGACAGATTCAGAAAGGCCCTTCTCTATTTTCGCAATGTGTGCATACAGGTGTAGAGATATTTCTCTCTCAGCACGATACACGCACACCGAGATAACGTCGGTCCAATCTTGCCCTGAAGAGACAATGCTTTTAGCCACCTTGCGCTGGCGACGTGCATTCTTGACAACTGATCTGAAGATCGTTGCCCAAGGAGTAATCAGAGATTTTGGTTAACTCGCACCATGCCACACTCGCTAGCGTCCATGTCATGATAAAACTCAGGTTTCTAACATTCCAATCGTAAAGCATGTGAGTACAAGTACTGTAGGATGTCAAGGGGTTAATATGTATATACAATTACAAAAAGAACAACAAAGGAATGAAGACAGTGGAAAGAGAACTCGCATGAAATAGTGGAATATTTTAACAGACTTTCTACGGGTTACAGGAAATAAAGGAACAGACTGACCCCAATTCTTCCCATATTAACATGGATTAGCACTCTCTTAAGTCCTTAACCCACTAAAAGCTGGAGGATGCAAAGCTACATAATGACAGGTTTATCCTTATACCTTTATTTTAACAGGCAACTAGCAGGTGTGAAAAAATAATATCAATATATCTGAAAAGGCTCTTTAATCAATCATTTAGGCAAATTCTGCTTCATACCTTCAAACTTGTACATCAAGGAATGTTAAACTGAATTATTTAAGCCCCTCACTCTCATGCCAATGTAATTTAATCGAAGAAAGGCAGAGTACGGTCCATACTGTAAATTAGAAATGTGCAAGGCCAAGAGATGAAGGGGTTAAAGATAAAAAAGTCAACACATCCTCTCATCGTCTCCATTTCGTCGCCTGCGGCCGTCCGCCTGCTCTCAATGCAAATTGTAAAAGACGCAGCATGGTTTTCTCGGCTGCCCCTTTATGCCGTGCGAGTCGCATCTTCAGACAGCTCTTCAAACCGGGACCTGACTCCGTAGCCACGTGGCACGTAATGAAATTAACCCCACTCCAATCTTATTTACAACCCCTAGCCTCTCCCTGAGATCTGGACGAGGGAGACAGCATGTGTCTTCACCAAAGGTTATATAAAATAGTCAATAAATCTATTAAATGAGAGTAGGAATCAAGTGTTTCAATCCTTAGAAAAATACAACAGGATATGCAATCAGATTTTGCTCAGGTGGAGGGTGTTATTTTTCAGCCTATTTTTTTTTTTTTTCTTCCAAGCCGGATTTCATAATTCATGCAACTTGCCCTTGACAGTTATCAGGCTTCTTATTTTTTGCATGTTCTGTCAATTTTTTTGGTTTGTATTGTTTTCTTTGCAAAATATATTTACTACTATTACTGATGATGATGATGATGATGATGATGATGATGATGATGATGATGGTGATGATGATGATGATGATGATGATGATGATGATGATGATGATGATAATGGTGATGATGATGATGATGATGATGATGATGATGATAATGGTGATGATGATGATGATGATGATGATGATGATGATAATGATGATGATAATGGTGATGATGATAATAATAGTGCACTCTACAGAAATCTGGAAATACCTTACAACTGGCAGAAAAAGAAGTTGCAGACATGAAGCAAATTTGAATGGAGACATTTCATTTTTAAAATTACATTTCAGATAATGTATTTAGATGAAAGAAAGGACAGGAAATTAGCTGCATTAAGAATAATCCTACAGAATTTGCAGGTAAATGCAAAGTAATCCCCCAACCTTAAAAACTAGATCTAGGTCAGCCAAGTTGGGCTTATCCACGTAAATGTTAACTAGTTGCTGGCTTTGTACAAGAAAAGGCTTCTTTTTATCTTTTATTTTTGTGTGTGTGTATTTCCTTCTTTAAATGATTAATATCACTTTATGATCATGTTACATTACTTAATTTCATTGAAAACAGAAATTCCTAACCCCATGTAATCAAGAAAATAAAAATATTGAAATAAAATGACATAATAATAATAATAATAATAATAATAATAATAATAATAATAATAATAATAATAATAATAATAATAATAATAATAATAATAACAACAACAACAACAACAATAATAATAATTGTAAATTTATATTGCACAATTTCTGTAAGAGTATACTGAACTTTTGCATAACAATACATAGTAAAAATGGGAGCAATACCAATAATGACAGAATGAGCATAGCTAAGAGGGAGCCTAAGAATGCCTTACAACAAACATGTCTATGGAAAAGTCTCCTGAAAGAGGTAAGTTTTCAGAAGGTTTATGAACAAATTGATTGAAATAAAAACAAAACAAGAAGGGCCTAAGTGCAGGCATATATATTTTCAGACCTCTCCATTTAAAAGACCTTGCACTATAAAACAATTCCTGATAAGTACACTGTATTATTGCAGAGGAGGCTTATAATTTACATTGTAAATCTTCAGATCCTAGAGTTTCATTTGAAATTCATTTTAAATTAACTGCCTCAGGGAAATATCTGATTTCTCCCTGATGGTTTGAACTGCAATCAATTCCTCAATGATGAGAGGCAACTTGGGCAGAAATCTTCTTTGCTTATGTCACCCAGAATACATTCACCCACAAAACATTATGCCAAAATTAAAATTCTTTGTATCCAGTGACCGCAATCATTACAATTGATGAGTATTTCCAGGTAATTCGTTGTGCAAGCACTAAGGCTGTGCTAAAAGCAAGCTAAGTGCTATATAAAAGCTTAACTTATTACATATTCTGATGAATTTTAGGAAGATTTCTTTGAATAAACCCTCGAGGCTGTGTGGAAACCATACCTGCCTGCTTCAGGGATAACTCGGAGGGAAAGAGAAGAAAACAAGGAGCCTCAGGTGTTCAAGGGTACCCTTGCAATCGAAAATTGAATGACAAATGCCCCTGAATAAGCTGAGAAGTATATCTTAACCAGTCATCGAGAGTCACAGAGCTAGAAGTCTACTTCCCAGGCACATGGCTTCGTTTTCCATACTGAAGGAAACAAATGCATTCTTTAGGTTTTCAAACTATGATTTCTACATGCCCCCCCCCCAAAGGGGTGAATGTTTATTTTGAGGTATCAAGCAATTCTAAATAAAAAGAATTATTCAAAAAGAGAGAAAACAAATAAATGCTGCAAAAAGTTACTAAACCAAATAAGGTCTGAAATAAACAGAATACACATTTTTTTAAAATCCTTAGTATTAGATTTGAGATTATTTGATGAGCTCTCAAGAATCAAGTAGGTGAAGGTCAGTGCTTAGCTGTAGAAGTTCAGGCCTACTTGCAAGGATGACACTTGTAATAATCAAACTGATAAAATGAAATTGAATAAAATATTTCAAGGATAATATGAAATCTTTAATGCCCTGGACTCAAAGTATAGCCCACGATGCATCCCATGATGCAAACTTATAGCTAGAGTTTCGAAATATTAAGGTTGACAAATGACTGCTAACATTATTTATGTGACTCATGACACTTCTATCGTAGCTTGATTTATAGTACTGTTTGTGAATGAATGTGAAATGTCACTGACAGAGTGAGAGAAAAGAGAGAATGAATTTTATCTTCTTATTTTCTTTTTGTTACACGTATCTTGAGAGAATGACAAGTTCAGAAGAAAGAATATCTTCAGTGGTATTTTAAAAAGTCTTTGATTTGGGGATATATTTTCATACTACACTACATACCATATGCAATGCACCTTTTTGTAATACAAACAAAATTTTTCTTCATTGTATGTATCTTCCTTTCACTTTCAACAAAGATTATCTTTCTGATCATCTCTGTTTCACCAACGTCTTCTATATAACTATAATTTGAGTACATTTACGGTGAATCACTCTAAAATACTGTCTGACATATCCTAAGATGAAAAATGCACTTCATCTGGCAGGTATCTCTTTCATCTCTTCGTGGTAACTACTTCTTGAAACTGTACCTGTCTTTAAATGTATCAGTGAAGATATTCCTTTCTCCTCAACCTCCACAAATTGCTTTTCCGAAACTCTATATTTTCCCCCGAGATCCAACTTGTTTCTGAACGCCAACATACTGTCCACAACTTCCCACTCATTACAAACGAGTCTGATTTCTGATGTCAGTTACACTATCGCGAGATGGATCACGTGATTTCACGTTGTGATAGATTCCTCATTTCCGCAGTAGTCAAACGCTCCACGGCAGAAAGCCTAATTAGAATGGGGCTATCAGTGACAGGCAAATTCATAGGGCCTAAGTTTACAACAGGGCTCTATCTTGCTTCACATAAAAACCATGTTTTTCAAAAGTTGTGGAAAGATGTATTGATGTTATTCTTCAATTCTCAATGATTCTTTAGAGAAGAGCTTGGCAAAGATTATGCATACTTCAGTTTAGGTCAGCAATTTAAATCCCTGCAGAGACTTATTACTAAAGGAAAGTGAAATCTTCTCTTGTTCCTAAATCCTCAACAAAAGGGATTCTAATTACAATATTCCAACTTACGTCTTAGTCATGAAACCAGAGGACAAAAAAAATTATAATTTCGAAAGTGGCAACTAGTTTCAATACCTGATTCATGCATAAGTCTATGAAATGGAAATGTACTAAGCTTATCACCAATGCAATATTATAACATTAAAAAGAAAACCAACAAGACAACAAGGAGATAAAACAATTTTGCCTTTACACATCTTAGTCTAAGAAACCAAAGTTACCAATCAACAAAACTGATTTGCCAATACATCCTATGCTTTTTGGGGGGAATACAGATCCAAGTTGAAGCATTCCTCTACCCCAATGACTGTCCTGTCCTCATAACTCATCTTATCTCCCTCTCTAGGGGAAGTCACAGAGGGTCCTTTACTGCTGTTTTATCACCGCTGTGTCTTCTCTAAATTATGAGGCTTTCATCTACTTTTCTTACGCAGTGATTCTAAATAGGTGCTTTCACACCTACCCGATCAGGAAAAATACCTGGTATTTTCTGATCGGGTATTCTCCCCCGATCAGAAAATACCACATATTTTGCCAATGTGAATTGAAAGTACTCATAATATCCCCAAAGAAAAATACCCGTAGTTTAGTGGGTACTTTCTCAAATTATGCATACTCTTCTCCAAGGTCGCAAGGATATAAAAATGTGAAAGCAAATTACGAGAACTTCTATCCCATCAAACAGTAGCGCATGAACGTAATGCACGAGAACTTTCCCGAAGAGGTCTGGTTTGGGGAGGTGTGAATGCACAAAATAATTATCAGGTATTTGGGGACTTGAAAATGTTCTCGTAATTTACGGATATTTTCCTGATCGGGTAGGTGTGAAAGCGACTAATGTGACAGAGGGGAGAGGGATGATAAAGGAAATGTTTAATGTTGCCTGCAGCATGGCCATCATGAAACGTGCCTTACAAATACCCTTTCTAAAACTTTTTTTTTTCTAAACACCTATGCATGTGAGTCAAAATTCTGAGTAAATGAATCAACACATTTTCTTCTTACTAAAGGCATTATGGTTTTGTCCATTTTTTTAAGGACAAGTTATAAACTTTTTTCATTTCAAATAGCACCTAGCTAGAAAACTACTAGTAATACATAACACCTTGCAGATATGTCAAAAGTAGGGTGAACTAAGGGTTCATATTTTTAGATGCTTCAAATATTTAGAAAAGGCATTGTAAAACCAACCAGTGACTACCTAGGCAATAGCAGAAAGTCACATAGAGAGAAGTGGGAGAGTGAGGGAAAGAGAGAGAGACAGAGACAGAGACAGACAGACAGACAGAGAGACACAGAGAGAGACAGAGAGAGCGATTCTCAAGTAAACACATATTAATACTAAATTACAATGCTAAATCAACTAGCAAAAGAAACCAACAGAATGAGAAAAACTAATCATACACAGAGACAGTAGCAAAAGAAAGAAGACCTGAAAACTCATCAATGTAGAGGATTTCAGCAAGGAGGAAAGTAAAATGCACTGAAAAACAAACAGCAAGTCCATATAAAGAGAAAGCTGGATAGAAAAAGAAAGAACATATAAGCATCTAGTCGTTGAAAAGAATTGAATAGAAGTACAGCAGGCCAAAAAGAGGTGCAGAACCAATGTAATCCAGGAACAATAGACAAAGCCCTAGAGAGGGGTTGGGGACTACAACAATAGCTGGCATAGGAACCCAATGAAAGGAGTGGTTTAGAAAAGCAAAGCATTTTTGTCCTTCCATTCACCCCTTTGACTGGAAGGAGCCAATAGCTATGAAGCGAAGCCTGTGCAGTGTGAAGGCAGTCCTAACAAATGTGTGGGGTTTCTGTTGTATTCTGGTGTGCAAGTAGAGGGGTGCGTTCAAACCAGGGACCTGTTGCGATGGTATGCGAAGGACAAGTGCGGTTGAAAACACAAACGTTGTAAGAATTAATGTCATGTTGATGTTACATTCAATATGGAAGTACAATTTATTATACATGAACCTGCAAAAGTGATACTAGTGTCAAAGAAGTAAGAAAAAAATATTCAAAAGATTGAATACCCTATTTCTGTCTACAATACCTTAATGCTGCGAACACAGATACTAATAGGTGCTAATGACTTTCAATTTCGATCTACTTTTCATCAACTGAGCAAGAATATTTTTGTGCTTCCTCTATCAAATCAGAAAGTCAACATTTCCTCCACTCTCAACCCTTCTCAAATGTATTATACTACAAGTACGCAAACACTAAAGAACAAAAAATTTCTCCATATTTTTCTGAATAGTAAGTTATCAATATCACACATTACACTAAAACAACTCTCTCAAATTATGGGTGTGCATTTACAAGCTGCATAAGACAGCTCTGAATTTAACTATGAATTCATAGAAAAATCTAAAGATATTTACTGAAGTATTGTAATTATAAATAAATAAATATATGCATTCATCAAAACTCATGCACGTATGTATGTGGAGAGCCTCTGTCATTCCTAAATTTCTTTTCCTTTTTTCCCCAATATTCTTGGTTTTTGTAATTTTTCTCATATCTTTAAATTTTCTCACAAATGTGGAAAAAATTAGGCAGTCCCAAGTCAGTCAAGGTGTTTTCTACACAGGTCTTCTTTGTATGTACCTCTGCACATAATGAGAACCTTCTCTCTATTTATACCCCTCTGTTCTACAGGTTAGAATAGCAATCCAACTGCTAACCTTATCTATTCATCATGCATTTCTCATTCACTGGTGCCATAAATACCCCGCATCAATTTTTCATCATCATCGTCGGGTCCATATCTCCCAGCACCCTCCACCGTCAGCTTGCTCTCCCTGCCGGTCCTCTGCCTTGCTCACGGAATCATGGCTTCAGACGAAGCAACGATGTTCGGCGAAGGCATTCTTAGCTACATGACGAGGCATGGTGTCCCACGAGGGTTTGGGGAAAGGTGTTAAGTTCTGTCTACCGGGGATGAGCCTCATGTATAAATTGACACCAGCGCAGTGATTGGAAGTGGTGGAGATGCCTTCTTTCCACTGTACTTCGTCATACCAGCAGGGTGGTGGAGAAGAGTCTATCTTGTATGTCATGATTCAGTGGATCCAGCCACTACAGCAATGTAATCAGGCAACTTTAATGCATCACGACTTGATTCGTGTCTTCAATTTGATCTCATTTCCTTCAAATCAACTTCATCCATCTACATGTACTCCAAGCATGTCAACAGCAACATGTTTAATCAAATGATATCATTAACCCGATGACTACTGAACTCACCATGTCCTGTATGCTTAATACAGGGACGACAAGGTTTTAGTAGGTCATGGATTTAATAAAAACCTTGTCTCGAGATGAATTTTATGGTTGATTGTAAGGCATCCTGGACATTCACATGACATGAACATGGATTATTGGATTTTATTACATTCTACCAAAAATCACAAACATGTTTGTTATTATCGAAGTTTACTACCCCCTCCCCCCTTTTTCACTTAACAATTTCACTTGATTGTAAACCCGGAAGTGACTGACGACAAAAAAACATTTGGCTTCAAAAGAAATGTCTAATTTGTGACCTAACCTAGACAATAGATTTTCAATTATTCTTTCCTTAACTTCAAATCCACTGCAGTTCACTTATTTCTCAAAGACAATTACCACTGACAATTACATTAAACACAATCAACCATTGCCAAATAGGGGGCCTTTCCCCTATAAAAAACAATCACATGCCAATTCTCAATAAAACAGAGGAGGAGAAGGGTAAAAAAAATAAAAATAATAGCATCTGTCTAAAAACTGAAGCATGGCAAGCCTGATAAGTACTTCTTTTCTTCCTCTCAATTTGATAAAATGCATGAAGCTCTACTTTCTCTTAAAACGACTGAAACATTTTGACTTGTTTGATGCAGTTCTGTTAACAAACAGGACATTTGGACTTCCTTTGACAAATGCCAATGGTAAATCACAACAAATTATCCCTCCCTCAATCTCATTCAAGCTCTGTCATTAGGTCCACTTACAAATATACATGTACCATCTGTTTGGAGCTGGAAGGGCGTTAAGTCTGCATAAAATACTACGAGTTAGTAGTCCCCTTCCTTCTGGCTCCGAATAGACGAATTATGTCAGTTTTTTTTTTTTTAAGGAAGTACATACCGTATTTTCCGGTGTATACGCTGCACTATTTTTACCCCAAATGAGGTGGAAAGTCGGGGTGCGGCCTATGTGCAACCACAGACAATTTATTACCCTCCTTCAATCAAACCCTTGTAAAAAGTGCAAGAATTTGTATGGATGGGACTACAGTTAAACTACTGTATTTCTATCGATGCGATTATTATTCAAGCATTAAAATGTTTATCATTTCGAAATAAGATCTAAGAAATAAGATTTAAGAAATAAATACATCTCAGAAATAAACACAACCTGGTATGATCTCCAGACATTGCCGAGTGCGAGGCACTCAACTCGATATACATGTATGCGAAGCGCAACTGAGCTAGAATCAATCTCGCACTGACAACGTATACGCACCGTTTGCAAGGCAAAGTACATGTAAGTACCACCGAATGCTTTAACCCACTATAGACAGGCTCTTTCAGTAATGTATAAGGTCTGTCATAGAGTTACAATCGTTCTATGGATGTAAGTCTATTGGGCCCTGTATATTCAGAGCGCGCGCATCAACAACCACGCTAAATGTTGTGATTCGTATCTTTCGTATCTTTCACACAAGTACACTGTACACTTGTAAGTCAGGTACTAAACACTCAACATGTAATTAGTGTTCATCAAAATATTTTCTGCTGAGGGCTAGTAAGGCATTAACTGTATATGTTCACGCCCTTTTCACTCTCTAACTCTATTGATATCACTTGTAAAAACCATTATCCTGCATGATAGATGGGTAATTAAAAACATGTTTCTGTGTCAAGCCTCGGTATAGTTTAATCTGCAAGCTATTTGCATTTAACCTTCCTTTAATATCCTCAAACGCATCATTTTTCATTGATGCCACATGGGGGATCTTTTCCGTACACCCCATTTTCCAGGCCTGGCCTCCATTTAACGAGCCAGAAAACCTTCATACCGAGCCGGTCTGCCTCCTTTATGATGCAACAAAATCAAATGGGAGAGCAGTAAATGGGGTCAATTACGTATTGAAAAATCATTTATTTATTCATGCAAATGCAATTATAAGAGTGAAAGGAATTTTGCTCGTGCTCTCATGGTTGTGCTGGTCAACCAATCTTTTAATATTTTCTTCTTGGAAAATGAAAGTGTAAAAATTATGTACTTAATTAAGCTCAATCGTATTTTAAATGTTGAATAATGGAGCCCTGCCATGTTATTCTTTTTCGTAGGGGGTCAAGGTGAAAAGTTAAGGGTCTGTTAGCTTTGAGCTCTACGTTGCAATTTCTAAATTGGGGGCCCCAGACCAAAATTTTGGGCACCCAAGTGTCCGGCCCAAGCACCTGTTAAGTGTCGAGCCCTGCTACAGTGATTCTTCTCAAATCAGTTTCTGATATGGAAACATGATTTGTGAAATAATATATTATGAACTATAAAACTTGCAGTTCCTGAAATCCCCTGCAAAACCCTGTCAGAACAACAGGCAGATGTACATCTGCGAAAAGACGATGTCTACAGTCTTGTGGGAGCTCCACGTAGGCCTACAAGGATCTAGATCCTAGCTGGCCCAGTGCCTGCTGTGTGGGTCTCATTGATGGGAAATAGCTGGTGACAAGCTTCTGTTGGGCAAGGCTCACTCCTGAAGGCCAATGGCATTCATATGCTGCCCTTGATCAAATCCAAAATAATACACTGAGGCACTTCTATTTGTTATGACGCACTTGTCCTCAAGAAGTTTCTATGCAATCATGTAATACAGGTGATTTCAATGAAAGAAAACACAATGTTCTAAATTCTAGACAAAGGTAAATGTAGGCTGACTTTCAGAGAGAAAGGAAAAAATATATTGTTAAAATGCCAAATTGAACTGATTAAAAGTGTGATTACCTTTTAACCTTGTGGTTAGGTGAATTGTCGAATTGGGCTAGGTAGTCAAAAGTTTGCTATTGTGGGATTTTTTTTTTTTCTTTATTAGACGAGACAAAATCAATATAGTGCTCACTCAATTTTCATTCTTACAATTATTTCTTTTTGAATAAATCCATTATGAACTATTGTTTAAAATCACATAATTCAAGTAAAAACTTAAAAAACATTTAATGCAGGCTACCATGCACAGAGCATGGATGTGTCTCATATGCACAGAGCTAGAATGAGATTAAATGCAATTGTTACAACACACAGGTACATGTACATATACTCGAATACCAGTAGTACACCAAGGTTATGTTAGGACCGAACTTATTGCTGAAAAGTGATGACGATGATCAGATGGTTGATTCAATCTCAACAATGCATTTTTCTTGCATCGCAGGACATGCCTTACAGTCTTCTGTCTAGCACCACAGGCACACAAGGTCATGGGTGTTTAAAAAGCAATTCTGCAAATGAAAGGGGGTGGCCCGGGTGGGAGACCTTTACCATGCAGTTCATTTTAAAAAGGTTGAAAGTACTACTAGTATTTGAAAGGGGAAGGGAATCCTGCAGATTTGGGCACAAAAACATTGTTAGAATCTTGAGGAAAGGCACTGGTCAATTGTCATTTTCTCTAACATTGCTTGAGGTGAGGGCCTACATCATGGATCAAAATCATTGCCTAAGATCACCGTAAGCATGTTTTTCTTTTAAGGCATCAGTCAATTTGCCACGTTCTCTCATTGCATGAGGTCATTCAGGTGCAAGCCTACCCATGATGCATCATTAATTTCAATTATTTTTTTGTTATATGGTGTGCATGTGTTCAGAGATTAAAATTAATCGTTTCATGTGATACGGTTTCCTTTTCCTACTGAAATAATGAGTTCCCTGCATGACCAAAGTGATATTTCTCCATGTATCTCATACGAGAATGGTATTTAGAGTAGTTTATCAGAGATGTACATGTAACAGAAAGTACAGCTCTTCTTTCCTTCCTGATCTCATTTCCCGCCTGAGGACTGCATTTCCTGAAAACACAGCAGTACGGACTCTCTAGTTCTCTTTCTCTCTCTCTCTCTCTCTCTCTCTCTCGCTGAAGTCTGGCTCTTCTCTTTTTCTTTCTTTCACTCTCACTTTCACTTTCAGACTGCATTTTTCCACTTTCTTTTCTCACTTTCATTCACCATACTGCCTACATGTCTCTTCAGCTAAATTTAGCTACTCTCCTGCCACTCCCGTTTCTCTTTCTCTCTCTCTCTCCCTCTCCCTCTCTTTATCAATATCATGCTCTCAAACTGCTATCTTTTCCTTCTCGTCTAGTCTTTCTTACAAATTTTGCCTCCCCTTTTCTCCCCCTCACCTCTATCTTTCCCTTGCACTCACTTCAATCCCTCTCGCTACCTCCTCCCCCCCCCCTTACCCCACCCTCACTTTTACACCTCCTCTCCTTTCTACATCTCACTTTCACTAATTCTAATTTTCAGTACTGCCTTCTTTTTCATTCTTAATCTTTCATTCTTGACTCGTTCGGTCTATCACTCTCCTACTGCAGCGGGAAGCGCACAGTCACGATAGACCAACACCAACGTCGATATCTCACGCTCCATTTATAAAATAGATTAGATAAAGTCATTTATTTTGACCAGGAAACTGGAAGAATGAGATGAGAAAGTGCAAATTGTGGGATAATAATCAAACCATCAATGAGGATATACATGTACAGACACTATCAGTATCAAGCAGTAATAATAGCTGTGATGACTAATTTGCAAAAAAAAACCTATGCCAAACAAAAGCATACTAGTACACAATCTATCTATTACAACCTTCAACAGGTAAATTGCTAATACTTGAAATATCAATGCCACAGGATCAAAATCAATGATTTTGAGGAAATTGACACCAAAGTGCTTTCTCTTGACATGCCAAGTGCATAATTGCGATCCCGCAATCCTAGATCTTGAGTTAAAAAGAGCAAACAAATTCTAAATTCTATAAAAAGTCCTCAGATATTCCCATTGCTCTTGAATATTATATCTGCTTATTCTTTAGAGTACTTTGATTTCCAGACTGAGCTGAGTGCAAACTGAGCTTTAACTCACAATACACTGCTGACCTGCAATATTCCAAACACTTTGAACCTAGACCCATAGGCCTGCATTGCTTAAATGGAATTTAAATGGAACTTATTCTAATTGAATATGTTTTCATTTTGAATATGTATATTTTTTCTTTTAAAACCAAAATATTCATAAATCTACATGTACACATGTACTACTGAGTCTCGAGGCTGACTGACTTACAAACTGAAAAGAATGAATAAATTAGACCGATATGCGCATCGGAGATCTGTGAATGCCGATTATTGGTCGCATCGGTATTAAAACGTCGGAATCGGTAAATATTTTGATGGGTGTGCCGATGCGGAACCGATGCAAGCAACAGGGTTTCTTTTTTTTACCCTTTTCTCCTCCGTAATGTTTAAAAACAAACTTACGATAGTAGTACAAATCATTCAAACTCCATTATGTTTAAAAATGAATGCACGATAGAAGTAGAAATTATTGAAACTCTGTCATGTT
This sequence comes from Echinometra lucunter, assembly GCA_029962745.1. Lineage (NCBI taxonomy): Eukaryota > Metazoa > Echinodermata > Echinoidea > Camarodonta > Echinometridae > Echinometra > Echinometra lucunter. Next base: position 4,536,730 of record CM057160.1, read on the forward strand.
TAGAAAATGAACGCACGATAGAAAATTAATCATTTAAACTCCGTAATGTTTAAAAACGAATGTACGATAGAAGCAAAAATTATTTGAACTCCATCATGTACAGAAAATGAATGCACGATAGAAACAGAAGTTATTTAAACTCCGTAATGTTTAAAAACGAACTTACGATAGTAGTAGAAATTATTCAAACTCCATTATGTTTAAAAATGAATGGATGATAGAAACAGAAATTATTCAACCGCCGTCATCTTTAAAAACAAACTTACGATAGTAGTAGAAATTATTCAAACTCCATTACATGTATGTTTAAAAATGAACGCCCGATAGAAACAGAAATTATTCATACTCCGTCATCATTTCATCATATTATGCAGACGTTTTACCACAAATTTTGGCCCAATGTTTGGCGGTTACAATCACACTTACATGTAGACCCTACACATGTTGTTTTCCACTGCGGGCGTAGCAGACAGGATTAGATTTTTTTATTGTAATTACGCATCTCTACTCCAGCCGCGCTCTGCGCTGTATCGGTATTGGAATTGGAATCGGGCGGGGCCAATGCAGATGTAAAAACATCGGGCATCGGATCAGTAACGAAATTCCATATCAGTTAAGGCCAAGAATAAATTTGATTGTATGAAGGTGTTCCAGTACAACTTGTAGCTCAACAAGTCAAAGTGTATTCATCAAGTTGGTTTACATTGCAGCAATACTTTTTGCTCAATATTTTCATTTTGTTTGTTGTTTTCTTTCATTTTCTGTCTTTTGGGCTGTGAATATGGGCTTACTGTGGTATTTACGGAATGAAAATTGCTTTGTAAAAACCTGACTAATGTTTCATTTCTCATTCCCAGGCTACACAGGGTTAATCCTGCGGGGCCCCGAGTCTCATCAGTCCGCTTTTACACAAGGGAAAGGTAAAGCTAATAAATAGTTGGCTGGATCGGCTTTCGTGCGAGACTGTTTACGCTCCAAACAGCACTCGCTGGAAAGGCAGGACTTGAATATCAAAATAGACGGTAACGTGGGATGGAGAGAGCATACAGTGTGCACTTGTATCTCATGTCTGCTCTGCATTTGTATGCGTGGTGAAGCAGACCATGTCAAGTCGGTCCTTACCGACTCCTGCATTCATGATCATCTCTCACCCCAAGGGACTCTTTGGGAGGAAATGGAGCCAGATAGGAGAGGGGGTGGGGTTGGGAGATGGGAGGGGGAGGAGAAATGGGATGGGTTGCAGAGAGGTGAGGAGGAGGAGAATGGAGAAGGGAGTGAGGGGTGCATGATTTACAATGTACACAGGTCTGTTACCTCTTCAGCATTTCTGATGGTCTGGATAGTTTACCAAGAAGCTAATAGAAGATTTTACAGATCTACAGAAAAACCTACTACATGTAGAACAACAGACGGAAAAATAATTCTGAGTAAGAGGGAAAACTGCGATAGGAAAAAAATACAAAATTTTCTAAAAGAAAGAAAAAAGGGCACGGATGAAAAAAACTTGATTTATCTACTGAAAGCTTTCTGAATTCTGATCATTTGGAACAGTCTCTGTCAAATTCAAATCTCCCCTTTGAAGAGTCCTTGGTCCTGTATATTTAACTTAAATTTTCTTGGACTTTAAAATAGAAACAGTGTATGTATTGGGTAGGCCTTCTGTCATTTTGGCACAAAAGTGACAAGACTGTTAACCAATAACATCGTATAATGATGAAACCCCACGAGTGAATTAAGGAATGAATTTAATTTAAGGGGAAACTTGGCAAGTCTTCAAACCAAAAACAAAGGGATGCGCCTTTCAAGACAAGGCAAATCAAGGGTTAAATGCATTGATGTTTTTTCCACAGGGAAGCAAAACACTCATTGTTTTGATACGAGGGAAATGCATCACTGCAAAGCAGCAAGTCCTAGAAAAAATATGATTTGTTTACCCAAGGAAAATACTGTTTCCACAATGCAACAACTGCTACCTCAAGAAGTGATGTACAGTCTCAACATTACACTGATACAGGAACTGAAATGGTTCCAGGTATGACCGAGTGGGGGAAACAAATCATAACATTTAAAGGGCTGATACAGACCTTCATTTAACCCCTGGCAAATATAAAAGTAGTGCTTTCATAGTGCATTGGCATGGTGGGCGTTAGATAGGAAGATATTGTGAAGGGTGGTAGTTACAGTAGTAACAACATCCTAACTCATGCTGGAAGCATGGGCTGTTGACTCCATGCGAGGCATATTCACACTTACTGAGTTACATTCATATTTATACATTAATTTTAATCAAGATTAAGTATAAGGTGCATCGTGCGCTTAGAAACATTGTATTAAGTACAGTATAAAAGTTACATATTATTATCATCATTATTATTATTATCATTATTATCATTCTGCCTCCATTCTTTAAGACAAGGTTGTGTAAAGACAATGGAGTTGACTCAGACTCAGTAAAAATTGCATTAAGGAGATCCTAAAGGACTTTCACGGACAGATTAAGAAAAACAGTTTGCCAAATTTGAATTTTTTTCGTTAACCATTTTAAGCATTCTTTTATTTTTTTCACTTTCATTCTCCCCTACATGTACATGACTTTCAAATGAGCAAGTTTTATCTCGTCTGCATGATCAGCAACACTGTACATCACTGCAAAGACGAAAGTGAACTGAAGAAAATAAAATAAAACAAAAATAGTAAATAGACATAAATAAACACAAATGAAAAGAGAGTCCTATCCTGCAATATACATTGTAAGACAACCATTTTCATTCAGGGGGAGAAGGGAAAATGTTTGCCGCTGAATTTCTAGGATTATCAAAGACTACCTTCCCCTCTATCACAAATTTATCATCCATTGATTCAAAATACCCAATTTGCACGCGGCTGAACACCTCATGAATAAGAATTTCTTTGGAACAACAGAACATCGTTGTTTGAAAATGAAAATTTGACAAATGGAAGCAATTACAAGGTGATGCAACTTCAGTCAAACCATTTCCTTTCATGTTCTTGTCTTTTCTAATGTGGAGAGCTCCAGGTAATTGATTCCTGCCCAAGCCGATGCATCTCTTGGCCTAAATAATGAATAGCAAGTCTTTTTCCGCAATGAATTTTTGATGAAGGTGCGGTAAATGATCAATTGAAGAAAGATGATGAATGCGAATCTGACACTGCCGCAGTGGCCTATCAGGTATCGGTAATGAACAATTCTTCAAGAGGATGGAAGATCAAATTTCACTTATATGTGACAAACATAGAACTGTTATCAGTCATAAAGGCCGTTTTAAAGTGGACGCCCTGGTCCGTTCTTGTTTTGGTGTGGGGGGGGGGAGGGGACTTTTGGTTACCATTAACGCATATGATTTTGATACTTCATTACTACATGTACGCAACTTTTCTTTAGGAACAAATTCATGCAGATACTCCGGGGGGGGGGGGGGGGCATTGGTCACAGGTTGTCGGTCATCAATTATTTTGTGCAATATGGGGTATGGGTAATAGAGGAGGGCATTTATGACATAAATCTTTTCTTTTGTCTCTTACTTTTACATAAGTTGTATTTTGCATATGTCTTTCTCAGGTATTCATTTTGTATTTGTTGCACCCTATTTGTGTATACTGTACATTTCAAAGATGTTTTTGTTGTTATTGTATTTTATAAAGAGTCCAAAAACAATTTTTGTGTTTTTAAAACATGACAATAAAGAAAACTGAATTGAATTGAATTGAATTGAAATTTGAAAGTTCACATTTACTATGAATCAATTACTAGCCCCCAATGATACTTGTAGATGACAAATAAAAACTGAATATCACAATTATTCTGATGCACGAGAAAAAAAAACAGTCATAAAATTTCAATTACCAATACTGTACAAACATTTACATGTAGTAAGCACCATCTGATATTTTGATATTTGGCTTATATTTGCGCTTATTCTAAGAAAAATTCTACCTCCGAAATACACATGTACATGTAAATGTATACATGTAGGACAATAGCTAATAAATAATAGATTCAAACTAAAGGATTTTCTTTTTCTTTGAACATATTTTTTGTCTTTATACAAGAATGCCTCTTTAAGAATATACATGTAGATGAATTTTAGTCAATTCATTTTTTTTTTTTCAATTCTGCTTATTCTCATTATAACATTTACAATGTATCTTCTGCCCCCCGATACAGTACTCATAGAGATACGGGAAATATGTCCACATTACCAAGTCAAAAAAACACCACCACAAACCTCTTATAAATGCAAGAGAAAGACAGATTTCTTTGCTATTTTTGTATCTCTTCGACACATTCCAAATGGACTATATTTTCCCAAATGCATTTCACAATCCAATTACCAAACCCCAGTGCTCTCTACCAAGCAATATCTTTAAAAGCAATCAATGCACACATCAATGTGACTTTGAGGCCAACTCAAATACATGTACAAGTGAGGTTGGTCGGTGCGCGTTGGGGGGGGGGGGGTAACTAGCTTTCCTTTTCTGCAAACTGCTTTTCTCGTTACAATTTACAAGTCTGCATTCGCGGCAAGTTGTTAACACTTATTTGAATTTGTAACGGGTCTTACTCGCTGAGCGGTGCCAAGGTCCGGAGCAGAGTGCTAGCTACATGCTGGTTTTCTCATCATGGGACTCGCAGACACAATGCATATTTCTTGGCCAAGGCTACATATTTTGATCCAGCTAGAATACAGTTGAACTTGTTAATTATATTACCAAGTGATCTTGCAAAAGATTCTTTGTGAAAGCATTCTTTCCATGTAGGCCCCTGCATTCAGAACTTGTTGGAGGAAAGCATTGGGGCCTCTTATGGCTGTTAAATTGGGCAGAGATTTTGATCAGACTGATGTCTTTTGAAAATGAAGTATACACTGTACATGTAGTTCAATATCAATCAGGCCATCAAAATAATATGGGTAAACAAGAAAATGGTATCTTATTGGAGCCATCAAACACTGATATACATTTGCACCAAGCACACAAATTTACTACATGAACATGTACATGTATGCATCAAAGTGCTTTAAAGCTAAATGAAGAAAATGTGTCTTTAGAAATATACTTCCTACAATGATTTTATGAGACATCTGACTGGATAGCTGCCTACTTCCATTAAGCCGCTTAATTTCCATGAAAAACCAATCAAATGTCTTCCTAACTCTCATGTCCTTAATAGCATTACAACCTCATGCATCCTTGCTCAGTTTTACTCCAATTTTCAGAAAAAAAAAATCTTTTAACAAAGGTGCTCATGCTGGGCGGCAGAATCATCGCAGCATTCACGCTCAAGTTATCCTCCCATGCCCCGCACCAATGCACTAAGCTCCCCTACAAGGCTATGCATCATTAGAGCCGCTGATGCAGTGCTGGTCATGACATCACCCGCTCTCTGCATGTCTCCTTGTGAAGCTAAATGCAGGAAGAGTATGCCTTGCTAAACTTAAAGTAATGAAAGGGTCTCTCAAATCAGCAATGTTACATTTGTAGTTGCATGAAACTCTTTTTTTTTTAATATTGGAAGATCCAAATCTCTTTGTAGAAGTGTTGTGGCCCAGTGGATAAGTCTCCAGACTTTGAACCACAAGGTTCGGGGTTCGAATCCCTGCCATGCTGCGTCACTAATGTCCTTTGGCATTTGCCATGTCTTTTGGATGGTGATGTTAAAGGTCAGTCCCAGACGTAAATAATCATATTTGATTGATACACGTCTGTAAAAAGCCCAATTCAACAACAACAAAAACAACAATCTCCTTTATCAATATCACTTTATAAAAACACAAAAAATTCAGCCATTTCCCCACCAAATACATAATTTTCCTCACAGGTTCAAGTTAACATTTCACATATAAGTGCATAATAGCAAGATGAAGAAGAATAGAGCTGTCAAATAAATGTGCAATTGTTTATAAATTCAGTATTCATCCTTCTGGATTACTGGTAACTCAAATATATGTACATGAGTAAAGAAAAATAGGGGAAAAAAATACTTGTACACAAGTTCTCCCGGACATGCAAACAAAAACAAAACATTACATGCCTCCAATCTTCTATCTACAATTTTAAGTTTCAACCCTTTTCATATTACAAGCATTGGGTTAATTGAATAAAAATCAGATAAAAGTATAAATCATAATCATGTGTATGTAGGAATTAAGAAGTCAAATTAAAACACTAACACCTGAGCAGAGAGTTCTTCTGATAACTGCATGGTAGCTACCTGAATCATCTGCATAACAGTACTTGAAAGTCTCTCACAATTAACAATCCCTGTTTGCTTTCCTATCTCACACATACTGACATTTACCCTCTCCATATTATGTAACAATTATTGCATTACTTGCACACTACAAAATGGCAGGGTGAGTTTTCAAACTCACATCAACTATACATGTACATACTGTACACTGTATATGCTAAATTATATTTCATAGGGTCACAGAGCTTAAAAGGAAAGTCCATCCTAGAAGTTTCACTGTTTCAATAAAAGAAGATGAATTTGAACATCATTTTAAAAAAGAAATGAACAAAATCGGTCAAAGAAAAAGAAAACTACACTCATTTACATTTTCTAGTAAATTACTCTCGGCTCTGCAAATTGGCAACACTGATGACATCATACGCAAGCAGCTCTCCATTCACTTTATACATGAAATTTCACATTTTCTCAATTTTCTTGGAAGTTACACATTTTCTAACCCCCATAGTCAATGTATGTTCAGAAGAATTGCTTTTTACATAACATACTTTGACTATGGGGTGAGAAAATGTGTAACTTCCAAGAAAATTGAGAAAATGTAAAATTTTACGTACAAAGTGAATGGAGAGCTGCTCGCATATGATGTCATCAGTGTTGCCAATTTGCAGAGCCGAGAGTAATTTACTAGAAGATATAAATGAGTGTAATTTTCTTATTCTTTGCCCGATTTTGCTCATTTCTTTTTTAAAATGCTGTTCAAATTTCATCTCCTTTTATTGAAACAGTGAAAATTCTAGGGTGGACTTTGCCTTTAAGAGTTGCACGACAGCTCTTAATCTGGAACACCATTTACGGCAACAATTACCAATCCATTTTATTCTCTCCCATCTAAAAGTGAAAGGATTTATTTTCAAACTTACATCTGGGTATGCTTTAACAGGAACGTAGAGTTTTTCTGATAGCGTCATGGGGGCTCCCTTGGCCTCTGGTAACATAAGTGGTTGACTGGTAGAGGTAATACTGTATAGAGATCTCCGCACTCGACTGATTTCTGAGAAAACAGAACATGAAAGAATATGATTACTGGTAACGAAAATGACGCTTTGTAAGTCTGGTGTCAAGAAAAAAAAAGGTTTTACTTAAAGGAATCTTGAAAGTTATCATTTTTTAAAATCTCAACTTGTGTCGTAGAGGTGTTATGGTCTCTAGTGGATACATCTCCAGACTGCTGATTGCAAGCTGTGAGGTTTGAATCCCAACCTTGCGCTATATACATCCTCTGGCAAGACAATTGGCATTTGCCACTCTTCATCCAGGTGTAAATACATTGTAGATACCTGATATGCCTGAGCACTAGTTACTTTGACAGAGCTCTCAGCTACAACCAGGGTAATAATGTCTACGACTCTACGTGATATGAGTTTCACAGTATGACCGATATCAATGTTATAGAAATGACCATATTGTTGTTATCAAAAATGTTTTGACTTTTCTCAAAAGAAATGGGTGCTCTAAACTTTTAACAAAAAAAAAGGGGTAAGTGAAAAATCACATTTCAAAAGAAGAAGGTTAGCTTGGAAATAAATGACAATGTACATTATCATTATCAATTTATGATTTTATTTCTCGTCTACAATCATTAGTGCAATGATAGCATTTCCAAATCTTTATATTTAAAAATTTTCAATTATCAAGGTGAATTTGTTTAATAGTACCGTTAATACAATTTTTTACAAAGGCATCCTGGTTTAGCTTCCCTTAGAAATTAGGAATTCACACATTTTTTTCATAAAAAGATGGATTCTTTGAATTCTTTCTAAGAAAAAGCACTGCACTTTCATTCATCAATCACATCAGCAGACACTCAACAGCAATCACTTCATACTGCAATATCACAATCACATCACTACAATATGACTTCTATCACGATTTCACAGAAAAGGAGCCTTAAGAGCTAGAATCTGTCATGCATTTGGTCCCCTGTCACCTTGTTTTGATAAGAAGTGCAAATATTGATGCAAAGATGGTAATAAGTCGACTTTAAATGCAAGAGCATTTGTGGATCAAGATTGGCAGAAAAATTCCCCCTTTCCTCTGATTTTTATTCAACTTCATATTCTTGGCTGCAGGGGTATAAATATGACCTTTTGAAGGATGAGACACTGTATGGGTATACAAGAAAAAAGGGGCAGTCGTCCTTCACATTCTGAACTGCTCATAGATACTTATACATGTAAGCAGTCAACTATTAAAAAATAATCATCTCAAATTCATCTTGTGCCTCTCTCTCTATCTGAGTACAAATATGATGAAACTCTGTGTCTGTTGGAGAACATCCTTGATCTGACAATTTCTACAAGAACACTTGAGGACATGAGAAATGTAGCCAGCAAAGAGTGTAAAAATATGACTTTGTTCATCACATTACATGTAGCTCTCTTGGGAGTTGCTATTATGAAAGTGAAATTTCCCGCCAGAAATCACATTTCATTTTCAACCTTGCCTCCTTTGGATCTTTCCAAAGCTTTTAATATTGATCACTTAGGGGTTTCTGGGTATATGCTTTTAAAATCCTTAAAGAATAGTCAGAAAGCATTGCACAAATTCCAAATTAATACGTTGTTGCAAGTGATATACTCTGAAGTATTATGGAGACGTCAAATAATTTTCTCAAGTAATACAACTGTAGAAAATGATATACTCCAAAGTATCATGTATGTGATATGCAGATGTTGAATAATTTTACCAAGTTACAACTGAATGAAACAATTCTTCCAACTTTAGAAACACTTTAAACATTTGATCCGCACCACTCAAGTTACAAAATTTCAAGTGCAGAGAATAAGTGTCTACACAACAAGGAAGGAAAACCTGCACTAGAGTACACTTTACAGAGTGACTACATTCCGTGACAGAGGTCCACATTTTGTGGTTTTGCCTAATATCTTTTGACGCAAAGCCCTAAAAATCATACCAAATACACGAGCAGAAAGAGCAAAAAATTTTACACAAACTTTGCCCATTTTGGTTGCCTCAATATTGGTTGTTTGATGCTGAAAATTTTTTTAAGGAAAATAAGCATTAAAATCCTTAAATTGGCAATGTGATAGAAAGTTTAAAATCACTGTTTCCCCCACATATTGGCAACTTTTTGACTTCTCATCATAATTTCTGTCATTTTATATTCATTTCAGATACATGACATTTTAAAAGAAAAAGTAGCAATAAAATAAAAATGTTGGTGTTGCCAATTTGAAGTATAAAAGCTGATCAAATTAGGCTTTAAATAATTCCTGTCACGAATGAGTTAAATGCACACATACATTGTAAGTGCATGTATAAGAAAATTGGGGGAATGTGAACTTGCCCTTATACATGTACCTGTTTTATGCTTCTCTTGTCTGTGATTTCCCCAATTTTTTTGCCTTCTTTCGATTTTAATCTTGCACTGAAATACGGGCCTTCTTTCGGTTTTAATCTTGCACTGAAATACGGCAGGAATCAATCTCGTTGATCTGCCCAGATCTAATAACATAATCCTTACTTCCCCTAGCATCATTTCTTCTTCATTTGAGAATTCGGAATGTTGTAGGCCTAATGCACTGTCAAACCGTGATGTTCCAATCATATCTCTGTTAAAGTTTGTGCATGGTTTCAGTTTCAAGCAAGCACTGTGGTGTGGCGCAGAAACTGAATACACTCATTTCAACAACTTTTGATGTTCATTGAGAAAAGTGCAAGCAATTATCTACAAGATTACCACTTAATTTTCAATTTCAATTTCAGTATACACAAAGTGCAATAAATGTGTTATGGCTGCAAAGCCTGCAATGTATTAAAAGCAACCTACACTACCATTGTTATGGCAGTTTCATTCTGCTGCATACATGTACATGTGACTCATGTGTCATGTGTGAACATGGCTTTAGAATTGATTAAAGGCAGGAGTGAAAGGTGCATTCATACAATGGCAAACAATGTAGGGTCATTCTCACTCACAGTGAGTTTTGTGTGATTTTTTTTTGTAATGAGGACAGAAAAATACCACAAAAACTTGAGAAAAGCACTCGTAAAAACTGGCGATTCTTCTCTTTTCATGAGTGAATCCGAGCGAAGCGCGAGAAAGCCTCTCAAGTAAACGAGCGATTCTTGTCTCTTCGTGAGAGAATTGCTTGTGAATCCAAAATCCACAAAGTTTAACAGGGATATCGCAATCTTTAAAACTGTGAAGACCTTCTTCATGTAACCGTTCGCAAGACCACGAGCATCACAAAGTTAAAAAGCTTAAAAGTGAGAATGACTCTATTGGCGTTGCCTGGGCTGTGTTCCAACACAACATGACTGTTTGAACTAGCCTAGATTTGACCTTGGGGCTATTTTCCTATCATTAAAGGTAATATTTATTTCTGCACAAAAGAAATCTGCATTTTCAAAAAATAAAAACAAACTGTAAGCACTCTTTTGTGTTAGTGCATTTCATAAAGTAAATTACATACATGTATCTAGACCAATATGTTTGTTTTTTAATTTCTGCAAGTAAAAGATCACAAAACATTCTTGACAATCTAAAGCAGTGACACAGAAATGAACTCCTAGGACACAATTGCCACAATGAACCCTTCATGTACATGTGTACATATATCATTTTTCAACAATTACTATTGGGTTACTAATACTAAACATAACTCCACAGTCAGCTGGGAAACAATCATTGTCCACATGCATAATACTATTATTATTATCATTTGTTGTTATTGTTTGCTGTTTTGGATATATAGTTTGAAATTTGACAGAACTTCCACTTCAAATTAAAATACAAGAACAAAGTCCAGACTCTAGACAACCTTTAAGACTACAGTAAGCTAGTCTGGGTCAGCAGTGGTGCCGTTAATGATGGATGGATTGAATGCATTCCAGATCGCATCATCTGCATTCCTCTCAGGGTTAACCCTTTCTAGTGTGAGGAAAGCCCAACATCCAATGCAGACTGCCTCCAGATTTCATATGGCACTGAAAACACGTAGGGGCAAAATGGCCCCTTTCCCCCTAACTCTTTCTGGAAGTTTCCTACATGAATATCTCCTTTAAAAAAAAATTTAAAAATGAAATGAATATAAGATCTTAACCTGTTGAGCATGATTTGATTTCACACATTTTCCACAGACCCTAGCCCAAGTTATTTTACATTATTTTAATAGCATTCAATGGGTTACAGGATCCTGGGAAGTTTTCAACACCTGCATGAAGTAATGCTCCCAGTTTTCGTTCCTGTACAAACCATGGACAATTTGTCACTGGAGCGCTCTTCTTTTTGAGATAGCTTTCATTCCGAAATAGCATCATTACTGCGTAACTGGAGCCGAGCAAAGCTCTCTTCCTCTGAACCTGTCTGTCAGTATGAGTGCAGATGAGCTGCCTGCGAATTCTCATTGACTTAAATGCAAACTTCAAGATCGTGAGGGGTAGAGAATGTTATAAAGAAAGAGAGAGAGAGAGAGATGTCTGTAAGCCTATGGTTACAACTTTATCATAGGCCAAACTGCAGTTCCGGGGCCAGTCAGTATTTCAGTACACATGATTAAACACAGGTTTTCTGTAATCACCCTAGTTTTATCCATTGGTAAAAATCACACCACTATCTAGTTCTCTGTTTTGTCTATTTGTGTTTGCTTGTTTGTTTTTTCTTTTTTTCTTTCTTTTTTTTTTTTTGGGGGGGGGCATTTCTCATAATATACATGTACATCCCTATAACAAGATAATACCTCCTCAAACATATCTGTAAACAAGGTCTCTGTCTCCTTCTTTTTGTTTTTCAGAAGAGATTTAAATCAGGGATGCCACTTAGAATTGATTTTTAAAAAGTAGGAAAATCATCTAACATGGGCCCTTTTGTACACGAAAATCACGTCATAACCTGTACAACTATAAAATACTCTTTTCACCGCAATATATTTGCCCCCCCCCCCCACAGACCACTTTCTTAATTTGATGGGCATGAGAAGGCAATGTACATAGTGCATCATCAAAATAGAACAAGAATGAGGTTCCAGGAGGTAATGAATAGGAAAGATGGCAGGACCATGGACCCTACAGAGAGAGAGAGAGAGCAAGAGTAGATTACAGACTCCTGAGCTACCATCTCTTGAATATTTGACTAAGCACACAAGTCTCCGGAAAGGCCGCTGTGACTAAAGGGTCTAGCAAACACTTATCAAGTTTACTCACAAGCAGGACAATCTTCAGTCCCACACACTCACAAGTGCGTATCTTGCACAATTTGCATAGGCTGTGTACTGGTAGGACTGCTTGTGAAGATGGCACTCAAGAATATGCATTACAATTGTAGCAATTTGGGCCAAAATAACATCTTCCATTAGTCACTCTCTCTCTCTCTCTCTCTCTATCTCTCTCTCTCCTCTCTCTCTCTCTCTCTCTCTCTCTCTCTCTCTCTCTCTCTCCACCTCTATTTGCTTCTTGCCCATATCCACACCACTTCAAAAAAGTAATATTGTGAAGGATTTGAAATTTGCATAGCAATAGATGGTAATGTGTACTCTCGGAACTATTTGCTACATTCCCTATGGCAGTGCCAAACCTCATTCATGAAGAAAGTGCAAGCAAGATGTCAAAAGGCTTTGGTTACAAAACATAACCAACAATGCATAACAAACGAAAAGATGTGTACTAAATGCAGGTCTTATACATGAAGATTACATGAAGATTATATCTAGGTATCTTTTTTTTTTTCTACAAGTATCTTGCTGATATACAAAAAAAAAGGAGGGCTATCATTCATCTTTTTTTCAGCAAAAAATCTTGCATGTTACTGAAATAGTTGCAAAAGATATATTCTACATGCAAGCAATCTTAAACCCTTTTTAATTATAGAAGTTCTTTCCTTGAAAAAAAGAACAAAACATTGCATGCCGGTTCATAATGAAGTGGAAATTGGAGCATTTCTCAAACACTTCTTTGGTAAATCATTCTCTCTTTTTTTTCACATTTAAATGTCACGGCATTTCTTAACAAAGCATTTAATCAGGCAGGCTGTCCAGTCCATCATTTTTGTGACAATTCCATACCGGCAAAAAATATCGCCAGAATCTCACACGAAAAGAATACTCAATAAGGAAAGGGGAGAAAATCAAAAAAGAATATTCATGTCTCCAGAGTCGTCGGCTCCATTCTGCAGCTACCCCTCCGTCTAGGGTTTCAGCGGTTCAGCCAACAATCCAATTTTCAATTGGAGAATATCATCCCTTTTACGTGACTCACGCATGTTGCATTCTCTTGCGCTGGTGAGATGCGCTGCTTCCCTCCTGGGGCTGGGGTGAGAAACTCTATCGCCCCCTGGCCATCGCCAATGAAATGAAGGCACAAAAATTAGGAAACTGTGATGGACTACAGAGTAATATCCTAAATTGAATCAGTGCTTAGGCAGGAGTGAGCTTTAGGATTTATAGGCTGTGAGAGGGAAGGAGAAATTGTCGCCGATCTTGCATCCTCCTCTAAAAAATAAATCATTTGCAGTCCTGGATATCTTCACAGATAAGCGGGTTTACTGATATCCTGGAGGACATTTTAAAATAAGAATTTAATGGACTAACCTGGATCTAGAAAGTTGCTCTCCAATCTCATTAGAGAGAACATGGAAAGCTTATAAGACTGAACAAAAAATTAAAAAATGATACAGGGTTAAGGAAAAGGATAGACTGACAAATTCAAAGCCAACAAATATGGAGTCCAAACAGAAATGTTGAAAATGGATAAGCAGAAAGGGAAGAATGTTGGATAATGAAGAGTGATGACCTAAAGAAGTTAATGAAAAGCGAGAGAAGGATTTATTTTGTCTGTATCTCAGGCTTCAGTACTGACAGATCTAATATGAAAAGGTGGTCAACTTGGTAAGAATACAATACATACATGTATAATGGAGAGAGAAAGGGGGAGAGATAGAGATAGAGAGAGAGAGAGAAAAATGCAAGTGAATTCTAAGTAAAGGAGAAATTAGCCCTGATGCACATGGACATTTTGTTGAACAAATAATCCTGGCATGTTTATTACCATACCTCAGTGTTTTTTTCAATAATAACCTCAATATCTCGTGGCTCCATCTTTCTCTATCTCTCATCCATAATGTATATTGACAGAAGTCCCTCTGGAATACCCGATGTAGAAAATGGTCAGAAGGATTTATGTAGAAATAATACACCTGGGATATGTACTAGAATGTCCATCCATTCTAGGGACATACAGTGTATGGTGTTATATTATTATCTCATTTGTTATCAGCCCATTATTATATTTTTAATACAATTTTTTCATCACTCCCTGCCACATGGGTTACTAGTACACTCGTTCATCAATCAAACATTTCCCTTAAAGTTCTTTGAAAATAAAGAATTTAAATGAATTGAATTTGTGTGTCTGTTTGGTTGGTTGCTACATGATACTTACAGGAGAAAAAAACACTTCTGCCTTTGCAAAAGTATTCCATGCATCACTCAAAGAATAATATCATTAAAAGGGGAAAAAAAATTGTCTGCTGCAAGCCAAGTAGTGGTTACTCTTCTGCGGGTCTAAATGTAACACAAACTCACAACCTACTGCCTCGCAAAATCAAAAAAAAATTAAAACTCAGATTTGACTTTCTACATGTATCTCGGGTAGATTACACACAAACCGCATAGCCCTACAGCTCTGGTAAAGCATAAGGACCAGTTATGGAACTCACACCAGTCTATACATCTTTTGCCGGCCAGCAGCTGAAAGGGTAATTGAAGTTTGTTGTCAATTCTCCTGCCTCGTCCTTCCTTTCTTGCTGTTCTAATTAGCTGCCTGCTTTGGTATACACAGCACTGTCAATCGAACATGGTCGACTCAATTCTTTACACATGTAGAAGTCCCTGAAAGATATATCCCAAGGTTTTGTGTAGGGTATATTCAGGCTGCGTGCCTTTTAATTAACTGAGACAGAGTGATAGATGGATGACATTTCAAAGAAAGAAGAGAGAAAGAGAGAGAGAGAGAGAGGGGAACCTTCCATAAACAATTATTGATATGATGGAAAAATCATTCCTATATTGAAATCTTATACATCCCTTCTTGCTTTCTTTAATCTGATTTCAAAATGGCGTAAGCTCTTTTCTGTAAATTGATTAAATTCATTTTCTTCGCATACCACAACTTCAATCAAAATTTTGTGATAGATTCAATTTATATGCAACGTCACATATTTCAAAACCAATTTATCTGCCCTGCACATGAAAATATGATGAATATCAACAAGGTGTGATGTCAGTTGTCTTGGATTCTCATTTACATCACTCAAGAACAGCCATGACAGTCTAGCATGGTATACATGAACATCTATGTCGACGGCATCAGTGCTGTTATTCAAACGTGCCAAACATCATTTCTTTCCAGGCACCGTCTCATCAGACTTCTGCAAATTAATGATTGTGACATCACCCTGTATGTCAGTTTGCAGATGGGTACACATTGCCTTACCCAATTAAAGGAGCAGCACAGCTAGCAGATGATATTGCTATAATTGCTGTGAATGGGAAAAGTTCAAAGCTGTCTCTGTGGTGAACCGAAATTATTACTCCACGATCGCGACAACCAAAGCCGCCCCTAGCAGCGACAGATGCTAGAAGTCACACCAAACGTGCACAAATGCACTCTTCTTATTCTTTGTAAAGTATATTATGGGTCGTTACGTGCCTAATTGCAGCCTGAATTATTGAAGTGTGTTTAATTTTTGTGAAAATTAGAAATGGTGGCTGATGCTTAATGCCATATGAATAATTAATGTAATATCCCTGAGTTCCAATATTGATCAAACCACAATTTACCATTAGAGATGGAAAATGCATGATATTGATACAATTATTACTCAAACTCTCAAATTTCAATCATTTCTCATGTATATGTATGAACAGATACAATGACTGCAGTGCAGCACACATTACTGAATGATTTACATGTAGTTATTGGGAAAGTCCACCCAAGAAGTTTCACTGTTTCAATAAAAGAAGTTAAATTTGAACAGCATTTTAAAAAAGAAATGAGCAAAATCAATCAAAGAATAAGAAAATTACACTCATTTACATTTTCTAGTAAATTACTCTCGGCTCTGCAAATTGGCAACACTGATGACATCATATGCGAGCAGCTCTCCATTCACTTTGTACATGAAATTTCATATTTTATCAATTTTCTTCAAAGTTACACATTTTCTCACCCCATAGTCAAAGTATGTTAAGTAAAAAGCAATTCTTCTGAACATACATTGAGTATGGGGGTTAGAAAATGTGTAACTTCCAAGAAAATTGAGAAAATGTGAAATTTCATGTATAAAATGAATGGAGAGCTGCTCGCATATGATGTCATCAGGGTTGCCAATTTGCAGAGCCGAGAGTAATTTACTAGAAAATTTAAATGAGTGTAATTTTCTTATTCTTTGACCGATTTTGCTCATTTCTTTTTTAAAATGCTGTTCAAATTTAACTCCTTTTATTGAAACAGTGAAACTTCTGGGGTGGACTTTGCCTTTAATTGTGAGCCAGGCTTTCCTATAGTCAAACCAACCTCAGTACAGAATAGATCTTCACCAATTTTTTTTAATGCATCCTTTGCATTTCATTTTCAAAATATAGCAAGGCATATTCAAAACTGCATTTCATAGAGTAGCAAATCATGCTTTTTTTAATATATACCAGGTATTACATTGCAGTTAATATTATATCTGTTGAGTATTATACTCCATCAATTCTATCAAGAAAAAGAATATTGAATCACAAGCATATACTACTAATCATAAAGCATGAGCTCCACCATTCAAAATTCTGAATTATATCAACGGTATTTGCCTTAAGATATGCATGAAATGGAAGTCATTGCCATGCATACTTGAGATAAAGAGAGAGAGAGAGACTCGTAAGAGCCATTTCACTGAGTTTTGCTTGAGTGAGCAAGGATTGAAATTGCCTTGATTCACTGCAGGGATGAAAATCATAAGGAGTCTATGGATGGGACTAAATAAAATAGGGGGCTTTGAAAGGGGTGGTGTAAGCAAGTAACTAATGGCACCACTCAACTTGCGGCAGAATGGGAACCCTCATGACGAATGTTTATACAGAGAGTATCTTGATGGGTGACATGACAGATTATCTGGGTCATTTCACAAAAACTAGTCATATAGGTACAATGTAAATTTATTTCAAAATCTACATCATACTGTAGGTTACCGAGTAACTCAAATGGCTGGAAGAAAACTGCCTAAAATACAGTGAGTTTATTCAAAGCAGTGCCCTACTGTCACTAATTTTTTTTCCCCAATTATCGATATGCTTTAATCATAAACAAATTTCATTACTTATTGGTGAAGAAGGAAAACCGTTACTATCATATTGACTGGATTGGGTGACTTCACCATTCATAAACAAAGCAATAACAAAATTTGATGTACAAATACCTACAGATCACTTCTGTTCAAAACACGACAGGATAACCAATCTAAACTGCATGTTAGTTTTAATGTTTCTTTCCCAGATATTATGGTATTGATCTATTGCTAGCAGTGACATGACTGAATGTATTAAAGAGTCAATTTCCCCTTTTCATAAATTTGTGGCCACACAAATCCTGCAAATCATGGGTAAAAGTGCTGCCCTTTTCATGACCTCGTCATCCCCTTATCAAAGGCATAATCACTGATATTTCATAGGGGAAGAAGATATTACATGCATGAATTTGTTGAGAGATTCCTAAGTACGGAATGAGTCGCCTCATCTAACTTCTCATCAACCAATCATAAGGTTAATTCCTTCCTCACGATGGCCTACCCAAGGATGGGGTCAAGCCTTTGACATTAAATGACTCGAATTCATCTCAATGCCCTGAAAATCAGCAACGAGTTAAGCACGTACGTGTACGTGCGTGGGGTAGCCAAAAAAAACGCAAGGCTTTCGCAGCCAGAGCATACAACTCATATCATCAATTTTAATCCAACACGTGCCTGTATCCTTGTGCAGAACTTTCATGCTCTGTTCAGCCTCAATGTTCTAGTGAAGCTCCATTTCTGACAGTTCCCCTGCCCCCTCATCCTAACCATCATCAAAAGTCTTGTAATTACTGCCACTCTTTCAGCACCATGAAGCAGGTAGATTGGGTTAGTCATCCAAAATACAGCCCCGACATTTGCAAAGTCTTCCTTAGCATTCAGGCATTGGATAACAAATTTTATATAAGAGGCATGAACTGTACTTCGCATAGGGTGTACTATAAAAATACTGAATATCAGTATTGTTTTATTATTTGATAGATGCTTCATTTTCTTCATTGTTTCATTTTCCTTCACTATATTCAATTCAAACTCTTGTTGAATATACAGTGTAGGATGATACTCAATTAGTGAGGAATGCTGCAGATGTACATTAAATTTAAATTTTGCTTCAAAAGTGCTATAACTAATAATCATCATCATCATCATCATCATAATCATAATTGTCAATAATAATAACAAAAATGACAATACTACTACTAATAATGATAACAATAATGATAATAATGATAATAATAATAATAATAACAATAATAATGATAATAATAATAATAATAATAATAATAATAATAATAATAATAATAACAATAATAATGATAATAATGATGATAATAATATTAATAATAATAATAATAATAATAATAATAATAATAATAATA
>CM057160.1:4556166-4571166 GCA_029962745.1 Echinometra lucunter
TGTCATTATAATATCAACTGTACACTTTTGATTTGTTATAGAAACAACACTTAAAATCAAGTCTAATTGTGGAAGTTGTGCCATGCATGATGCCTTATCACCAAACCACGGCAGAATGTATTTGCTCAACTGACAAGATAAACAAAATGGAAGACTGGAGACAACTATGAGGGCTTTGGGCAAATATTGGAGGAGGATTAGCGGAAATGGTTTCTTCTTTCAATGAGGTTCTACTATAAAAAAAATGACACATGGTATGCTGTAAACAAAGACAAGTTCTGTGATATGAACTTGTAGCACAGTCTCAAATTGTGTGGGCACAGAGGTCCATGGTGTGGAGCAGAGCATTGTGAGATAAGTGACTCATAATATCAGCATTCTGAAAGCTAAAAATGTGCTCTTGGTGTCTCTCAAACCATGAAATTGATGATGAAACATATCCCATAAATGTATCCTATAGCTAAATCCTATCAAATACGGGTCTATATTACACTTTCCAGAATTATCGTTTCATCTTACCTAATGTATTAGAGCTAAATGTCAGTCATACCATGAAATACTTGATTTTGTGACTGCATTTTCTGAGAAAACAAATCTCATGCAATTTTCATGTCTTGTGATTGCCAGAACAAAAAACATTTCCATATACACCTGTATGCAGTCTCCACAATAGAACTCGATAGTGAAAGGAGACAGGTTCTACAACATTCATGATTTTTCCTAGAGCCAGACAGCACGTAGACAAGTACTAATAATAACAATCCCCACAGACTCATGAAGAAAATTATGACAGAATACTTGAAGGGTCACCAAGGGGTTGCAGTATTGTTGAAAACTTGGCATTCTGACCTAACCAGGCAGTACCGACAATGGGTTGCCATGGTAATACTAACCAACTCCAAGACTCGTCATCTCAAGAAATGGAAGTTGGAAAGGCTTGATGAGAGGCTTATGGAATACAAGTTTTGGATGAACTTTGAGGTGTGGCTGAACTTCCGGTAATGGCTTCAATTCTGGGAGCTACCACCGATGCGACTTCTGTTTCATGTTACCTACATTTCCTTCCGATACTTTCTCCTCTTTTCTTTTAAAGTACAAGTCGATTTCCTGCTTGCTTGTAATTTTTGTACATGGTTTTAAGAGCAATATACATGTAGGCCATACAATGCAAATACTGAAGAACACGATGCAAAATGCACATTCATTAATTCTCTTAGGCCTTCATCCCAGAACTCCAGGAATTCAGTACATAATCTTTAAATTGCCAAGAATTTGTACCGAGCCTCAGAATCTTGGTGGTTAATTCATTCCTTCCATCACGGGGTGTTTAATGAATGGGATAAAAACACAAGTTTAAGGCACACGTTTCATTTATTAAACAAATAACCAAATCCTGTTGCATATTGACAACATACCATTCAACTTTATCCACAGAAAGAATGTCAATAGCAAAAGCACAAAGACCTGATTCCTGTGATTAACTCCCACTTCCATTGCCCCCACAGACAAATTTCAAAAAGATGAACTGAGGCCTAAAGGGCTTATCCCAATCTGACCCCCTGACTACACTGACAGACTGCTTTGCCTTTATGCAAGTAATAATAGTCAAGGATCAATAATGTAGATTCAGGCTCAGAAATGAAATTGATTTCATACTCCAGCTGAACTGTACAGAATGTCATCCAGTTCAGAATGAATACCGGTACTTGTAAATTGATTTTCGTCCCTCATCGCACATGAAACATGTTTTATTCAAGGTCATTACATGTAATTTCAGTATGATTCAGGTTAACAACAATTGGTCACCTTCATCAAATGTTTCGTAAATGTGGGAGAATACGTTTGCTTATTTTGTCACAGAGGCAGACAATTTATCATATGAACACCAGACCACCATATTTTTTCATGTTGTTAAAACAGATGGTTGATTTTTTGTGAAGGGTGAATAAAGAAAATATTGCATGAACTTTTTTATCCTCTTTAGTCTCCGCATCATTGTTGGAAGAAGGTTTCTAGTATACACATTAACTATTCCACGACAGTGTATACATGGTGTACTGTAAATCATCTGTCTGGACAGCCAGAAGAGTGCATTAAGTCTGTACAAAATGATATTCATGAGCCAACACCCTTCTGGCTCTGAACAGACGAAATGTCTTGGTATTCGAAATATGAGGAGAAATACCTGGAAGGTTTTGGACTAGCTGACAAGGCTAGTTTGAACCAAACTTTCATACCATCAAATTTTCATGGCTTACATGTATGTGTGTTTTTTTGTCATATTTACAGCCATTCTGGGTGCAAGGGATAACTTTTGGCACGACTTTACATTCCCTATAACTTTTGATGATTTCAAAACTTCAAGAGACACAATGATTAGTTTTCTCTCAAATTGCAATCACCTGACAAGACCTCTGCTTTACATGTACATGAATCTTTTAACGTTTACTCTAACTGAAACACAAAGTGTCATCTAAAATGTTTATCTGACCACTTAGATATCAATTTGGGTAAAATTCAATCTGTGAAGAGTCAGAATTGCCTCTGACTAAGACACTTCATCAATTAATGGTATTGCATAATTTAAGACTGTTACTATCTCTCAAACAGAAAAATGTGCTGCTGGACACAGATAAGAAGCATGGAGACAGGAGTAAACTCACTTCCTCATGGACCTCGACCGATTTCCTGGTGTTGGTTGTCCTGTGTTACAGGAAGCTGTGCTTTGCGCATTCACAGAATCTGGAAACCGAGATTTCCTTGAATTCTGGTTTGCCCTAATTAGGCTGTAATTCCATCATCATTACATACAGAGAACAGTAGCAAATACATTGTTATTTGTAAACCACCAATACTCCTATTGATAATGTTGTGCACACCACTATGTCATTTTGTAACATAGAACACATTTAATAGAAGCTCACAATTACATGTAACTGGCTCGTAATGTACTACCACATATGCAGTGCTCCATAGTCCATACAAACTTTTTTGGTGGGGGCTTGGAGTGAAATGCCAGACTATTGGGGTGTTACAAGAAAGTTGCAATCGATTGCAAGTTGCAACTGATTCTCACTGGCCAATCAAAATCATTGCTGCATGCATGTCTTCTTAAAAGGGCAGACCCTTAGCCAATCAGAATGGTTGTTTCAAAATTAGCAATTATTTGCAATTGATTGCAACTTTCTTGCAACACCCCAAATGTGTGTATTGAGCCCTGTGTTAAAATTTTATTCAATTTTGTGAGTCTGGGCCTAAATTTGGGGGCCCAATGTGTCTTGGGCACCTGTCATGTCGCACCCTGTTATACCATGGTAGTGTAGCGTCACACAGTTTTTCATGATATATCTGCATTCCTTACATGATGTATTTCTTCAAGTGTTGCAGAATGGAAGGGTTTTTTGTTTTTGTTTTTTTTTGCATACTACACAAATAGAAGCTCACAGTTTACTGGCTTTAAACTTAAGCACATATACTAAATGCAGAAATATTCACAGAACATTAATTTTAATGGATTTTGTGCTATTTTTGGCAAGCGTGAATTCTAGAACTCGCGAAAAATAATAGCACGATTTCATATGCATTGAAATATCAAATAAAATCTTGCACTTTTACGAGCGAGTATTGTACAGCATGAATTTAAGAACCCGTGAATATGTTCTTGGGTCTCTCAGTGAGAAAATTTGATCATGCAAAATAACAGCATTTACACTATATCCACACATCATTCCACCCAATGTCCATACTTAGATCCATGATAGAAGATTGTACTTAAACTACTTTGGAAGAAATGTAACACCTAGGCATGACTGCAATTTCCATTAGACCCAAACCACAGCTCTATACCTGTAACACAATTCACAAAAATATAGGCTTTGAATACCAACTTGTTTGGCTCGGTTCATAGGCATGCTATTGTCCCAATTCTACCATTCCTGGGGTGCAGTTGAGATAATAGAATAGACCCTTTCCCAACAACTGACCAAAACTCCTTTCAAATGCAAATTTGATGCATAGCCCTGCCCAGGCTATTGAAGTATTTCAGTGGACCTATTCAGAGTGTATCCTTTTCTGACCAGACCCTTTAATCACATCATTACAGCTCTGCATTGATAAGACTTCTTTTCAGATTGGGGCTAGCTATAGAAATTGTGTGTTGAAGGCTGAAGAAAGCAAAGTACTACAGAGAAACTGATTGGCCTTCCACTGGGATGCATCAATGAGCAATAATTAAAAGACACTCCTGTTTCTAAAGAATTCTTTTCAATCGAAATTTGAAAGGAACACTCCCCATTTTTTTTTCTCTCTCTCTTAGGCTCTTGGCTGGTTTCAAGAGTGGCTTCTTTTTAGGGTGCAGAGATGCCTGTGGGTGTATTGGGAGTACCCACTCCCCAGCATGTACAAGTACATGTATTAGGCTGCCCTTATACACACTAAGTATTCAAAGTTACATTAAAACGGGAGAAGAAAAAAAAACTGCTTTTTTCTAAGGGCTCTTAACAAATATACATGTACATGCATTAACTGACACATTTGATTTTCATGCAAAAAAGGACACATACAGTGTAACTTCAGGACAATTTTGCAATATACATGTAGATGGACAACATGTAGCCTACTCAGAAAATTATGCATGCATACTGCATTTAGCATACAATACTTTCACTTAGTCTTATTACATGTCCTGTACAGTAGCTTGCTTTCACTTCTTATAAAAAATAACCTACAGAAAGTGAACTACAAGCAGGAGAATTTCCCAAGCTAAGCCTAGCCAACATTAAAGATCATTTGAAAGCAGAAAAGATTTCATGAAATCAAATAGGAAGATAACATTCATGTGTACAAACAGCATACAAATATCAAACAAATCTCTACACACTATCAAGCTGAATGCCTAAACATGATGGAGTAAACAAACCCACAAGTCTCACACTCATTTGAAGCTCATTATTTACTCACGCTCTTGAAATCTCACTTGATGGTGCTTATCAATTATTTCATATCTCATCAGTCAGACTTTGTGTCAACAAAATAAGATTTCTAACTATGCAGGTACCAGCGTTTACTTCTGGTATCCATTTATGACTGGACTCAAGTTATGAATGAAAGAGACCAACCTGTCCTACTAAAATTATTTTAACAGCATCTTTAAATGTTTTTATTTACAATGTGTGCACATTATTATACAAACCCTAACAAAAATACTAGCATTGTAAAAATGTCATAGAGTCCATGTGCGCATAAAATGTTTTACTCCATACACTCAAATAAAAAATCATCTCAGCAATCTATCTGTGGCTGCGATTTAAACTGGTTTAACATAGTACTCAGACATTCAACAACATGAAGAGAATAAAGGGGGGAGGCATCTTAAGAAGTCGAGAACTTAGGGTTAATGTTCTGTAAGTCTTGTGTACTTTATTAGGGTCAGAGAGAAACTTTGTTAGTGTTAGATAACTTTTTTTTTTTAAGTCTCCCAATATTTCCTATAAAAAGGGATGCAAGCATTTATCTGACATAGAGACTATATGTATGTCTCAATTCACCGTTTGATGAGTTACATGTACTTAAAATGAATTGTAAATTCTTAAATCTGCAAATCACAGCCCTAATTAGTAATTGTAAATATTTATGGTATGACAATACACAATACGTGTAGACTACTCTATCTCTCAAACAGAAATAAAAAGATAACATTATAACTAGAACTAAGAAGTTTCATGGCCCCTAATTTGTTGTGTTTTCAATGCAACAAATTACATGTACTTGCAATCTTTGTAAACTTTGCATTAATTACTTATTTTATTCATTTGGTTGTGCCAAATTTTCACCAGTTTGGACCACTAACAGCGAAGGTGCTGCACAACTTCTTGCATCGTCATGATCGTCTCTTTGTAAGAATTCACTTTGCACAAATCTTAAAATGGCAAATCGTCGATCAATGGTTTCCAGATGAGTAATAATAATTCAACTTTAAATTAAGGGAATGTGTAAGATTATAAGACATAAATGCCAGTGCAATGACTAACTACACATAACTACACTGCCATGACTGTAATGAACACAATCATGCCATGTCCGAAAGTTACAAGCACAACACCACATTCCAGCACATGTCCCACACAAACACACAAGCCGAAGTTTATGGCTTCACGTACATACAGGGCACACACATACACACATAGTATACCAGCCAGTCACGCTTGCATAGCCGCTGCACACAAGCAAAGTTTCAAAACTTACCTTCGTCGAGAAGTCTCTCTACGTGGACAAACATACTCGAAACCATTGTAAAAGATGTCTTATCCTTCATTAACTGCGCCAGATATTCTGGCGAACTCTGCATTTGTGGTTTTTCTGCCACCTCGTTCATTTTCGTAGGTGCTGGCCCAACCGGAGGAGGTGGGGTAAACTGCATTTGCAACATTAGAATATTTTATTCACGATTACTTTGATAATAATAAAATGATGGTATCCACTAGAGTCGTCGTCCGCACTGTTGTCAATTCTAGCTAACTACTGCATGTATGCTGCACGCTGGCGCTCGTGTGTCCCGTCGAGGCGTACTAGTTACTCGGCGCGGCGATCGCGGTGGCTTCGCTAGCCAGTTTTCGGTGCGAGGATTGATGATGCATGCAGCTAGCCAGAAATTTTCCGCATTATGCGAGTGCGCCCTCTAGATCTTGCTCACAAGCGGAGTGCTGCAGCCAATTAAGTAATGATAACGTAGCAACTTGCAAGGCTTTGCTTATTTTCCACAGGCAATACATACGTACGTACCCAAGCTGATGAGACTAAAAAATCAAAATTACAAATAGGGGATAAAGGGAGGGAAAATGCTTACATAACTATGATATACCAATGGCAATGTTTGCACAACTATGATTTCGGTTAAGTTTGGCGTAGTAAAGAAACAAGATAGGGGGAATCTATTTCAAAGCATGACTTTGTGAGAAAAAAAAAAGAACTCATAAATGATATAATGTACAATTTTTATATACCCTCCCCCCTCCCCATTAGACTACAAAACAGAACAGTTGTAAAACTGGTATATGTACAAGACAATGCCTAGAGTTAGTAGAATAGGGGAGGAGAGAGAGAGAGAGAGAGAGAAAGAAAGAGAAAAGAAAAACCGGTATGGAAGGTGAAGGGAAGGGAAGTTACAAATTTCATGTCTTTTGCAATCGGGATTTTTCTTTCTATTCTATTTCATTTTTTTTTTCTTCGAACTAATGTTTTTCATATTGAGTTTTTGCCATTTAACAGTTAAATCTCTTATAGCAGAAACATCTTCAAATCACGTGTGAATGAAAATGCGAGAGCGGGAACTGATTTTAATGGTATCAGCCAGGTTTAAAGAAGAATGATCCATTTTAATGAAAAGAGAAGGTAGAAAGAAGCATTTTTTTTTAAGTTCCATCATAATCGGTAACGAAATGAGAAAGTTATGAAAGTTTGCACTGAAAAGCCCTAATTTGCTATATATGCCGATCCTCGAATAGGCAATGTTGCTTGAAAATGGCACAAATCTCAATAAAATTTCAAATAGTCTCCTTTACTCTATATGCTGTATGCTTATCTCTTGTCTTTGTGAACTCGACATAATTATGTTGCGTCAAAGAGCCTACATTTTCCCATGATATGGATATATCTTGAGCTATACAAGGAGACAAGCTGCACCTAGAGAGATAATATTGGGAAAATATTATATTTTGTGTACAAAACCTATTGAGAGTTTTCCTCCTAAACCTCTTTTTCGAAGCAATATTTATTTGAGGATCACCATAAGTAAATCGAGACTTTTCAAACTTTCATAACTTTCTCATTTCCTAACCGATTCTGATAGATTCTCTTTTATTATCATTATTTTTAATCTCCTCTCTATCCTCTCTTTTCATTAAAATAGACATCCCCCTTCCCCATAGTGTCTCCTTGAAGGATTGTGGTGCGGCATAATAGGCCTATAAGTTGTTTTTTTTTTTTTTTTTTTTGTGCATGCATAATTAGTTCTGATCAGTGCATATTATCTGATTTCCTTGTGGGATATTTGTATGTTGTGAGATTTAAAAAAAATGATATTTGCAATAAAATACTCTGATTAATGATTTTTTTTTCAATTATTGGTACACAAAACAAACAACATTTTATTATAGTTCATCTACTTTCTAAGAACTTAATCACGGTAGTAGGCGAGCAATATTTCCTTATAACTAGAACCCCCCCCCCAACCCAACCCCCTTCCGTTGCTCCTCTCAATAACTTTGATCCCGCAAGTCACTGCACTCTTAAAATTTCCAGGTGAAGTTGACCTGGAAAATAGTCCGTTGGGGCCTCACTCAATTCCAGGTCAAAATATGACCCGGAAAAGGATCATGAAGACTTGTTTCTGGGCCACATCTGACCTTAGTCCGGGTCATTTTTACCTTATTCCGAGTCATTTTTACTTGGAACGGATTGTGGCCCCAAAAGACTTCTTTCCGGGTCATCTGACTCGGAATTTTTAAGAGTGGGTAACATACCTACAACCTCTTTAATGACTTCATCACGCGGATTTTGATAAGATCCCTTCCCAGAGGAGGATCTCCATTTTCTTAACTTTGTAAGATTGAAACTTACTTTTTTTAAACGTAACATTCATAATCAGAACATTGGTACGTACATAATACACTCTTATTTCCGCGGTGTCAAATTTGACTCGGAATGGCGTCAGCTGGGAGTCAACTCTATTCTGAGTTAAAAGGACTCGTTTTCCTGGATACTTTGACTCAGAATTGAGTCGATTCTCAGCTGATGCCAAACTATTCTGAGTCAAATTAATTCGGAATCCGATTCACTTTAACTCGGAAGAGAGTTGACTCCCACCCGACGCCATTCCGAATCAAATTGTACACCGTGGAAATAAAGAGTGTAGCCGCTCTTTAAAATGATATCTATACCAATATTTAATGGGGGTCTTGATAGCTGTATTGGCCAAAAATAAAAATAAAAATATGGCGCCTGGCCCTTATTCACAATGAGCCCCTCCAAATCTCCCAAACGTAGTTCTATACCTTCTTTTTTCTTCTTCTTCTTCTTCTTCTTCTTCTTCTTCTTCTTCTTCTTCTTCTTCTTCTTCTTCTTCTTCTTCTTCTTTTTTTCTTGATGGAGATTTTGCACGTGCACCCACTCCGCCCCCTCCCATATCCTCGGAATCTATGTCCCGGAATTAAAAAAGAAAATAAGTTCAGAGATGATCAGTGCTATCCTTGCAGCACTTGACCAATCGTTTTTATGCTTTCCGGCCACATGATAATGTGGCATAAACCCCTCCCCATTTTGACGCATGTGCAACTGACAAGGATCATTGGGTTTCCCCTTTGTTTAAGTACGGTGATATTTAGTTTCAGCAATATGTCAGTTAAAGTCAAATCTAACCTTGATACCGAACTGATCTGAAGCAAAGCAAAAAAAAACAAACAAACAAACAAGAAAAACATACACTGTATACTGAAATATCAAGAATTCAAATAAGAGCACAAACTAGAATTGATGACAGATGGGTAAAGGTAACGACTTGTCACTATACAAACAAAAAGAACATTTAGAATTCATGAAATTTGAGATCACTAAACTTAATTGAAACTTCAAATGCACACGCTGGTAGTGTGACTATGATGTAAGTCCTCGACAATTCTATAAGTGAAAAAAAAATGTAATTTCCTAGATGTGGCTGTATTGTGAGTATTAATTGAATGACAAGTGACAACATGCCATCCATTTCATGCATGATTACAGTCCCGCAGGAAAGTTCAGGAGAAAAGGAAAATAATTCATAATATTTCAGCGTACAACAAAAATTTTTCCCAAACATGGCCGTCTCAGCAGGGGGGAGGGGGCAGTTGCCCCCAGAAATTTCCAGACCTTAATTTTTTTTTTTTAATGAAATGCTATTTTCTTTCAAAAAATCCACCCAAAGCATGCGCCAGATCCTTCAATTTCATTATGCAGAAAAGCTCACGTGGCCAGCTCAGTCGCTTTGCTCCCTTACTTGCTTGTTTCCTCGAACATTTTACGTATTCTTGCCCCCCCCCCCCCCGAAAAAAAATCCTGTATACGGCATTGGCCAAGACACTGTTTTCAAATGACCAGTTCGTAACTATGAGAGTTGCATCTAGAACGCAGTTTTTTAAACATCCATAATAGCTTTATTTGTATTTGCCAACTCCTTGCACATGATTGCTGGTCTGATCCTTTGATTGCTTACTTTCATACAATATCACTTGTTTCAAAGATCTTAGCTGTCCTCATCTTATGGATATCTTGTTGCTCTATGTTATAGAGAATATTTCTATTATAAATCGACGGCAAAATTTAGATTACGAACTACATTGATAGTAGCCTTTATTATAATGTTAAAGACTCTAGAGGGCGGAAAAGCAGTCAGGAAGTTCTGCTCGATCGAGTGATTATTATCGGCGCAGGCTCCTGATAGGTGTAAGGTTAACGCTATTTGGAAAACATTGCAAATGCTTAGTTATAAATCAAACAGAAATAGGGCAGATCGTTATGTGTACTCTTCTTCTTTTTGTATCTTCCCCGTGTAGAGAAGAGTCACCACCCTTGCACGTTAAGAATCCACTGCACTATTCGTATAAGAATAAGGGGAAACCCCCGCCCCCCTCAGTGTTATTTAGGGTAAGCATGCTTGTTCCCCATTGCAAGCACCCCCCATCTCCGGACACCCAAAATTTCGGAACTCCCCCCCCCCCCCCTTTCGCGGGCTTTTTCGCGGGCTTTTCCTGTCTTGGAGACCCCCTAAATCCGGAACACTGCTCAATGTACCCCCTATCTCAGGCCCCCCCCCCCCCCCATCTCAGGTACATGTAAGCTGTCATTAAGAGGGTTCCCTGCCGATGTCATGATGGAGGACAAAACAGTAGCAAACCTGTGCACTAGACCATGAAAACAATGACTTTTCGAGCAGATGCAGTGCAGACGATAATTAGTTCTTTGTCAGTCAGACAAATTATCAAGTTAAGACTACTTGGCGCCCAGGAAATTGCACCCGTTGCAAATGATCGGAAATAACATGAGGAATAACCATCATAGAAACATACGAACTTAGTGATAAGTATAATCTGCATTTCATACCCTAACGACGTCGAAGACCGAATTTATCATTTGATCGACCCTGAAAAAGACCACCTTTTAAAGGAAATCTTCGGGTGAAAAGTCAAATACATCCCTCCTTTTTTTTTTTTAAACAATTCTCGGGCCGGACTTTGTCGGCCGAAAAGTACCCCTTACCAGAGATTTTGGGAACGCGCATGCGGTCCCTCCGACCCTGGAGTGGGGGGGGGGGGGGGGGGGGGCGGGGGGAAACCCCCGGTGTAGTGGTCCACCTGCACACCAACAATATACCAGGAGGAGAGACCCGAGGATTACAGTGATTCAGTTCGCTCAATAAAATAGCCTATGGAGGGCTAAACAATTTTTTTTTTTTAATATTTCAATTTTTCATCAAATATCATGTCTCATTGTCATCATCATCATCATCATCATCATCATGACCAGGGGCCGCGGAACCGGGGCAGCCCCCTTTTTTTTTTAGTCGACACGTTGACCTCTACACAATAACGCGGCAATGGTTGTGCTTGTTCGCGTGCTCAGCGACCCCCCCCCCCCCACACACACACACACACTTTCAAAAACGTCCTTCGGCTCCTGGGGGCGTTTCATGAAAGTTGTCAGCTGTGACAAGTTGCCAGTCACTGAAAATTTCAGTAAAATCCTTGGTTTTGATTGGCTGAGAAGCACTGATCACTGACTGTTACTATCACGGTAACTGTAAGTGACTGACAACTGTCATGAAACGGTGCCCGATCACCACTACCTCCACCAACAACAACATCACCACTGTCACAATGCATGCATATGGTCATCTTTATAATCATCATTATCATCATCACCATCATCTTCGTTATAATACATCACTATGATCCAGAGGCATCGATCCTGGGGGGGGGGGGGGGGGGGGGCAGGGGGGCAGTTGCCCCCCCCCCAAGAAAATTTCGGGGGGGGCAA
This sequence comes from Echinometra lucunter, assembly GCA_029962745.1. Taxonomy (NCBI): domain Eukaryota; kingdom Metazoa; phylum Echinodermata; class Echinoidea; order Camarodonta; family Echinometridae; genus Echinometra; species Echinometra lucunter. The sequence goes on from CM057160.1 coordinate 4,568,230, forward strand.
AGATATCATTTTGCCCCACCCCCAATAATTTCCCAACCAAAAAAAAAAGAAATGAAAAAAGGAAAAAGAAAAAAGAAAGAGAAAAGAAAGGAAAAGGAAGGAAGGAAGTGAAATGAAAGCGTAAAACAAGAGAAAAGAAGGAAAATGGGAAACTGGGAAGCGCTCGCTCGCTTCGCTCGCTCGCATTTAAGTATCTTAACCAATGCCGATGATTATTACTATTCTTATGAAAGGAAATCGGTTTGCATCTTGTGTTTCTATCTAATGTTATACGATTCTTCTACTCGTAGGAAGTAATATAACCAAACAAGATATCACTCCTAGAAATCGAGCGGCCAGTTGACCTAAAAATAGATAAACTTTCAGGAGACAACGGCCTGGATAAAAAGAAAAAAAAACGCAAAACAAAAACATATTTTTCGTTTACTCGCTCGCTACTCTCGCTGGTAAAAGCTAGATACAAGATGATTTCGGGCAGCAAGTAGCTTATTATAGCAGCGAGATTCCAAAATATCATCATATTTGGGCAGCAAGGTGGTTGACAAAGATTTTGGGACGAATCCATATAATTTTGCCGGGATCGGTCCTTGACTTTGCTCGCTATGGTAGAAACAGAATGGATTCGGACTGCAAGCGAGGTAGAAAAAAACAGTGTCATATTCGGCACACAGGTGATCGGATGTATTAGATATCATACATGTCATACAGGCATGACAGGTTTATAGTGTATTTTGATGATAATGATGATAATAATATTCCGTTCTTGTATAGCGCATATCACATTTTTATCACATTATTATGATGACGAAATAACACTTCTATCATATGGAAAAGGGTATATTTTTCCTCGCTCGCTGCACTCGCTCGCTTCATATTAATGGTTTTGATAAGCAAACGAATTCGGTGAGATGAGACCGAATAGATAATGAAGACGTTTCATTGGCTCACAGCGTAATTTGCCGAAGGGTTTACTACATCTACCATGAAAAACAGTGTGTGCTTCCTCGCTCGCTTCGCTCGCTCGTAATATTAAATAACAGAGTGGTTTGGGGGGCAGCAACAAAGGACCAACGATGTGACAAAGTAGAGTTCATATTTGGCAGCGAGGTAACCATATACATATATATTAGTTATCGTTTATGCCTATATGATAACTAAACCCTTCTCTCATATCAAGAAATTTGTTATTTTTTGCTCGCTCGCTTCGCTCGCTTGCAAAATTGAAAACAAAAAAAAAAAGAGCAGGATGGTTCACATAGCAAGTTGCCTAATTTCCCCAGTTTGAAAATGCTTCACGTTGATATAGGCCTATGTTTTATATATACATATATATATATATATATATATATATATATATATATATATATATATATATATATGTATGTATATATGTGAGGGTGTGTGTACAAATAGTAGCCGTGGGTTCATCTCCGCTTGGTCGTCTTGCCCCCCCCCCCCCCCATCCGAAAAATGGATCGACGCCTCTGCTATGATCTTTGATCATCATCATAATCATCATCATCCACAAAATCTTCTACTTTCTGTCATTCATTAAGCTCACCGTACATGACTATGAACGATAAAAAGCAAGAACTTCACACACACACACAAAAAAAAACCAAACATGGAATGTACGTTTATGCCCTTAACTATAATTTATTCATGACTTGTGAAATAATTGATTTGTAAAAAGTTACTTTGCATCACAATTGTTTATAATTCATTTTGTTTAATTCAAGTGTAAGATTTTGAAAAGTCTGATTTTTAAAATAACTTTTGAAGGAGTTGATTGTTTTTAACCCATAGAGGTAAAATGTCACCTTTAGGAGACGCTTTTGCAGTATCTGTTGGTCCAGAATCTTGGGCAGTATATTTTATACATGAGCAGAAAGGGAAAAATGCACTGACAAATTTGAGCCCATTCCCATCCCTGTAGGGTGTGGCATTCTCGAATAAGAGCAGTTTAAGTGTAACTAATCATTAAACTTTTTAAATTGGCAATGCAGTGAATAATATATAATCACTATTTCTTTGTTCAAATTGGCAATTTCTGATTCAATTTTATAATTATATTTCATTTTGGTTTATCTTATATCCATATTTATTTTTTTTAATCTATGTAAACGTGGAAAAAATAATTTATATTGCCAATTTGAGGATGGAAGATGATTAATTTAGACCTCAAGAAAGCTCTGTACTGCTATGGGTTAAGATATGCAAAAAAGCTCTTGGTAAAAGTGACTCAGGCACCTGAATGTTGACGAATTCGTTATACTTTCTATAACTATTTTGGTAGTAATGATTTTCGAGTTAATTTTACCACGATGCTAATGTAATTCTTTTTATTTGGTTGAAATATGAATAGCATTTTTCTTACTGACGTTGATCATTTTCTTCAGATATTCTGGGACGATGTTACTCGCTGTCAAAGTAAGAAAAAAACTTTCCCAATATTTAAATTACGTACCACCGTCTCACCTTAAATGCAAGTACTTCATTTTGAAAAAGATTATCAACTTATGAGAATTAAAAGAACAGAAAATCACAGCTTGTCTGCATCTCACACATTCCCAGAATTTTCTTCAGTAGTTTGATATATCTAAGCAGGGGTTTTGATTGATATCAAGATAGATCTAATTCTAAGATAAAGATTAAAATAGGGTTTTACGGCTGTTCTTACATGACTGTGTCCACTATTGATTTCCGTTTACCGTTTACCCTGCAGACTATTGCTTTCACAACGTTCTGCAAATAGAAACATTAACGAAAAAAATCGTCACACAACTTTCTTTCATTTTCGTGACTGCATTGTGAACTATTTTACTCAAGGGAATAACCCTTACAAAATTATTCAGACAATACATAGATTTGGAAAGAAGAAACTTCAAGTTAAGAAGTATAAAGTAGCATTCCAAAAATTTCAGTCTCCACTCAAAT
>CM057160.1:4576166-4591958 GCA_029962745.1 Echinometra lucunter
TTTGAATACCCAAACTATGTTAGGAAAATTTGAAGAAAAATGTACAAACTATGTTTATTTCAAAAAGGCGCTAAATCCGCTTTATGTTAATCAAGGGTTTTAAGGTTTTTTTTATTTAAACCATTTTCCTTCTTCGAAACATCAAAACTTTTTACAGTTCGCATACCAACAGCAGCCATCTAAAAATGAAAATAACAGATATCCACGGGATGTTTCATAAAACTTTCCGTAAAATTACGCATGACTTTATAAACGACATGGAATATGAAGTGCCAAACTAGATGCCCAAAGTTTTCCTGACGTTTAAACAAAGTGTTTCTATATTTACCATAATCTCAATCAAATTGTGGCAAAAAATAAAAATGTTTGTAAACAGTGCACAAAGTTTTCCTGACGTTTAAACAAAGTGTTTCTATATTTATCATAATCTCAATCAAATTGTGGCAAAAAAAAAACTTTGCCATAAAAATGTTTGTAAACAGTGCCCAAAGTTTTCCAGACGTTTAAACAAAGTGTTTCTATATTTACCATAATCTCAATCAAATTGTGGCAGAAAAAGTACTTCGCCATAAAAATGTTTGTAAACAGTGCCCACAGTTTTCCTGTGGGCTGGGTAACGACTGGGTAAAGAGTGGCAAATTTAGATTAGTGGCTTGATAAAGGACATCTGTTGAGCTGAGTGGGGACTTGAACCTTTAATTCACTTCTTGACTGAAAGAATGCCAAGTGAAGTTTCACCGTAAGAGAGAAGATGCATCAAGCACAAGGAGTCCTTGCTGACTGGTTTGGGGACTTTTCGTCATTACATGGTCAAGCCTTTTGCGCGTCGTGAATTTAAGAGTGATATGAACATGGGTTAATTTTATCAAAGGTTCGATATTGGTACCGGTATAATAACGTCGTCTATTTGGGTGAGTCAGGCCTTAAAGTATCAATTTTTTTACCCTTTTAGAAAGGATAAATCTAGTCATGTTTGACTGCACTCCTACTGTTCTAATGTAGACAAAAACAGACACAATACTGTGTTATTTGATGAAAATGACCGGAATTCTTGTAAGAATATTGTTCATTTTTCACTTGAATATTGTGTCATCACTAGAATAATAGTGATTTTTTTACCGACAACTGTTATAAGCTACATCCTTGCATTTGATTGGCTGAGAGCGAATTTATCAGTGAAATCACAAAGACACTATTGAAACGTCCCAGGAGAATGGATGTGTTAAAACGCTTACGCATGCGCCGATTGCTTTGAATGCGCCATTTCACTGCGTCAAATTGGTTTTTACCTTCTCGCAGAAAGATGGAGCCCATGTCTCAACTAGGACCAACTTGTCATAATCGACCTCTTCCCTGCATGAGATGAGAGAGAGAGAAAGAGAGAAAGAGAGAGAGAAAGAGAGTGAAAGAGAGACGGAAAGAGAGTGAAAGAGAGAGGGAGAGGGAGAGGGAGAGGGAGAGAGGGGTAGATGAAAAGAGAATATGGAAGGTTAGAGAGAGAGGGAGAGATAAGATGAGTGAAACAGAGAGAGAGAAAAAAAAACAGAATGAGAGATGGGAAGGGAGATAGAGAGGGCGAACTTGAACTTGAACTTTGAACTTTATTCTACAGACCCCTTTCGGAGTATGACAAAAGTACATAACACATGATTACAAAACATAATATAACATGATTAAATAAGATGGCAAAAAAGCACTTGTAAACAACTATAAAATCATAGTTTTTATAATACATGTGAATCACAACTTGAGTAAATACATTCAAGCGCCTTAAGCCCGGCGCACACTGCACGATCCGTCTGCGATCCGATTTGGGGGGGGGGGGGGAGGGGGAAATGTTATAGCATTTGATATGAACATTCAAACATGTAAAATCTTAATGATCAAAGGTCCGAATAGCCGTATGAATAATAAAATCGAGATTCCGGGCTACTGCGAGCATACCTGTAAGGATAAAAGCGAAACCAATTTCGAATCGCAGTGATGTCATAGCAATCTTGCTATCGGCTACGATTTGAAGCAGATTTGGCCTTTACTCGGACCACAGTGCTTGCAGGTATCCAAAATTTCGATTTTAGTTTTCCTGTCGTCACCCCGATCTTCATATAAGATAATTTTACTTGTTTAAACCTTCACATAATGCAAAATACCATTGCTGGAAAATCGGGTAGCAGTCGGATCGTGCACTCGACCATGGCATCTCTACTACTGATCTAGCCATCATGTTTAATCATTTATTTTTTTTTTAATGCAAGACGGTTATATTTTCCGAGGGTTAACAAGACAATACTATCCCAGGGTCTCCTTTAAAGAATTGAATGGAACTGGCATGACTAGAATATTTCTATTTGGTTGATGTTGTCTTTTATTTTTATCGCATTAACAGCTGCTACCCTGTGGCCTTTATTTTGCAAAGCCAAGTTTTATTGGTTGATTATCATTTTGTATATAAAAATAAGTACATGTGTGTGTAGATGAATTCAAAGAAGAAATCGATTACTTACCAGACTTGGCGAAAGAGCTCTCGAAAGGATCTAGCTTCGGTGGAATGTACGAAGGCCAGTGCAGCAAGAAGCAAGAAGAGAGAAATTCGCGCCATATTTCTCCGAAACAAACGCTTGATGAATCCTTAAATTAACTATCGGTATCCCTTCGATACTAGCCTCCTTCACAGAATGTCGTCTGCTCCTGTTGATGTGCGCTGACCCTCTGTGCCTCGACGCCAAATGGCAATGTCTGATTTTTATTTTTCCTTTTATTTGAGGACTTGCACGAACATGAGGGTATGTTTTTCTGTCCATCAATCATTAAAATGACCATCGTCATGACAGGTTAGATAGACATGGATAGGTCTATTTCCTTAGACAAGGGGAAAAGATCGTAAGAGAGAACGAAAATGATAGAAAGACGGGGGAAATGATTGATTGACAAAAGATGTAGTAGTCCACGAGCCAGAATGCTCATCTTAGTAAAAATAAAAGAAAAAGTAACACAATATCATGTGCTAAGCCGTGATCAATAGACAAAACTAGGCAAGAAAATGAACATCTTCTGTGCACAATGTCGTGGGGGCGGCCATTATAAATAGGTCCTTATTTTATTATTATATTTATTTTATTATTATATATATTTTACAAGTCATTTTAAGTGGTGGAGGTTCCTGCCAGACGTCCATAATTGATGGGAAAAAATGAACTAGATTCTCTCAATTAAACTTAGTCCTGTTAGTGGAAAACGTAGAGCGCCATCCCATCCCCTATACATACCCTGCCGGATATTTTTTAGAAGGTGAGTTGTGCCCGTCAGACGCCCCCACCCCAGTTTGGGGGCGTCTGGAGGACCCTGCTTGCTATTTAAAATCATGTGGTCAGAGCTGAAACCGTGGTGATTTCATTTATATGTTTGCTTATTCATTTATTCAATCATTTTATTCCCCTTCCATTTCAGGTTTTTCCTTGTCTCCCATCTTTTTCCTCGTGTTTGTTTCATTTCTGCATTCATTATTTCCTTTTTCTTTCTTTTTTTCTTTCTTTCTTTCTTTCTTTTTTCTTTCTTTTTTCTTTCTTTTTTCTTTCTTTCTTTCTTTCTTTCTTTCTTTCTTTTCTTTCTTTCTTTCTTCTTTCTTTCTTTCTTTCTTTCTTTCTTTCTTTCTTTCTTTCTTTCTTTCTTTTTTTTCTTTCTTTCTTTCTTTCTTTCTTTCTTTCTTTCTTTCTTTCTTTCTTTATTTCTTTCTTTCAATTCTTTCTAGTTTCCTCTCTCTTATACTTCATCTCTTAATTCAGGCTCCCTGTTTCTTTCTTATTTACTCTCCGCCTGTTTATTTCTTACTTTGTCAACTGCTCCTTTATTTCTTTGTAATCATTCGAATTCAACAACGTGTACTCCAACGTGATAACTGTATATTTCAGAAATGGTCATTAGTAATGAACTTTATCACATAAACACAATGGCGCAGCGCAGCCTGACACTGAGGGCCTGAGTGCACCATGGAGGAGAGGGGGGTAGCGTTCTTACTCAGGCGCGTAGCTGGCGGCGGTCGCCCCCAAAAAGCACGAAAAAAAAAAGAAGAAGAAGAAGAAGAACAAAGAAGAAAAAAAGCGTGAGCGAGAACAGAAAAAGAGAACGTAAGAAGAGCGGGAGCAGACAAGGAACAATGACAAAGAAACGTCAGAGCTTCCGCGCTTCGCGTACTCACTACCGCCCTCCCTAAAATGAAATCCTAGCTACGCCACTGTTCTTACTAATCTAATACAATGCCAAATACAATGTACATAGCCATAACATCCGAAGAGATTGTAGGGGGTGCATATCTTCAAGTTTCAATCACCTCTAATTTCTTACTTCTCTCTTTCTCTCTCCCTCTCTCCCCTCTCTCTTTCTCTCTCTCTCCTCTCTCTCTCTCTCTCTCTCTCTCTCTCTCTCTCTCTCTCTCTCGCTCGCTCGTTCTCCTTCTCTCTCTTTGTTTTTTAAATGTTTATATTGATTCCGATTTTGAAGTTTATAATTATTGTCCGGGATTGAGGGGCGCGTGAATCTCTGTTCTATGGAAATAGTCGACACAAACTCGACCTACCCTACTGTTCAAGTTCGATCTACCCCTCCCCCTTCATATTTCCTAAATATCATCTCGTAAACATTTTTGTATTTGAGGTGTCGTTTTTTTAATGATTATTTTGCTCAAAATCGACTTACATTAATCGTTTTAGTTGTTTTTTTTTTTCCAAAATTCATTTGGAGAATAATGTCCTTATCAAAGTATCCTTTTTCTTTCTGGCAAAACACTTTGTTCTGTTATTTATATATAATTTTTTTTTAATTCACTCACATATTACATTTTTGGAGTAACGTGATCAATGTTTCAGAAGATTTACTTTGGCATTCTTAGCATATAGAACCAAAGTTTATATACACAATGTGTGGGATATCCAACCATTCATTATTTTTATTACCAATCATTTATTCCTTTGCCAATCATTCATTCATTACCAATCATTCATTCATTAAATTTTATTTCTCATGATTGCTCTCTTTGTTCCAGAGGTTTTCTGATTTTCATCGATTTCAACCCAAAAGACTAATTCATTTACTTCTCAAGAGGCATAATGTACAAATGACTATTTCAACGCAGTTATTTTCCCGATTTATGAGATTTATTTCCAAGATCCAAGTAATGCGCATAATGATTTAGATGAAAAGAAAGATAAGATAATCGGCATAGGAGAATCTCTGCCTTTCTTAAAAGTTAAAAACCAAGAGTACCTAAAACTTACCCATTAATAGATTAGTAATTTCTGTCTTTGGAAGGTATTCCAACATTTGTTCTGGCTGCGATTGATCTAGGCTCTATTCCGTCAAAGATACATGATTAGAGTTACGGTTTCGTTTGGATCTTAAGTTAAGGGTTTAGGGTTAGGGTTGGGATTGAGTATAGTCAAGGTTTGAAGTTGGGAATTGGTATAGTTGGTCATAAATATTGCACTGGAGATTTAATCGCCATTGCATGTGTCGTATTAGAACCCTTTCCAGTCCGCCTCGACCCGCTCATGGGAAAGGCTCGTAGACCACGCTCTTCTTGGGATTGCACTTGCCCCCTCCCACCAGTGCAGTACCGCAAGTGATGGGTTTCAGAGTCTTGTCGAAACACATGCGCACCTCCCATAGGTACTGCTCAGTTTTCTTCTCCTGTTATCAAGACAACAAAGAAAACTCGTACAGATATTGAATCACTTTCTGAAATTACGTGAAGATACCATCATTCTTTTCCAGAGTCGTGCAAATGCTTTCTGAAGAGGGCAAGTCCACAACGAGATGAAGTTCATTTCAATGAAAATAGGAAAAATTTCTAAACCAAATAATGGAAATTTTATGAAAATCGGATGAAAATTAAGGAAGATATGAATTTTAAAAGTATAGCATTTTTTCCCCGCCAAACAGTTCTTGAACCGTAAATATGAATATTCAACGAATAAGTTGATACACTGAAAAAATTATTGGGGAAATATTTAAACAGCACGAGAGTAATTTATGCATCCAACCAATTTTGGGGCAAAATTTTTACCCAATGCGGGAAACATACTGCCCAGTTAGCATGGTTAGGGTAAAAATAAGCAGTAATTACTTTAGAATGGACAAAATTTCCATCGAACTGGATAAAAAGAAATGCCCAAAGAAATGTCCAAAGTTGGTTGGATACATAATTACCTTCATGACACATTTTTTACCCAATATTTTTAAGAATGTAGTGCCAATGCCCTTACTATTCTACATGATTACAATCTAAACAGAAAGTTTCAGAAAATTTCCCTTTTTTCACGAACACTGTAAAAACTCTTCCTTTTCGTAAGTAAGGAGTATTTAGGACAACTTTTACATTTTTGTAGCTAATCATGTATTTTTTTTTTCATTTCTGCGTATAATGTGTGAAAATTTGTGAGGATAAGACATCATCAACTCATTGACTCATGTTCATCGACTGTTCAATAAATTTTGTGCGAAAATATAGCAAGACTATACGTAACATCCGATTTCCAGTTCATCAAACTTTCTCTGTTTTATTTTGATTTATTCTTCTCTTTTTATTGAAATGAACTTCGTCTCGTTGTAGACCTGCCCTTTTGGAGAGAGATCAGAATTTAATTAGAATTTTATGGTATATGTACATACACATTTTAGTTTAGTAGAGGGTGTATCCCAAAATATAAATCTCAAACTGCAACATCTCCTCTGTTCTAGGCCTTCCTTTTCTCTCTCTCTCTCTTCCTCTCTCTTTTTCTCTCCTCTCTCTCTCTCTCTCTCTCTCTCTCTCTCTCTTTCTCTCTCCTTCCATTGCCTAATTGTGCAGGCAACTTTGTCTTGTCTTGTCTCCCTTTGTTTTGTTTTGTTTTGTCTTGTTTTGTCTTTGTCTTGTCCTGTTCAACTTTTCCTCATTTGTGTACTTTTGTTTACTCGAGTTTGCATATGTATAAGGGAAATCATACATATTCATATTCATAAACACATCCATATCCTGTACCTACTTGTATAAGTATAATGCAGAGTTTGTATACGTGAAAGAGGCATTATTAGTTTTGTTATTTTATGTATTATAGTTCAATTACGATTTAATTTCCATTAATGAAAATTATTATTGATTTTATATTCATTCCAGGGAACCCATAAAAACAAGCTGTGCTTTCCAGTGGGTTCCATTTTTCATTTTCAGGATCTTCTGCATTGGGTGTCTTCATTCCATGAATTCAAATTTTCTCGACCTTTGAATGGTAATTCATACATAAAATCTATCATGATTCTAGGTGGGGGAGGTGGGGGGGGGGGGGTTCACTGATATATCCAAACGGACTGTTTTCTTGATATCTTTATCCAACTCACCACACAGTAGACAGCGGGGTCGACACCAAGTCCTTTCTTCAGGGCTGAAGTGATGTAGGCCAGTGGATATTTTAGTGTGGAAGAGGGCCTTACCGCGTCGTTCCCATTCGCCAGGATTCTGAAAGAGACATGTCAGAGACCGGTCAAAATATTTACTTTGATAACGCTGTCTTAAGGTTTGTAACTTCATGCGCGGACTTCTAGTAAGTCCAGTAAGTCCATGGTATTATACAGAGAAGCCTGAGTTCAAAGTTTGAAAGATAATATGTGTGCTTTCTCAGTCTTTTGATGTCAGTTTGGAAGAACATCACAATAGAAATGTTCCCTATAAAACGAATGCTCTTGCCTTGATAGTAGAAATATGTTAGAAACAGCTCCAGTGTTGAGCCCGAACATTAAAAGGAACCAAAACCCTCTAGCCAAGCAGGGTTTTTTTTTTCAATCAAAATGCAGACGGAATAAAAACAGATCATCGAGAATTTGAAGGAAATCGGACACGGAATAAGAAAACCAGAAAAGAAATTTTCTATTTTTGACACGTCAATAGCTATTGGTGATGTGATTTGTAGACAACTAATATGTTTTGTATTTCTTCATGCGAAGGGCTATCACCGCTCAGTCACACCGCCGCTGACGTCAAAATACTCGAGACCAACGCCAGATCGACCGTACATTACGAGATCACCCTGAATCTTGGGAAGATAGTGCCAAGGAGAGAAAGAAATGGAAATCGGTTGTACATCAAGGTGTAAAGAAGTTTGAAACTCAAACTGTCAAAGAAAGAAGCATCGTCATGATATGAGAGCAGCCAGAAAACTTCGACTGCAACTTAATTCTCGTGACCAGACTGATGATTTCATCTGTCCTACCTGCCAGAAGAAATGTAAATCAAGGATTGGTCTCTACAGCCACTCCAAGACACACTCACTCATACTCTATTTAGAGAGAGAGAGAGAGAGAGAGAGAGAGAGAGAGAGAGAGAGAGAGAGAGAGAGAGAGAGAGAGAGAGAGAGAGAGAGAGAGAGAGAGAGAGAGAGAGAGAGAGAGAGAGAGCCAATAATCGTTTGTTTTGGACAAGGCGTTGGTCAGATTTGACCGAAGTGCATGTATTGAAATGGCTACCAACATACTTACGTTTTGATATCGTATTTATCATAGAGATCCATGGTACCCGAGAAGTACTTCGATTGGGTGTCAAACTTGGCAATATCATCGGCACAGGTACCATGTTTCTCATATTCATGTTGCCTGCATAGTTGAAGAAAACATGGAATTGCTAAGTCGCTTATGAGTTTGTCGTTAATGCAGTCACTTGCAAAAATGAATGTCTTTTAATCAGGGGCGGCACCAGGGTATTTTGATAGGGGGCAAGATGAACCTAAGTTGATTTTTTTTTTACAGTTTAAGTGAAAAATAGGGGTATTATAACTGCATGACCCGGCCCTCCCTTTTCTTTCTTTTTCTTCCTCCCTTTCCTTCATTTTCTCCTCTTTTTTGCCTTTTTTGTTGTTGATAATTTGAAAAATCATAGGGGTCGCCCCTGCCCATGTAGCACCGCCAAGAGGTTTTTTTTTTTTTTTTTTTTTTTTGATACCGACCTTCGAAGCATGGGGTAAAACGAATTTCATTTACGCAACAGAGGCGTTAATTTGTGACACTTATCTTTTATTTGTATGAAGAGGGGGGGGGGGGGTATCGCCTCTGAGCGACGTGCCTAGAGCAAATACTCGTAATGGAGTAGACTGACCCTTTATCTGATTGCTATGGTGGCCCTGAAGTGCGCTCAACAACAAGTCATGAGCGACGTGAATTTCTCGACCATTGAATGCAAAATTTGCGTCCCAGTCGCGAAATTCGTAACCCGTGACGTAAAATTCATGATTCGGGACGCGAAATTCATGAACCTGGATGCGAAATTCATGACCCGGGACGTGAAATTCGTGACTCGGGAAGAGAACTTTGCGTCCCAGTCTCGAAATTCTTGTCCATTGGCCGCGAAATTCACGGCGCACATGACTGTTTCATAAAAAGTTGCTATGATAGCAACTCCTGCTGAAATGGTAGCTGCCATGGCAACAGTGAGAATTCTGCTTCCTGATTGGCTTTTATATTGAAAGTTGCCATTCCAGCAAGAGTTGCTATTATAACGACTTTTTATGAAATGGGGGTCAGTCTTGTTGTCGAGCGTACTTCAGGGCCACCATAGTTGACGGATTCTTGCTGGTCAAGATTGCGATCTTTGAAGTATCCTATAGGCATGCCAGGAGAAAGTGGCTGTTTTAGAATAATATTGTGCAAACTCAGGAGAGTGTGCCTGTAAGATAAGGAGCTAGGGCTGCACAGAGCCATTATTACAGAGTTTGACCAATTCGGTTTCAGTGGGTTGCAACATAAATAATAACAATAATTTTAAAATTTATATAGCGCTTATCAGAAATTTTTGTTCTAAGCGCTTTACATAATTTAAACTATTGCGTAATGGCGCATTTTTTGTTTTTTATGCTTGCATGCCTAACAAAGCAATATGCGCCATGTTGTAACCTAATGGATACGAGTTGGTCAAACTCTGTAATAAAGGGCTCTCTGGGAATTTAAAAATGACCCTACTGTGGGCAACTGTCACGTCATATTTAAAAGAATAATGTTGCATGCTCATATTCATTGCGCAATTATTTGTAAACCATAGTATTATTTCTGTGACAAACAACAGTGCCGCGAACAAATGAAAATGTCCATTTTCTGCTCTCTCGATTTGCTTGGAAACCTATAAATTGGGAAGTGGATTAGCTGAAAGACGTTACCACCAAGGCAAGAATTTTGCCCTTACACCATGCATGTACACGCCTATGAATATCTCCGAATACTACACAGTGGATATCTTTATACTTTCACTCTCTAGTCTGGCCCGACCCCACCCATTCACCTCTCAACAGTCAAAATTAAACATGTTAAAACCAGAAACGTACCAGAAAACGTCATTGCTGCCGCCTTTCTTGTAGGTTGGCCATTTCTACGTTCAACTCAGGTCGAATAGCCTGCAAAAAATATTAAGGAAAATATGGTTTAAATCGTTGTGGAATAATTATGATGTATTTTATGATACACTTTACGATTACTAACCAAGCCCTCCCCATTCAGAGGATGGATCGTAGGCCTAATACCATCACATAATAATTATCTGGCCAATCCAGCAAAATGAACGGGTTATTGCACTTTATACCTGCAAAGTATGCATTTTTACAATTCATTGTACATGTATATTATTATGATACATAATATAGGAACTAGGAAAAAACATGAAAAGTCGACTTAGGCCAAAATAATATTGCAATGAGTGGTAACATTTTGAGCGTTCTACATCGACAACATGATCATTTATCTATTTCATTTGATTTTTCCCCATTCCATAAGGTATAAGGGCACTACGTCTTGCTTTAGATTTTGGTATTACATGTACATGAAACCTGATTGCTAACCTATAGTGGCCCTGAAGTACGCTCGACAATAAGACATGTGCGACGTGCATTTCGCGACCAACTTTGCGCCCCAGTCTCGAAATTCGCGACCCACGACGCGAAATTCAGGACCCGTGACGCGAAGTTCAGGACCCGGGATGCAAAATTCAGGACCCGTGACGCGAAGTTCAGGACCCAGGATGCGAAATTCAGGACCTGGGATGCGAAGTTCAGGACCCGGGATGCGAAATTCAACCTGGGATGCGAAATTCATGACCCGGGATGCGAAATTCAGGTCGCGCATGACATGCTGTCGAACGTACTTCAGGGCCACCATACCTCACACGATAATTCGGATATCATGATAAAAAGAAATCAATAAACCTATAGGTGGTCTGTTTTGACTTACAGCGATTTGAGTTTTGTCGTACGTTCCTAAGCAGGCTGGGGGCACTTTGGAACCGCTCTGGAAAGGCCTGCAATAAAAGAAGGGGGCGGAAAGGGCGGAGAGACGATCTTAAATTCTGCTAAGAGTGTTGAAATCCACTCTTTGAAGAACCATCTAAGGGATAACTTCGTATATGTATTAAATCTATGTAATAATTGATTATGTTGTATTGTGTTGAACATGTCGAACGCAGAAATAAATTTCAAGCAAGCAAGCAAGTTTTGGTGTGGAAGCTACTCTTTGAAAAATGGTATCGATGCAAAAATTTGGATTTACGATGTCCACCATAACTAAAACAAAATTCCTCTTATGAATTTTCATATTGTATTCATTCGGCAACACTTATCGGAATTGGCATCTTCACTTTTGTAAATTAAATTTGATTCAGCCGCACGGCTGAAATCCTGAACTCGTATTATGTTTTAGGTCCTTTAAAAGTTATAAATCTGCTTAATTGTCATTACAGTTTGAAATCTATCATTCTACTTTCACTACACGTAACTCATAAAACAGTAAAGATGGAATACTAATAGGCAATTCCGCATGGGAAAAACAGTCACCTAACTTCAAATTTATATAGGCCTAGTCCCCAATAGCCAAATAATAATAATAATAGCGGGTTCTTGTATAGCGCCTATGCTCGTCAGAAAAAGAAACAGACACAATTAAAGAATTCAAAAATGTTCATGATGTTAGTCATGACTGGTAAAATGTATGTTTGATTTTACAAGAAACACCAATATGTGTAATTTAAATGTGGTACCATTTTCTGGTAATTCCGTTACAGAGTTACCTAGGACACAATAATCATGAATGTTAGTAGAAAATCACCGCTGGAATGAAAGAGTTCAAAGAATTGGACATATTTGCTCAGTATTTAAGAGCGAGAAGGGAGGCAGAGTACAAAATAAGCAAAACAAACACACAAAAAAAAAACCAAAAAAAAAAAGAAAAAAGAAAAACACTAAAACTGTGAGCAAGGGAAATGCAATCTAGTAATTATCGTGGAACTGCCCGAATATAAAGTGAGATGATTGGAAAGTTGACTTACCATAGCCCATGGATGGTCCACATCTTCTTAGCACCCGTGGGGATGGCACAAGCCTCCTGAAAACATGATGGGGAAAATCTTATGTAAATCTTAATTTCAAGGGAAAAATGAGACACTTGTATCTCTTTAAGTAACATTGATTGTTTTTCTTTTGTTTTGTTTTGTTTCTTCAGTTCACAGCTGCGCGTCACCACCAGAATTTTAGAATGTGATTTTCTAATGCATTTGTTTATTTGTTTGTTTGTTTGTTTGAAATTTATTTCTGCGTTTAAACATAATACAAAAGAATCTATTTTCCAGTAAAATATACATATACATTTAATTCCTTTAAAATTTACTTCTGAATGCAAAGAAAGTATATGGAAAATTTTACATTCTACAAACAGAATTTGAGAACGCAGGAGATCGTCGTCATTTGTTTAATAATTCCCAGCACTTTTAATCTTAACTCATGATCATGGCGTTTCTAATTGGACATGCTATGTTCCCATCATCACAATTCGCGCCACGATTGAAATCGTGGTTTTAATCGTGGAGTAATCGTGGTGATCTCATCAGATCTCATCAGATCTTGAGATTGGACGTTGCAATCGTGTTGATCGCAGAAAAATTTTGTACGGTTCAAACATTTTCTACGATCAACGCGATTAATTGTCGAACGTAATCATCGCATCAGATCGTATCTAATCGTAATTTCGAATCGTGGTTATCGGAATCAACTTTGGAAACGACCAACGCATCAAGCCCTATTGGGATGAACTGCGATCTCGCTCGATCTCCCATGATCTGTAACGATTTGGAGCCTTTGAGAAATGCCACCCAAGGGTACTAGAGGCAAGAAGGGAAAAGTAACGCTGCCCCAAACGTGTAAGTTCCACGATCACCTACGTATGGCAAATCGTGGCGTTCGTGACAAGTCGCACGCCAGGGGGAACCAAGCATTACATGCATGTCAAAACACCGGAAACCCGGAAGGCCTCCGCCGAAAATATGTTTCGAAAGTGAGGGGGGATAATTAATATTATGCGAGCGAACGAAGCGAGCGAACTAACAATTATCGCAGAAAATAATGAAACGAAGCCTGATTTTGCCATCAAAATGCATTCTAGGCCTATAGAATATTTAAACGGTTGGCCTAAAGTTGGTCAGCCGACTCAAAATTGAAAAATAATATATCAAGCTTTGAAAATCGAGGGGGGACGATCCCCAAAGAAAAAATCGAGGAGGGGGGGGGGACGATCCCCAAAGAAAAATCGAGGAGGGGGGGGGGGGGACGATCCCCAAAGAAAAAATCGAGGAGGGAGGGGGGGACATGTCCCCCCGTCCGCCCCCCCGGATCGCCTCCTATGCAAAACACAAACACGGGATTAAAAGACTGTAATTGGCGAAAAGTACATTTTGCCCTATCTTGACAACATTGAATGGATATTAAACATGCTAAAGGAAAATCACAAAATATAGAAGGGCTTATAACTCACAAAGGCACATTTAGCTATGTTGCAATACTCATGGCACAGGAGGGTGGCTTACCTTCTTACAGTAACCAGGCGCCCACGAGACCACTAATGTCAGCTTGTCATAAGGATTGGCCTTTTCCCTGTTAGTGAGAGAGAGAGAGAGAGAGAGAGAGAGAGAGAGAGAGAGAGAGAGAGAGAGAGAGAGAGAGAGAGAGAGAGAGAGAGAGAGAGAGTGTGTGTGTAGAGGAGAGAGAGAGAGGAAAGGAGGGATGGAGTAGGGAGGAGAGAGGGGAGAAGGGGAAAGAGATAAGAGCGCGGTAAAGAAAGAGAAACAGAGAGAGGGGAAAGTACATACAAAGAACATGATGGTGTTAATGAAATTGGAAGGGAAGAATAGTAAAAAGGTAAAGAAGAAGAGGACACAATGGAGAGAAAGAAAGAGAAAATGTGAGAGAAAGTTCCCTTAAAGACTATTGACATGAATAAGCTCAATATATATTATTTTTCTAAATCACCTTAACACAATCATGGGCGGGGCCAGGGTTTTTTGATAGGGTAAAATGACCCGCGGTTGACTCCATTTACGTTTTTAACAACAATGTCTGATTGTAGGGCTATACCTCTTCTCTCATAATCGTCTTTCTTCTTCTCCTTCCTTCTTCATCATCATCACCTTCTTCTTTCTGTTCATTCGAAAAACAAAAAATAAAGGGGCGGCCACCCTCTTCCTCACCTGTAGCGCCGCCTCTGCACACAATCAATACTTACTCAATTTGGCTGATGAGCTCTTGAAAGGATCTACCCTCGGTGGAGTGCAAGAAGGCCAGTCCAGCAAGAAGCAAAAAGGCAGAAAAACGAACCATTTTCACAGCGAGAAAATTCCTAACTGCCTAATATTTTGATGAAGTTTGTAGCTAACTGTTGATATCTAGCATGGAAACCTCTGTCGGAGATAGTTTCCTCTATATACTCTTCTTCAGTGGCTTTTGACTTGGGCGATAAATGGTGATGAGGAGCTTGAAATGTTTGCTTTTATTGAGTGTGAGCCGTATCTCATCATTATAGTGAATTGATGAGTGAAAAAACATACTGGTAGGTCTGTTGATCAAAATGATAGTCATTAAGTCTTTTGAACTTTTGAACTAATGAGCACAGTCTGTTCCCATAGGCTACAATGGTTTGTACTTTTAGTGAACGACTGGTCTGATCAGCTCAACAAATCTTGGACGGTGAAGCACTCCAAGATCTTTACAAATATAATTTATCCCAATCACTGGGCTAATATCCCATTATCTCAACATAAGAATAAGTGTGCTACTTTACATAGGGCTAATGAGAACGAGCCTGCTGGTTACATGCTTTCCGTGATCAGGTGGTGATCGGTTTGATCAGTCTAATAAATTTCGCCCTGTCAGCATGAGTTCATGGCCGCTTAGGCGTAGAAAAAGGGGGCTGGAGGCGGGAATATCCCGCCCCTATTTTTATGGCTGAAAAGGGGGTTCCAAGCGAATGAAAAAGGAAAAAAAAAGAGGAAGGAAAGGGAAAAAAGAAAATAAAAACAGAAAGAAAAGAAAAGAAGAAAACAGATTGGAAAGAGAGGGAAAGAAAAAGGGGAAAACCTGGAAGCGCTCGCATTTTTAGGTATCTTAACCAGTGCTAATTATATTAATAACTGACATTCTTATGAAAATTATTTGGTTTGCATCTTGTGTCTCTAGTTAATTTTATACTATTCGTCTACTCATAGAATGTTATGTTAGTAATTATTGCAAGGAATCGGGTGGCAAGTTTACCTAATGGAGATGGGATAATGGCCTGTGAAGGCAAAGTGCCCAAATAGAGTAGTATTCGACCGATATAGGTGATAAAATTTATTATTCAGGGTCCTTATCGGCTTATCGGCTTCTTACCACGAAAAAGAGTATTTTATTTCTCACTCGCTGGTCTCGCACGTATACTATTTAAACACAGGATGATTTGGGAAAGCAAACCAATTCGGCAAGCGAAGTAACC
>CM057160.1:4592458-4612458 GCA_029962745.1 Echinometra lucunter
CACACTCAATCACCAAACAACTTCATATGATCTTTGCCTGCATCATATATGATCCTCAACCTCATCATCGGTATTTCTTTTTGCTACTAAGTCAATGAATTTTTGGACAGAGCCCCCCCCCCCCCCCCCTCCATCACACCTCAATTGCAAAGCAACTTCATATGATCTTGGGCCGGAATCATCATCCTCACCTCATCATCATCTTCATCATCATCATCATCATCATCATCATCATCATCAACACTATCTTTTTTTTTTTCTTTTGCTATTTAGTGAATTTCGGACAGTGCCCACCCCCCCCCCCCCCCCGCATGGCTGCAAGCAACCTCAATTACAAAGCAACTTCATATGGTCTTCAACAACACTGACAAAAGCAACATCAACATCAGATTTCACTCAGGGTTAAGAGAAATTGAAAGAAAAAAATATAGAAAAGAAAATTATTTTATTAGCAAAAATGTGTAACTCTAATTTCAATGCAGCAAGAGATTAGCAAATATTTCTGGAGGCTGAAAGCTCTTGTGTGAATACTTATAATAGGCCTTATTTAAAAATTCTCGCAGAGTGAATCCATACAGCCTATCAATGTAACTTCATAATGATAACAACAACAATAATATTAGTAATGATTGTAAAAAAAGAATGATAATAATAATAAATGTAACTAACATGTACATGTATACAGCACCAAATACACTCTGTGGAGGCTCATCCGCAGAAAACACAAGTTTTTACCATTTTCAGAAACAATTTAGCCACAGCTTGCCCACACACCTGCATAGGTGGTTTTGTAAATTCACGCAGCAACCCATTCCTAATAACTGATTGGACTTGCTCCAGAACTACCCTCCGAACAATCACACACCCCGTACCCACCCTCAGTGTCTACCCCTGGACAATCAACCTAAGCCAATTACATGATTACCATTCCCATCCCTTAACTTTGAAATGTTAATTACAGTAACTTTGAAAGCACAACTTCTAATTAGGCCTACAATTTTGGGGTTCCCTAATGTTTTAAAAATAGTTGTTAAAAGTGTTTCGGTCCATGGTTCAACTGAATTTTATAGATCTATACATTTTATTAGCCTGTCCTGAAATTGAATAGTCTCACATTTGAATTTCGGTGTACATCTTTTAAGTAAGATGCATAAATGATTCTTTTTTTATAAAAAGGCTTGGGGAGGGGTGTAATTTATCAGTCCTTATACTCCTCAAGCAGCTGGATACTCTACAAGCCTTGTAATTGAACTTCTTAGACCACCTGCAGGTAGAAAACAAAAGAAAAGAGAGAAATTTGTAAACATGCTGCAGAGTCGAGAAAGAGAGAGAGAGAGAGAGAGAGAGAGAGAGAGAGAGAGAGAGAGAGAGGGAGAGAGAGAGAGAAAGAAAAAGACCCCTCTCTAAGTACATGATAAATGATCTGATGAAATGCCTGAAACTTTATTCTAACTACTACTACTACTACTACTACTACTACTACTACTACTACTACTACTACTACTACTACTACTACTACTACTACTACTACTACTACTACTACTACTACTACTACTTACTACTACTATTACTACTGCTGCTGCTACTACTACTACTACTGCTACTGCTACTACTACTACTACTACTACTCTACTACTACTACTACTACCACTACTACTACTACTACTACTACTACTACTACTACTACTACTACTACTACTACATGCTACTGCTACTGCTACTTCTACTACTACTACTACTACTACTACTACTACTACTACTACTACTACTGCTACTACTGCTACTACTACTGCTGCTGCTGCTGCTGCTGCTGCTACTACTACTACTACTACTACTACTACTACTACTACTACTACTACTACTACCACCACCACCACCACCCCCCCACCACCACCACCACAGTACTTCTACCAGAACACCAGGAGGTCTGCACATAGACTGGAAGCTTCAGTCTGTTGGTTGTTGTTATTAGGCTGAGACTCGTTTGTCTACTCATGGCAACTCTGTAGTAAAATATGTTTTTTTTTTTCTTAAATACCCAGATGGATATTTCCGTCTAGCCTAAATCAACAAATCACCGTGTAGGGTTCTAGCTTTGGATTTCCTTTTTTGTTAATTACAGCTAGCTAGGCTTCTGTCCTGTGTTCATGATGAATGAAGACTAATCAGTGTGCGATATTCCTGCAAAAGATAAATTAGTTCCGCCTAGTAACAGAGTAGGCACTTTTATTTTGTTAACTGATCAATGGTCGGAAGATATGAAAATTAGTTAAAAGGTACATTGTAAATTGGTATCTAGAGAGATTGTTGAAGGTGAAAGATTGAAGGGCTTAATGATGCAAGGCGCATTAATTCATAGTGATACGGTTGGATTGGACCACACAGTCTTCTATTTCTGTGGATTGGACGTGTCGCGTCGTATCGCATCGGGCCGGCAGCGTGTTTTTTTACCGTACCGCTAACGCGTCAGATTCTCTCATTTAATGCCGCAGAGCGTCTTGAGCAGAGGCCATTATCGCTTTCGGTACGCAAAAAAGTGCAATACCACGAAAGTTGTGCAATAATTGTGCAATACGCATGCGCGTGGACTTTGCCTCGTTAGTGATTGCAGTCACTATATAGACACGAGTACACACATATACATCGAGGTTTTTACCCGACTGCTAAGAAACCACAAGTGCCTGTGAGCAAGCAACCAGGCCGGGGACCGACGGCTTAAGGTCCTCTCCGAAGGACCTGATAATGAGGATAAATTGGGGTATATTGTAATGGTAGTTTATGGCAACAAGCCCTTCGAAGTCTACGCTACGGTAAGAGTATAGGCTGCTATGCTGCAAGTGTGATTTGTATAGCGCGCGCGCGAGCGAGATCGAGATAGCCGAGGCATTCGTAGACAGATAACGGCCTCCGCTCAAGTCGCTCTTTGGCATTAAATTAGAGAATATGACGCGTTAGCGGTACGGTAAAAAAACACGCGGGCCGGCAGGGGCTAGGCCGCGCGCGCGCGCCGCCGAGATTCATTTCTTTCTTGAGCTTGTATCAGCGTAGTATCACATTTTGTTGGGTGAAAGACGAAGTTCGTTTTTGGTGGTTCTCAACACTTCAGATCTTCCGAAGTGTGGTATGTAAATTTAATTTGAAATGTTATATGTACTGATAGTGAATGTTTGTCATATTAGAGTGTTAGGATGGAATTATTTTGTGACAAGACTCACTGATTTTCAAACAAGTATTATTAGTAACACAGATTTGTATGTGTGGGACATGTAATAACTAATAATTTAGGGATGCCTATGACGCCGTAGTATGTGGCAACCCGGAAGTATCTACGCTTCCCCTTCAATGAGATCTCGCATCAAAATCAAGTAATGACTAGACCTCTATAATGAGAAAACAAAAACGAAATAAAAATAATTCAAGACAAAACTAAGTTTCAAAATACAATGATATACTCGCCCAAAGATTGATTTGTCCTTTTCGTTGTGTTAGCTAGGTATGTACATCGATGAGAGAGGGCGCAATTTTTAGTCAGTTCATTTTTCTACACAGCGCATCAGGTTACGGGTTTAGGTCGGCAAAATGAAGGGTCAAATTACAGGGTATTCCTGAACTACACGCGAACAGTGCATAAGTCTTTCACAACTGTGTCAACAGAGAAATAAATTTGCCGGAGTGTGATGCATGAAATATAATGAAAATGTATGCTAACTTTTGTTTTATTCCATTTCAAACATGGACAATTGAAATTTCAGCTCACATTTTTTCACTTACTTTTTCACCAAACTAATATTTCACACCCCAAACCATCGGTAACTCTATAGAATCATCAACTAACCTGCACTTGAAGTGTTTTCAATGTCTTACACAATCATTTTTTCTATTCTCAACGATGCACACATATGAAATTCAAGACTCAAAATGAAGCTTGCAAATCCAGAATTGGGCAAGATTTGGTTTCTCTGCGATACTCCTTTGTGTTCTATGCTAATTTTAAAAAGTGATCAAAAGGTCCCTATTGTGCGAATCCGCGGGTGCTTCAATGCTGTGTGATAGCATGTTCATTCATGATCATATTGCCAAATGTCATGCAAAACACGTGTTTTCAAGAATGTCTGCATCATTCATCGATTGCGTCCTGCTAGTCTTATTTCAAGTCCCAAGGCTACTTTGCCGTCGTCTGGGTGTGTGGACTTTGATTTTGCAGGGTCAATCCTGCCTGTGCCCACATTCATGGATCACTAAAGGAAATTTTACTTGACTAATACATGTTAAATGTTTACATGTGGAGGGGGCAGGGCGATGAGTTCTTGCCCTGTCGAGGTTTAAAATAAAAAGTTGTTCTGAAAATGTGATGATCGTTTTTATTTCAATTTTTCAATAACTATTTTCGTCAACATAAACGTAGCTAATCATGTGCGTGTCAAATTTCAACCCCACCTTCCCAACTGAAACGTTTGACAATTCACAGTACCACCTGCTAAATGTACATGCGGAGAAAAGTACGGGCGGGAGGGGCAGAGTTGTTCACAACTCAGAATCACAAGACTCCCGATTGGTCAAGAGAATTGTTGGGTTTTCTAAGGCGTGGACTGTTGGGGGAATTAACCAATGAGATGCCTCCCTATTAAATTCCTTATCTTCATTGGTCTGATATTCCAGCCAGTAGTTGCAGACATTAGCAAGAAAGACTAGTGTGTGAAAATGCAACTTCAAAGCCAGACCGATGTGGTCGTAAATCATTCTGGGTCAAGAGTTTCAAACACAACAGACTCCTCGGTGCCAAAACATGTCTGGCTTATTTCGTTGTTTCCAAAGATAAATCAAACACTATGGGAGGTCGAGTAACATCACGATACTTTTCTCACAGTGATATTCACAGGGTAACATGAATGCCTGACGAGAAAAGAGAGTAAGTATACATGTATGATAGAGAGGTCGAGAGAGAGAGAGGTCGAGAGGGCCTTGGGAGAGGTCGAAGAGAGGTCGAGAGGGGGTGTGGGGGGGGGGGGGGGGGGATTTGTTGCTTAGAAGCAGAAGGAGAAAACCGTAACGGTCTATAGAGTGGGAGGGGTGCGGAGTTGTATGTCATGGACACAATTCAAATATATGTTGACAAAGTGAAATTGAGGCAGGCAATGAGTACGAGTTCTTAGATGAAGAAGATATGAAAGCACAATGAGAAATTCACAATTCAAATCATTGAATTGGTCAGCTCAACATCAAACATTTTTTGTTTAATCATATATCATATGATCATATCGTACGTCGTATATCATATCATAACATACCAGAATTTGTGTTTACAAGACACGCACACACGCCCACACACACTCATCATCCTCTCCCGGGGGCCCTTTCCCTTCTTCATCTTCTCCAAATCTAAGAAGGTCGGCTGCTAAATATGAATCGCGTTATGAATGACCAAATTCCGACCCAGATAAACGGGCATGGAATGGATGGTTTGCAGCTGATTTCAACTTATGTGGGAAGTGCTAGAAAGGGGCTAGAACACACATTTTCACACACAGGTTTGGGGGTTTTCACACACAGCTAGCTAGCGCTAGCGATAATAGGGTGTTATGTTTAATAGTGTCCACATGTCGACGTCGGGAGCGACCGTGAGTGATTCTTCCCAGTTTTTTTTTCCATATTATGGCCGGCAAACCCGGAGACGTAGA
Source organism: Echinometra lucunter (assembly GCA_029962745.1). Lineage (NCBI taxonomy): Eukaryota > Metazoa > Echinodermata > Echinoidea > Camarodonta > Echinometridae > Echinometra > Echinometra lucunter. Next base: position 4,598,137 of record CM057160.1, read on the forward strand.
ATAGGGGACGGGAACGCGCGCGCTATGCTATTTGTAGCACTGTGCAGAGATCGGCAGTAAGTCAACAGCCGAAAGTCAGGGTATGTGACAAGTCCATAATCAAGTTCAAAAGGACTTAAAATAGTTTTAATCAGGTTATTATGTTCTAATCTATTTACATTGTCCTCTCGGCTTTCAAATGTGTGATTATGTGGTAAAAATCATTTTGATTTTGCCCAGAAATGTTCTCAAACTCACAAATGTTTCATCCATGAAATCTTGTGCAGATCGTCCCCGCGCTCGCCGCCGACTCCGCCGCTGCCCGGCTGCATTTGTTTGCACACAAATGAATATGTGCGTGCGTCCCGGTCCCCTCCGGGTTTGCCTTTTGGTCAAGTCCAGGACAGACTTAAAAGCCAGTGTTATTTCATTCGAATTCTCATATTTGGAGAGTGTTTGGTGTACTCATTTGGTGACCTGCGTTTACAGAAAAGTAAGTGACTGCAACCCACGGCAATACATGTGGTGATGTGTTTCTCCATGCACTGGAATACAATTGTGCATTGTAGCGAGACTAGGCAATTTTAATTAATTCGAAGCACAACAATGGCCACCCAGGACGCGTACGGAGCCGCATGAATTAATTATAACTAGGAAGTGATTTTTCGTCTTTGGCAAAACAGCTGAATTTATTCGACATTTATCCTGAATTTTAACACATTTACTGGCAGTTTTTTTCTATTCCAAAGCCAAATATTTCTTAATGCACATCTTTTCTATCATTTGGACAGAGTATCATATTTTTTATTTGAACTTTGATTTTTGCTTGAGCAAGGCTACGTTAGCAGGGTTAGCAGTGAAGATGTTGCAGATTACATCGGATTTCACCTCTCCTTCTTCAGTTAGTGTTGATGAACTGACGGGCCAAAGAGGAGAGGTCGTTGATTGAGGGGGTGCTATAAAAGGTGATCACTAAATTGCATTGAGCATTGGTAAATTGGCAACTCTAAAAATAAGGTGACTATCCTCAGCCAAAGAACTTTTGATAGAGATGACTGGTTCTGATGTAGAATCTTGAGAGACGCCCCTGCGAGCTTGAAATCTCAACTGAAAAATTGAATAACTTTTGTAATTCTGAATTTTCTGAATTCTACATTCATTAGTAGTTGAAAGATGAATTTAGACATGCTTCTTTGATGGTTTAGTGAAAATTTCTGCAAGCGTCTTCAAAAGAGGAGCAAAAATATAGAGAAATGACGTCATTATCTGCCTTGCTTTCGATCACGTGATCATGTAACTCGCGCGCGGCCAGTCAGTACCTAGTCTCAAAAAGAGTCTCTTTATATCAAATCGTCAAACAAGCAACATATTTGTTACACCAAACATCGGAAATTGACTTAAACAGAAAGAAATGAGGTCTGGCCTCAATGGATCTATTAGACTACATTGATCATTAATGAAACGTGGAAAAAACCCAGCGTGTGTAATAACATGTGAAAGTCGAACCATGTACTATATATATAAGCAGCGCGCGGCCAGGTGAGGGCCGAGGTCTCCCCGGGACTGTGCTTGGCATGGAAATTTGGATTGAGGCCTTGAGGGCTTAAATTTATGAAACAGTGCAGCAAAGAAAATTAAAATTGCACGCACAATGTACTGCAGCGGTAACAGCCCTGCGTATAGCTAGAACTGTGTACAAATTGCAATCTACACGGTACGTCGACGTCGTCCGACGAGGGCGAAAAATCGCCAAAAACATCGTCATCGGCCTCAGGAAGTTTTGTAAGGGAAGAAATAAACATTAGCAGGTATGTAACATAATTCATTGTGTTAATTTTGTAATCTTTAATGTTTAAAACATTTTATTTAGGGGGAACGATACACTTTTAAATCAAAATGTAATATGCGTCTAGTTGTCGAAGACTAAGCCGTGTAGATACTGTGACAACATTCAACTTGCGGGAAATTTGATTTTTAATAATTGCGCAATAATTACGTCATCGGGCTGAACCTGGCCAAGTTTGAACGTAAGTTAAACGAGCTCCCAAGGACGAAATCGCGTAGAAGGATTAGCCAAATTTTATATGGATATTTCTCTAATTCTAGGACACTTTGGACACTGGAAGTTGGTAAATTTGTCTAATTTATAATTCTCTCTTGATTTATTGATTTAATCAAGTATAATAATGGCTAAATATAGGAAATCAGAAATTCTCATTGGCATACCAAATGAAGGGTCAAATTAATGGTATTCCTGAACTACACGCGAACAGTGCATAGACCTTATGTCTTTAACAATTGTATCGACAGAGAAATAAATTTGCCAGAGTGTGATGCATGAAATATAATGAAAATATATGCTAAATTTTGTTTTATTCCTTTTCAAACATGGACAATTGAAATTTCAGCTCACATTTTTTCACTTACTTAGTTACTTTTTCACCAAACTAATATTTCACACCCAAAACCATCAGGTGACTCTAATGAATCGTCAACTAACCTGCACTTGAAGTGTTTTCACTGTCTAATACACGCTCACCTTTTCAGTTCTCAACGATGCTCACATATGAAATTCAAGACTCAAAATGAAGCTTGCAAATCAAGAATTGGACAAGATTTGGTTTCTCTGAGATACTCCTTTGTGTTCTATGCTAATTTAAAAAAGTGAACAAGAGGTCCCTAATTGTGCGAATCCACGGGTGCTTCAATGCATGCTGTCTGATAGCATGTTCATTCATGATCATGTTGCCAAATGTCATGCAAAACGTGTTTTCAAGAATGTTTGCATCATTCATCGATTGCGTCCTGCTCGTCTTATTTCAAGTCCCAAGGCTACCTTGAGTCGTCTGGGTGTGTGGGCTCCGATTTTGCAGTGTCAATCCCTGCCTGTGCCCACATTTATGGATCACTGAAGGAAGTTTATCTTGACTAAATGTTTACATGTGGAGGGGGCAGGGCGATGAGTTCTTGCCCTGTCAAAGGTTTAAAATAAAAAGTGTTCTGAAAATGTGATGATCGTTTTTATTTCAATTTTCAAGAACTATTTTGGTCAACATAAACGTAGCTAATCATGTGCGTGTCAAATTTCACCCCACCTTCCCAACTGAAACGTTGAATATTCACAGTACACACCTGCTAAATGTACATGCGGAGAAAAGTATGGGCGGGAGGGGCAGAGGCCCCGCTCTCCAAAAATTTTCTAAGTTTGTTTAGGGTTAGGGGTTAGGGTACTTTAGGGTAACTTAGGTTTAGGATTATTGAATAAAGGGTACTTGAGGATTAGATTGAGAGTAAGGGTAGCCAGAGGCGTCAGACAAGGACATACACAAAATCTTTGCAAACCTGTGCGGTATCCCGGAAGGTAATCAGGCTTTGCATACATAGACTTTATGTATGAGAGGTCAAAGTCAAACTTCCAGTTGACCCTCGGCGGAGAGAACAGAATTTCTGAGTGCACATGAAGCAATAAATCGTTTTTGGTAAGTTGTAAGTTGTCAAAAAAATATAAGAAGTAAAAAATCATCAATCAAATATTCAATTTAAGAAGTCACTTTATTTTGTAGCTTAATAGAGAATTCAGTTTCATCACATACGCGATGAAGTTGCACTTTTTGTCATGAATTCGCAAGATTTGCTTATGCCGGCTTGTGCCCGTGCCTGTGTATAGCTAGAGTCAGGGTAGGGTTTGGGATTAGGGTTAGGGTTGGGGAGGTGGGGCCTATTTCACAACTATGCCTTCTTTACTTCATATTCCATGTTCTTCGGTGCATGTACAAAACATTGATTATTATGGACATCAAATAAGGCAATCAGAACCGAGAGGACACTCAGGACAGTATGTCAGAACACAATTATCAGACAAAAACATTTGAAACTTGAAAGTCATTTTGAACCCAATTATGGACTTGTCCCATACTATGAGTTTTGGCTATCTCTTGTTGTTGAATTAGGTTTTTACAGACGTGTATTGATCAAATATGATTATTTACGTCTGGGACCAACCTTTGGCTTTAACGTCACCATCCGAAAGACGTGGCAAATGTAGATTCATGTCTTGCCAAAGGACATTAGTGCCGCGGTAGGGATTCGAACCACGGACCTTGGGGTTCAAAGTCCGGAGACTTATCCACTGAGCCACAACACCTCTCCATCTCTGCTTGTCTCTGCAACTTATAAATGGCATGCGCACGTGTTCCGTCCCCTATATCTGGGTTTGCCTTCCCTATGTTCAGACTAAGTCCCGTTCATAATTGGGGGCAGTTTGGAGAGGCGTACATAGATCTTTCCTACCACCGACCGTCCACACTATATTCGTATGCCCCCGCTAAACAGGACCTTGGCCTAGTCTGAGTGCGTAATGGGGGGCTTGGCACGTATGAGTTTGCTCTTTGGAACATACTATACTGTAGTCTACTTACTTACTTTGATGTTTACTTCAATGTTGAGGCATAAAGATTCATCCTTATTTGCCCCTCCAGGCGTGCCAGGTAACGCTATCTCTCTGGCATGGACTTAGACAGAAACTTTTTTCTCTAGTTTCGTTGACAACGTTAGTCTCTTATTTTGGAAGGGTCGGCTCTCCTCACTTTGAGCCGACCCTACCAAAATAAGAGGCTAACAACGGTTGTTAGCCTCTTATTTTGGTAGGGTCGGCTCAAAGTGAGGAGAGCCGACCCTTCCAAAATAAGAGACTAACGACGAAATTGGAGACAGAATTTTTGGTGCAGTATGGACTATACTTTACTGGATGGCCTATAGCCTAGGTTTAGCTTTACTAACACAAGGGTAAGACCCACTGTCACTGACACAACTCTAGGTGAGGTGGTTGTATTCAGACAGAAAAATCTGTTTGGAGGAGTTTTTTATATATATATATATATATATTTTTTTACTTTTGAGGTTTTCCTCCAAGACAGAAGGAAGCCTCCCATAGACACTAGTGGTGGGGGTACCAAGCGATGCTTAAACCATTGGAGCCATGGACGTAGGGGCAAGGTTACACAGGGCTACATTGGTGTGCTGAAGTGTGCAAATTTATGTGACATGCTGCCCTTTAGAGTCGAAGATTGAAATCCCTAAAATAATCAACAGATTCATCTAAGATATTAGCTTTTTACACCTAGGATAATAAAATATCCTATTTCCATTCCATTCTTCCAACTGGATGTAAATTATCTTCATCAAGTGAATTTTGAAAAATATTTTTCTGATCACTGGTGACACAGCTCCTCTGTTTCCTATTGTCAGCAATTTGCATGTTACAGCACGTCTTGTTGTGTGAGGTTAGTATAACCGAGCACTAGTGTGAGTGGGGTGAGGTACCTCAAGGGCTATAGCCAGAGTTTGATGTAGGGAGGGGGGGCACATAACTGAATATTGATTCCCATGCTGGACAAGGGGTCTCAGGGGGAAAAATCTGTGCTTATCTAAGAGGGCAAAGATGCAAAATGGTGGACTTTCTGACATTTACCTCTTGTGTGTTTTATTTTTTCATAAAATTTCAATACAAACTTTGGATGGGGGGGGGGGGGGGGAGGAGGGCAAGCAATAGTGCGAGTATACATTGACTGCACTATACTCAAACTATTATAGACAAACACTCACACATAGGTGTGTTTAACGGGGGGGGGGGGACTCGTTTTCTAGAAATTAGAAATGGGTACTTGAGTCGTGAATACAAATCGCACTCACAATGGTTGGTCTCTCTGGATGTCGTGTTTATCGTCGCGATCTGAGTTCCTGAAATCCTCGAGCCCATGCCCAGCTGCAAGATAATCCGACAGTAAAGGTCAAATTTGGCGGGCTTATTAATTTTTTATCTGATCGGGAAATAGGAGTCTGAAGTTCCTGAACGAAATGTGACCAAAGTCGCGTTGTGTTTATTGCCACGACTTGAGTCGCTGATCTCGTTCAACGGGTAATCAAATCCCCCTTTTCTGCGGAACTCAAATCCGATACGCTAGTTCAGTAATCAAGTTGCCATCGTGTTTATTGAGGGTAACGCTTTGCTGCCAACACTCACGCATTGAGCGTGAGACTCACCCATTTCACCCACTTTTCACGCTTTCATGCTAATCATGAAATTTCTCACGCACAAATCTGAAATAACTAAAAATAATGAAAAATGATAGATTTCAATAAAATGGCAACCAATTCAAGAATTTAGGAAGCGCTGAAAAACTTGTGAAAGTTTTCCCGCCTTTTGTCGAAAGCCCTCGATACCCTGACATGACCGGCCCGTACCATATAAGCAAAACACACGAATTCTTCATGTTTATATGGAACACTTTCAGCCATAATGACAATGAAGATGGTAACAGAGGAGGCTTGATACAAGAAATTCTCTGTTTGGATGCTTGCTTGTTGCATCTTCCCATCATCTGCACCCAAGAGTACCTACATCCAAAACCTGGGTCAAACAGAGAAGGGAACCAAATAAAGACATGGTTGGCATTTCAACAAGTGGGTATTCCATGTTTATCATTTTTTTTTACATGTAAATATGTATAATTTTCTCTCTTCATAATGCCTTTAGGTATTATGTTAAAATACTCTATAAAGTATGCACCAGATCACATAATTTCACCTTGAAAAATAAAAAAGCTCCACACAGTGGGACGGGGGAACACCCCCCCCCCCCCCCTCCCACACCCTCCTCCTCTCCCTTGCTTCGCTCGGTCGGGCTTCGCTTCTCGGATAATCTCACTCTCAACTATTATCCAGTGTTGGCAGCCTGGGTAATGGGTAAGCTAGTTCGGAACTTGGGTCGCTTATTAGCCCTCTGTTACCCTCAATACTGAAATACACCCATAGACAGCCTTCTGCAAATAATGGTTGCCTCGCAGGGGCCACGGAATTTGCGGGCTGTGCCCCCTACAATTTCCGCTAAAAAAAAACCAACCTATGCTAAAAATATACAAATTGTAAATGACTACTTTCATAGGCTTGCAAAACCATAAAGTTCCAAAGGTTTCGGGGAGCTCCGCCTTCTTAACCCCAGGGGCCCTTCAGTCCGTGGACTCTGCCTGTTTGGGTGTCACCCCTTCCCCCACTCCATAAAACGTTCTGCTGTCCTCTGCCTTGCAATGGGAACTGGAACTGTAACTCATACACCGGTAACATGGCGTATTGAAGAGGGTGGGTGAGTGCGAGATACACATCATCATCATCTAATCTGGGTAGTCCTGTATATCTGCCGGTTGTCTTCAAGAAAATGTACATATGTAGATATGCGACTATTACGGTATGCAATATGCATGGACGTCAGGTAACATAAAATTGTGTGCCAAGCGAAGCTTATCTAGACTAGTCTTAAAAATGTCTATGCTGGAAGCAGTGACAAGGGATTCTGGCAGCTTGTTCCATTACTCTGAGACACATTTACTGAAGGAACAGCTTCGACATTGACTGAGCTTGCAGTGGGTATTGAAGAGTTTCAGTGAATGTGTGGACAGTATTGAAGCAGTAATAGCATAAGCACTGGTACGACTTGGCCACCTCACCCCAAATTTATTTCAGGAAAAAGAAGCAATTATAAAAGACAAAAAAAATCCTTTAAATCAATGTTCTCGCCATGGACACTTCCAGGGTTGTCTGCTACAAGCAAGATCGGCGTAAAGCGCTGACGGGCACGCGAAGCGTGTGCAGGCTGGAGGGCCAGGAGGGGGGATGTGCCCCCTCCCATGCGAAGTGCGGTAGCTTTCGGAATAATCATTAATGGAAAGCCGAGATAACATCTAAATGCAACAATAAAAGAAAAGTCGGGGAATAGTATCCCCTGCTTTGACTCCAAAGTCCGTAATGAAATTTTATTTCAAACTGGAACATTACAGGCCAACAGCTGGGCAAAAATATATCTCTTCGATCATTCCCACCACGGGCACCAGCAAACTTACACAGTATACGGTGCTGATCAGTTTGGTAGTGCCGCTGTAATAATCCAAGAGTATATTCCCTGTAGATCACCTTGGGACAGTGCTGATTGAAATATCAATTGGAACAAAACAGAAAAATTGGCATATAGATCTCTCCAATCCGGCAGGCAGAGAGCATCAATGAATAAACAGGTTAGTAAGTTGCACTCTTCCTCAGTGACCAGATGGGACGAGCATGTTCATAAAAATCTGTTTCTGAAGGCAGTCACACAAATATGCAACTGCCCCTAGCCAGACGGATTTCAAACTAACCTGTTTGTTGATGTGCGTCGCGATCATGATTCATGACTGCTATCTGTGATGGTGATGTGCAGTAGGTACTGCACGTTCAGCGACACGTCAAGTCTGGCTAAGTTGAAAGTTCTGTTCTGAGTAGAAGTAGGTCCATCCTCTGGAATACTTGAGTATCCACAGGTGAAAAGAAGACTTCAGTGTGCATGAGCAAGCAAGCATGTCAATCTTCTTCCTCTTTCTTGCCACTACACCAAGACAAGTGAGTACACTTAGAGGAGAGTGGCTGGAACAACCTCGGCACCCAACCTCACTCGGCCAAAGTATAGCATTCCATACGTTTTGTTCAGCTTTCAGGAGCTGGCACAGTAAGTGTAGAATTTTTTGCTCTTTCTGCTCATGTATTTGGTATGATATTTAGGGCTTTGCATCAAAAGTTATTAAACCAAACCACATAATGTGGACCCTCTGTCACGAATGGGTTAACACATCTTTCTTGTTGCTGTACCCCCTCGTTCTTCTCGTCCTTTAAAGTTCTTTTTCTGTTTGTTGTTCTTTTTGTCTGAACTGTTTGTCTTTCCTTCTGTTTTGGTTAACCGTATCTCCTCATTCTTTCAGATGTTAGGTTAAAGTTCTTTTCCTCTTTGTTGTTCTTGTAGTCTGAATTGTTCATCTTTTCTCTTCATTTTCCTTGATAGACCTTTCTATTTGTTTTTATGGTTTCATGTGCTCTTGCAGATTGTTTTGCTTTACTTTCACTTTCCCTTTCTTTTTCTCGAAAGGTTTGTTCTTGTCACCTACTTGCTTTGTAGTTCTTCCAATATAAGTAAAGGAACGCTTTCCTGTATTACCTTTTTTTCCTTTTTGCCATAGAAAACTTGTGCGATTCCATGTATGCTGCAAGGTTTTCAAACCCTTTCATGTTGATAGAAGTTTCTGAGGCAGTTCCTGGTATGGTAGAAGACATTGTTGAGAGCATATGACAGTGAATTTCAATAGGGCAAATTTAACGTTGAAGGTGAAAGATTAAGACTTTTTAACAAAAAAAAAAAAAAAAATGAGCAGAATGATTTGGCAGGAGTGTTTCTACGGCTATTGACTAACTTCTGTGTGAAAATGAGATTGATCCATCAAGTCATGCATGAGTGAGTAGACACTAAATGCAAAGATGTCACTTTTCAAGTCAAAAGAGTCATTTTGGGGGGTCTGTGAAACAAGCTTTTTCTGGTGTTTTAAAGTGTTGTTTATTTTTATCAAGGTTGTGTCATGGTTGAGTGAGCACATTTTTAGGATGAAGCAAGAAATGCTAAAAATCTACTGTTTAATGCTGGAAAATGACAACCAGTATTTTCACATATGTGCTGACCCATGTTGGTCGATGCCAATTTTTTTTTCCATAAACTGAATGGATTTTGCAGATTTAGGAGGGCTGAAAGTCACTTTTTTCCAAAAAATTGTGTTCGCCCAACTGTGATAAGCATGACAAGTGTCAGGGATAGGTGTGACGGGTTCAAACAAAGGAAGAAACCAAATTTGCCAAAGTTTTATTTCACATACCCCCCAAATGGCTCTTGTGATTTTGAAAAGTGACATTTTTGCCTTCAATGTCTGCTCACTCATGCATAACTTGATGGATCAATTTAATTTTTACACAGAAGCTAGTCACTAAGTGTAGGAAGACTTCTGCCATATCATTTTGCTCAAAACTTTTTCGTTAAAAAGTTATGCTATTTTGTATTTGGGGGGAGTTACTTTTTTTGTTGTGTTTAGAATGGGAAGATCGCCAGATACCACTGGATTAACAGTTGTGCATCACAAGCTCCAAAACTTTCTTCTATTTTACATATTTTTGGATCTAGATCTAGTCAATGTAAGATACATGGTGAAACTGTAATTCCATTTACTAAGCACCAGCCAGGATGGAAATATAGAGGAATTACCGTGTGGAAAGTTTGAAATTAAGCTGTCAAATCCATTATGAAGTGAACTTTTCTGCAGTTGAGCAACTTCAGTCCCATTCCAGCCTTTCTGTGTTGGTGAGCTTCATTGCTTACAGTTCAAAGTCATTGGTACCTTGGATACCCCTGGACATAGCTGAATACTGTTTGACTTCAATAGTCCATTGTGAGTAAAAGTTTTTGTACCTCTATCCCATTGTGAGCTGGATTCCAATCTATTGTTGAGGTGAGGGCCTATATGGTTTGTTTCTATTCAGCATTTAACTCTAGACTAGTGAACTATAGACCTAAATCCATTCACCATGGCAGATAATACAAATACAATCACAACTAGAGCTGGGAAAGAAAAGAAAGAATCAACAGCCTCTCTGATCTCTGCTGTCATAAAGGATATTCTAAATGACAAGCGATTCCTGGACTTAGTTACAAACCATGTTGATACTCAACTCAGCAAATTTCAATCAGTGATTGAAGAACAAGAGGCAAAGATAATGGAGTTGGAGGTGCAAAATGAAAAGAAATCACATGAACTTGGTCAACTGAAGACAAAACTTGATCAACAAAGTGACCAATTAAGGAAACTACAACATGAAACCAATAGGCAAGAGCAGTACAGTCGCCGCAACTGCTTGCGCTTCTTTGGTATAGAAGAATCAACAGATGAAAATACTGACATGAAGATTCTTCAGCTGGTAAACGAATCTCTAGGAGTACCATTGACCAAGGATGACCTGGAAAGAAGTCATCGTGTTAACTTCAAAGCTAACATGACGCCCGAGGAAAGGAAGAAACGAGTACGCCCAATCATAGCGAAGTTTGTTTCTTATCGTAAAAGATCAGAAGTCTTAAAACACAGAAGAAAACTTGCAGGACTACGGAAATCTATCCAAGAGGACCTCACAAGTGAAAATGCCAAACTCTTGCAAAAGACCAGAGATAGTGAAAAGGTCAAATCAGCGTGGACTCGCGATGGTCGAATTGTTGCATTGATTCCAACATCAAACAACCGTGAAATAACAAAGATCATCTCATGTGCTAAAGACCTGGACCTTATTTGATTTGAATATCTCAGAGATATGATGGGACTTCAGAGGACATTATTTATCTTACCTGGCTAAGTGTTTCTTTCGTCCCGTATTGCATTTAATAATCTGTTTTCCATTTTCCATTTTCTTTTTTAATTGTATATGTGATACTTTGGGCTGGTCGTGTGTTGTTTGGATGTGTGAGAGTGTATTTGTTTGTACTGATGGATGATTATTGTAAGCACTGCAAATCTCATAGATCTACTCCTACTCAATTTCTCTGTACACAATGTATATCAGATATATTCCCTTTCAATCATTTTATTGACGATTATGAATACTATTGGTCATTATATAACTTCTTTTGCCTTAATCATAGCATTGACACCGAGAGAATTCTAAATATGAAAATAAATCCATTTAATATGAACAATACTCAGCAAAATAATTTTCTCAGTGACATTGTTGTTGATGATGACATCCAGTGCATATCTCAAGGTGAAAGTAATTATATATTTCCAGAAGAATTTCATGAAAAATTTACTAATTACAAGGATTATTTTTCAATAATTCATTTCAATATGAGAAGTTTATGTAGAAATTTTGATAACTTTCAGATCTTTTTGTCATCTTTAAGGTATAATTTTGATATCATCGGTGTGACGGAAACATGGTTTACTCCTAAAACTCATCACAGTATGTATAATGTAAACAATTTTCTTTAGCTCAAATTTCAAGACAGGAACGAAATGGTGGAGGTGTTGCTATTTATATAAACAGTTGTATTGATTATGTGATTCGAAATGACTTATCTTTATGCTTACCTGATATTGAAGTACTTTTTATAGAACTCAAAGGATCCCTTACAAACTCTGTAATAGGTTGTGTGTATAGACCCCCTAATACCAATTTATCATCCTTTAATGACAAACTTATTTTATGTTTAGAAGCATTGGGCAAGGAAAAGAAAAATATTTATTTGATGGGTGATTATAATGTTGACTTACTCAATCACCATAAACACTCCAAAACAAATGATTTTTTAGAAACAATGTTCTCCCATAACTTGTTTCCTGTCATAAGTAAACCTACACGAGTTACTTCAAGATCGTGTACACTTATTGATAATATTTTCATTAATACTTTTCATGAAAATGTTGAAACCGGTTTGCTATACACAGATATTTCTGATCATTTTCCTATATATTGTCTAATTAATGTAAAAAATAAAGTTGGAAAACATGTACATGTATCTAATAACCAAAATCCCAATAAGAGGTCAATTACTCATAAGGGTATACAAGAATTCAAAAAGAAGTTGTTGCAAATTGATTGGTCGCCAATTTACATGAGTAATGACACAAATGCTAGTTATGACTATTTTTTAAATAAATTCACCACACTATATGACGATTGTTTCCCATTAATAACTCAAACTGTTCGTAAAAGAGAAATAAGAAAACCATGGATCTCAAATGGCTTATTATTATCCATAAAAAAGAAAAATCGTTTGTATAGAGCATATTTACATAAACCTTGTGAGAAATTAAAGCAAAAGTATTCTGTGTATAAAAACAAACTCACATCTATTATAAGAAATGCTAAAAACCAATATTACTGTGAAATCTTTCAGAAATGTAAGGGTGATTTAAAAAGAACCTGGAATGAGATTAATAATATACTTGGTAATAAAAAAAGAAATATAATTCCTCAAGAAATGTATTCTGCAAATAATAGATTTTCTTCCCGTGAGGAAATTGTTGAAGGGTTTAATTCATACTTTGCCAATATTGGCCAGAATATATCAAATTCAATTCCAACTGGATGTGATTCATTTCTAAAGTATTTAAATTCAAATCATGTTACCTCTTTTTTTGTGAAACCAACATCTGCTGATGAATTGATAAAGATTTGTAATTCATTTAATCCTTCTAAGTCATGCGGCAGTGATAATATATCTCCGAGGGTAATAAAAGAGTCGATATTTTATTTTGTCAAACCACTTTGTAATATTTTCAACAAATCATTTTCATCAGGTGTTTTTCCAGATTCACTAAAAATAGCTAAAATAATTCCATTATATAAAAAGAAATGTGCTCAGAATATTGATAACTATAGACCTGTTGCCATTTTATCAATATTTTCCAAATTACTGGAAAAAGTGATGTATAGCAGATTATTTGATTTTCTTTCAAAGTATGATGTATTAATTAATGAACAATTTGGATTTCGGAAGGGTCACTCAACTACTCATGGTGTATTAAATTTGTCAAATCATATTTTAAATGACATGGATAATGGTAATTTTTGTTTAGGGCTTTTTATGGACCTTTCTAAGGCATTTGACACCATCGACCACCATATCCTTCTAAAAAAATTATCATATTATGGAATAAAAGGAGTATGTTTGGACTGGTTTAAATCATACTTAATGGACAGAAAACAGTATGTGGTGGTCGATGGTGTCTCTTCAAACTTAAAAGAATTAACATGTGGGGTTCCACAAGGTTCTGTTTTGGGGCCTCTCCTGTTCTTGTTATATATCAATGATATCATAAAATGCTCAAATCTATTTCGTTTTTCTCTCTTTGCTGACGATACAGTTGTCACATTATCTCACAAGAATATTCACACACTTATATCATCAGCCAACTTTGAATTACGGAAACTTACATCCTGGTTTCAGAGCAATAAATTACTTCTCAACTATGAAAAAACTAAGTATATCATATTTCGTTCAAAGAACAGGAGAGTCCCCGAAAATCGTGAAGCAATATTTGTTGAAAATACTACACTTCAATGTGTTCCATCGATATCCTTCCTTGGTATAACTGTGGACGAGTTCCTGAACTGGAAGACTCATATTAATAATATCTCTTTAAAAATATCAAGAAGTATTGGCATATTATATAAACTAAGGTGTTTTGTTCCATTTAAGGTATTAATGTTACTGTACAATTCAATCATATTACCACATTTATCATATTGCAATATCATTTGGGGTAATTCATTTTCATCTCATTACACCAAATTAAAAATTCTTCAAAAGAAAGCAATTCGAATAATTACTCATTCTGAATACAACGCTCATAGTAATCCTTTATTTGTACAATTGAAGATTCTTCCAGTTCAGGAGCTTGTAACACTAAATACACTCATATTTATGTTTAATTTTCATATTGGTAATGTTCCTCA
>CM057160.1:4612958-4633074 GCA_029962745.1 Echinometra lucunter
TAGTTTGTATATCATTCAATGCAGTCAATATTATTATTATTATCTATACCCCACAGTAAAGTAATGTAGAATTCAATAAAAAAAAAATTCCCTCCGACTACTCATTTGACATGTATGCATTAATTCTAATCACACAAGTAGGCCTACGGCTTATACCTTTTTTTATGATGTCATCTATGTATTCGCGCATTGCATGTTGCGTATCTTTGTTTTTGCGCACTGCATGGCTTGCGTTGCTTCTCACACCGGTTCAAACCGGATTTCGTGAATATTGCCCGCTGCTCATTTTACACGCAAAGTCAATGGGAAAACCCGGAAGTGAGAAAATATGGTATGATATTGACCGCTGCCAAATCAGAGAACGGAAAATATGGAAATAATTGCCACTGGAAAACGCCTCGTATAGATAACAATGCCAAATAACTAGACCTATTTATTCAAATATGCCAAATATGATTACTATAGCTAGGGTCAAACCTTTCCCTGAAGTTGATGTTGTTGTTTGCTGAAGCAGACTCTGTTATGTTGAAAATTGACAGCACAGCTAGCACAACTAAAGAAAGAGAAAGATAGAACGGCGCGGCTGTAGGCTGGCTTGTGAACACTTACGCGTACACGTACACCCACACATATACATGCATACACTTACGTCGACACGTCCACGTCCCGCGCGCCCATGATGAAAGGGGAATCCCCTATTACCCTACTTTACTGTGCGACCAATGGAATGCGATCCAAAGAGTCACATGGGCACGATGGTTAGTCTACAGGCACAGACCATAATTTTCGCAGACCCTTCATGAAAGAGCAAAATTAGCTGTGTACAGACAAGGAGTCAGGCGCGGATCCGGGGGGGGGGCCGAGCGGGCCTTGGCCCCCTCTAGACCCAAAATTTGTGTTTTTCAGCCCAATTTTGACCATTTTGGGTACCTCGCCTCCCCCTCCCGAAAAAGAAAGGGTCCCCCCAAAAAAGAAAAACGCCGAAATGACAAATGTAATGTACAACCTTTTACAAAAAAAAAAAAAAAATTCCATGACCATGAGTCCCCCCCCCCCCCCCCCCCCCCATCAAATCCTGGATCCGCAGCTGCAAGGAGTTACCGCCGGCAGACAGGGAACGATTTTTTTTCTTCTTCACAGGGGTGCTGAGCCCCTGATCGAGCCACATGAAAAAATGTTTCAGTATTCGGGGAATATGAAGGGGGGGTAATACCTAAATTTGCTGACGGCTAAGCCTAATTTAAGTAACCCCCCCCCCCCTCACACAAAACATAAGAAATTATTTTCAAAGATAGATTTTTATTGCTTTAATTGAACATTTAGGGGCAGCGAAGCAGTTTTTTAATTTTTTCGGGGGGTGGGAGGGGAATGATTATGAACCATCCTGGTTTTTTTTTATTATTATTATTATCATTATTTTGCGAGGGAGCGAAGCGAGCGAGCCGAAAATAGCACTTCTTGAAACTTCTTGAAAGATCGAATTGTTATTTTGTCATCAAAATACATTGTGGTCCTATAAGATATCTAAAGCGAAGCGAGCGAGCCAAAAATAGCAATTCTTGTTATGAAAGCAGTGTTATTTTGTCATCAAAATACATTGTGGTCCTATAAGATATCTAAAGCGAAGCGAGCGAGCCAAAAATAGCCATTCTTGTTATGAAAGCAGTGTTATTTTGTCATCAAAATACATTGTGGTCCTATAAGATATCTAAAGCGAAGCGAGCGAGCCAAAAATAGCAATTCTTGTTATGAAAGCAGTGTTATTTTGTCATCAAAATACAATGTAGGCCTATTAGATATCTGAATGATAATATGGTCACCTTGCTGCCAAATATGACTTTATTTGGCACCTTGCTGGTCCCATTGTTTACTGTCCAGCAAAAACAATCCTGATTATAAATATTACAAGCGAGCGAAGCGAGTGAAGAAAACGGTTCCATGACATACACTCCGCCGACATTTGCTCCGCCAACAATTGCTCCGAAAATTCCGACAAGTGCTCCGCGACAATTGCTCCGCGACAATTGCTCCGCCGACATTTGCTCCGCCGACATATGCTCCGCCGACATATGCTCCACCGACATATGCTCCGAAATGACGACATTTGCTCCGCCGACATTTGCTCTGCCGACAATTGCTCCGCTGACATATGCTCCGAAATGACGACATTTGCTCCGCCATTTGCTCCGCCGAATTAATTATAATCGTCAATAAATTAATGATAATTCCACTCTGCTGCGACAATTGATCATGATTATACTGACAATTATTTTTGTCTACAATCATTTTGATATTTTTGTCATAAAAGCGCTCTTCTCCTTCTCCTTCTCCTTCTCCTCCTTCTTCTTTCCCTTCGTCTTCTTTCCCTTCGTCTTCTTCTCCTTCTCCTTCTTGTTCTTCTTCTTCTTCTTCTTCTTCTTCTTCCTCCTCCTCTTCTTCTTCTTCCTCCTCCTCTTCTTCTTCCTCTTCTTCTTCTCCTTCTTCCTTTTTCTCTTTGTTCTTGTTCTTGTCCTTTTCTTCCTCTTTTCATCATCTTCTTTTCCATTTTCTTCCTCTCTTTCTTTTCCCTTTACACTTCTCTTTTCCATCCATCTTCTGCCTACAAGTTCATATCTTTTATGTTCCTATAATTATTGTGTTGACTATTGTATATTATGATGTCTCTTTTAATCACGGTCAATGTTGTCTTCTTGTCACTTGCACTATTATGTATATATTTTGTAAAATCATTGGTAATTCAGCCTGCTGCATGGTTGCGATGATGATATGCGAGTAAAGACCATTATTATATTATTATTCTCATATTTTCAAACATTGCAATTTCTTAATTAATTGAATGCAGATCATAACCACACAGTGAATCAATCTGCTTTTGATGTATTCTTTTGATAATCGCCTCGCGGGCCCCGCCCTGTTGAAAATTCTTGGCTACGTCAGAGAGTATGCTCTCCAATTCATTTAATGGTACCGATGGAGCAATTGTCACAGTTCAAGTGTTGTGTTCGAAATTGATTCGGCAGAGAAATTGCCGGAGAAATTGCCGGCGAGGCAGCTGTCACATTATTGTCGAAATAATTTGGCCGAGCATAATTCGGCGGAGCAAATGTCGGCGGAGCATATGTCGGCGGAGCAAATGTCGTTGTTTCGGAGTATATGTCGGCGGAGCAATTGTCGGCGGAGCAAATATCGGCGGAGCAAATGTCGGCGGAGCATGTGTCGGCCGAGCAACTGTCTCGGAGCAATTGTCGCGGAGCACTTGTCGGAATTTTCGGAGCAGTTGTCGACGGAGCAAATGTCGGCGGAGCATATGTCGTGTCACCAAGAAAAACACATTCTTTTGACGATAGAAGTATTATTTCGTCATCGAAATACACTTAACATGTTTAGTAACACATGTACATTTGGTCACCTCACTTGCCGGATTTTTTTTTTGCTTTCGGAAACCATCCTGTATCTCAAGCGGGGGGGGGGGGGGGGGGGGGGCACAGGGGGAAATTGCCCCCCCCCCCATCATTGAAGAGGTGGGCAAAATCGATTTTTGCCCCCCCCCCCCATAGGCCCCCTCAAAAGAAAAAAAAATTATGACCATGGGATTGCACGACAACCATGTAAAATAAGCATATTAGTGCTCTAAAATGCAAACTTTCAGCATTCAAAAATCACAGTTTCCTTACTCGGTCGCTACGCTCCTTCGTATATTGATTCACGCAATGTTTCTCTGCATACTCGTGATATAGGCTCCACCATACTCTAATCCTAACACTGATCCTAAACACTACCCTAACCATAAAACCTAACCCTAACCCTAAATCCTAACCCTAAAAATGTTTTCATGGGGTCTATTTCACGATATTACCGAGTTTTTCAGTATTTAGAATTCTGTCTATCGTCTATGTAAAAGGGGGCAGATGCTTGCTTCATTCAGGCAGTGGCGGCACCAAGGGGGGGGGCATGGGGGGCATTTGCCCCCCCCCCCCACTCAGAAGCTTTGCCCCCCCCCCAGTCGCCCCCCAGAAATTTTGAGGACTGAAAAGAAAAATTATACAGCAATTTGTAAGTAAGTAGATGTTGTCTTAAGCATCATATTCAAGCTGTGAAGCACACTAAAATACCATTTTCCGCTCTTCAAAAAAAGTGGATATTTTTGGCTCGCTCGCTTCGCTCGCTCGTCATATTTTTAAATTTCTTTTCTAAAATGCGATTAAAAACAAGAAAAGTAGCCATTTTTGGCTCGCTCGCTTCGCTCGCTCGTCATAGGCCTAATTCAGAATATTTATTCGAAAATGCGATTAAAAACCAAAAAAGCGGTTATTTTTTGTTCGCTAGCTTCGCTCGCTCACAAAATTGACATTAAAATGTGTGTAAGAGGGGAAAAAAAATTCAATTATCCCCCCCCTCCCACTCCTCAAAGTGGATTTTCGCCGGCGACTAAAACTCGCGCTTCACGCTCGATTTTTCCATACACGCAAAAAAAAATTAACTGCCCGGCCCCCCAAACATTTTCTTTTGCCCTCCATTTGCCCCCCACTTTAACAATCCTGGTGCCGCCACTGCATTCAGGGGGAATTATCCCGCCCCCCCTATATAGAACATTATTTGGGGCATTGCGATCAGCTTTCTATAAAAGAGCAGTGGCTGCGGGAAAAGAAAGCAGATTTTTCCCCCTATCAATTTTACCCCATCTTTAAAAAATTTAGAGAACAATACGAAAAGTTTTCTGATGTTGAAAAATGCAAGTTGGCACACACGAAAAAAATCTATTTTGCCACCTTAGTGGGGCTCCCTCGCAAGGCAGTTCGTTTTGATGCTAAATGATATATAATGAACTTTCCTTTGCTCTTGAATATACATGGCCTCAGCACTGATTCCATTTCTTTCGCTTGGTCGCTACGCTCCCTCGTAGATACGCTTCTTATATAGACTTTAAAAAGCGCGATGTGACGGGGCAGGTGCTTCACTCTGCAAAAGAGGGGACCTTTTAATAAAATGGGCATGGGTTTTCCTCTGTAAAGGGATAAGGGAATGTTCGTTATCCCCCCCCCCCCTCCCCACAACACTCCATAAACTAAATATTTTCAACTTGGCGCAGCGTTGCATTTTAATAGAAGTGGTTTTGCTTGATATTAAGCTAACCCTGTTTACCCAAAGGCGCCACAAGCTGGGGAGGGCGAATAGATGCTTCACTTTGTGTTAGGGAAAATCAATTTTCGCCGCCCCCTCAGTATTGCCCATATGTTTATATTAAGTGTTCCCAAGTGCAAATGTTTTGATAAATAAAACTATTTGGGCAGTGCAGGAATATGAAATTTCTGTACATTTTCACCATCAAAATTGTAAAAGATTTGCGGGCTCGCTTCGCTCGCGCAAACAAAGTTGTGATAATTATTGCAGAGTTGCTTTTCGGGCAAAAGGCGTCGCCCCCATCGTGAAAATGTGCCATTCATACACACTAAGAAATTAGGGTGCAATATTGCACCCTTCGGGATGCAGACCGCTGTTACAATAGCAGCAACCTATAAAGGGTGCAGATCTGCACCCTGAACTCGATCCTACACCCTATGTGTAGCCCTCCCGTTGCCATACCCGGTCTCTAACCTCTCACGCCATCTGCTAGCGGTGAATAAAGCTGTTTCAGTACTAATGGTGAGGGATGATGGGAAACTTTTTATAATAACTTGATAACCGTGATCAAATAAAGCATAGTTTTATTTGTTTCTCTTTTTGGGGGTATTTTTTTTAAAATAAAAAATCTAAAACTTGCACTTTTGAAATATGAAGAAATATATTTAAAAGGGAGAGAAATGTGTTTGTTCCAGGGGGGGGTAGGGCTGTATGCTGGTAGTAAGCATTTGAGGGTGGGCCCCCATAAAGGTTTGAAGTAGGCCCTAAGAGTGTTTGCCCCCTCCTCCAGGCTGGAACCCTTACGGCGCGCCTGATACTAGATAACTTTCATAATGTACATCTTCTTGAAGAATTTCAGGATAGTCGGACACCTCGATGCCCAAATATTATGATATTCGGGCATCTCTCCTGAAATAAGAGTGCTTGCTGCCTGAAAACTTTTCGTTTATTAGATTTTCATGAGCGAGAAAAAGATTGGAATTTTGTGTACTGATACCCCTCATAAAAATCATGGGATGCTGCAGCACGCCCAGCACACATCCCTCAGAGGCCGGTCTGCGCACCCCCTCAAAATATTCATGGGGGTGCTGCAGCACCCCCAGCACCCCCAACTCCCAGGGGCCTTGGTACAGACTACTTCTTCTTCTTCTTCTTCTTTGTTTGCTTTTGTTTGGCAAAGACTATTTTCACCACAATTTCTTTTTCATTTCTCATAAAATTACATATTCCTGATTGAATATTTTTCCAACAATTCACTGTAGATATTTATATTTTCCCCCATTTTCGTGTCGGAAAAAGGGAAATTGTTCGGCAGCATAACGCGCCCTTAAAAAAAAACACCCTAGGTCAAGGCGGGATAAAGATGAGGGAGTGTTATTATGGGGGCAATCGCCGAAATTCTTGCAGTAGAACTTCTCCTATCTTGCCGTTAGACAAGGGAAATGTAGCTACATTTCCGTGGTAATCAGGTAATAGACGTTATTGAATTTCTCCCCATTTTTACTTTGTCTTTTAGGTGCATTATCCAAGCCATACTATACTCCTTCATGTTTTACACGGTATATGAAGGGGATGGGTTGATTCGTTACCATTTTTATGATTTTTAGTGGGTATGGGTGAGAGGGTGTGTGTGTGTGTGTGCGATGTTTTTTGTTTTTTTTAATGTGTCGTAGGGGTGGTCAAGGGGGTGCTGGGAATTTGATACAATCAGAAAGATTACACTCAGCGTTCTATGTTCTGGGTTTTTTTTCCATTCGAATTTGTGAAATGCAGTTATTTCCTTTCTAATTTCTTACATGCTAATGGAATCCACTGAAATATTTTGATTTGTGGTTTGTATTGGATTAGAGTTAATGCAGTTCACTGAAACATGAATATGAGTTAATGCAATGCATTGAAATATTGTAGTTGAGTTAATGTATTTTGTGTATTTTGATTTGTGATTTATATATTGTATTTGAGTGAAATCAAAATAAAGTTCAATGAAAAAAAATGTAGTCGAGTGGTTGAGACGCAAGAATCGGGTTTCGACCCCCGGCACGGCACTAATGTGTGCTTCTTTAAAAAAAATGGTTTCTTTTCTATCAAAAGAAAACAAGTTTGTGTGGGTGTGTATGTGTGTTTTCTTAAACTGAAATCCAACCTTCAACCTTGTTCGCAAAGTTACATCGAGTGGAAGCAGAAAATCAGAAAATAGCCTTGGGGTTGTGTTATCCCAGTGTGTTATATCAGACAGAACTTTTTATATATATATATAATATGATTCTAAGAAAATCGATATGACAAAATAGCGATTGGCATCTCGTGCATAATATGTCATGATAGTCATCATTGTTTTGTATAGGGCTTACTTATTTTCCCCTTTTTCCTCTCAGTTAACTTTTTTCTTCAGTTATTCCTGGTGCTCAAGCTGTATACACTGACCTGCAACATGAATAAGGCCTACCGGGCCTACCGGTATGTCTGTTCTTCAAAAGGCTGACAGAAGCAATATTTTGAGAATCTCGTAGAATACATTATGAAAAGCATGTTCAAAAATGAACATACACACATACACGTTATAGAATCATAATTTTTCTTTTATGTGTAGTATTAACTTTCGTCTAAGATTAATTTGACTTTACTCAAGCCAACTTACTCATGTTATTAACATTAAAGGATTCCTTCTAAATCCCCAAATCACGTCTTATCGTCCTATTGGAAATACTGATGACTGTTCTGAAAACTATCTAAGGTTTGTGAATTCCAAAAACTTAATTTGGAATATGCCCTTTTCATGGGGACTCTGTGGAGACAACGCAATTTCAACCCATTTCCTTGGTAAAGGGGGGAGGGGAGGCGGGGTGATTAGAGGTGTTGAGACCTGCATAGAAGTACATTTTGGGAGAGGTAGGCTAGGTGTGAACTTATTGGTTCAAATTCTATCATTCATGTCCATCCTTTGTTGTAATACAGTACCGTTAGAGTTTTCTCAGTAAAGTGTGTATTGAAATCGCATAGAGGGGCTGATGACGAATTTGGACTTGGATTTATATGATGAGGATGCAAAGAAACATGACGTAATAAATACTACCACAGGACACCCCACTTCTTTTTAAAGAGATAATAATGCTGCTCACTGTATATGCAATAATTACGTTATAGTGAGCTAGAAAGTCTTACTTCCCCTCCTATCCATGACAAAAGTTTATATCCTTCCTTGATAATATACTTCCCGGTATTTCAGGATAGTGGCGTAGCTACTAGCAAGGAAGATTTTTTTTTTGTTTTTTTGAAGGGGCGGTAGTGCAGCGAATTTCATATACGGTACAGCATTATAATCAGTTTCATACGCACTAACTCTATGTATGCATCATATCTCTGTTTGTTTTGTTTTGGTTTGGGTTTTTTTTGGGGGGGGGGGGTCATCGTCCCTTGTCTGCTCACGCTCTTTTTTGGGGGGGCGACCGCCCACCGCCCCTGGTTTCGCAGGTGATTTAGGATCTTCTTTCCCTTGCTTCCGAGAGCAAAGAGATAGCCAACAAATTTATTATGATATTAATGAACGTATGAATAGGGCAAAAAGGGTTCAGTGTTGTGGCACATTATTATTGCAGATTTACCAATTCCGTTTAGGTCTATAGATCTGTAGGATCATCTAAAAGTAGGCTAATCATCATAAGACATAGCTTAATTACAGCAATTGGCATTCCGCTTTGTCCAAGCTTGATTCTGTCTACTCGTAATGAGAAATTCAGTAAATGTTATAGGCCTACATGTATTAAGGAAGCTGACCACTTGCCTCAATATTAGAGTAATTCCTTTGGTTTTTAGAACAACACCAAAATGGCTATTGCTGAACTGAACCGAACTGTTTGTTTCTTTGTTCTTTGTTTTTGATTGATATTTGTATTTAGCTTTAGTTGGAAAGCAGTTGCTAAACTGAACCGGACTATCCTCCACTAACATGACTAATATTTTTCTTTAGAAACCATGAATCAAATAATGATAAATGTACTGTTTGTAAGGGGAATTGCTATGTCCTTGCAAGCTTAGCTTATAAGGCAATTCCCCAGCCAAAATTGTACTAATACAAGTCTCAGTATTTCATGAAATTAACAAAGTGAATCGAATTGAATTATTTATATTGAACTGCCATGGGCAGGAATTACGGTAGACGGGGGACGTACCCTCCTACCCCGCCCCCCCCCCCCCCCCCAACCAAACTGGGTGATGTTCGTTATTTCAAAGGTTCGTTATTCCGAAGGTTCGTTATTCCGAAGGTTCGCTATTCCGAAGGTTCGTTATTTCGAAAATGATACAAGGTCGTTAGTCCGAAAATGAAAAAAAGTTCGTTATTCCGAAGGTCCGTTAGTCCGAAAATGACTCAAGGTTCGTTATACCGAAGGTTCGTTAATCCGAAAATGAAATAAGGTTCGCTTGTCCGAAAATGAAATAAGGTTCGTTAGTACGAAAATGAAATAAGGTTCGTCATTCCGAAAATGAAATGAGGTTCGTTATTCCGAAAATGAAATAAGGTTAGTTATTCCGAAAATGAAATAAGGTTCGTTATTCCGAAAATGAAATGAGGTTCGTTATTCCGAAAATGAAATAAGGTTCGCTTGTCCGAAAATGAAATAAGGTTAGTTATTCCGAAAATGAAATAAGGTTCGTTATTCCGAAAATGAAATAAATTTCTTAAGTAACAAATACGGCGTTTTAATTAAGAAATAATAGGATATTACGAAATAAAAAATATTGGTATAGTCTCAGCGGAGGCAGTGGCGTAACAGCCGGGGGGGGGCAGGGGGGCAGAGTGCCCGCTGAAGGATTGCAGCGGGAAAATCCACCAAACCACCGGGAAGAATGAAAGGGAGGGAAAGGAAGAAAAAGGAAGAAGAAGAAAGGGAAAGAATAAAGGAGAAAGGGGAGAAAGAAGAAGAGAGAGAGGGAAAAGAGGGAAAGGGGAAAAAGAAGAAAGCAAAGGGAAACAAAAATGAGGGAAAATTTAATACCAAACCCCCGGAGTTTCCGGGGGCTCCACTCCCTGGACCCCTGCAGTGGTTTTCCCTGTAGACACCCTAGACGCCCTAAGCCAGAACCCTGGGCCCCACCCGCTAAGGGCTTCGCAACAAGCAACTCGCGGTGCGGGCCCACCTCCACATATTCTATTTCTAGACTTAGTTACCGGGAAATTTTCGGCTCTGCCCCCCCCCCCCCCGATAACAGGCAGAGAATGTAAGAGACCGGGAACAGACAACGAACAATTCAAAGAAAAGTCAGAGCTTCCGCGCTTCGCGCGCGCGGGAAGGGAAAAATCACCATCCCTGCACCCTCCCTCTAGCATGCCTAGGGAGCACGCTTTGCACTATCGTCCTCCTAAACTGAAATCCTGGCTGCATCACTGATTCTAGACTTAATTACCGGGAAATTTTTGGCTATGCGTATGCCCCTCCCCCCCCCCCCCCTCCCCCCGATGTCAGGCAGAGAGCGTAAGAAGAGCGAGAACTGATCAAGAGTGAAAAAACGTCGGAGCTTCCGCGCTTTGCGCGGGAGGGGGAAACTCCCCCTCCCTGTACCCGCCCCCTAGGGAGCACCACCGTCCTCCTAAAATGAAATCCTAGTTACGCCGCAGAAGATAGACTTAATTACCGACAACTAACAATTCAAAAAACGTTGGAGCTCCCGCGCGAACCACCTCCCCTCTATGGAGCACTACATAGGCGTAAATTCAGGGGGTGGGATGGGGGATCTATCACCCACACTTAGGGGAGAGGGAGATTGTGTGTACAAATCCCCCCTCCCCCATGCAGACACACTTTTTAAGGAAGAAAAAATATTTCAATTAATCAGTTAGTAAAAATTCTGAATATCTGTCATAAACAACCATCATATTTTTGAATTTCTATTTGAAAATGCTTTTGAAAACAAATCAGTGGTTATTTTTGGCTCGCTCGCTTTGCTCGCTCATCAAAATCTTAGGATCTCCATCCGAAAATGCAATCAAAATCGAGAAAAGTGGTTATTTTTGGCTGGCTTGCTTCGCTCTTTCGTCATAGTTTAGAATTTTCATTCGAAAATACGATTCAAAACCGGAAAAGTGGTTATTTTCTGCTCGCTCGCAAAATAGATATCAAAATGTGTGTGAGAGGGGAAAAAAATCGTTAAAAAAGTTTTTCATCCCCCACTCCTCATATTGGGTTTACGCCGGTGGAGCACTACCGTCTCATCAAATGCAGTCCTAGCTACGCCACAGATTCCAGACATAGACTGGTTACCGGGAAATATTGGGCTCTCCCCCCCCCCCGATAACAGGTATCTGTTACGCCCCTGAGCGGAGGATGATACATGTGTATATTTTTCGGCAGAGCCCCGGGGCAGAGCCTGATAATTATGTTGCCTCAAAAAGTGGCGTGGATCAAGAATTTTGATTTTGATTTTATCTGAGCAATCTGAGCGAATGGATTTAGAGTGTTGGGGACTGTGTGTGGGTCATCCGGATCCATAGCTTACCTCCAGGCAAGAGAGATTTTTTTTTTTTTTTTTTTTTTTTTTTTTTTGGGGGGGGGGTGTTTTATTCTGGGAGTTTTTTCGAGGGGGGATCGAAGGGGTTATTATTTATTTTCGGAGCATTGTTAGCAGCTTCTGCTGCTAATAATAATGATAATAACGATAACACTGATGACATTAGTAATGATAACGATAACACAAAAATATAAATATGAATAAGAATGATGGTAGTCATGGTGATAATACTATTAATCATGGTAAAAATGATAACAGCAATATAATGACCATTGCTTTTATTTTATTGACATTGTCACGTGGAATTTGAAGAGGTATTGCATTGTGTGCGGGTGTGTGTTTTGTGTATGGTTTAAGGGGCTTGACTGTAGACGCGAAGGGTTAGAACCCCGGCACAGCACTTATGCCCTCGAACAAGGCATTTTATCTACATTGCTGTTTTATCGTATTTCAAATAAAGTGATGTGCTATATGCATGTTGATACCAACGTATGCATGTTTTGTTACCAAAAAATAAAAAAGAAAAAAAAGAAAAGAAAAGAAAAAAATGTGTGTGCTGAGGCGATGGGGTTAGCTTTGTACATAGAACCCCTGAAATCATTGTTTCGATGCATGGATGCCAATCTCATCCCCCCCCCCCCCCCGAAAAAGAAAATTTGAGCTCATTCCTCCCAATGGTGAGGTACTAGGCAAAGCAATAATATCAATAGTTTTAGATAATTATAGATTTTCCATACATGATACTGACCTTTCGAGCAATGCTCCTCCATATCCTAATTATTAACAGATGAATAAAAAGTAGCTGTAATAGAAAATAATACCACTACTCTCCCCGGGTACTCTCCATGGGAGCCTGATTCACAAGCTTTGCTTTTAAAATTTTCCTCCACATAATATACAGCGAGCATTGTTTATTTTATACTTGCCATTTATTAATTTCATAATACTGTATGAACTGTTTTAATATCAATATTTTGTATAATTTTACACTGTTGATTTCATAATGATTTTGAAGTGTGAAAGATCTTGTAAAATTTATTCGCTGCATTGTGGAAATAGATACATGTAAAATGAAATGAAATGACTACAATGATGATAACAATAATATTTTCACTAACAATAGGAATGATTACTGTTCACTGTTGTTACTATCATCATCATCATCATCATCATCATCATCATCATCATCATCATTAGCTTATAGGTCCTGTTGGTTGACATGTCGGCGTGCCCCTCCCCCCTTCCCTTAGGCGTTCTAGAATGCTGGAACGAAGTCACAGTCATAACTGATGCAATCCAAGTTGAACCCCCCCCCCCCAAATGCTATGGGGGAGGGGAGGGGCGTACGCCGGGACCTATGGGGCAGGGGCGTACGTACAAACCCCATGGCATCCCCCTGTCTGAGGACCTGTCTACGCCACTACTATTGTCTTGCCCTCTGATAAGACATTTAATGCGAAATTAGTGTGTATCCCTCCCCCCCATTGGCCACGCTAGCTACGGATGGCTGTTTTGCCCCCCCCCCCTCCAAACAAGGGATAGACGCCCCTGGGGTTTTAAACACCTCCTTCTATTCTGGTCCAAACAACCCCCCTCCGGCCCCCGCAGAGCGACATTTTTAAGGCTTACACGACGTGGTAAACATCTAATCGAGAATGGATCTTCGAACATGGACAAAACAATGAAAAAATGCATGAACCCCCCCCCCCCCCCACATCAACAGGGCTGGCGACGAGTGGTAGCCTAAGCATAACATTGATACTTGCGTGGATGCAGGATTGAAAATGAACAAGTCCCATAAGCCTATGATCACCCCCTTTGAAAGAATCCGTATACGTCCCTGGTCACGATGGATCAGCCCCTCCCCCATAACAATTGAACAGAAAGGGGGATTCTGACCAACGCCCGTCTCACTCGGCTTTCCCCGACTTTGCCATGTTGACAGGGGCGTCGCTAGAGGGGGGGGGGTGTGGGGAACGCCCCCCCCCCCCATTAAAAATTCTTGTCGGCAAAATTCACGATCGCTGTAGGCAAAGAGAGAGAGAGAGAGACAGGAGAGGGAAGAGGAAGGAGGGGAAAAGAAAAAAAAAAGAGGAGTAAGGTGCCCAAATATATTCGGCTTATTTGCTTGTGCATTTTGACGACAAAATAACACTGGTAACACGACAGAGAACCTATTTTCCTCGCTCGCTGCGCTCGCTTGTATTATATTTAGATACAGGATGTTTTCGGAAAGCAAACACATTCAGCTAATGAGGTGAACAGATATACCTGTATAATTTTGAAGAAAAATGATAGAAGCACACAATTGAACATACCTCTTGGGCTTTATACGGTTGAATGTGTCGACGTTGGTGGTCGGCTATCTGAGGCATTATTTGTCGGCAATCTGGCCTCTACACCGCCCCCCCCCCCTTCATTAAAAAAAAAAAAAGGTCTAGAGACGCCCCTGCATGTTGATTACTGTATTTTCGGATTAACGAAGCTTAATTCATTGTCGTAATAACGAAACTCATTTCATTTTCGGAATATAAACGAACCTTATTTCATTTTCGGACAACCGAACCTTATTTCTTTATCGGAATAACGAACCTTATTTCATTTTCGGACTATCGAACCTTCGGAATAACGAACCTTATTTCATTTTCGGATAAACGAACCTTCGAAATAACGAACATTATTTCATTTTCGGATTAACGAACCTTCGGAATAACGAACCTCATTTCATTTTCGGATTAACGAACCTTCGGAATAACGAACTTTATTTCATTTTCGGACCAACGAACCTTCGGAATAACTCCACAAATGTTCGGATTAACGAACCCTTTTTCATTTTCGGACTAACGAACATCTAGGTATACGCAATTTGCATGTTTCGGAATTACGAACCTTCGGAATAACGAGCTGTAACCCCCAAACTGATCTGGGGCCAATTCTCTTGCAATCTTTGAAAGGGGTAAAAGGTGCCCGAGGAAGCTTAGAACCCCTTACCCCTTTTTGTTCCTTGTCAGAAAATAAAGTTCAGATGTGCCTCTTCAACATACACTTCTGCCCACGACTGCATCTAGCTAAAGAATGGAACAACCCCCTCACAACAAATTAGCAAAGTCCATAGACAATATCAAGAAACTGTTGAAAAACATATCTCTTCCTGAAAATGTTAACTAAAACCCTCATTTCTTTCAAACTTTGTACCTATATCTTTAAATTTAATTTTGTGCTATGTATTGCCAGTAACTTATTCATAATCATTATCATCATTACTGTATTACTTTTATCATTGTTATTATAACTATCATTGTTCTTACCAACATCATCATCAACATCATCATCATCAACATCATCATCATCATCATCATCATCATCATCATCATCATCATCACCATCATCATCATCCAAGGGAGTCCATTTGTATTCTTGGTTGGGGGAATGTTTGATGCCGAATATCCTTGACAAAGATTTTTTTTCCGCTTTTGTTTTAAACATAACTCTTCCCTAAAAAATGCAAAAGCTTCCCCGTGACCCCCCCCCCCACTCGGTCATATTCCCTCGAACATTTACATATTCTTGCCCCCCCCCCCCCACGTAACACCCTTTCCAACTGCCTCCAGTGTGTCTCCCACACGATGATAGCACGACCACTAACCAGATACAGTAGATATCTCATCTTCATCTGCACATGGTAACTCTCATCCCGCAACAAGAATAGGAAAATAAAACAAGAAATAAGCACTCCAATGTAGTGAGTTTACGCTGTTTTCATCGTTTATTGACGATACATCAGCTCTCACACGAATATATTAAAAAAAAAAAAAAATCGGACCAAAAATTCAGACAAAATTTGCCGATGCTTAGAAATACATATACATTTGCTTTTTAAGTAGAAAAGAAAAAAAAATACATATCTATAAATCTTGTTAAACAACAATCTACAACTTTCACTTCTGTATTTTACATGTCTTCCCTTACCAATGCAATGAAAAGTGTTGACTGAATTTGTCTGCTTTGGTTTGCAAAAGAATTTTCAAAGAAATTCTTTTCATTTCTAATACCTCTTACACTTTTCAGCTAAGTTAATACATGCGGATATCATATATCTCTCTCCCTTGTATTGTTCATAGAGGCACTCAATATCATTTAAGGCACTTATTTTAGTTGATGTCACCAAGAAAACACCATTTTGGAACATCCAGAAGCATGATCTCCAAAGTTCATTTTGTTTATAATTTATCAGAGATGAAAGTGCTTGGCTGTCTAATATTTGATCTTCATCAATTTCAAATTAGTAATGTGAAGACTAACAGTAAAATCAAAAGAAAACCAAATGTAAATCTCGCAGAATTTGATTAGCATGGTGTCTGCCCTAAATTGAAAAGGTTGTGATGGCTATTCTGTGGAAATATAAACATTTTTGATAAATAACGAGCGCTATGACTGATATCTACTTCTACAGCCACAAAGTAAAACAAAATAAACTGATCACAAATTCAATTATTGCAAAGTCTATCATCATTTCCACATTTCATCTGGTCTGAATTGGGTCATTTGGGAATTCAATAAACATTAATTATAAGTGCAAATAGGCACATGGTGTCAATGATTTCATTTGGTATCATATAGCCTATGCCTTCTATCTAGTTGCCCAAAGAAAACTGAAATATATAGACACAAATTCTCTTGGGATGTTCATAAAGTGTCCCCCCCCCCCTCCAATTGCTGTTCATTTTCAACTATCATCTTTATTCATCCACAAATTTATTTAAGAAATAATGCCTCAGGCAACCACCTACGGTGGGCTGAGGCATAAAAACACCCACATATCTAAAAAAAAAAAAAAAAAAAAAAAAAAAAGTTGTGTCTTGCATATTTTGACCTAAAAACAAAACCAAAGAAGTTTCCTACCATGAAAATTGCATAAGAGGCATGTTATTATAAACAAAAGATTTTAAGGGGCAGTATTAATGAACCTAATAATAACAGAAGTAGCATTATTCAAAGGAGGAAAAACAACACAAAAGCAGCCAATAATTAAGTACTTTGCATATATACTCTGTATCACACAACATTTTGCATATTTTTTACTTGCATAAGGTAACCAAATAAGATTTGCAATAAACTTAGCAGAAATGCACTCTATATGCATTCGGTTACTGAAACTGTGATCATGTATACCCTGACAGCGTATCCTGTATGTGAGTGCACAAACTTTGTATTCACAAAAACACCTGGAATATGAGCAAAACTTGACTTTAAAATTAACAAAGGAAAATCTTAATATTCAAAATATTTTGCTCTGTATGTATTGCTTTGAACAATTATAAGCAATAAGGGAAAAAAACAACAACCTATAATTCAACATCTCAGTAATAATATAAGCTCAGGCACTTTTGTGCTAAAATGTCTACATAATAAACACTGGAAGAACAGAATGGAAGTTCACATTGAAAAATATTGACATTTAAAAATACAAAACATACAATAGAAACTGGCCAGGCAAAACTTGCTACTTTTTTTGCTACACATTCTTCCAGCCTTACTTAAAAACTAAACAGACTATAACATAATGCGTCACAAAATAACTATTTACTACACTTTATAGTTGTCTATCCATCACTTACACCATGTAGAATGTATGTACAGTCCTAAGACAAAATAATACAAACCTATGAATGTTGAGCACACCTTTTTTATTTAAAAAATAAATAAATAAATAAAAGAACTAAATGTGGAAGGGGAGAGGATGAACCCTGAATGGAGTATCCACAAGAGAGAGAGAGATAGAAAAAAAAATACAAATAACAAATAAAAACAAAAATACAGAAAAAAATAAAATAATGAAAAGAATTTTCAAATACTTTATTCAATGGAGCTCTATGGAATATAATGCAGCAAATGCTTATGAAATGTCCAAACTAAACTTCAAGGGGACAAAAACAGATTATTTCATACTGAAAGATACATTGACTCCCTTATCAAAAAAAAAAAAAAAAAAATCGTGTTAGAAACTCCTCATGTCTCTAAAAGATGGTTTGAATGGCTATCTGAATGACTATCTGAATGACAATTTTCTAAGGAAAAAAACCCTGGAATAATAAGCCACATTCATCTATAACTGAAACTTTTCTGATTAGATCCTTTTCTCACAAGGGGAACAACCTCTGTGCAAGATATTTATTGTTCAAAATTCAATTTTCATGGTAGTCATTTGACATAATGTTTACTACAGCGAAACAAAAATGGCACAGGTCATCCAATCATTAGCCAGAATTCACAAAGGTGGTTTAGATTTAGACCATGGTTTATGCAGATTTCATGGTTAAGAGTGCTTGATTTGGCATGTATACATACAGTAAAAAGGTCCAATAATGAACGTGCGTGTTTGGTCCAATAAACCATAGCAACGAGCGCAAATTTAGCACCCTGTGCCAAACACGTGCAATCATTATTGGACCGTTCTATGTGTACACGCATAGAGATATCTCTTTGTGTACACGCTAAATCAAGCACACTTATATCATAAAATCTGCATAAACGGTGGTCCAACTCACAACCATCTTTGTAAATTCCGACCACTGACCCACAGAAGCCTTAATACCACTCTCTTCCTGATGGCTCTGAAATCATATTATTATCCCAGGTCTAGGAGCTTCCATGATAAGGTATTCAAGTATTCAAGGAAGTTCTTCCCATGGGTCCCAATTTTTTTTTTTTTTTTTTACCAGGATGGAGAGTGGCAAGTGCAGCTTAATGACTTGCCAAACACAGCAGTAAAAGTCTCTGGGGCAGATTCTAACATCACTTTCTCATGCCCAGTCTAATATGGCTTATATATCTTTAATTCCAATTCTTCACAAAATATGATCATTGAACAGAATGGGAGAAAATAATATTCTAAAGTATTCTAACAAATGGGCTTTTTCCTGTTTTCCACAAAAAGTGTTTATATGCCATGAAATCATTATGCACCTCAACAGAACCCTGTCTACATAAATAACTACAATGTTTGAGCAATGATGACTTCAAATAATAAAGGTATCTTTCCTCTAACTTATTTCATGCAACTAAACATAAACAGCCTCAATTCTGTGCTATAAATAAAATATGAATGAAAAATCTTGGAGACCCATTGATTTCATTGTCATTGTCCAATAAATCCATCAAAATTTTCAGGCCAGTATAGGCTGTGACATTTTGAAATACAAATTAAATCTTGTAGACAAATTAATGTGGAGAAATCAATGAGGAAAATGAAATATAATTGAATCTACAATGAAGCTAATGTTTTATCTATGAGGCAAAATGAACATTCTTGAGCACTGTTTTTTTTTTCTTTTCTTCACAAATTCTAACGACAAGTACATTGCATTACACCTTCTATTTTCCAATGTTTTCATAGTTGTATGCCTGTGACAAAGCATTTATAAAGCATCACATCATAAAAGGTATTCTCTTTTCCATCTTGCATACCTGATGAATGTTACTTGTACAGAAATTACAAATACATATAATATATCATCTTATTGTTTAAGTACAAAATGCAACACAATGGTAAAAACATAATATAAGTACAAGTCATTTTTCACATGGTTTATTCTACAAAAACATTTTTTAAGCTATCTACATTTTTTTTTCAAATTCAGCCTCTTTGTACTGCTTTATCCCTTTTTGACATATTTTGTATAAAAACAACTTTGTACAGGGTAACAAAAAAAAAAACAACAACACTTGGATGCATCAACACGTATGATCTGAAGTGTTGGTTGCGTCCAACATCCAAGAACGCACTTAAACTGTTTATGCATCCACAAATGCAGCCTCCTATAGTGTTCTATCACTTAGCACTTCAGTAGTAAATAAAATAAATGAATTTTGACACTTAGCATGAGCTTTGCTTGAAGATGTCAATATTCTCTAACCAGTTTCCCTGAGTTTTTTCTTGCTTTCTTTCTCTCGAGCAAGAAATGAAATGAAATAGGCTGCGATGTGGTAAAAAATAAGTGTATTACAAGGCACACTCGGTAGGAACAGAGTTCATTCAAGAGTTCTCTTCCTTTCATTGTAGGTAATCTGTCTTCCACCAGTCTTATATCATTTCTCAGATGACTAATAGCACTTGGTGATGATCAACATACCATAGAGATCAGTTTATTTACCACTCTAGCAAACCGATAATACCATCCCACTTTTCATTTTTCCTCTTTGAATGCAGTGCTGCCTCTAGTATAAAATACTCAAACTAATCTCGACTCATCTTTTCCATTATCTTAACATCTTCCTTCTCTTTACCCTGTTGATCAATACCAACAACTTAACTACTTTCATACCAGCTTCTTCTTTTTCACATGCAGGAAGTTACAGAGACATAATTTTTCTATCTTCTTCTTTTTTAGATAGCAGTATACATCCCAGTTCACACACATGTTGGTGGAAGACAACATCTTGTATTTGTCACTGGAAGACAAGACCACTTCTGGTGGATCATCTTTGGGTT
>CM057160.1:4633574-4646057 GCA_029962745.1 Echinometra lucunter
TATGCATCTCTAAACAAGATTGCAATACTTCAGGGGCTTCCTGTATCCAATCCCTACCAAAGAGATTTACCCCCTTCTCCACTACAATTAGAGAAAGTTTGTTGGCTGGCTGGCTACTGTCAAACTCAACATTCACCTTAGCTTCTCCAATAACTGGCACTCTACTTTCAGTACAGATTCTTAGAGAAAGCTTTGAATGAATCAGTTCTTCTGGGCTTCCAATGTTCTGGTACACAGCATTAGAGATCATTGTCCAGGGGCTACCAGTATCAATTTCCATCTCTGTCTGGTGTCCATTAAGCGTTACTTTGATATGGTAAGGCTCAAGATATGTCATCTTGTTGACTGTGGCATCTCTGATATGCAGGGGCGTAACAGGTACCTGTTATCGGGGGGGGGGGGGCAGAGCCTAAAAATTCGCGGTAACTAGTCTATGTCTAGAATTTGTGGCGTAGCTAGGACTGCATTTTTAGGAGGACGGTAGTGCTCATCGGCGTAAATCCAATTTGAGGAGTGGGGGATTAAAAACTTTTTTAACGATTTTTTTCCCTGTCACACACATTTTGATATCTATTTTGCGAGCGAGCGAAGCGAGCGAGCCGAAAATAGTCGCTTTTTTGCTTTTGAATCGCATTTTCGAATAAAGATCCAAAAATATGACGAAAGAGCGATGCGAGCGAGCCAAAAATAACCACTTTTCTCGATTTTAATCGCATTTTTGGATGGAAATCCCACGATTTTGACGAGCGGGCGGAGCGAGCAAGCCAAAAATAACCACTTTTTTGTTTTCAGTAGCATTTTCAAATAGAAATTCTAAAATATGATAATTGTTTATGACAGATATATATTCAGAATTTTTACTAACTGATTAATAATTTAAATATATTTCCTTCTTTAAAAAGTGTGTCTGCATGGCGGGAAATTTGTACACACCATCCCCTCTCTCCACCAGTTGGGGGGGGGGATAGATCCCCCACCCCCGGCATTTACACCAAGAGGGGAGGGTGCAGGGAAGGGGGAAGTCCCCCCCCCCCCCTCCCCCCTCCCGCGCGAAGTACGGAAGCTCCGACGTTTCTCTGCATAACTAGTTGTCGGTAGGAGGATTTCATTTTAGGAGGACGGTAGTGCTCCCTAGGAGGGAGGGTGCAGGGAGGGGGGGAGTTTCCCCCCTCCCGCGCAAAGCGCGGAAGCTCCGACGTTTTTTCGCTGTCAGTTCCCGCTCTTCTTACGCTCTCTGCCTGTTATCGAAGGGGGGGGGGGGGGGAGGGGGCATACGCAGAGCCAAAAATTTCCCGGTAATTAAGTTTAGAATCAGTGGTGTAGCTAGGATTTTCTTTTAGGAAAACGTTAGTGAAAAGCGCACTCCCTAGGCATTGCTAGGGGAAGGGTGGAGGGATGGTGATTTTCGGACTTTTCGGAAGCTCTGACGTTTCTTTGAATTGTTCGTTGTCTGTTACCGGTCTCATACATTTTCTGCCTGTTATCGGGGGGGGGGGGGGAGAGCCGAAAATTTCCCGGTAACTAAGTCTAGAAATAGAATATGCAGAGATAAGTCCGCACCGCCAGTTGCTTGTTGCGAAGCCTTAAGCGGGTGGGGCCAAGGGTTCTGGCTTAGGGCCCCTGATGGGGGTCTACAGGGAAGCCACTGCGGTTGTCCAGGGAGTGGAGCACCGGGAAACTCCGGGTTTGGTACTAAATTTTCCCTCATTTTTTGTTTCCCTTTGCTTTCTTCTCTTTTCCCCTTTCCCTCTTTTCCCTCTCTCTCTTCTTCTTTCTCCCCTTTCTCCTTCTTTCTTTCCCGTTCTCCTTCTTCCTTTCCCGTTCTCCTTCTTTCTTTCCCTTTCTCCTTCTTTCTTTCCCTTTCTCCTTCTATCTTTACCTTTCTTCTACTTTCTTTTTCTTCCTTTCCCTTTCTCCCTTCCTTTTTCTTCCTTTCCCTCCTTTTCATTTTTCCCGGTGGTTTGGTGGATTTTCCCGCTGAAATCCTTCAGGGGGGGGGGGGGGGGGGGCAGAGTGCCCCCCCCCCTGCCCCCCGGCTGTTACGCCACTGATGCCAAATCAAGCACTCATGAAATCTGCATAAACCATGGTCTAAATCTAAACCACCTTTGTGAATTCTGGCTAAATTTGATGATTTCTGACCTGTGCCATTTTTGTTTTGCTGTAGTAAACATTATGTCAAATGACTACCATGAAAATTGAATTTTGAACAATAAATATCTTGCACAGAGGTCGTTCCCCTTGTGAGAAAAGGATCTAATCAGAAAGGTTTCAATTGTAGATGAATGTGGCTTATTATTCCAGGGGTTTTTTCCTTAGAAAATTGTCATTCAGATAGTCATTCAGATAGCCATTCAAACCATCTTTTAGAGACATGAGGAGTTTCTAACACGATTTTTTTTTTTTTTTTTTGATAAGGGAGTCAATGTATCTTTCAGTATGAAATAATCTGTTTTTGTCCCCTTGAAGTTTAGTTTGGACATTTCATAAGCATTTGCTGCATTATATTCCATAGAGCTCCATTGAATAAAGTATTTGAAAATTCTTTTCATTATTTTATTTTTTTCTGTATTTTTGTTTTTATTTGTTATTTGTATTTTTTTTTCTATCTCTCTCTCTCTTGTGGATACTCCATTCAGGGTTCATCCTCTCCCCTTCCACATTTAGTTCTTTTATTTATTTATTTATTTTTAAATAAAAAAGGTGTGCTCAACATTCATAGGTTTGTATTATTTTGTCTTAGGACTGTACATACATTCTACATGGTGTAAGTGATGGATAGACAACTATAAAGTGTAGTAAATAGTTATTTTGTGACGCATTATGTTATAGTCTGTTTAGTTTTTAAGTAAGGCTGGAAGAATGTGTAGCAAAAAAAGTAACAAGTTTTGCCTGGCCAGTTTCTATTGTATGTTTTGTATTTTTAAATGTCAATATTTTTCAATGTGAACTTCCATTCTGTTCTTCCAGTGTTTATTATGTAGACATTTTAGCACAAAAGTGCCTGAGCTTATATTATTACTGAGATGTTGAATTATAGGTTATTGTTTTTTTTTTCCCTTATTGCTTATAGTCATTCAAAGCAATACATACAGAGCAAAATATTTTGAATATTAAGATTTTCCTTTGTTAATTTTAAAGTCAAGTTTTGCTCATATTCCAGGTGTTTGGGTGAATACAAAGTTTGTGCACTCACATACAGGATACGCTGTCAGGGTATAAATGATTACAGTTTCAGTAACCGAATGCATATAGAGTGCATTTCTGCTAAGTTTATTGCAAATCTTATTTGGTTACCTTATGCAAGTAAAAAAAAATATGCAAAATATTGTGTGATACAGAGTATATATGCAAAGTACTTAATTATTGGCTGCTTTTGTGTTGTTTTTCCTCCTTTGAATAATGCTACTTCTGTTATTATTAGGTTCGTTAATACTGCCCCTTGAAATCTTATGTTTATAATAACATGCCTCTTATGCAATTTTCATGGTAGGAAACTTCTTTGGTTTTGTTTTTAGGTCAAAATATGCAAGACACAACTTGACTTGATTTTTAAAAAAATATGTGGGTGTTTTTATGCCTCCGCCCACCGTAGGTGGATGCCGGAGGCATTATTTCTTAAATAAATTTGTGGATATATAAAGATCATGATAGTTGAAAATGAACAGCAAGGGCGGGGGGGGGGGGGGGGACACTTTATGAACATCCCAAGAGAATTTGTGTCTATATATTTCAGTTTTCTTTGGGCAACTAGATAGAAGGCATAGGCTATATGATACCAAATGAAATCATTGACACCATGTGCCTATTTGCACTTGTAATCAATGTTTATTGAATTCCCAAATGACCTAATTCAGACCAGATGAAATGTGGAAATGATGATAGACTTTACAATAATTCAATTTGTGATCAGTTTATTTTGTTTTATTTTGTGGCTGTAGAAGTAGATATCAGTCATAGAGCTCGTTATTCATTAAAAATGTTTATATTTCCACAGAATAGCCATGACAACCTTTTCAATTTAGGGCAGACACCATGCTAATCAAATTATGTGAGATTTACGTTTGGTTTTCTTTTGAGTTTACTGTTAGTCATCACATTACTAATTTGAAATTGATGAACATCAAATACTAGACAGCCAAGCACTTTCATCTCTGATAAATTATAAACAAAATGAACTTTGGAGATCACGCTTCTGGGTGTTCCAAAATGGTGTTTTCTTGATGAAATCAACTAAAATAAGTGCCTTAAATGATATTGAGTGCCTCTATGAACAATACAGGGGAGAGAGATATATGATATCCGCATGTATTAACTTAGCTGAAAAGTGTAAGAGGTATTAGAAATGAAAAGAATTTCTTTGAAAATTCTTTTGCAAACCAAAGCAGACAAATTCAGTCAACACTTTTCATTGCATTGGTAAGGGAAGACTTATGTAAAATACAGAAGTGAAAGTTGTAGATTGTTGTTTAACAAGATATATGAATATGTATTTTTTTTTCTTTTCTACTTAAAAAGCAAATGTATATGTATTTCTAAGCATCGGCAAATTTTGTCTGAATTTTTGGTCCAATTTTTTTTTTTTTAATATATTCGTGTGAGAGCTGATGTATCGTCAATAAACGATGAAAACAGCGTAAACTCACTGCATTGGAGTGCTTATTTCTTGTTTTATTTTACTATTCTTGTTGCGGGATGAGAGTTACCATGTCCAGATGAAGTTGAGATATCTACTGTATGTGGTTAGTGGTCATGCTATCACCGTGTGGAAGACAAACTGGAGGCAGTTGGAAAGGGTGTTACATGGGGGGGGGGGGGGGGGGGGGCAAGAATATGTAAATGTTCGAGGCAACATGACCGAGTGGGCGTCACGGGGGAGCATTTTTTTAGGGAAGAGTTATGGAGAAAAAAAAATCTTTTTCAAGGATATTCGGCATCAAACATTCCCCCAACCAAGAATACAAATGGACTCCCTTGGATGATGATGATGATGATGATGATGATGATGATGATGATGATGATGTTGGTAAGAACAATGATAGTGATAGTAACAATGATAAAAGTAATACAGTAATAATGATAATGATTATAAATAAGTTACTGGCAATACATTTAAATTTAAAGATACAGGTACAAAGTTTGAAAGAAATGACGGTTTTAGCTAACATTTTCGGGAAGAGATATGTTTTCAGCAATTTCTTGATATTGTCTTTGGAGTTTGCTAATTTGTTATGAGGGGATTGTTCCATTCTTTAGCTAGATACAGTTGTGGGCAGAAGTATATGTTGAAGAGGCACATCTGAACTTTATTTTCTGACAAGGAACTAAAAGGGGTAAGGGGTCCTAGACTTCCTCGGGCACCTTTTACCCCTTTCAAAGATTGCAAGAGAATTGGCCCCAGATCAGTTTGGGGGTTACAGCTCGTTATTCCGAAGGTTCATTATTTCGAAGGTTTGTTATTCCGAAGGTTCGCTATTCCGAAACATGCAACCACTTTTCCGGTTTTGAATCGCATTTTCGAATAAAAATTCTTAATTATGACGAAAGAGCGAAGCAAGCGAGCCCAAAATAACCACTTTTCTCGATTTTGATTGCATTTTCGGATGGAAATCCTAAGATTTTGATGAGCGAGCAAAGCGAGCGAGCCAAAAACAACCACTGTTTTGTTTTCAAAAGCATTTTCAAATAGAAATTCTAAAATATGATGGTTGTTTATGATAGATATTCAGAATTTTTTACTAATTACTTTAATTGAAATATATTTTCTTCCCTAAAAAGTGTGTCTGCAAGGGGGGGGGGGGGGAGAATTTGTACACACCATCCCCCTCTCCCCTAAGTGTGGGTGATAGATCCCCCATCCTACCCCCTGAATTTACGCCTATGTAGTGCTCCATAGAGGGGAGGGTGCAGGGAGGGGGTTCGCGCGGGAGCTCCGACGTTTTTTTTTTTGAATTGTTAGTTGTCGGTAATTAAGTCTAGAATCAGTGGTGCAGCTAGGATTTCATTTCAGGAGGACGATAGTGCAAAGCGCGCTCCCTAGGCATGCTAGGGGAGGGTGCAGGGATGGTGATTTTTCCCTCTCGCGCGAAGCACGGAAGCTCTGACTTTTCTTTGAAAATTATTGTTCATTGTCTGTTTCCCGGTCTCTTACATTCTCTGCCTGTTATCGGGGGGGGGGGGGGGGGGGGGGGGGGGGGGGGGGGGGGGGAGGGGGGGGGGCAGAGCCGAAAATTTCCCGGTAATTAAGTCTAGAAATAGAATATGCGGAGGTGAGCCCGCATCGCGAGTTGCTTGTTGCGAAGCGCTTAGCGGGTGGGGCCCAGGGTTCTGACTTAGGGCCCCCTGATGGGTGTCTACAGAAAAAACCACTGCGGGGGTCCAGGGAGTGAGCCCCGGAAACTCCGAGGTTTTGGTTCTAAATTTTCCCTCATTTTTGTTTCCCTTTGCTTTCTCCTTTTTCCCCTTTCCCTCTTTTCCCTCTCTCTCTTCTTCTTTCTCCCCTTTCTCCTTTTTTCTTTCCCTTTCTCCTTCTTCCTTTCCCTTTCCCCTTCTTTCATTTCCTTTCTCCTTCTTTCTTTTCCTTTCTTCTTCTTTCTTTTCCTTTCTTCTCCTTCCTTTCCCTTTCTCCCTTCCTTTCCCTCCCTTTTATTTTTCCAGGTGGTTTGGTGGATTTTCACGCTGAAATCCTTCAGGGGGAGCACTCTGCCCCCCCGGCTGTTACGCCACTGCCTCCGCTGAGACTATACCAATATTTTTATTGCGTAATATCCTATTTTTTTAAAATTAAAACACCGTATTTGTTACTTAAGAAATTTATTTAATTTTCGGAATAACGAACCTTATTTCATTTACGGAATAATGAACCTTATTTCATTTTCGGACTAACGAACCTTATTTCATTTTCGGAATAACGAACCTCATTTCATTTTCAGAATGACGAAACTTATTTCATTTTCGGACTAACGAACCTTATTTCATTTCCGGATTAACCAACCTTATTTCATTTTCTGACTAACGAACCTTATTTCATTTTCGGATTAACGAACTTTCGGTATAACGAACCTTGATTCATTTTCGGACTAACGGACTTTCGGAATAACGAACCTTTTTTCATTTTCGGACTAACAGCTGACTAACGAACCTTCGGAATAACGAACCTTCGGAATATTTGGACTTTCGGAATAACGAACATCACCCAGTTTGGTTGGGGGGAGCGGGGCGGGGGTAGGAGGGTACGTCCCCCGTCTACCGTAATTCCTGCCCATGGCAGTTCAATAGGAATAATTCAATTCGATTCACTTTGTTAATTTCATGAAAATGAGGCGTGTATTAGTACAATTTTGGCTGGGGGGGGGGGGGGGGGGCTTGCAAGGACATAGCAATTCCCCTTACAAACAGTACATTTATCGTTATTTCATTTATGGTTTTTTAAGAAAATATAAAATTAGTCATGTTAGTGGAGGATAGTCCGGTTCAGTTTAGCAACTGCTTTCCAACTAAAGCTAAATGCAAATATCAATCAAAAACAAAGAACAAAGAAACAAACAGTTCGGTTCAGTTCAGCAGTAGCCATTTTGGTGTTATTCTAAAAACCAAAGGGATTACTCTAATATTGAGGCAAGTGGTCAGCTTCCTTAATACATGTAGGCCTATTATACAACATTTACTGAATTTCTCATTACGAGTATACAGAATCAAGCTTGGACAAAGCGGAATGCCAATTGCTGTAATTAAGCTATGTCTCATGATGATTAGCCTACTTTTAGATGATCCTACAGATCTATATACCTAAACGGAACTGGTAAATCTGCAATAATATTGTGTCACAACTGAACCCTTTTTGCCCTATTCATACATTCATGAATATCATAATAAATTTGTTGGCTATCTCTTTGCTCTCAGAAGTAAGGGAAAGAAGATTCTAAATCACCTGTGTAGCCAGCGGCGGTGGGGCGGTCGCCCCTCCCCCCCCCCAAAAAAAAGAGCGTGAGCAGACAAGGGACGATGACCCCCCCCCCCCAAAAAAAAAAAAAAAAACCCAAACCAAAACAAAACAAAACAGAGATATGATGCATACATAGAGTTAGTGCGTATGAAACTGATTATAATGCTCTACCGTATATGAAATTCGCTGCACTACCGCCCCTTCAAAAAAAAAAAAAAATCTTCCTTGCTAGTAGCTACGCCACTATCCTGAAATACCGGGAAGTATATTATCAAGGAAGGATATAAACTTTTGTCATGGATAGGAGGGGAAGTAAGACTTTCTAGCTCACTATAACGTAATTATTGCATATACAGTGAGCAGCATTATTATCTCTTTAAAAAGAAGTGGGGTGTCCTGTGGTAGTATTTATTACGTCATGTTTCTTTGCATTCTCATCATTTAAATCCAAGTCCAAATTCGCCATCAGCCCCTCTATGCGATTTCAATACACACTTTACTGAGAAAACTCTAACGGTACTGTATTAAAACAAAGGATGGACATGAATGACAGAATTTGAACCAATAAGTTCACACCTAGCCTACCTCTCCCAAAATGTACTTCTATGCAGGTCTCAACACGTCTAATCACCCCGCCCCTCTCCCCCCTCCCCCTTTACCAAGGAAATGGGTTGAAATTGCGTTGTCTCCACAGAGTCCCCATGAAAAGGGCATATTCCAAATTAAGTTTTTGGAATTCACAAAACTTAGATAGTTTTCAGAACAGTCATCAGTATTTCCAATAAGACGATAAGACGTAGACGATAAGACGTGATTTGGGGATTAGAAGGAATCCTTTAACGTTAATAACATGAGCAAGTTGGCTTGAGTAAAATTCAAATTAATCTTAGACGAAAGTTAATACTACACATAAAAGTGAAAAAATGTATTCTACGAGATTCTCAAAATATTGCTTCTGTCAGCCTTTTCAAGAACAGACATACCGGTAGGCCCGGTAGGCCTTATTCATATTGCAGGTCAGTGGATACAGCTTGAGCACCAGGAATAATTGAAGAAAAAAGTTAACTGAGAGGAAAAAGAGGAAAATAAGTAAGCCCTATACAAAACATTGATGACTATCATGACATTATATGCACGAGATGCCAATCGCTATTTTGTCATATCGACTTTCTATTATTATATATATATATATATATATAAAAGTTATGTCTGATATAACACACTGGGATAACACAAACCCAAGGCTATTTTCTGATTTTCTGCTTCACTCGATGTAACTTTGCGAATAAGGTTGAAGGTTGGATTTCAGTTTAAGAAAACACACATACACACCCACACAAACTTGTTTTCTTTTGATAGAAAACAAAACATTTTTTAAAGAAGCACACATGCACACGTTTGTATCAATATGCCTATA
Organism: Echinometra lucunter; assembly: GCA_029962745.1. Lineage (NCBI taxonomy): Eukaryota > Metazoa > Echinodermata > Echinoidea > Camarodonta > Echinometridae > Echinometra > Echinometra lucunter. The sequence continues at coordinate 4,642,937 of CM057160.1, forward strand.
GCACGATAATTTATCAATGTCCGATAAAAGAGCAATGGAGATAAAATGCCTTGCTCAAGGGCATTAGTGCCGTGCCGGGGGTCGAAACCCGATTCTCGCGTCTCAACCACTCGACTATTTTTTTTTTTCAATGAACTTTATTTTGATTTCACTCAAATACAATATATAAATCACAAATCAAAATACATTAACTCAACTACAATATTTCAATGAACTGCATTAACTCATATTCATGTTTCAGTAAACTGCATTAACTCTAATCCAATACAGAAATCACTAATCAAACTATTTCAGTGGATTCCATTAGCATGTAAGAAATTAGAAAGGAAATAACTGCATTTCACAAATTCGAATGGAAAAACCCCCCAGAACATAGAACAGTGAGTGAAATCTTTCTGATTGTACAAAATCCCCAGCATCCCCTTGACCACCCCTACGACACACTAAAAAACATCGCACACACACACACACACACCCTCTCACCCATACCCACTAACAATCATAAAAATGGTAACGAATCAACCCATCCCCTTCATAAACCGTGCAAAACATGAAGTAGTATAGTATGGCTTGGATAATGCACCTAAAAGACAAAGAAAAAAAATGGGGAGAAATTCAGTAACGTCTATTACCAGCGAAATGTAACTACATTTCCCTTGTCTAACGGCAAGACAGGAGAAGTTCTACTGCAAGAATTTCGGCGATTGCCCCAATGATAACACTCCCTCACCTTTATGCCGGATTGACCTAGGGTTTTTTTTTTTTTTTTTTTTTTTTTTTAAGGCGCGTTATGCTGCCAAACAATTTCCTTTTATTCCGACACGAATGTGGGGGAAAATATAAATATCTATATGAGTGAATTGTTGGAAAAATATTCAATCAGGAATATGCAATTTTATGAGAAATGAAAAATAAATTGTGGTGAAAATTGTCTCTGCCAAACAAAACCAAACAAAGAAGAAGAAGAAGTCTGTACCAAGGCCCCTGGGAGTTGGGGGTGTTGGGAGTGCTGCAGCACCCCCATGAATTTTTGAGGGGACGCGCAGCACCGGCCCCTAAAGGATGTGTGCTGGGGGTGCTGCAGCACCCCCGGATTTTTATGAGGGGTATCAGTATACAAAATTCCAATCTTTTTTTCGCTCATGAAAATCTAGAAAGAAACCGAGAAGGTTTCAGGCAGCAAGCAATCTTATTTCAAGAGAGATGCCCGAATATCATAATATTTGGGCAGCGAGGTGTCCGACTACCATGGAATTCTGCAAGAAGATGTACATTATGAAAGTTATCTAGTATCAGGCGCGCCGGAAGGGTCCCAGCTTTAGGGGGTGGGGGCAAACACTCTTTGGGCCCACTTCAAACCTTTATGCTAAGCTATGTGTTATGCGCTATAAAAGAACTGAACATTATTATTATTATTATTATTATTGTTATTATCATTATTATTATTATTATTATTATTATTATTATTATTATCATTATCATCATTATTATTATTATTATTATTATTATTATTATTATTATTATTATTATTAGTAGTAGTAGTAGTAGTAGTAGTAGTAGTAGTAGTAGTAGTATCATTATTATTATTATGGGGCCCACCCTCAAATGCTTACTACCAGCATACAGCCCTACCCCCCCCCCCCCCCGGAACAAACACATTTCTCTCCGTTTTAAACATATTTCTTCATATTTCAAAAGTGCAAGATTTAGATTTTTTATTTTAAAAAATACAGAAAAAAAGAGAGAAAAACAAACAAAACTATGCTTTATTTTATAACGGTTATCAGGTTATTATAAATAGTTTCCCATAATCCCTCACCATTAGTATTAAAACAGCTTTATTCACCGCTAGCAGATGGCGTGAGAGGTTAGAGACCGGGTATGACAACGGGAGGGCTACGCATTAAGAAATTAGGTTGCAGGATCGTCCCAAAAAAGCTTTACACTTTTGAAATGTCTGCCAAATAAAAAAATATGTGATTCTGGCGGAAAAGGTTTATATTTATGAATAGCTCATGGACTCAACTTTCACATGAGACCAAAAAGGCTGAAAATAATTCATGCTTGGGTGAGCACTGCTCACTTTTGTAAAGGGTATGAAAATTAGGTTGCGCAGGAATTTGGCCTTCCAATTTGTGAGAGGTAAGTCCTTTGGAGGTTACAAAATTGAGGGTGATATGATAAATTCATGATCAGTTGCAGTCAGTTCAGGTTTGCTGAGTGACTTTGATGGTTTATTGAATCACAATTTTGTACATAAGTGAACGGGAATTGCATTCATTATTGCAGCATTGTACCTTTCCCTGGTAGACTCAATGGTGTGTTCATGGGAGTCAGGATTGGGTGATGGTACATGGTGCAGGGGAGGTGAGACTGTAAGGTAGGACTTTGTTGGGTAGATGGGATAAGGGTTAAGAGGACATGCATGCCCCCCCCCCCCTCTCTCTCTCTCTCTCTCTTTCTCTTCCTGGGTGTGCTTGTGCATATCTTGACAATTCACATCCGTTGGTCTCCTCTCCAAAATATCCCAACCACATTCCCTTATCCCGAATTCTATACCTGCATTTCCAAAATTGGAATGGGAATGGTATCACCCATTGACACCTGAAGTCAATTGCATTCTATCGGTCAATCAATCAATACCGAAGTTAGACGATCAACATTTAGTTATCAATCAACTAATCAATGTATCAGTCAATCAATTAATCAATCAAGCATTCAATCATCATTCAGCTGTTTCAATCAATGAATTATTCAATAAATCAATCATAAGTAATCAATAACTCAGTCAATCCCTCAATCAAAGTTTATCCAACCAACCAGTCATTTTAGCAGTTGAGTTTCGGACAAGAAAAATGGTACAGTGTAACACAAACTGGTAAAATGAACATGTCAGTCTTTGTTTTCAGTTGATTTTCATTCATTTCAATTTTACAACTGCTTCATCCATCTTGTAAGAGAAAAGAGGGGGAAAATAAATGATGATGGAAACTAAAAATCAGAGTTCAATGGTCCACATGTCCACCTCCTTCGATGCACAATCTTGCTCTCTTCATAAGGGATAAGGGAAGGTGGTTTGGATATTTTGGAGTGGAGACCAAAGAATGTGAATTGTCAAGAT
>CM057160.1:4646557-4667919 GCA_029962745.1 Echinometra lucunter
GATGTGATTAGCAGCTGATTAATCATACCTGAACATGACCAGTCTGTGCTTCATCTACGCAACCGATCATCAAATTGGCAATACCAGGAAGAGGGACAGGTCGATTTAGCAATTCGAAGCACGAGGAGTAATATTTTGTTGTACCCATAACCAATTCAATACAAACACTTTAATGAGATAATCAAATTAGCACGAATAATCAAACTTGACGAGTTTAAGATTTTTTACATAGGAGGGGGGGGGGGGGGACACAAAATCATGCTTGTCGATTGACAGTTTTGAGCCTGCCTTCGCTGATAAATGCCTCAATGATGATCCAACATTCTTTATAGTCATATTCACTGCTTCAGTCAAACTCCAAAACAGACTTAAGTCACGCTGCACAAAATATGGATAGACATTTGGTTTGTTTTCTTGATCACCATTCAGTATCGTTTATTCAACTGACTCGTCAGCTCAGGTAGAAAATCTTTTACAAAGATAAAGTTGGATCCCAACTATTTCATGGAATTCTTGTGATACTCTTAATTTATTCCCTAAAACCATGTACTTCTCTATATAAATACACATATACCGTATAAAACCCCTGTCCAATATCTGGTTTGGTTCCAACTAGCACAAAATAATACTTGCTAAGATAACATCAGTAATCTTTTTTCTTTCTTTTCTTTCAAACACAGGAAACAATTCCAACCACTTAAAGATTTCAGAATCCCTCTATTCCCCTACAAAGTTGTTTTCCTTCTATTTTGCCCCCAAATACCTCAAACACAGAGGCGTCGATCCTGGGGGGCAGGGGGGCAGTTGCCCCCAAAGAAAATTCCGGGGGGCAAAGATATCACTTTGCCCCCCCCCCATAATTTCCCAACCAAAAAAAAGAGAAAAAAGAAAAAAGAAAGAGAAAAGAAAGGAAAGGGAAGAAAGGAAGTGAAATGAAAGCGTAAAACAAGAAAAAAGAAAGAAATTGGGAAACTTGGAAGCGCTCGCTCGCTTCGCTCGCTCGCATTTAACTATCTTAACCAATGCCGATGTTAAGGATAAAAAGAAAAAAAAAACGCAAAACAAAAACATATTTTTCGTTAACTCGTTCGCTACTCTCGCTGGTAAAAGCTAGATACAAGATGATTTCGGGCAGCAAGTAGCTTATTATAGCAGCGAGATTCCAAAATATCATTATATTTGGGCAGCAAGGTTGTTGACAAAGATTTTGGGACGAATCCATATAATTTTGCCGGGATCGGTCGTTGACTTTGCTCACTATGGTAGAAACAGAATGGATTCGGACTGCAAGCGAGGTAGCTAAAACAGTGTCATATTCGGCACACAGGTGATCGGATGTATTATTTAGATATCATAAAGGCATGACAGGTTTACAGTGTATTCTGATGATAATGATGATAATAATATTCCGTTCTTGTATAGCGCATATCACATTTTTATCACATTATTATGACGAAATAACACTTCTATCATATGGAAAAGGGTATATTTTCCTCGCTCGCTGCGCTCGCTCCTTTCATATTAATGGTTTTGAAAAGCAAACGAATTCGGTGAGATGAGACCGAATAGATAATGTAGATGTTTCATTAGCTCACAGCGTAATTTGCCGAAGGGTTTACTACATCTACCATGAAAAACAGTGTGTGCTTCCTCGCTCGCTTCGCTCGCTCGTAATATTTAAAAACAGAGTGGTTTGGGGGCAGCAACAGTGGATCAACGATGTGACAAAGTAGAGTTCATATTTGGCAGCGAGGTAACCATATACTTATATATTTAGGTATCATTTATGCCTAAATGATAATTAAACCCTTCTCTCATAAAAAGAAATTTGTTATTTTTTGAAATAAAACATTATACCTAATCTTGTCCAATCCCTAAACCCCAATCAGTTGTCAACCGGTAGTTAGAGTGCAATTTTATGTCTATTAATGGACACATGTATATATTTTGAAGAGATATTTGTGTATAAAGTAGTTCACGTTGTTTCCAAAGTTTGAAATGAGCAGACATTACCTTATTAGTACTACTATATTACTACTACTACTACTACTACTACTACCACTACTACTACTACTACTACTACTGCTGCTACTACTGCTACTAGACTACTGCTATCACTACTTCTAATACTACTGCTACTACTGCTACTACTGCTACTACTATACTACTACTAACTACTACTTGTACTACTACTAACTACTACGACTACTACTGCTACTACTGCTACTACGACTACTACTGCTGCTACTACTGCTACTACTGCTACTACTATACTACTACTAACTACTACTTGTATATATTACTACTAACTACTACTGCTACTACTGCTACTTCTGCTACTACGATTACTACGACTACTACGACTACCACTGCTAATGCTACTACTGCTACTACTACTACTACTACTACTACTACTACTACTACTACTACTACTACTGCTACTTCTACAACTACTATTAACAACTACATCCACTGCTACTACTCCCTAAACCCCAATCAGCTGTCAACCGGTAGCTGGAGTGCAATTTTATGTCTATTAATGGACACATGTATACATTTTGAAGAGATATTTGTGTATAAAGCAGTTAACGTTGTTTCCAAAGTTTGAAATCGAGCAGGCATTACCTTATTACTACTATACTACTACTACTACTACTACTACTACTACTACTACTACTACTACTACTACTACTACTACTACTATTACTACTACTACTACTACTACTACTACTACTACTGCTACTTCTACTACTACTACTTCTATAGTAACACTGATACTACGACTGCTACTACTACTACGACTACTACTACTACTACTACTACTACTACTACTACTACTACTACTACTACTACTGCTACTACAACTACTACTACTGCTACTTCTACTACTACTACTACTTCTATACTAACACCGATACTACGACTGCTACTACTACTACTACGACTACTACTACTACTGCTACTACTACTACTACTACTGCTACTACTACTACTTCTATACTAACACTGCTACTACGACTGCTACTACTACTACTACTACTACTACTACTGCTACTACTACTACTACTACTACTGCTACTACTACTACTTCTATACTAACACTGCTACTACGACTGCTACTACTACTACTACGACTACTACTACTGCTACTGCTACTACTGCTGCTACTACTACTACTGCTACTGCTACTACTGCTGCTACTACTACTACTACTTCTACTACTACTGCTACTGCTGCTGCTACTACTGCTGCTACTCCTACTACTACTACTGCTACTGCTACTACTACTGCTGCTGCTACTACTACTACTGCTGCTACTGCTACTACTGCTGCTACTACTGCTACTACTACTACTACTACTGCTACTACTACTACCGCTGCTACTACTACTACTACTGCTACTATTTGTTCATTTGTTTATGTTTGGAATTAACCGACTTCTGGCTGTTCTTGGGCGCAATAGTGGAGCGGCATAGTGATAAAATATACCCAAAATATACGCCATTTGGGTTAATGGCACAAAATTTGGCACAAATGTAGATGTATGTAATATAAGACAATTAAGAGGAGGAGACCTCTCAAATTCTGCCCATGGGGGCAGTGGGGGCCACTTTAAAACTGGTCCCATAGGGGCACCTTTTCTTTATACAACAGTAAAAATTCTACAGTGAAAAGTTAATTTTAGGTAATATGACATCAGTAATCCATATCCAAATATCCGAATATCCGAAATATTTCTGAAAACATGATTTAGGGGCTCAATTTGAAAAAGGAGGCCATTTTAACGAAATCGTAAATAGCTCCAATTTGCATATAAAAAGATAAAAAGCACCAGATTCGACACACAGGTAGATTAATGCATAACAAGATTTAGATGTGGAGACATCTCAGATTCTGCACAACGCCCAAAATGAATGAAATGTGGCAGTGTGAATTTCAGGAAATGTAGCATCAATAATCCATGTTCTGATGCTTCGGCTCAATTTAATTAAATGAGGGCCATTCAAAAGCAATTGAAAATAACCCCCAGTTTACATCTTTCTCGGAATAAAAGTACTAAATTTGGCACACAGATAGATTAAGACACTATCACAAGATTTAGATGTGGAGACATCTCGAATTCTGCCTTTGAGGGCCTTGGAGGCAACCTATAAAATTGTCACCATACGGGCATTTTTTCTATATACACAGTCGAAAATCTAATGGGAAAAGTGAAATTCAGGTAAGATAAAGTTATTTATTTATAATAGAATGTTTCAGCACTGAAATTTTAAAAATGATAGTTTGGGGGCCCATTTTGATAAAATGGGGGCTATTTACAAATATTTAAAACAGAAAGCGCTTAGTTTACATCTAATTTGTAATTCAAAACACCAAATTTCGAACACAGGTAAAGTAAAACATTATCACAAAATTCATATGTGGAGACATCTCATTTTCTGCCCCTGAAGGCCGTGGCGGCCGGCCGGCCATCATCATAAACTTTTGTATACATATGCGTTCTAAAATCAATGTAAATTTGGAATGCTAAATGTTTTATTAATGAATGTTTCGGATTTGACCTATACTTAGAATGAGGAATTTCACAGCCATTTTCTTTTTCTTTTCTTCTTCTTCTTTTGGTAATGGGCCCTTTTTGCTAATTTAGGGAAACAGTCCAAGAAGTCTAGACTGGCTTCATTGTTGGTTATGGAAAGATGTATCAAATGTCACAAAGTGTGTTAAATTTTGCTATGAAAACAGTTATCCCAATTACTCGATAAATTTGAACCGGATATGAACTTTCATGGTTATGATATGAATTTGAAACTCATCTTTGTTTCTTAAATGTTTCTGAAAAGGGGCCTTTTTTTCAATATGGGGTATCTAAATAATAAGATGATTCGTAAACATTTAAGTAAGTTTGATTAAGCCACAGATAACTTGCACAGTTAAGGAAATAACGGTTATGGCATTCATTTTGTAAACTGGCCACCACCACATTTGGGACAGAAAATGCATGTAATTATTCAAAAAACAAAGATGAGTTTCAAATTCATATTATAACCATGAAAGTTCACATCCGGTTCACATTCATTGAGTAATTGAGATAACTGTTTTCTTAGCAAAATGTAACACATTCTGTGACATTGATACCTCTTTCGATTACAATGAAACCAATCTAGACTTCTTTAGACCATAAATAAGTAAAACGGGCCATTACCGACAGAAAAAAAAAATCATTAAAAAATAGAGAATGGCTGCGAATATCCTCTTTCCAAGTATGGGTCAAGTCCGAAAATTCATTAAAAAAAATTAAAAAAAAACGTATTCCAAATCATACACTGATGTACAATTTTTAATGTCTGATTTTAGAACGCATATATATACATGTATACAAAAATTATTATGATGGACGGCCGCCCAGGCCTTCAGGGGCAGAAAATGAGAAGTCTCCACAAATAAATCTTGTAATAATGTTTTACTTTATCTGTTTGAAATTTGGTGTTTTTAATTATATACCAGATACATGTAAATTGAATGCTTTCTGTTCTAAATTTATTTCCAATAGCCCCCATTTATCAAAATGGACCCCTAAACTATGTGGGTTTTTAAAAAACATTTCAGTGCTGAAACATTCAATTATAAATAGGTGATGTTACACTACCCGAATTTCACTTTTTCCATTACATTTTCGACTGTGTATATAGAAAAAAAATGCCCCTATGGTAACCACTTTTAAAGATGGCCCCAAGGCCCTCAAAGGCAGAATCTGAGATGTCTCCACATCTAAATCGTTTGATAGTGTCTTAATCTATCTGTAAGCCAAATTTGGTACTTTTATTTCAAGACAAATGTAAACTGTGACGCCAAATCAAATAATAATAATAATAGTAATAACTGGGGGCTATTTTCGATATTTCCTTTAAAAATGGCCCCCATTTAATCAAACTGAGCCCCTAAATTACATTCATAAAATATTCAGCCCTGAAGAATCAAAATATGGAATATAGATGTTAGATTACCTGAAATGCACTTGTCACATTTCATTCATTTGGGCTATGCATTGCGAAAAAATTTGTTAGAATGTATTAATTTACCCGTGTGCCGAATCTGGTGCTATTTAGATGTAAACTGGGGGCTATTTTCGATTTTGTCAAAAATAGCCCCTTTTATCAAATTAAGCCCCTAAATTGTTTCGAGATATATTCATGCATATATTCGAATATGGATTACTGATGTCATATTACCTAAAATTCACGGTAGATTTTTGACTGTGGATAAAGAAAAAGTGCCTCCTGTAACCATTTTTTAAAAGTGGCCCCTAAGGCCCCATGGGCAGAATTTGAGATGTCTTTTCCTCTGAATTTGTTTATATCACATATATCCACAGTACATTTGTGCCAAATTTGGTTCCGTTAACCGAAAATGCACAACTGGTCGGCTATGCCGCCCACTAAAAGTCAATGGTATATTTTGTTTCCTTACATACATTCAGTTATCTATTGCCTGAAAATTCAACGCACCCCCCCAAAAAAAAAATCATATAAAGCAACAGAATGAAATGATACATAAAAACTAAGTTAAACAATACAACAAATACACACAATAACAACACATTCTACTGTATATAAAATAAATTTATTTCACCATCTCTAGCCCTCCACAAATTACAATCTTGATCTCATATGATGGAATGCTGAACATAATCAACATTCAGAATATGATTGTCCATGATATTTCAGGTTACAGTTTGTTATTCCAAAAATTCATTTGTTCCGTAGGTTCGTTATTCCGAAGGTTCGTTAGTCCGAGGGTTCGTTAGTCCGAGGGTTCGTTATTCCGAAGGTTCATTAGTGCGAAAACAAATAAGGTTCGTTACTCCAAAGATTCGTTAGTCCGAAAATGAAATAAGGCTCATTATTCCGAAGATTCGTTAATCCGAAAATGAAATAATGTTCGTTGTTCCAAAAGTTCGTTAGTCCAAAAATGAAATGTCATTTTCGGACTATCGAACCTTCGTAATAACGAACCCTATTTCATTTTCGGATTAACGAACCTTATTTCAATCTCAGACTAATGAACCTTCGGACAAATGAACCTTCGGAATAACGCCAAAAATGTTCGGATTAACGAACCCTTTTCATTTTTGGATTAACGAACATCTAGGTATACGCAATTTGCGCGTTTCAGAATAATGAACATTCGGGATAACGAACCTTCGAAATAACAAACCTTCGAAATAACGAACCTTCAGAATAAAAAACATCACCCATATTTCATCTGCTGACAGGCTATGGTAGGGCTCTAAATTTGATACCATCATCAGAAATACCAAAACAAGCTTGGTAACATAAAGAGAAACAATTGAAATGATCTGCACTTGTACATCAATAAACAGGCAAAAGTTTAACAACAAGAGGGCCCTGTAACATAAAAGATAAAATCAATCTTACGATTGATATCAATCATAAGTCTATGGCAAACCATGTACTAAAGAGTTACAATTGATCGCAAGATTGATTGTATCTCTTCAAGTTACATCCTAAGGAATGTTGTTTGAATACTTCGTCTAATACAGTGTATAACCAACAAAGAGAGATAGAAGAAAATATAGAGCTTGTCATACTTTCAGAATCCAAAACAAATGAACAAAACTTTTTCAAGCAGGTATACAAGTGAGAGGGTGAAATTTTCTCAGCTTCCTATATCAATCCCCCATTTATCTATGCCCCAGCATATAACATCCCCGTGTCCAGTGATGTTACTGTATTTGCCCCATCTAATACAGAAATAAAACTTTCAAGAGCTTCAGCTTACAGTTGTGGTTACAGTCAACTCATGATTGGCATGTGTAGCAGGGATGGAGTCGAGGCCGGCCTCGAGGCCACATTTTGCCGGCCTTGGCCTTGGCCTCGGTCCGAGTCACGTGTACAAAGTCTATGGGAGAAATTTTAATCCAGCGGCCTCGTGCCATGGAACTGCCGGCCTCGACTCCATTACTGATGTGTAGCTCACTAAATAAGGTATACAAACATGATTTTATTACACATTTTATTACTGAAATACAAATGAACAGCAGATAGAAATTCAAGAGATTTTTTTTTAACACAACAATAAAAGATTACGCATCTTTTTTTTTTTTTTTTTTTTGTATTTGTTAATTTTCAACGATTGCAATAACTAGTGCATTACAAATCAATCATACATGATCAAAATAAGAAACAATACTAATAAAAGCAGCAGTTTACAAGATTGAAGCTCGGCCACAGGGAGTTCGAAATTCAAGAGAGTTAACTCGTTGACTACCGACTTCTCAAATTCCCCCCCCCCCCCCCCCGACTTGGAAACCCAGTTCCAGTAGCCCCTGTATTAAAGGTGGTACCCAATGCTGAAACAATGTTAGTTTATTTAAAAGAGCATGATTTTATTAGCAGAAAATCATCTGCCTAAAGTTTTTTTTAAAGTCCTGTTGCCAAGGAAACCCCCAAATGTGGTAAGATTTCAGGATATTTTTGACCCCTCAGCTGTGACCCAGTTTTAACTGGGTACCCACTTTGATGTCAAAGTGGGTACCATGTCGCCCCATTCTAGCAAAATGCACGCAAGGTATTATACATATTGTAACCTAGCGCGCAGCACAACTGCAATGCGCGAAGCTGGGTACCCACTTTAACATCATACCTCATACTCAAATTTTTTTGGTCAAATCTTGACTTTTTATGAGAAAATTAGCCAAAATGCATTGATTTTGATTGAAAATCATCCATTTTTTAATGTTATTCTTCTTAGAATTCTACTCTTGATCTTATATCAAAATATTTTTTACCATTGTGCAATCACTTGAATAGATGTCCATCTAGCATGCATCTGACAGTTTGCTGATGTACCAACATGTTGAGGGTCTAGTGCAACAAAGGGCTATCTGCATTTTTCGCAGTTTTGATAAATCTTGGAATAAAGATTTGTTGCACTGACACATTGCAGTTTACAACAGATAGGCATATCTATTTTGGGTGATACCCAGCTGTAGCAAAGTTTGCTGTAGAAACCATTGTTACTCATGGGTTCCTGGGGAGCATTTCATGAAGAGTCTTGTCGGTGATTTTCACTAATTTGAACTCAGCCAATAAGATGCGAAGACTTTCAGTAGCTTATAACAGTTGTCAGTGAAAAATACCGACAAGACTCTTCACGAAACACTCCCCAGGTTTCTACTGCATCATTTTTATTTCAAAATCTCATTCAAATAAAAAAATGCTGATAGCCCTTAGTTGCAGTAAACCCTCAATTATTAAAACAACCTTATTCCCCAGTGCTGCGCATCTACTGAAGAAGCAGGAGATATAAAACACAGGTTTTTTTTTTTTCTACAGCCTTGTATGAATATTTAGAATATCTACATCTACGAAAAAGGGTAAAATATGAAGCAAATATCATATATTTATATACATGTACATTTGATGAAAAATACAAGGCAACTATAAATTTTTAAGTATTACAGTGTACATTGCTCACAAAAAGGATAAACCTTTAGCCTTTCATAGTCCTTCATTTTTATTGCTACAGTACATCTTTTCTGTTATTCATAATAAAAAAAAATTAACCCAAGAAAGAAAGGGACAGTTTATTTGTATATGACACTTTTCACATACAGTATACATGTATGGTTTCATCGAAGTACTACATGTACATGTATCTACCAATCTCTGTGGAGGAAGAAAATATAATGAAAGATGTACAATTCAATTCATATATTCAAAGGTAAAAATCAATCAATCAATATAAAAAAATTGTTATAATACAACTAACCATTAAAAATGTCTTTTAGTGACCCTTTAAAAGAGTACTGATAATATTTATCTCATCTTTAGAGAACATGAACAGGAGAACATCATCACAAGGAAAGAATCTAGCAAAATACAGAGGAAAATCTTTAAGGAAATACATGTACTTCAGATGGATACAGATACGAAATTGATTTTTTTTTAATGCTGAAAAGCAATCTACATATCTTGTAAAATGGTTTCATGAAAAAATATTTATAAAACCCTCTGAAAAAAGTATAAATGTACCTCATATAAAACATCATTTTGGTTGGTTTCACTATACACTGTTGGATAGTGTAAAATTGATCATTTTCTTTCATTATACATGTATCATAGAAAGTCTACTAACATAATGTGAATTTCAAAATCACTGATTGATGTATCATATTTCTATAAAAGTTTTGCTTTCAGGATCATTTATCCCTGTCAAAAGAAATCTTTGAAATGATTATCTGATCAGGGGAGCGTTTCATGAAGAGATTTGTCAGTGATTTTCACCGAACTGATTTGCTCTCAGCCAGTACCTTGTAACAGTTGTCAGTGAAAATCACAGACAAAACTCTTCATGAAACGCTCCCCTGGTATTATCTTACATGATTTTGATATAAATATGACTTATTTTCACTGATAGAGCCCATGTTCATAACATAAATAACCAATACAGACTCCCAGACAATGGAAGGAGCAGCAATTTCAGTATGCGGTTAGCGATAATCATTCAATTACCTATACATGTATTCAAGTTCAATGTGCACAACTTGAAACTTCAACAAGGCAGCAGAATATTCATCAGTCAGAGCAATCCAAGAATAAAAATTGGCCAAGGAAATGAATGAGAAAAAAAAAATAATAATTGAGGATATTTGACCTTTGACCGCAAATAACATTGAGGTTCCTGTGAGGCATCTACCATCCCAGTTAGATCACCAGTGGTCTGACTGTTTAAAAGTTACTTACTCCAGTAGACACTTGCAGGTAAATTTCAATATATTACCTCATTTGACCTTTGACCTATGACCTGCATATGTGAGTTTTGGCTCACAAGCCCTCACCTACAATGTAGCTTCATCTCTTCAGAGCAATCAGAATCAGAATCTGCCTAGAAATGACAGAGAAAAAGCAGATTAATCATTTTGAGCACATTTGACCTTTGACCTACATGCATGACCTTTGACCCCTCAATTACACTAAGACCCCTGTAAGGCATCTTCCACCCAAGTAAGGGTACAAATGGGCTTATGGTTTAAAAGTTACCAACTCCAGTAGAAACTTGCTTGTAAATTTCAACATTTGACCTCAATTGACCTTTGACCAGCATATGTGATCTTCGGGCTGCCAAATATTATTGAGGTATCTACCATCCAAGTTTGGTAAGAAACGGACGAGTGGTTCAAAAGTTACTTACAACAGTACAAACTTGGGGCGAATTTGAATGCTCATAAAATTAATCTAAATGACCAACTTGCGAATTTGGCCGGGAAAACCAATATCAAATCAAATCCATTAATTCTCAGTTACGAATCATCTATAAAAACATCAACATGGACTTTCACTTAATGTTAGCAGATCTATACTCAATTTTTCCTGAATGGTGCGAAGTTCATCAATATTCTTTAGTAAGGATAAGTAATTCAAGTGAGCAAATTTCAAACCTTTCAAGTCAGACCCTCTTTTTCAAGTAGTTTGTCTAAGTTGCTGTCTGGTTCTATGGAGTCATTTTGTACTTCAGTCATTAGGCCAATTTCTAATAATCTAATCTTCATACAGTGGATTTGATCACCTGGGGTGGTATTCTGGACACTGTTTTAACTGTGTTTTAAGTTCTGCTGTAACTTCTGATTTAAGTCAATGACTTACAACACCGCTAAAACAGTCTTTAAACGGTATTCTGGGAACTGTTTTAACGGTGTTGTAAGTCATCAAAGCTACACCCACCACAAAAATATCATCCAATAGGGAAAGTCATAAGAGATGGGTCTAAGATGATTCAGCCCCCGGGGGAAGGGGAAGGGGTGCGTGAAATGCGTGAACTTAAATTTGCGTTGTATATGAATGAGTGCATTAATTTGCGCTTAGTTTCTTGCTTGATTAACTTGATTATCTGATGCGATGATGTGACAAAATTAGTTGTGCAAATCATCTCTGATATTATCGCAGACAATTGCCAAATTTCTCTACGCGAGGCAAAAATTCTCTTGAAATGTTGTTTTGGAATATCAGCAAGGTTTACTAGATCTCGTTATCCCCCTCATTTCAACCAAAAACACAATGAGCGAGAAAAATTGCCGCCATGACATACCACATACAAAGTTAAAACACCTCCCACCCTGTTTTATCTCATGAGCATGAACTGTCCAGTGGAAAAATTTATCGCATATGGCATTTTTACACGCTTTTTTTTTACACGCGGTTAGAACTTAGAAAGATAAAACAAAAGTTAAAACAGATTTAAAACAGAAAAAAAACAGTCTCAGAATACCACCCCTGCTGATTATTAGTACACTAATGAAAATACCAGAGGTTCCAACTAGGGTTATCTAAAAACCCTACATCTGATTCCCTTATGACAGGGTAGGCTCATCTTCTGATGAAGAAGAAGACAAGTGTAAAGAGGTTGGAAGTGTTGGAAAGATGGAAGCTGTTCCTGTTTCCTGTTGTTCCCTAAGCATTCGTTCTCCACCCACTGCCTCACTCGAACTCTCCTCACTTGAACTATCTGCTAAGCTTTCTCTTGGTGCGTCCAATTCCCTCACCCTGCCAGAGTCCTCTGGAACCCTTGCTTCCTCCTCCTCCGATGTTATCGACTCCCCCTCCGACATGTACGATGTCGTAGACTCCCCCTCCGACATGTACGATGTCGTAGACTCCCCCGTGGACTCCCCACTTGGTAAGGCTAAGAATCTCCCTTCACGGATACTTTCTATGGAAATTAGCAATACAATAAAATGTGTTTGATTTTTTTTCTTTCACCCCTTCTTATATACACTATAGTTCCTACAAGCATAATTGTGATTTTTCTTACTTTGTAATCATATCACATAACAGAATTAATGATGTGCCATTTTTCCTGTTTCCTTTTGTAATGTTAGTGTAACCCTATTATCATGAATATGAATATGAATTTGTTATTCTGTAAAGCAGACACCATCAGCCCTTACGCCTGCTTTGTTTTGTTTTTAATACTGGCAATTTTAAAAAATCAATATCGTGAACATAACATTTTGCAACAACTTACATATAATAGTTTTTCACTATGGAATTATGAATTGCAACAAACTTCAAAATTTTCTGTGTGGATCAACATGGAAATTTAGCAAGGGAAAACAGTAATGAGAATATATGGGTGCTGAGAACTGTGTGGAATTCCTTTGAAATGATTTGGGGGTTAATCAAGAAAGAGTTGTCATCAAAGCATTTGCTGGCACAGCCAATGTCACCACAGAAATATTCTTCAATCATGTCAACATTGAATGGAGTACTTGTTGACAGAGCAATTATCTTCCATAGATCTCCCTTTCCCCTTTTTTTTTCCTGGAGTAATTACCCATGGAGAAGATGTCAGTGACATAATTACCAGTAACTGTCTTCCTGGAACATTTCCCGCCACAATATACACAACTGTTCCTGGAGCAATTACAAGCTAGCAATCACCTTGCTCAAATCTGCTTGCTTGTATTAAATCCAAGAATTTTTTCATCTGTTTCACTGCAATATTTTTTTTTTCATTGTAAGGATGTTTCTGAGGCTAGAGTTAACACTAGTTTACATACCTTCACGTTCACGATCCTGTAGAGCCTTATTCCTATTTTCCCTGGCCTCATTCCCTAAACTGTCAATCATTTTTTCAATGATCCTGTCAATGCCAGTACACCGAACAGGTCCCGAGCAGCTTCTGCATAGTGGGCACTCGGGCTTTCTTTTCAGAGACATGTTATAATTAATGCATGACTCACAAAACATGTGTCCGCACGATGGTAGAGTGCAGGCCTACCGAAATAAAAAAGATAAACACAGGACAAAGTTATGCAAGCTAGCATATGTAGGTCTTGGAAGCAAAGGCTGCAAAGCTCATAAGCATTAAACAAAACTCATTTTGCATGTACAAGAATATTGTTTTCACTGTGGAATGATCAGGAAATAGAAAGTCACAGAAAAGGCAGATGCACAACCAAATGTTTAACAGAAGCCATACCTGAAGATTTACCCATAGAATTTAGAATTAAAAGTAGGTTGTATTGAATGTGCACAAAAAAAGGTTTAACCACAGAACTTAAATTTCCATAGTGCATGATCTAACTGTGCAAATGCTCTACTAAAAATAAACATGGCTAGTGATCATAATTCTATAGGGTAGGACATTGTAATGTTTCATAACCAATAACAAATTAAAGTGCTGTTCACCTGAATTAATGTGTCTTGGCAGATGGAGCATTCATAATTAGAGAACATCTGCAAAAAAGAATTTTATTAGAGTCATTAGCTTTCAAGCAAATGGCTGGGGAAGAGGGGTAAGAGCCCCTCCACCCAACAAATTTGATAATTTTTTTTTTTAATTTCAAAGTTTACTAAACTAGTTTACTACACTATCTCATATCTTAATACTGTACATATTTTCTTTCATGATAACACTGACTCAAATATTTGTAAGCTTTTGACAACTACAAATTAAAAAAAAATGCATTTGCAATTTTGCATCAACCAAGATTAATGTGAAACTTTCCTCATTTTTTCTGCAAATCTCTGCCCCAGTTTTTCTATTAATCTATTAATCACAATATTTGCTCTTCAAACAGTCAGGAAAAATTAAGAGAAAATGTAAGACTTATAAAAACAACAAAATACAAAATTAAGGGCAATCCTCTTAGTGATTTTCTTTCTTACAAATATTTTGTAAGGTTTTCAAGGACTTCCTGAACAATATCTTATCTCAAAGCCTACGTTGCTTTAGGTCTGTCATCTGTGAGCATGAAGAATTCGCTGAAGACATTATTTGAACATGACCAAAGAGTGCTCCATCACTGTGTGGAGCTCCCAAAAGGCACACACCCTGCATGCCTTACTATAATCAACTCATTCTCATACAGCATCATAGGTACAGTATCTATTTACCTCTTTAATACAACTTGCCTCTCTTTTTACACATTGCATATCCTTTATGTTTCTGTTCAGTGTTGTTATGGTTTTTTCTCTCTGTGTGATCCGTTTCTCCATGATGTTCCTCTCCTCCTCATGTTTCCTCTCCTTCTCTTCCACCATCTTCTGGTGGATCTCCACCTGCTCCTGATTGAGCCTTCGCTGCTCAACAAGCAATTTGTCCTTGTACTGCAGCTCTTCATTCAGCCTTGCTATCTGCTTTACAAGTTCCTTCCAAAACGAGAGATGAAGAATGAACTATATATATAAGCTTTAAGGGGGGGGGGGGGTTCACACAAGGTAAAAAGTGAGATTCAAAAATCAATTTTCTAATCACAATTAGAAAATCAATTTTATTTTGTGAGTGGACAGAATAATCTCACTAATAATCGCGATTCTAATCGCGATTCAACTTACAGTAAGAAGTGTTGTGTGTGTGTGAACGAAATTGCGATTAGAAAATTGGTTTTATCTATCCTGTCATTCTTTGCACGTGTGATCGATGTGCTGTGTGCAAAGACTAGCTTACTTATTAATAGTAAACAGAAATGTGAAACTTTACAACATTTCCATCCATGCTACTGCCACTATGGCCATTGCTAATGAACACTGTCACTTCATGTGTGAACAAGGCTATGAAAAGTATTTTCAAATCATAATTTAAAGAAGTGATCTACGATTTGCTTATCTTTATACATATAATCCCCCCCCCCCCATTGCGTATCAAAATAAAGGTCATCCAAGGTGCGTTCAAGCATTTTTTTAAAGCTAGAATCACAAACATGAATCACAAATCAAAACGCTGTTACAAAACACGGCTACTGCGGGAAAGCGTTCAAACGATTTTTCATCAACAATGATTCTTGCTCATTTCAAGCCCATTCACTGCCAAATTATGTCTGTCGCAAGTCCTTCTGTCTTATCTCTCAATCTATCTTGTTATTCGTTGTTTTCTCCTATCTTCTTTTCTATCTTTCCTTTTGTTATTCTTTGTTTTTCCTTCTATCTTCTTCTCTGTCCATCTTTCCTTGTGTTATTCTTTATTTTCTTCCATCTTCTTCCCTTTCCGTCTTTTGTTATTCTTTGTTATTCATTCCATCTTATCTTTCAATCTTTCCTTACGCTAGTCTTTGTTTTCTCCTATCTTCTTGTTTATCTTCTTCTCTGTCCATCTTTCCTTGTGTGATTCTTTTCATTCTTCTATCTTCTTTTTCCATCTTTTATGTTATTCTTTGTTATTCCTTCTATATCTTCTTATCTTTCAATCCATCTTTTGCTATTTTCTCCTATCTTTTCTATCTTTTCTTATGCTATTGTTTTTCTTTCTATCTTCTCTGTCCATCTTTACTACTGTTTGTTTTGTTTTCTTATTTTATCTTCTTCCCTTTCCATCTTTTCTGATGTTATTATTTTAATATTCATTCCATCTTCTTATCTTTCCATCTTTTCTTATGTTATCATGGGCATCAATCCAGGGGGACAAGGGGTCAAGTCCCCCCCCCCCCAATATTGAAGGGTGGGGACACAATAGGGCATGTCCCCCTAAATTTTGGAAGCCTTGCATTTCATATATTAAGCCCTAGGGGGCAACTTCTAATAAAGCACTAAGATACACTCTGTGATTCTGATAATTGAAATAATTATTATAGATCATCAACTATTTTTATGATATAATGGTACCATGAGGGAATCAGCTAGGAATTGTGCACTCTCTCACTCTCCTGTCGATGTAGGCTTAAATCCTTGAAAACTTACGCAGTTGGAAACAATATACATGTGTCTCCCTAAACCACGGACATCAACGCGTGGGGACAGGAGGGATCAAATTTTTGGATGGAGACACAATAGGGTATGTCCCCTTTTTTGGGGGGGGTGAAGACACCTGAATAAGCTAATAGGGTATAAAGTACCCTCACAGGAGCGGCGGAGTCTGGGACAAGGGCACTTTTGAAAGCCCCTCATGCTCCCCTTTTTACCCCTAAAAATGCCTCTTTTCAAACTTGTTCAGTGCCCTTTTTCTGTTGACAAGACCTCTTAAGTGTCACTTTTCGTTTAGATAAAGTCACACTTCTAAAATTTTATGACTGCACCGTTTTCCACCAGAAGTTGACCCTTTTCCCTTTTCAACAGCCCTCTTTTCCCTTCTGAGAAGTGTGAACCATTTTACTACTACATGAGAATAGTGTCCTTGTACTGGTATGTGATGAGTTCCCCTTTTGACTGCTCTTGTTTATTCTAATTTTGTAATTCCCCTTCTGCTGAGTGCCCCCATTCAGGTGTGAAAAGTTTCCTGTTGCACTTTGGAAACTGCCCCATATGAACTCTGATACATGCCTCAATTTTCTTCGGATGAATGCCCCTTTTTCTTTGTAAATTTGATTTCTCCCATTTCTCTTTCTTGTACGTTCTATAGGCCTTCGTGCCAAAAGTGGCCCTTTTTTCTGATATGTTTCCCTCTTTCAAGATTCCAGCATGTTCTCTCTTCTTTTGATACATAATACATGATTTCACAATACTGTCGACTTTGATTTTTAATAAATGTCATTTCATCCTTATAAGTGCCCCCTCTAATCTGATTTGTGTCCCTTTTCACTATACAAATGAGCGTCCACAGGTTCCATTTTTATGGTGCCCCTTTTCATAATGGTTATTGCAATTTTCCTTCCGAAGGGCATGAAAAGTGCCTTTCCAAATATGATTATGTCCCTTTTGCGTCCGATTAGTGCCCCTTTTCTATACCATTCCATCTATGTTAATTATCCGTTTTTCACATCTAGTAAGAAAAGCTAAAATAACAACGATAAAGAAAACCCTGAAATATTTTTGGAACATCTTTACCATCACTAACTTCGAATAATGCAAAAAATGTGGTTTTCACAAAAGAAATTAAATTTATTTTGCTCGTTTGCTTCGCTCACTCGCTAATGAGTAATAAGGACAGTCTATACAACTAAAAAGTTAAGAAATCATTACATACATGTAAATGTCAAAATAATGTGTAACATAATGATTCTTGAAAGTGTGTTCCAGAGAATGAAAAGTATTTTCCAATCTGTGTTCCCTCTTTGTTAGTGGCCCTCTTTTGAAGAATGCCCTTTTCGATGGTACCTCCCCTCATTCTCAAATCGCCGCCCTTGCCCCCCCCCCCCCCAAGAAATAGACACCCATGGCCATACGCGGCTGGGGGCAGGGGAGCAGTTGCCCCCCTCCCCACCCTTGAAATTTTGAAAACTTACACTTTTTTTTTTTTTTGCTGAAAATTTTTCACAAAATTTACCAAAGTGTGCACCAAATCCTTCTATTTCACTTTGAAAAATGCATAAACGCCCCCCAGACAAGCTCGGTCACTTTGCTCCCTCGCTTTCGAGTTTTTCGAAAATTTTTACGCATCTTGCCCCCCCCCCACCACCCGAAAAATTTCTGCGTGCAGCATTTCGCTTCTCAGGAAATTTTTGGAATGTGTCCCCCCCCCCCCAAACTGGAAAGTGGATTGACGCCCATGTATGTTATTCTTTGGTGTGAAAGCAACAATAAAATCATGATTGAGATCTCCGCTGCGTTCAATCGATTTTTAGCGACGGTGGTTTTGCAGAATCATGATTCAATTCGCACCTTTTTCAGCATTTCATATTTGCGTTTTGAAAAAGTTTATTTTTACGACCTACGAAAAATCGATTGAACGCAACAGTGTTTTAAACAACATGTCTTTGAAAACCGTGATTCTAGAGTGAAAAATGGTCGCTTCAACGCAACCCAAATTTACAGGATTTTTATTTCAAGGTTATTGACTTTGACATATTAACAGGTAAGTTATGATTGAAAAAAGAACTCTTCCTCTTTCCATTGATACCTCACTTGCATTGTTTATGTTACGCATGACCAAGTTCATTAAAGGAGAATGCAACCCAGACATCAATGTGCTTCCAGTGAATGAAGAAGAACAAGAAGAGTAAACAGTGAAAGTTTGAGCAAAATTGGACAATCTGTTCAAGAGTTATGAACTTTAAAAGTTTAAATAAATCCTTATTGTGGGGATCCTTGAGTTGGCAACTCCACCAGTATCTGTGATGTCATCGTGGACAACTCTCCATATATTCTGTACACAGAATTTCACATTTTCTTCATTTTCAAAAAAAACTAGAAATTTGTTTGATTTATTGTTTTGAGTATGAAATGGCTACAAGCATTTTGGGAAAAATTATGTTGATTCCTGACTTGAAATTTCATAAAAAGCAATTTTTTTTAAAGATTTATGCACAAAATGATTGGAGAGTTGTCTACGAAGACATCACAGATGCTGGCAAAATTGCCAACTCAAGGATTTCTGTAATACGGATTTACTGAAACTTTCAAAATTCATAACTCTTGAACAGATTGTCCAATTTTGCTCAAACTTTCATGTTTATTCTTCTTGTTCTTCTTCATTCACTGGAATCACACTGATGTCTGGGTTGCATTCTCCTTTAAATTGAAAATAACAGGTACAAATTCTGCAGAGAACTCAAGAGGATTTTAGAGAGCATCTTCCCAAAAGTCTTCAGCAGTTTTGTTTTTTGGTTTTAATTTTTAACGGGAATATACCTATGCATGGTAATAGCCTTTTCCAAACCCAGGGTAGTCTGGTAGAAAGTGCACCAAGTGTTCAGGGAGAAGTCTGCTGCAACAAGGCATCAATCAAGGCAGCAATTTCCCCAGGATATTTTTACCAAAAACGAAGGTAATATGCCAAAGACTAATGAGTAGAGCATAACCTTTTAAATAATTGTTAGGAAAAATATCATTTAACTTGTCACATTCAATGGGAATGTAAACATACTTAATCGTGTGTGAAGTTCGCTGAGGAAGCAACTGTTTTGGAGCAAACTTGTACAATGTCTTCACATACTGGATGATTATTACACAATGACAATAGTACTATTTTTGTGACTCATTCGTGACAGGAATTATTTTAAAGCCTGATTTGATCAGCTTTTATTCTTCAAATTGGCAACACCAACATTTTTTTCTTTTAATGCTACATTTTTCTTATTAAATGTCATGTATCTGAAATAAATATAAATTGACAGAAATATGATGAGAAGTCAAAAAGTTGCCAATTTGCAGGGAAAAACTGTGATTTTAAACTTTCCATCGCATTGCCAATTTAAGGATTTTTATGCTTATTTTTCCTTTGAAAATTTTTCAGCATCAAACAACAAATATTGATGCAATCAAAATGGGCACAGTAAAAGTAGAAGTTTTTGCTCTTTCTGCTCATGTATTTGATATGATTTTTAGAGCTCTGCATCAAAAGTTATTAGACCAAACCACAGAATGTGGACCCTCTGTCACGAATGGGTTAAGATATGAGAAACAACCAAGACATTCCCAAAACAAATGAAATAGAGCAAATAATTATAGAACAACCAAAAATAATAAAAAATAAACCAATATACTAATGACAGATTTTGTGATGCATTAAAACAATCTTTACATTCATGCTGTTATCCTTGTTTTGTAGTTGTATTTCCTGAAATAATGTTACAGATATTGTAGAGTTAGAGGTAATGGATAGTTTTAGGAAGCCCTGAAATATTTTTCATCAGATTTCTTGGGAGTTTTGTTGATAAATAGCAAGATACTAGCAATACTAAGATTCTGTAAGATTTTGCCACCTGAACTTAAAAATTAGAAAATAACCGGCACAAAATTATTCATACACTGGGTCAGGCATATAAATTCCTAACAGCAGCATGCACTATACACTATACAAACACACATATAAAACCAATGAGGATTCTACACACAATGAAACACATGCTACATACATGTATCTCCATACCAATCCCAAGGTTATTGTACAGGGAGCTGTAGGGGTGAAAAGCTCCCAGCATAAGGCAGTGATCCAGTGTTCTTTAAAGAAATTAAAATAAAATTCATTTGGAAATCATATGGACTATCAAATGATCTCTTACAACCATAGCTGATACAAGGAGAACAAAATGAGACTACATTTATCAAGTTTCCAATTTCCTTTTTACTACCAAAACTGTACATTAGCTTTGACTAGATGGAAACTATAATGTCAGGATCAAGAAATAGGATCACTCGATATTGTACAGAAACATGGGGTGAAGGAGTTAACCTAAGGTTAAAGGTGGCTACAATAGAAATGCATGAAATGCATAATCATATTTATAAAGAGAGGTGATAACATGTGTTTTATGGTTCATCATCTACATTTGGGCTAGACAATGTGGTTTCACATACTGCAATTACAAGTTCTTTCACATCTCATTACCATACTAATTATCATCAATGGTTACAGGGGTATACAAATATAGAAAATACAAAACGATCAATAAAAACGACAATTCACTGACTGGTACCATTGAATGATTATTATTCCTACCTTATTCATTTTGTTCACATTATGAGGGA
>CM057160.1:4668419-4713557 GCA_029962745.1 Echinometra lucunter
AAAATCTACAGTAAAAAGTTAATTTTAGGTAATATGACATCAGTAATCCATATCCAAATATCCGAATATCCGAAATATTTCTGAAAACATGATTTAGGGGCTCAATTTGAAGAAAGGGGCCATCTTTGACAAAATCGAAAATAGCTCTAATTTGCATCTAAAAAGCACCAGATTCGACAGACAGGTAGATTTAGATACGGAGACATCTCAGATTCTGCACAACGCCCAAAATGAATTAAATGTGACAGTGTGAATTTCAGGAAATGTAGCATCAATAATCCATATTCTGATGCTTCGGGCTCAATTTGATTAAATGAGGGCCATTCAAAAGAAAAATTGAAAATAACCCCCAGTTTACATCTGTCTCGGAATAAAAGTACTAAATTTGGCACACAGATAGATTAAGACACTATCACAAGATTTAGATGTGGAGACATCTCGAATTCTGCCTTTGAGGGCCGTAGAGGCAACCTATAAAACTGTCACCATACGGGCATTTTTTTCTATATACACAGTCGAAAATCTAATGGGAAAAGTGAAATTCAGGTAAGATAAAATTACTTATTTATAATAGAATGTTTCAGCACTGAAATTTAAAAAAAGATAGTTTGGGGGCCCATTTCGATAAAGTGGGGGCTATTTACAAATATTTTAAACAGAAAGCGCTTAGTTTACATCTAATTTGTAATTCAAAACACCAAATTTCGAACGCAGGTAAAGTAAAACATTATCACAAAATTCATATGTGGAGACATCTCATTTTCTGCCACTGAAGGCCGTGGCGGCCGGCCGGCCATCATCATAAACTTTTGTATACATATGCGTTCTAAAATCATTAGAAATTGTGCATCAATGTAAATTTGGAATGCTAAATGTTTTCTAAATGAATGTTTCGGATTTGACCCATACTTAGAATGAGGAATTTCACAGCCATTTTCTTTTTCTGTTCATCTTCTTCTTTTGGTAATGGGCCCTTTTCGCTAATTTAGGGAAACAGTCCAAGAAGTCTAGATTGGCTTCATTGTTGGTTATGGAAAGAGGTATCAAATGTCACAAATTGTGTTAAATTTTGCTGTGAAAGCAGTTATCCCAATTACTCGATGAATTTGAACCGGATGTGAACTTTCATGGTTATAATATGAATTTGAAACTCATCTTATTTCTTAAATAAATGTTTCTGGAAAGGGGTCTTTTTCAATATGGGGTACCTAAATAATAAGATGATTTGTAAACATTTAAGTAATCGTGTCTTGCCAGTTTGATTAACCCACAGATAACTTGCACAGTTTAGGAAATAACGGTTATGGCATTCATTTTGTAAACTGGCCACCACGACATTTGGGACAGAAAATACATGCAATTATTCAAAAAACAAAGATGAGTTTCAAATTCATATTATAACCATGAAAGTTCACATCCGGTTCACATTCATTGAGTAATTGGGATAACTGTTTTCTTAGCAAAATGTAACACATTCTGTGACATTGATACCACTTTCGATGACAATGAAACCAATCTAGACTTCTGTAGACCATAAATAAGCAAAACGGGCCATTATCGACAGAAAAAAAAATCATTAAAAATAGAGAATGGCTGCGAATATTTTCTTTCCAAGTATGGGTCAAGTCCGAAACATTCATTTAAAAAAAGAGAGAGAGAGAAAAAAAAAACGTATTTCAAATCATACATTGATGTACAATTTTTTATGTCTGATTTTAGAACGCATACGTATACAAAAATTATTATGATGGCCGGCCGCCCAGGCCTTCAGGGGCAGAAAATGAGAGGTCTCCACAAATAAATCTTGTAACAATGTTTTACTTTATCTGTGTTTGAAATTTGGTGTTTTGAATTATATACCAGATACATGTAACTTGAATTCTTTCTGTTCTAAATTTTTTCCAATAGCCTCCATTTTATCAAAACGGACCCCTAAACTATGTGGGTTTAAAAAAAACAAACATTTCAGTGCTGAAACATTCAATTATAAATAGGTGATGTTACACTACCCGAATTTCGCTTTTTTCCATTACATTTTCGACTGTGTATATATATATATAAAAATGCCCCTATGGTGACCACTTTTAAAGATGGCCCCACGGCCCTCAAAGGCAGAATCTGAGATGTCTCCACATCTAAATCTTTTGATAGTGTCTTAATCTATCTATGAGCCAAATTTGGTACTTTTATTTCAAGACAGATTTAAACTGTGACGACAAATCAAATAATAATGATAATAGTAATAACTGGGGACTATTTTCGATTTTTCCTTTAAAAATGGCCCCCATTTAATCAAACTGAGCCCCTAAATTATATTCATAAAATATTCAGCCCTGAAGTATCAAAATATGGATTATAGATGTTATATTGCCTAAAATTCACTTGTCACATTTCATTCATTTGGGCTATTATTTCATAGAAACAATGCACCCACTGCGACAAAATTTGTTATAATGTATTAATCTACCCGTGTGCCGAATCTGGGGCTATTAAGATGTAAACTGGGGGCTATTTTCGATTTTGTCAAAAATAGCCCACTTTTATCAAATCAAGCCCCTAAATTGTTTTGAGATATATTCATGCATATATTCGAATATAGATTACTGATGTCATATTACCTAAAATTCACGGTAGATTTTTGACTGTGCCCTCTCGTGACCATTTTTTTTTTAAAAGTGGCCCCCACGGCCCCATGGGAAGAATTTGAGATGTCTCTTCCTCTGAATTTGTTTATATCACATATAACCACAGTACATTTGTGCCAAATTTGGTTCTGTTAACCGAAAATGCACAATCGGTTGGCTATGCCGCCCACTAAAAGTCAATGGTATATTTTGTTTCCGTACATACATTCAGTTATCTATTGCCTGAAAATTCAACGCACCTCCCCCCAAAAAAATCATATAAAGCAACAGAATGATACATAAAAAATAAGTTAAACATTACAACAAATACACACAATAACAACACATTCTACTGTATATAAAACAAATTTATTTCACCATCTCTAGCCCTCCACAAATTACAATCTTGATCCCATATGATGGAATGCTGAACATAATCGACATTCAGAATATCATTGTCCATGATATTTCAGGTTACAGTTTGTTATTCAAAAAAATTGTTTGTTCCGTAGGTTCGTTATTCCGAAGGTTTGTTAGTGCGAAAACAAAATAAGGTTCGGTATTCCGAAGGTTCCTTAGTCCGAAAATGAAAAAAGGCTCATTATTCCGAAGATTCGTTAATCCAAAAACGCAATAAGGTTCGTTATTCCAAAAGTTCGTTAGTCCAAAAATGAAATTTGGTTCGTTAGTTCTTTTCGAACCTCATTTCATTTTCGGACTATCGAACCTTGGGGATAACGAACCCTATTTCATTTTCGGATTAATGAACTTTCGGAATAGCGAACCTGATTTCATTCTCGGACTAATGAACCTTCGGACAAACGAACCTTCGGAATAACGCCACAAATGTTCGGATTAACAAACCCTTTTCATTTTTTGATTAACGAACATCTAGGTATACGCAATTTGCACGTTTCGGAATGACGAACATTCGGGATAATGAACCTTTGAAATAATAAACCTTCGAAATATCGAACCTTCGGAATAACGAACATCACCCATATTTCATCTGCTGACAGACTATGGTAGGGCTCTAAATTTGATACCATCATCAGAAATACCAAAACCTCTAATAAGCTTGGTAACATAAAGAGAAACAATTGAAATTATCTGGACTTGTACATTAATAAACAGGCAGAAGTTTAACAACAAGAGGGCCCTGTAACATAAAAAAATGAAATCAATCTTACGATTGATATCAATCATAAGTCTATGGCAAACCATGTACTAAAGAGTTACAATTGATCGCAAGATTGATTGTATATCTTCATGTTACATCCTAAGGAATGTTGTTTGAATACTTTGTCTAATACAGTGTATAACCAACAAAGCAAGCTAGAAGAAAATATAGAGCTTGTCATACTTTCAGAATCCAAAACAAATAAACAAAACCTTTTCAAGCAGGTATACAAGTGAGAGGGCAAAATTTTCTCAGCTTCCTATATCAATCCCCCATTTATCTATGCACCAGCATCTATAACAGCCCAGTGTCCAGTGAAGTTACTGTATTTGCCCCATGTAATACACAAACAAAACTTTCAAGAGCTTCAGCTTACAGTTGTGGTTACAGTAAACTCATGATTGGCATGTGTAGCTCACTAAATAAGGTACAAACATGATTTTATTGCACATTTTATTACTCAAATGCAAATGAACAGCAGATAGAGATTCAAGAGATTTTTTTTTAAACACAACAGTAAAAGATTACGCATCTTTTTTTTTCTTTTTTTTTTCTTTTTTTTGCTAATTTTCAATGATTGCAATAACTAGTGTATTACAAATCAATCATAAAAGATCAAAATAAAAAAAAAAACAATACTAATAAAAGCAGCAGCTTACAAGACTGAAGCTCGGCTACAGGGAGTTCGAAATTCAAGAGAGTTAACTCGTTGACTACTGACTTCTCAAATTCCCACTGACTTGGAAACCCAGTTCCAGTAGCCCCTGTATTAATAAAGGGGTTACCCAATGCTGAAACAATGTTAGTTTATTTAAAAGAGCATGATTTTATTAGCAGAAAATCATCTGCCTAAAGTTTTTAAAAAAGTTCTGTTGCCAAGGAAACCCCCAAATGTGGTAAGATTTCAGGATATTTTTGAACCCTCAGCTGTGACCCAGTTTTAACTGGGTACCCACTTTGATGTCGAAATGACATCAAAGTGGGTACCATGTCACGCAATTCTAGCAAAATGCACGCAAGGTATAATACATATTGTACAGTCTAGCGTGCAGCACAACTGCAATGCGCGAAGCTGGGTACCCACTTTTACATCATACCTCCTACTCAAATTTTTTTGGTCAACTCTTGACTTTTTATGAGAAAATTAGCCAAAATGCATTGATTTTGATTGAAAAATCATCAAAATTTTAATGTTATTCTTTTTAGAATTCTATTCTTGATCCTATATCAAAATATATTTTACCATTGTGTAATCACTTGAATAGATGTCCATCTAGCAAATGCATCTGACTTAAAGTTTGCTGATGTACCAACATGTAGAGGGTCTAGTGCAACAAAGGGCTATCTGCATTTTTGGCAATTTTGATAAATCTTGCAATAAAGATTTGTTGGGCACTGACACACTGCAGTTTACAGCAGATAGCCATATCTATTTTGGGTGATACCCAGGTGATACCCAGCTGTAGCAAAGTTTGCTGTAGAAACCATTGTCACTGATGGGTTCCTGGGGAGCATTTCGTGAAGAGTCTTGTCGGTGATTTTCACTGACTAATTTGAACTCAGCCAATCAGATGCGAGGACTTTCAGTAGCTTATAACAGTTGTCAGTGAAAAATACCGACAAGACTCTTCACGAAACCCTCCCCAGGTTTCTACTGGATCATTTTTATTTCAAAATCTCATTCAAATAAAAAATGCTGATAGCCCTTAGTTGCACTAAACCCTCAATTAATAAAACAACCTTATTCTCCAGTACTGCACATCTACTAAAGAAGCAGGAGATATAAAACACAGGTGGTTTTTTTCTTCTACAGCCTTGTATGAATATTTAGAATTTCTACATCTACAAAAAAGGGTAAAATATGAAGCAAATACATTGTACATGTACATTTGATGAAAAATACAAGGCAACTATACATTTTTAAGTATTACAGTGTACATTACTAACAAAAAGGATAAACCTTTAGTCTTTCATAGTCCTTCATTTTTATTGCCACAGTACATCTTTTCTGTTATTCATAATAAAAAAGAATTAACCCAAGAAAGAAAGGGACAGTTTATTTGTATATGACACTTTTCACATACAGTATACATGTATGGTTTCATCAAAGTACTACATGTACATGTATCAACCAATCTCTGTGGAGGAAGAAAATATAATGAAAGATGTACAATTCAATTCATATATTCAAAGGTAAAAATCAATCAATCAATATAAAAAAATTGTTATAATACAACTAACCATTAAAAATGTCTTTTAGTGACCCTTTAAAAGAGTACTGATAATATTTATCTCATCTTTAGAGAACATGAACAGGAGAACATCATCACAAGGAAAGAATCTAGCAAAATACAGAGGAAAATCTTTAAGGAAATACATGTACTTCAGATGGATACAGATACGAAATTGATTTTTTTTCAATGCTGAAAAGCAATCTACATATCTTGTAAAATGGTTTCATGAAAAAATATTTATAAAACCCTCTGAAAAAAGTATAAATGTACCTCATATAAAACATCATTTTGGTTGGTTTCACTATACACTGTTGGATAGTGTAAAATTGATCATTTTTTTTTCATTATACATGTATCATAGAAAGTCTACTAACATAATGTGAATTTCAAAATCACTGATTGATGTATCATATTTCTATAAAAGTTTTGCTTTCAGGATCATTTATCCCTGTCAAAAGAAATCTTTTAAATGATTATCTGGTCAGGGGAGCGTTTCATGAAGAGACTTTTCAGTGATTTCCACCGAAATGATTTGCTCTCAGCCAGTAACTTGTAACAGTTGTCAGTGAAAATCACAGACAAAACTCTTCATGAAACGCTCCCCTGGTATTATCTTACATGATTTTGATATAAATATGACTTATTTTCACTGATAGAGCCAATGTTCATAACATAAATAATCAATACAGACTCCCAGACAATGGAAGGAGCAGCAATTTCAGTATGCGGTTAGCCATAATCATTCAATTACCTACACATGTATTCAAGTTCAATGTGCACAACTTGAAACTTCAACAAGGCAGCAGAATATTCATCAGTCAGAGCAATCCAAGAATCAAAATTGGCCAAGGAAATGAATGAGAAAAGAAAATAATAATTGAGGATATTTGACCTTTGACCGCAAATAACATTGAGGTTCCTGTGAAGCATCTACCATCCAAGTTAGGTTACAGGGCTGCCAACACTGGATAATAGTTGAGAGTGAGATTATACGAGAAGTGAAGTGCGAGGGAGTGAAGCGACCAAGCCCGACCGAGCGAAGCGAGGGAGTGGGGGACGGTGTGGGAGGGGGCGTTCCCCCTCCCATGGTGTGGAGCTTTTTTATTTTTCAAGGTGAAATTGTGTGATCTGGTGCATACTTTATGGAGTATTTTAACATACCTAAAGGCATTATGAAGAGAGAAAATTATTCATATTTACATGCAAAGAAAGCGATAACCATGGAATATCCACTTGTTGAAATGCCAACCATGTCTTGATTTGGTTCCCTTCTCTGTTTGACCCAGGTTTTGGACGTAGGTACTCTTGGGTGCAGATAATGGGAAGATGCAACAAGCAAGCATCCAAACAGAATTTCTTGTATCAAGCCTCCTCTGTTGCCATCTTCATTGTCATTATGTGCACGGGCCGGTCATGTTAGGGTCAGGGTGACCAGATTTTCGATACTGAAATACGGGACTTTGTTGGGCCTCGACTCCAGAGCACAAGGCACAATATTTTGGGTAATTGCGAGCGAGCGCAGCAAGCGAGCAAAAATTATGAGAATCATCTTCATTGGCATCCGTCTAAAAGTTGATGCCAAACAAAACTAGCGTATTCAGCGGAATCCCATTATGAGAAGGGTAATTAAATTAGGAGGAGATTCTCATATTGATTCTAATTTCTGCACCTCTTCCCATGGATGAGGTGTTTTATGTAGATCCACAGTGACACAGTCCTGTATTCTTTTTCAAACGAATGAGGAGGACGTGTTCGTTGATAGATTTATGGTTAAGTAAATTTGTAGATAATGAAAAAAACACTGGACTCTTATTGCGTTTTACACCAGTATTTGGTAAGGTTATAAATGATAAAATGATATTTTCATTATACTTCTGCATCCTGGGCACTTATAGTTCCAAGGTGCAGACCAGAATTTTCACGGAAGTAGGCCAACATCGACAGAAGAGGGAAAGGGTGCAAAATTTCTAGCTAATTACCTCGCTTTCTGCTTAGCCATTCAGCGGTTGGCCTCTTCTTGAGAAAATAGATACTAAAGTTGGTACAGTGATGTTACTCTTCAGTGGTTTTCCAGATTTTCGTCCCCACCTTTTCTAATAAAAGAATAAAGAATCGCTTCAAAATTGTTAAATTGTTCTCATAATTGGCGCTGAAGATGCCAAGCCATTCATATGGATCTTGATTGAAGTTAATACCCAGCTCGTGAGTCTTTAATATTGTACTTTGTGCATTTCTACTACTAGTAAAGTACAAAAGCGGGGAGGGGTATATGTTTGTGCAGGTAATGAATAATCAAATCTAAACGAGCGAGCGAAGCGAGCGAGCAAAAAATATTGAAAGTATATACTTCTGCAGGATCATTTAATGAATATAGTATATATAATTTGTATACTTTTGGCTAAATATTCCATTATTTCAACAGTAAGTTTTGAAATACGGGACAAAACGGCGCCCCGGAGAGGGTCGTACGGGACGAATGCACCAAATACGGGACTGTCCCTTAAAATCCGGGACGTCTGGTCACCCTGGTCAGGGTATCGATGCATAGCCCTGCTAGGCCCGGATGAGATCTTTCCATAGACATGATAGAGATCCTATCATCTCTATGGATCTTACATACGCATGCGCTCGAAATGAGATCGAAGGCTTTCGACAAAAGGTGGGAAAACTTTCATAAGTTTTTCAGTGCTTCTTAAATTCTTGAATTGGTCTCCATTTTATTGAAATCTGTCATTTTTTTATTATTATATTTAGTTATTTCAGATTCGTGCGTGAGAAATTTCATGATTAGCGTGAGAAATGGGTGAAATGAGTGAGTCTCACGCTCAATGCGTGAGTGTTGGCAGCCCTGAGGTTACCAGTGGTCTGACTGTTTAAAAGTTACTTATTCCAGTACTTATACTTATTACCTCATTTGACCTTTGACCGGCATATGTGAGTTTTGGCTCACAAGCCCTCACCTACAATGTAGCTTCATCTCTCAGAGCAATCAGAATCAGAATCTGCCTAGAAATGACAGAGAAAAAGCAAATTAATCATTTTGAGCACATTTGACCTTTGACCTACATGCATGACCTTTGACCCCTCAATTACATTAAGGCCCCTGTAAGGCGGTGCCAGGTAAAAATGTCAGAGGTAAAAATGTCAGAGGTAAAAATGTCAGAGGTAAAAATGTCAGAGGAAAAAATTTCAGAGGTAAAAATGTCAGAGGAAAAAATGTCAGAGGTAAAAATGTCAGAGGTAAAAATGTCAGACGAAAAAATGTCAGAGGTAAAAATGTCAGAGGTAAAAATGTCAGAGGTAAAAATGTCAGAGGAAAAAATGTCAGAGGTAAAAATGTCAGAGGTAAAAATGGCGTCGGAGGTAAAAATGTCAGAGGTACCAATGTCCAATGTGGGGTCCGACCACTTGACCGAATGCCCGTGAGGCCGACTTTTCTTGTATTGTATTTTCCTTCATTACAAATAATGCGCTATCGGTATATAAAACAATTTTGTCTCCATTAGCATGCTTAGTCCTCGTTTCCGGATGTTCTACACCTTCAATGAAAAACATTCGCTGCCCTTTAATACTTATTAAACTTCCTTCTGGCACAGGAATTGGTCAGAGCGGTGTGATATTATAGATTACAA
Source organism: Echinometra lucunter (assembly GCA_029962745.1). NCBI lineage: Eukaryota > Metazoa > Echinodermata > Echinoidea > Camarodonta > Echinometridae > Echinometra > Echinometra lucunter. Next base: position 4,678,090 of record CM057160.1, read on the forward strand.
TTTGCTATTTTCGGCCTCGCTGGCCTTCGGTCTCGCAGGCCTTCCGTGAAGTGGGTTGTCACCAAAAATGTCAGAGATAAAAATGTCAGAGGTAAAAATGTCAGAGGTTAAAATGTCAGAGGTAAAAATATCAGAGGTAAAAATATCTGAGGAAAAAATGTCAGAGGTTGAAAATGTCAGAGGTAAAAATGTCAGTAGTAAAAATATCAGAGGTAAAAATATCAGAGGTAAAAATATCAGAGGAAAAAATGTCAGAGGTTGAAAATGTCAGAGGTAAAAATGTCAGAAGTAAAATGTCAGAGGTAAAAATGTCAGAGGTAAAAAAATAATGTCAGAGGTATGCCAGATTTGGAAATGTTTAAGTGACATGTTTCAGGTACGAATCCTGAATTATAGAAATTATGGGGAGTGGGATATATTCAAATATTTTCTGTAAACATACTGTGTCTATACTTTAATGCCCTTGTCTTGGCCATTTGGAAATAACGGTTATGGTGTTGGGCCTGTTGGCGGGGTGAACGTTCTGGTATGCGCGCATTGCCCTCGTTTTCACCGCGGGGACGGGCATAGTAAAAACAATGGTGGTAAAAAACTGGGTTGGTAACACGAATAGCTGACCACACACATTCCACACGACTGCGCGATTTGAATATGAACATTCCTCTTCATAAGCTCCCTTCTCCCCCCCCCCACTCCAATCAAGCGTGGTATACGTGCACGAATGCTTCAATATTATTGTCCTTATACGTAAGGAAGAATAGGAAGTAAGCGAAATTGAATAGTTAATTCGATCTATTTCTCGACCTTTTGTATTATTTCATCCGATACGCTGCGGAATTTGCAACTTTTATAGAGAATTATTCAATTAAGCCTGGTATACGTGAACGAATGCTTCAATATTATTGTCCTTATACGTAACAGTCAGATCGCCACGCACGATAATTCGCACGTATTTATTCAGCTCGTATTCATGGCTTTTCCGAGGTCATGAATATTCATGAGAGTGCAAGGGTTTCGTAAATCGGCGTTCTTAAAGAATCCTGTTATGTTTTGCCCACGAATTTGGTATCTATATAAAGAAGAAGAAACAAAGATTTTAAATATCTTTGTTTCAGAATCAAATCTTATATCACAAAGCTGAAAATCACGCTGACATATTGCCTTCGAAATGCTTTTCATTCATGTGTCTTTGACGACCCATAAACATACCTTATATTACTTGCATCATTAAAATTTTGTAATGGGCTTGTAGCTTCACTAATCTTCTTGAAAATGAGCCATAAACCATTATGTTTTGTTTTTGAGGACGGTCAGGAACCAAGAAAATATACGGACATGTACAACTCACAGCATGGCGAACAGCGAGTTTCTGGCATGAGCGAGAATACGGCGCTCTGATTGGTCAGCGGGTCGAAAGGTCGCATGCTGCATGACGTCATACCCTTATTACGGTGTCTGGAAAATTCCATCGTGAGTTGTCCCAACTCACTGATGGCTGAGCGTCGTCTACTCCGAACGCTGCAACCACGTATTTATGCATTTATTACTACGGATATCTCATGAAATAGCAAAAATCATTTGGTATCTGGGAGAAAATCATATCATTTTTAATAAAATCTTTAAGGCAATGTTTTCTTCTCATTGATTCGTCGTTAATCTAGACCTCCAGGTGAGTGTTGATACGGACGTAATACCGTGTCCCATATGTATGTTTCAGCGTTGGCATTACTGCCCTGTCAAATATCTTTCGGTACCTGGGTATTTCTTTTAATTTTCCGTCAAAAAACGAGGGGCGAGATTATCATGAGATCTTCACGTCATCCAAAAATTATTTTTGTAATGTAGGGTAGTCACTGGTTACAGTTGGATGCATGTGTCTCAATATATTCATATGGTGGAATACTAATCGTGATTCAAATTACATTTGCACATTTGTAACTAAACATGTGATGTGTTTGACATGCTTTGCAAAGTTTGTGCTCACTCATAGAGCCCTATCACTTTAAACATGTGGGTTTTGTCAAGTCCATGGGCTAACAGACCAAAGGATGACAGTCGGGGAGGGGTGGACAGGGAAACAAGTCCCTCCCAATAATAAGAATAAGGGTTGGGACATGGGGTTATCCCACAAGCTTAGCTCATATGAGTTATATGACCCACGAGCCAGACATTGCAAAAAGGTCCAAGAGTCATACGGTCCACAAACTACTGTAGACACTAAGTGAACAAGGCCCACGAGCTCGACACAACATAAATTATGCCCATAAGCTCAACACTAAGCCAATAATGCCAATGAGCTAGCTGCGTAGTGTTAAGCTTGTGGACCTCATTTTCCTAGTGTCAAGCTTGTGGGCCAAATTTATGTAGTGTCAAGCTCGTAAGACTTATTGTTTAGTGCCTAGCTCATGAGCCATATCACTCATGGGCAGTATGACTCTTGGGCCGTATGACTTGTGGATGTCAAGCTTGTTACGTGCACCTGGGGGAAAAAGGCCCCCCCCCCCCCTTTTTTTTTTACCAACACCCCTGAAATGCAAAAAAAAAAGTCTTAGGAAAGGTAAAGAAAAAAGGAGAAAAATCTGGACAAGCAGCACCTGAAAAAGCTGAGGATGTTTTCTTTGTCAGCCAATTTTTAGAAATGTCCCCAGGGGCCCACAAGAAATAAATGAATGAATAAATAAATCAAATTGATTGATGGCCCTGTGTACGTACACCTAATTTTCCCCCTTTGCCCACCTATATTTTCTGCTCCTTTGTTCTCTTTGCCCTTAACTTTCATTCACTTCTTTCCTTTCTCTTCCTTTGAACATACATGTATATTTACAAGAAGAAAACCAATCTAAAGAAAAATAAAAAAATAAATCCAAAAGTTTGCTGTCGCTTTTCCTCTTCGCCCACGTATATTTTCTTCTCCTTTGTTCTCTTTGCCCTTAACCTTCATCCACATATTTCCTCTCTTCCTTTGAACATATCTCTACTAGAACAAGACCAATCTTAAAAAATAAAAAAGAAATCCAAACTTTTGCTATTGATTTTCCTCTTTGCCCACCTATATTTTTTGCTCCTTTGTACTCTTGGCCCTTAGCTTTCATTCGCTTCTTTCCTCTCTCATCATTTGAACATACAGTTAACTTTGCATAACTCGAAGTCACATAACTCGAACTTTCCCCGACTTGAATATTTTTTCTTTTTTACCAAACTATACAAAACGTATTATTTACATTTCCTAAGTCGAATTCTGTATCAGTCGAACTATTTTTTATGCTCCCAAAAGGCATTCCTGCCAACAGATTCGACTTTTGCAAAGTTAACTGTATACAGTGTATTCACAAGAACAAAACCAATCTAAAAAAAAAAAATATATAAAAAAAAATCATCCAAACATTTGCTGTCACTTTACCAGGGGCGGATTGGGATTGGATATTTATTTTTTTTTTATTTGTTTTTTTTTTTTTGGGGGGGAGGGGGTATTCACACTGGACAGAATGAATTTGAGGAGCTGGATCAGCCAGTTGATATCGGGTTGAGTGGGCCCGCCTCATCAAAATTCCACCAATTTCATTCCCAGCGCAGTCCACCCCTGATGTGCTCTATCCTTCACTGCCTCCTTCCCTTCCTCCTCTCACTCAAAAATCCTTATTTTTCTGCAGAATTTTTGTTCACTCACCTCTCTTGCCTTTCTTTGATCTGTTGCTCCCTCGCGCATCTCATTTTCCTATAATACATGTGCCATGTACAGTACAACATAAAATGCCAATAAAATGACATCTGCTTCAGTGAGATTTGCATTTCAATTTATTTCATCCAGTCATTCACTCCGCATAATTTCGAAGTCACAGGAGTCAAATTTCCTTTGAGTCAAATCACAGTCATTTTTCCAAATTATGCAAAACATTCTAATTACACATCCTCACTTAAATTTTATATAAGTCCTACAAGACATTTAAAGGTTTTTCAAGGAAAATTTAAATTGTGACACTATTGTTTGGGAGTTACTACCGGGGAGGTGGGGACTGGATCCAAGTTAGAGTTCTCTTGATGATGAGAGCGACAACGAATGATGACAAAAAGGGAGAATGACATCTTATTCCTTAGCTTGAATTTGTATTCATCCATCTAAACCTCGATGTGAAGCCAAAATATCGCAAATATCGCCGTGGAACACCAATATTACTTGACAGGTCCTTCTTGCTTACGTATCCATCCTTCATGTATGAACGTTCACCAAGGTCAAGTAACATGACATCTGAAAATCAATGTCACATGGAGGTCAATGCAGGTATGTATAGGTGGTGTTAACCTGTTAAAACAGAGAAAAAGATGAGCATTAGGAAAATTTTAGCAAAGTAATTAAAGATCTGTCATTACTTTAGTAAAGAAAAAAAAAAAAGGTCAATGAAAATGTCTTTAAAAAGGTTGAAAGTCCCATCACCCACCTCAGAATCAACCCCACTCACCCCAGCTTTTGTGCACATAATTACGTAGAAAATAAAACAGGCTTCCCTGTTCATGAAAATTTCTGTGACGCAAATTTTTAAAAATAGATCTACTTTTTTTTTATAATCTTGTGGCTGTAATTTTCACCTCCTGATGTTTTCGTCCAGGCTGAGCGTGTTGTGCTGCATACAGCATACTTAAAAATGAATAAGCTACAAATTATTCCCTTAATTATTTAGATGGATAATACAGGCATCAATATGCTTTGGTTTCTAGCAAACATTTTATAATCTGACCAAGCACAAATCTACAACTTTGTTTAAGACTTCGTCCTGGCTTTATTTTATAGGCCTAGCCTAGTAGACCTAATAGTATTTGAATTTTGATAATTCTTCCAAAGTATATCCTAATTAAGAATTAAATAGCCTGGGCTATTCAGCAATCCTCCCCCTTTCATAATCAATGGTTAGTCAGCAGTAAATACTCGTGTAAGTAGCTAGATCTACAGATCCTTTCTTTTAATAAAAAAAAAGGGGGGAGGGGAAAAATCTGTTCTCTTTTCTCAGTCTAACTTTAACCAAAATCACTGTAATCCTGGCCTAAAATCTAAAGCGTCAAGCCAACTCTCACTAAACATTAAAGAAGTCCATTTAATTTTACAAATAACCCCCTAAAAGGGGGGAGACACGTCATAAGTTTGCTTTTTCCATGTAATAATCTTGTTTGTGAAATTCATGCAATTGCATGTACTATGAGTACACAAAGCACTGTACGTGGGGCCGTACAAATAGTATTTCGCAACAGTGGTGATTCGCATGATATCGTCGCATCGACGTCCCCATTAAGCCACCACACGCTCAGCCCGGACGAAAAAGAGTCTGGAGGTGAAAATTACAGCCACAAGATTCTCAAAAAAAAGTATTAAAAAATTTTTGCATCACAGAGATTTTCATAAACAGGGAAGCCTGTTGTATTTTCTACATAATTATGTGCACGAAAATTGGGGACCATTCTGAGGAGGATCAGGAACCAAAATGGATCAAATAGGTGCAAAATCAAGCAAACGATTCGATCAGAAAGTGATCAAAATACAAGGAAGTAGTTAAGACATAAAATTGCAACAAAATATGACAAATTACCTACCAAAATAAAGGTTGAAATCTCCAGATTCACGTACGATAGCTTTCTTCCATGTTTGTCGTCCCCCTTTAGCCCTCTACGATCGAAAAGACTGCAGTGCAAATCCCTCGTCATATCCCGCGATTGGCGAGACGCCGTTTTCGAGTTTCCGAGCCAAACGGGATTCTGAATAAATTCGGCAGGTTCGCCTTATTAGCATAAGCGTGGCGCACTGACTGGTAAGGAAGAATAGGAAGTAAGCGAAATTGAATAGTTAATTCGATCTATTTCTCGACCTTTTGTATTATTTCATCCGATACGCTGCGGAATTTACAACTTTTAAAGAGAATTATTCAATTAGATAATTCTGTTAGGATATGCAAAACATCAAACGTGGATATCCCTTCTTAAGATCATCTACCATTCTGTCATTCCACGTAAGATCTTAATTTATCATTTAGATATAATCCTTAACTTAACTAATCTCACAAAGAAAATAATGAACATCATCCCATGCTACATTTCTTACCCAAAACGTGCGATTTACTTATCGCTTGCTGAAATTGTCATAAATATGTTTCAATATATGTGCAATCGTGTCAAGCGGCCAAATCTTAAACACAGAAAGGGAACTGGGCATTCGTTTGCTGCTATATTTGGAGTCAGCTAAACAAGTGCTCGGAAGATCAAAACGCTGTTGGGCAATGCGCACATACCAGGATGTTCTCTCGGCCAAAACAAGATTGGTCTCATTAGGTGGTTGAATGGGGCAGCATTATCACTTTCACATCAAATGAGTAAGACAGGAAGGCCAGTCGAATGACTGAACATACACACTTTTACAGAGAGCAGTATTATTGTGATCACTCCATTTATACAGTATGAATTCTTTTTTTAATACCTCGTGCTCCTCCTAATTTCAAATTCAATATTCTTACCTGTAACACATTTACTTCGGCATTTTCAGAGCTGACATTTTTATCTCTGACATTTTTACGTCTGACATATTTACCTCTGACATTTTTACCTCTGACATTTTTACCTCTGACATTTTTTCCTCTGACATTTTCTCCTCTGACATTTTTACCTCTGACATTTTTTCCTCTGACATTTTTACCTCTGACATTTTTACCTCTGACATTTTTACCTCTGACATTTTTTCCTCTGACATTTTTACCTCTGACATTTTTACCTCTGACATTTTTACCTCTGACATTTTTACACCGAACCTGTAAGGCATCTTCCACCCAAGTAAGGGTACAAATGGGCTTATGATTTAAAAGTTACCAACTCCAGTAGAAACTTGCTTGTAAATTTCAACATTTGACCTCAATTGACCTTTGACCAGCATATGTGATGTTCGGGCTGCCAAATATTATTGAGGTATCTACCATCCAAGTTTGGTAAGAAACGGGCGAGTGGTTCAAAAGTTACTTACAAAAGTACACATTTGGGGCGAATTTGAATGCTCATAAAATCAATCTAAATGATCAACTTGCAAATTTGGCCGGGAAAACCAATATCAAATCAAATCCACTAATTCTCAGTTATGAATCATCTATAAAAACATCGACATGGACTTTCACTTAATGTTAGCAGATCTATACTCAATTTTTCCTGAATGGTGCGAAGTTCATCAATATTCTTAAGTAAGATAAGCAATTCAAATGAGCGAATTTCACCTTTCAAGTCAGACCCACTTTTTCAAGCAGTTTGTCTAAGTTGCTGTCTGGTTCTATGGAGTCGTTTTGTACTTCAGTCATTAGGCCAATTTCTAATAATTTCTAATAATCTAATCTTCATACAGTGGATTTGATCACCTGGGGTGGTATTCTGAACACTGTTTTAACTGTGTTTTAAGTTCTGTTGTAACTTCTGATTTAAGTCAATGACTTACAACACCGCTAAAACAGTCTTTAAACGGTATTCTGGGAACTGTTTTAACAGTGTTGTAAGTCATCAAAGCCACACCCACCACAAAAATATCATCCAATAGGGAAAGTCATAAGAGATGGATCTAAGATGATTCAGCCAATAAGATCATCCCCAGAGGAAGGGGTGCGTGAATTGCGTGAACTTAAATTCGCATTGTATGTGAATGAGTGCATTAATTTGCGCTTAGTTTCTTGCTGGATTAACTTGATTAACTGATGCGATGATGTGACAGAATTAGTTGTGCAAATTATCTCTGATATTATTGCAGACAATTGCCAAATTTCTCTACGCAAAGCAAAAATTCTCTCAAAATGTTGTTTTGGAATATCAGCAAGGTTTACTAGATCTCGTTATCCCCCTCATTTCAACCAAAAACACAATGAGCAAGAAAAATTGCCGCCATGACATACCACATACAAAGTTAAAATACCTCCCACCCTGTTTTATCTCATGAACATGAACTGTCCAGTGGCAAAAGTTAAAACAGAAGATAAAACGGTCTTCAGAATACCGTCTTATTGCATATGGTATTTTTACAAGCTTGCGCACGATCTGCGCCAGTCATGTAAATTAAAATGCGCAGTTAGAACTTAAAAAGATAAAACAAGTTAAAACAAAATTTGAAACAGAGATAAAACGGTGTTCAGAATACCGATTTGCTAAAACAGACTTAAAACAGAAATAAAACAGTCTCAGAATACCACCCCTGCTGATTATTAGTACACTAATGAAAATGTCAAAGGTTCCAACTAGGGTTATCTAAAAACCCTACATCTGATTCCCTTATGACAGGGTAGGCTCATCTTCTGATGAAGGAGGAGACAAGCATAAAGAGGTTGGAAGTCTTGCCAAGAAGGAAGCTCTCCCCGTTTCCTCTTGTTCCCTAAGCAATCGTTCTCCACCCACATGCCTCACTTGAACTATTAAGCTTTCTCTTGGTGCGTCCAATTCCCTCACCCTGCCAGAGTCCTCTGGAACCCTTGCTTCCTCCTCCTCCGATGTTATCGACTCCCCCTCTGACATGTGAGATGTCGTAGACTCCCCCTCCGACATGTACGATGTCGTAGACTCCCCCTCCGACGTGTACGATGTCGCAGACTCCCCCTCCGACTCCCCACTTGGTAAGGCTAAGAATCTCCCTTCACGGATACTTTCTATAGAAATTAGCAATACAATAAAATGTGTTTGATTTTTTTTTCTTTCACCCCTTTTTATATACACTATAGTTCCTACAAGCATAATTGTGATTTTTCTTACTTTGTAAATAATCATATCACATAACAGAATTAATGATGTGCCATTTTTCCTGTTTCCTTTGTAATGTTAGTGTAACCCTATTATCATGAATATGAATATGAATTTGTTATTCTGTAAAGCAGACACCATCAGCCCTTACGCCTGCTTTGTTTTGTTTTTAATACTTGATCGATTTTTAAAAATCAATATTGTGAACATAACATTTCGCAACAACTTACATATAATAGTTTTTCACTATGGAATTATGAATTGCAACAAAATTCAAAATTTTCTGTGTGGATCAACATGGAAATTTAGCAAGGGAAAACAGTAATGAGAATATATGGGTGCTGAGAACTGTGTGGAATTCCTTTGAAATGATTTGGTTAATCAAGAAAGAGTTGTCATCAAAGCATTTGCTGGCACAGCCAATGTCACCACAGAAATATTCTTCAATCATGTCAAGATTGAATGGAGTACTTGTTGACAGAGCAATTGTCTTCCATAGATCTCCCTTTCCCCCTTTTTTTTCCTGGAGTAATTACCCATGGAGAAGATGTCAGTGACACAATTGCCAGTAACTGTCTTCCTGGAACATTTCTTGCCACAATATACACAACTGTTCTTGGAGCAATTACAAGCTAGCAATCACCTTGCTCAAATCTGCTTGCTTGTAGTACCTCCAAGAATTTTTTCATCTGTTTCACTGCAATATTTTTTTTTTCATTGTAAGGATGTTTCTGAGGCTAGAGTTAACACTAGTTTACATACCTTCACGAACCTGTAGAGCCTTATTCCTATTTTCCCTGGCCTCATTCCCCAAACGGTCAATCATTTTTTCAATGATCCTGTCAATGCCAGTACACCGAACGGGTAATCCTGAATAGCTCCTGCAATATGGGCACTCGGGCTTTCTTTTCAGAGACATGTTATAACTAATACATGACTCACAAAACATGTGTCCGCACGATGGTAGAGTGCAGGCCTACCGAAATAAAAAGATGAACACAGGACAAAGTTATGCAAGTTAGCAAATGTAGGTCTTGGAAGCAAAGGCTGCAAAGCTCATAAGCATCAAACAAAACTCATTTTGCATGTACAAGAATATTGTTTTCACTGTGGAATGATCAGGAAATAGAAAGTCACAGAAAAGGCAGATGCACAACCAAATGTTTAACAGAAGCCATACCTGAAGATTTACCCATAGAATTTAGAATTAAAAGTAGGTTGTATTGAATGTGCACAAAAAAAGTTTTAACCACAGAACTTAAATTTCCATAGTGCATGATCTAACTGTGCAAATGCTCTACTAAAAACAAACATGGCTAGTGATCATAATTCTATAGGGTAGGAAATTGTAATGATTCATAACCAATAACAAAAGTGCTGCCCACCTGAATTAACGTGTCTTGGCAGATGGAGCATTCATAATTAGAGAACATCTGCAAAAAGAATTTTTTAGAGTCATTAGCTTTCAAGGAAATGGCTGGGGAAGAGAGTTAAGAGCCCCTCCACCCAACGAATTGATAATTGATAATTTTTTTTTAATTTCAAAGTTTACTAAAATGCCACTATCTAATCTTTCAATATTGTACACATTTTCTTTCATGATAACACAGACTCCAATAATTGTAAGCTTTTGACAACTACAAATTTTTTTTTAAAAATGCATTTGCAATTTTGCATCAACAAAGATTAATATGAAACTTTCCTCATTTTTTCTGCAAATCTCTGCCCAAGTTAATTATTAATCTATTAATCACAATATTTGCTCTTCAAACAGTCAGGCAAAATTAAGAGAAAATGTAAGACTTGTAAAAACAACAAAATACAAAATTAAGAGGCAATCCTCTCAGTGATTTTCTTCCTTACAAATATTTTGTGAGCTTTTCAAGGACTTCCTGAACAATATCTTATCTCGAAGCCTATGTTGCTTTAGGTCTGTCATCTGTGAGCATGAAGAATTCGCTGAAGACATTCTTTGAACATGAGCAAAGAGTGCTTCCTCACTGTGTGGAGCTCCCAAAAGGCACAAACCCAGCATGCCTTACTATAATCAACTCATTCTCATACAGTGTCATAGGTAGAGTATCTATTTATCTCTTTAATACAACTTGCCTCTCTTTTTCCACGTTGCATATCCTTTACGTTTCTGTTCAGTGTTGCTATGGTTTCATCTCTCTGTGTGATCTGTTCCTCCATGATGTTCCTCTCTTCCTCATGTTTCCTCTCCTTCTCTTCCATCTGCTTTTTGTGCACCTTCACCTGCTCCTGGGTGAACCTTTGCTGCTCAACAATCATTTTGTCCTTAAACTGCAGCTCTTCTTTCAGCCTTGCATTCTGCTTTGCAAGTTCCTTCTAAAATAAGAGATGAAGAATGAACAGTATATAAGCTTCAGGGTAAAAAGTGAGATTCAAAAATCAATTTTCTCATCACAATTAGAAAATCAATTTTATTTTGTGTGTGGACAGAATAATCTCACTAGTAATCGTGATTCTAATCGCAATTCAACTTACAGTAAGAAGTGTTTTGTGTGTGAACGAAATTATGATTTCGAGCCCCTCCAACAAATTTGTTAAAGTGTTTTTAAATTGCAAAACTTACTAAAATGCCACTATCTCATGACTTAATATTTTACACGTTTTCTTTCATGATAACACTTACTCAAATATTTGTAAGCTTTTGACAACTACAAATCTAGAAAAAAAAATGCATTTGCAATTTTGCATCAACAAAAATTATGAAACTTTCCTCATTTTTTCTGCAAATCTCTGCCCCCAGTTTTTCTATCAATCTATTAATCACAATATTTCTTCTTCAAACAGTCAGATAAAATTAAGAGAAAATGTAAGACTTATAAAAACAACAAAATACAGAATCAAGGGGCAATCATCTTAGTGATTTTCTTTCTTCTAAATATTTTGTAAAGCTTTTAAGGACTTCTTGAACAATATCTTATTTCGAAGCCTATGTTGCTTTAGGTCTGTCATCTATGAGCATGAAGAATTCGCTGAAGACATTCTTTGAACATGAGCAAAGAGTGCTTCCTCACTGTGTGGAGCTCCCAAAAGGCACACACCCAGCATGCCTTACTATAATCAACTCATTCTCATACAGCATTATAGGTAGAGTATCTATTTATCTCTTTAATACAACTTGCCTCTCTTTTTCCACGTTGCATATCCTTTATGTTTCTGTTCAGTGTTGCTATGGTTTCATCTCTCTGTGTGATCTGTTCCTCCATGATGTTCCTCTCTTCCTCATGTTTCCTCTCCTCCTCATGTTTCCTCTCCTTCTCTTCCATCTGCTTTTTGTGCACCTTCACCTGCTTCTTGTGCACCTTCACCTGCTCCTGGGTGAACCTTTGCTGCTCAACAATCATTTTGTCCTTATACTGCAGCTCTTCTTTCAGCCTTGCATTCTGCTTTGCAAGTTCCTTCTAAAACAAGAGATGAAGAATGAACAGTATATAAGCTTTAGGGTAAAAAGTGAGATTCAAGAATCAATTTTCTAATCACAATTAGAAAATCAATTTTATTTGTGTGTGGACAGAATAATCTCACTAATAATCACTATTCTAATCGCAATTCAACTTACAGTAAGAAGTGTTGTGTGTGTGGACGAAATCGCGATTAGAAAATTGGTTTTATCTATCCTGTCATTCTTTGCGCGTGTGCAAAGACCAGCTTACTTTAAAAAAGTAAACAGAAATGTGAAACTCACAACATTTCCATCCATGTCACTGCCACTTTGGCCATTGCTAATGAATACTATCACTTCATGTGTGAACAAGGCTATGAAAAGTATTTTCAAATCATAATTTAAAGAAGTGATCTACCATTTGCTTATCTTTATACATGTAATCCCCCCCCCCCAATTGCGTATCAAAATAAAGGTAATCCAAGGTGCATTCAAGCATTTTTTTTAAAGCTAGAATCACAAACATGAATCACAAATCAAAACGCTGTTACAAAACACGGCTACTGCGGGAAAGCGTTCAAGCGATTTTTCATCAACAATGATTCTTGCTCATTTCAAGCCCATCCACTGCCAAATTATGCCTGTCGCAAGTCCTTCTTCTTATCTTTCAATCTATCTTGTTATTCTTTGTTTTCTCCTATCTTCTTTTCTATCTTTCCTTTTGTTATTCTGTTTTCCTTCTATCTTCTTCTCTGTCCATCTTTCCTTATGTTACTCTTTATTTTCTTCTATCTTCTTCCCTTTCCATCTTTTGTTATTCTTTGTTATTCATTCCATCTTATCTTTCAATCTTTCCTTACATTATTCTTTGTTTTCTCCTATCTTCTTGTCTATCTTCTTCTCTGTCCATCTTTCCTTACGTGATTCTTTTTATTCTTCTTCTATCTTCTTTTTTTCCATCTTTTCTTATGTTATTCTTTGTTATTCCTTCTATATCTTCTTATTTTTCTATCCATCTTTTGTTATTTTCTCCCATCTTCTTTTTATCTTTCCTTATGCTATTCTTTGTTTTTCCTTCTATCTTCTCTGTCCATCTTTCCTCATGTTATTCTTTGTTTTCTTCTTTTATCTTCTTCCCTTTCCATCTTTTCTTATGTTATTCTTTTAATATTCATTCCATCTTCTTATCTTTCAATCTTTTCTTATGTTACCATGGGCGTCAATCCAGGGGGACAGGGGGTCAAGTCCCCCCCCCCCCATATTGAAGGGTGGGAACACAATAGGGCATGTCCCCTAAATTTTGGAAGCCTTGCATTTCAAATATTAAGCCCTATGGGGGGCAACTTCTAATAAAGCACTAAGATACGCTCTGTGATTTTGATAATTGAAATAACTATTACAGATCATCAACTATTTTTATGATATAATGGTACCATGAGGAAATCAGCTAGGAATAGGGCACTTTCTCACTCTCCTGTCGATGTAGGCTTAAATCCTTGAAAATTTGCGCAGTTGGAAACAATATACATGTGTCTCCCTAAACCATGGACGTCAATCGCGTGGGGGACAGGACGGCTCAAATTTTTGGATGGAGACACAATAGGGTATGTCCCCCTTTTTTGGGGGGGGGGGAAGACACCTGAAAAAGCTAATAGGGTATAAAGTACCCTCACAGGAGTGGCGGAGTCTGGGACAAGGGCACTTTTGAAAGCCCATCATGCTCCCCTTTTTACTCCTGAAAATGCCTCTTTTCAAACTTGTTCAGTGCCCTTTTTCTTTTGACAAGGCCTCTTAAAGTGTCATTTCTCGTTTAGATAAAGTCACACTTCTAAAATTTTGTGACTGCACCGTTTTCCACCGGAAGTTGAACCTTTTCCCTTTTCAATAGCCCTCTTTTCCCTTCTGAGAAGTGTGCCCATTTTACTTCTATAAAATAATGTCCTTGTACTGGTATGTGATGAGCTCCCCTTTTGACTGCTCTTGCTTATTCTAATTTTGTAATTCCCCTTCTGCTGATCTGAGTGCCCCCATTCACGAGTGAAAAGTTTCCTGTTGCACTTTGGAAACTGCCCCATATGAACTCTGATACATGCCTCAATTTTCTTCGGACGAATGCCCCTTTTTCTTTGTAAATTTGATTTCTCCCATTTCTCTTCCTTGTACGTTCTATAGGCCTTCGTGGCCTTCTTGGCAAAAGTGGCCCTTTTGTTTTCTGATATGTTTCCCTCTTCCAAGATTCCAGCATGTTCTCTCTTCTTTCGATACATGATACATGATTTCACAATACTGTCGACTTTGATTTTTAACAAATGTCATTTCATCATTATAAGTGCCCCCTCCAATCTGATTTGTGTCCCTTTTCACTATACTAATAAGCGTCCAAAGGTTCCATTTTTATGGTGCCCCTTTTCGTAATGATTATTGCAATTTTCCTTCCGAAGGGCATGATAAGTGCCTTTCCAAATATGATTATGTCCCTTTTGCATCCGATTAGTGCCATTCCATCTATGTTAATTATCCATTTTTCACATCTAGTAAGAAAAGCTAAAATAACAATGATAAAGAAAACCCTGAAATATTTTTGGAACATCTTTACCATCACTAACTTCGAATAATGCAAAAAATGTGGTTTTCACAAAAGAAATTACATTTATTTTGCTCGTTTGCTTCGCTCACTCGCTAATGAGTAATAAGGACAGTCTTTACAACTAAAAAGTTAAGAAATCATTACATAAATGACAAAATAATGTGTAACATAATGATTCTTGAAAGTGTGTTCCAGAGAATGAACAGTATTTTCCAATCTTTGTTCCCTCTTTGTTAGTGGCCCTCTTTTGAAGAATGCCCTTTTCGCTGGTACCTCCCCTCATTCTCATATCGCCGCCCTTGCCCCCCCCCCAAGAAATAGAGACACCCATGGCCGTACGCAGCCGGGGGCAGGGGAGCAGTTACTGAAAATTTTCACAAAATTTACCAAAGTGTGCACCAAATCCTTCAATTTCACTTTGAAAAATGCATAAGCGCCCCCATGACAAGCTCGGTCACTTTGCTTCCTCGCTTTCGAGTTTTTCGAAAATTTTTACGCATCTTGCCCCCCCCCCCCCCCCTCACCACCCGAAAAATTTCTGCGTGCAGCATTTCGCTTCTCAGGAAATTTTTGGACTGTGTTCCCCCCCCCCCAAACTGGAAAACGGATTGACGCCCATGTATGTTATTCTTTGGTGTGAAAGCAACAATAAAATCATGATTGAGATCTCCGCTGCGTTCAATCGATTTTTAGCGACGGTGGTTCTGCAGAATCATGATTCACTTCGCACCTTTTTAAGCATTTCATGCTTGCGTTTTGAAAAAGCTTATTTTTACGACCTAGGAAAAATCGATTGAACGCAACAGTGGTTTAAACTACATGTCTTTGAAAACCGTGATTCTAGAGTGAAAAATGGTCGCTTCAACGCGACCCAAATTTACAGGATTTTTATTTCAAGGCTATTGACTTTGACATATACAGGTAAGTTATGATTGAAAAAAGAACTCTTCCTCTTTCCATTGATACCTCACTTGCATTGTTTATGTTACACATGACCAAGTTCATTAAAGGAGAATTGAACCCAGACATCAATGTGCTTCCAGTGAATGAAGCAGAACAAGAAGAGTAAACAGTGAAAGTTTGAGCAAAATTGGACAATCTGTTCAAGAGTTATGAACTTTACAAGTTTAAATAAATCCTTATTGTGGGGATCCTTGAGTTGGCAACTCCACCAGTATCTGTGATGTCATTGTGGACAACTCTCCATATATTTTGTACACAGAATTTCACATTTTCTTTATTTTCAAGAAAACTAGAAATTTGTTTGATTTATTGTTTTGAGTATGAAATGGCTACAAGCATTTTGGGAAAAATTATGTTGATTCCAGACTTGAAATTTCATAAAAATCAATTTTTGGGAGGATTTATGCACAAAATGAATGGAGAGTTGTCTACGATGACATCACAGATACTGGCAAAGTTGCCAACTCAAGGATTTCTGTAATACAGATTTACTGAAACTTTCAAAATTCATAACTCTTGAACAGATTGTCCGATTTTGCTCAAACTTTCACTGTTTACTCTTCTTGTTCTTCTTCATTCACTGGAAGCACACTGATGTCTGGGTTGCATTCTCCTTTAAATTGAAAATAACAGGTACGAATTTTGCAGAGAACTCGAGAGGATTTTAGAGAGCATCTTCCCAAAAGTCTCCAGCAGTTTTGTTTTTTTTTTGGTTTTAATTTTAACAGGAATATACCTATGCATGGTAATAGCCTTTTCCAAACCCAGGGTAGTCTGGTAGAAAGTGAACCAAGTGTTCAGGGAGAAGTCTGCTGCGACAAGGCATCAATCAAGGCAGCAATTTCCCCAGGATATTTTTACCAAAAACGAAGGTAATATGCCAAAGACTTATGAGTAGCAGAGCATAACCTTTTAAATAATTGTTAGGAAAAATATCAGTTAACTTGTCACATTCAATGGGAATGTAAACATACTTAATCGTGTGTGGAGTTCGCTGAGGAAGCAACTGTTTTGGAGCAAACTTGTACAATGTCTTCACATACTGGATGATTATTACACAATGACAAAAGTACTATTTTTGTGACTCGTTCGTGACAGGATTTTAAAGCCTGATTTGATGAGCTTTTATTCTTCAAATTGGCAACACCAACATTTTTTCTTTTAATGCTACATTTTTCTTATTAAATGTCAAGTATCTGAAATAAATATAAATTGACAGAAAGTATGAGAAGTCAAAAAGTTGCCAATTTGCAGGGAAAAACTGTGATTTTAAACTTTCCATCGCATTGCCAATTTAAGGATTTTCATGCTTATTTTCCTTTGAATATTTTTCAGCATCAAACAACAAATATTGATGCAATCAAAATGGGCACAGTACGTGTAGAATTTTTTGCTCTTTCTGCTCATGTATTTGATATGATTTTTAGAGCTCTGCATCAAAAGTTATTAGACCAAACCACAAAATGTGGACCCTCTGTCAGGAATGGGTTACGATATGAGAAACAACCAAGACATTCCCAAAACAAATGAAATAGAGCAAATAATTACAGAACCACCAAAAAAAAAAATAAAATAAACCAATTTACTAATGACAGATTTTGTCATGCATTAAAACAATCTTTACATTCATGCTGTTATCCTTGTTTTGTAGTTGTATTTCCTGAAATAATGTTACAGATATTGTAGAGTTAGAGGTAATGGATAGTTTTAGGAAGCCCTGAAATATTTTTCATCAGATTTCTTTGGAGTTTTGTTGATAAATAGCAAGATACTAGCAATACTAAGATTCTGTAAGATTTTGCCACCTGAACTTAAAAATTAGAAAATAACCGGCAAAAAATTATTCATACACTGGGTCAGGCATATAAATTCCTAACAGCAGCATGCACTATACACTATACAAACACACATATAAAACCAATAAGGATTCTACACACAATGAAACACATGCTACATGTATCTCCATACCAATCCCAAGGTTATTGTACAGGGAGCTGTAGGGGTGAAAAGCTCCCAGCATAAGGCAGTGATCCAGTGTTCTTTAAAGAAATTAAAATAAAATTCACTGGAAATCATATGGCCTACCAAATGATCTCTTACAACCATAGCTGATACAAGAACAACTGTACATGAGACTACATTTATCAAGTTTCTTTCCAATTTCCTTTTTGCTACCAAAACTGTACATTAGCTTTAATCATGTGACTAGATGGAAACTATAAAGGCAGGATTAGGAAAAAGGATCACTCAATACTGAACAGAAACATGGGGTGAAGGAGTTAACCTAAGGTTAAAGGTGACTACAATAGAAAATGCATGAAATGCATAATCATATTTATAAAGAGAGGTGATAACATGTGTTTTATGGTTCATCATCTACATTTGGGCTAGACAATGTGGTTTCACGTACTGCAATTACAAATTATTTCACATCTCATTACCATACTAATTATCATCTATGGTTACAGGGGTATACAAATATAGAAAATACAAAACGATCAATAAAAATGACAATTCACAGACTGGTACCAAAATTCATCATCGAATGATTATTATTCCTACCTTATTCATTTTGTTCAGATTATTAGGGGCACTGAAATAGATATTCAAAATTGTAGCTAGATTGTCTAATGCTTTTCAAAGTTATGGGGAAATAATACACTTTTAAGGATGGTTTTTATATCGCTAATTAATATGCAAATAATATTTCAATTAACTTGATGATTACATGAAATGACTGTCTTTTTCCAACATACATGTAGATGGAAAAAAAAACAGTAATAAAGAAACATTAACTTATATAGAAATGCGTCATCTATCACCTTCAATTAAATTTTGAAATTTCAAGTAATTGATTTCAATGGTCATTATGCACCTGTAACTTTAAGAAATTAGGAAAAAAAATTTATTTCCAACCAAACAGTATCTCACTACCCTACAAACACAAGATAGTAAGATTATGAATGAAAGATGAAGAAGGCACAATTGTACTAATTTCATATTACACCCAGCCCTAATATATACTTACATGTTCCGGGTGAGCACATGGGAGGAGGCCATGACTTCTGAGGATTTGAAGCAAATTATCATTTGTTTGGTATGACGAAATAAATCCAAAAATGTGATTCTTATGTCCATATAAAAAGGAACATATAAAGAGCAGATCTAAAGAAGATGCAGTTTCTCCTAAAAGAGCAAAACCCCTCTGGAAAGTAAATACCAAACAAAAATAACAATATAAAGTACAAAAAGAATATCAACGAAATATACAACACAGTAAAAGTACATATGACCCCCCCCCCCAAACATGCCAAAGAAATATATATAATGAAATACATTCCTTCCAATCTTTAAAACACAAAAGGGGATAATAGTCCTTGTGTAACTTAGTCCAGAATCTGGATGGTTTTATTTCAATAGCAATTACCCAAGGGTATGGGATGATCTTCGTCTACCTGTGCCAGCCATAGAAGGCATGTTGCAGCTAACTCGGCTTTTAGCCAAAAGAAATCTAGTGATCGCATCACCTTCAAGTTATAGCAGGTAGGAGGAAATCACACTATTTGGGTAATTGCTTTTAAAATGAAATCGCCTAGATTAGTGTCAGCTGTGCAGAAACAACTTTGAAAACTTTGCAAAGAGGGTGCCTGCAAACAGATTGGTGTAAATATGTTGGAGGTGAAAAAAGTCAGAGATGAAATGTCAGTTGATAAAATGTCAGAGTACAAATGCCACGGGGGCACGGGTAAAGATATCATCACGTCAGTAAAGAAAGGCCCCTAAATTAATTGTGCGCAGAAAAGCCTTTAACATATGACATATCTTAAAGTTCTTCTAATAAATATCCAGTTGTAGAACTCTATTGTTTTTAGTTACTGTACATGTACAGTAACCTAGCCTCTGGATAAGTTTTGAAGAAAGAATGAAACGTTTTACGGCAAACTTTCTTCTTTCCTTGATTTATGAGAGAATGCCTATCACATTTCATAAAGGCATTATTGATGCTAGAATATCTAAAACAAGTGGGCCAAATTTTCTTCATTAAATTGGGCCATTATGAATAGACTTTATATCTGGCTTCCAAGTAAGTACGTGATAAATGCTTTATCAAATTTTTAAAAAGTAATCAAACAAGCAGCCAGGGTTTTCAAATAAAATCAAGTTCATAGGACATTACTCTGGAATATTGATAATTCTCTGAATATTCAGCATAATGTCAAATTATCATGTTTCTGAATTCATCATAAAGTAAGTGCTGCTCCATTCCTTAAGCAATAAATAGAAACAATCCTATCATGGGCAGTTCTGTGAGTTCCACTGTTTCGGCCTACTTAAGAACATAAGAAAATCCAGAGAGAAAACAGTCAAGCCTATTCAAATGAATCAAAAAGGGATGGGGAGGAGGGGGGGGGGGGGGGGAACAGAATCGCAGAATGCTTCTAGAAAAGTTCTAAACATGTTGCTAAATTACGCTGGGTGAGTGAAGGGGGGGGGGGGAAGCAGGTACAACCTCCCACTCTGAAAGAAATGCCTAGTTGTATTCACACCAAAGAAATGAAAAAGACAATAAATATCTTCAACTAAACATCCAGAGAATCATATATTGCAACAATATCATGCAGTATTCAATATCTCACAAGTGTGATAGGACGTACAGCATGAGATCGAAGCTCAAGGGGAGTAACATCTTATCAACGAGGATCGATCTGACCGCCCATTACTAGCCGCTGACGTATTTTCCCCGAAAGTGTGATGCAATCTCAAGAACATTGTCTCATGATGGCACAATATTTGAGCAGAAAGGAGAAGGTGAGGACAAGTGGACAGTTCTCTTCTGAGGCATGAATGGCACTGAATGCCTTGAATAAAAGACTTGGAGCAAGGATCATGTGAGAGACATACAACATTGATGTCTATGCAATCCATGTATTATTTGCGAGAAAGTGGAAAGAAACCAAGAAATAGTCAAAATGCATTATGATGTTTCCAATGTAAATGTTGGTGTCACCTCAGTTGTACAAATACTTTTGAATCCAATAATTCCAATTTGAACTGGACATGTGGTTTGTGTTTGTGTGCTGGTAGAAAATCCAGTGATCAGGGGTAATAATAGTAAAGCTATATAAATGTAATATATTATCATCATCATTATTTATGTGCATGAATCTGATCATGGGGACATTTAATGCTCCTTAACTCCATCCCATGATTATACAATATTTGTTTGCTTACAGGATTAAAAAGTCATATTTTAGGAGAGTAAATAGTGTGAGGAAGCTTGCCAAACCATAACTTTTTCAATAAGTGAGTTTATTTTTCCTTGGTACCATTAATCATGAAAAATCCCTCATATTTTTACAATGAAATGTTACATTGCAATCACACTCAATTTTGTTGTCTCATCATCAGTAATTTCTTTACTTTTTTCAATGTTCTGCCAATAAAACTGAAGAATAAGCTCATGTGAATGTGTCTATAAATGTATGTATTTTTCACAAAACCCTGAGATATTTCTTCTTACGATAATGTTCACTACAGTTTATTTTCATAACCTTTCATGTCAGTTTCCGACATTTGCTTTGAAAAACCCAATTTTATATAGTGGAACCTCATTATAACAAACTCCTCCAGACCAAGGAAATTACCACTTTATATGAAAACCTAATATATCAGGGCTAAAAAACAATGAAATACAAAGAAGTGGGACTGGTAAAATTATCTTGTTGTAACGAGTTTGTTATATATAGTAAATGAAGATTCAAGAAGCTTAATAGGAGAAATTTATAATTTGTAAACAAATTTTCGGCATTACTCCCAGTCAGTGTTAAAGATCGTATTTTCTATCTGTAATGAAAATCACAAGTCAGAAAAAATTTGGAACCAGCGGGATTCGAACCTGCCATCTACTGCTTGCCGGGCAGCGATTTAAGCACCAGGCTATTCTGGTTCAAGTCTGTTATAACAGTGTTTTTTATAACAAAGTTCCACTGTACTTTTCTTAAAGAAAAATCATAAAAACCATACTGGATATGTTAAATCTGATGCAAAAAGTACACAAGTTATGATATTTCTGTCCCTAAATGTTTTGCAAAATTTTGTGTCAGTCGGTAACCATGGCTCTTACTCATGCCCACTGTTCGTGGGAAAAAATGAATTGGGCAAAATGAATAGTGCATACGACAGCCAAGTTACAGTATTTGGTTGGACAATTGTCTCAGTATACATGTAGCTGGTGCTGCTTGAGCGCCATGTTTTGTCGTGTCAGCCATATCAGTATGTGTTATGAATGTAACCTTGACCTCGGTGCTGAGCACGTATAGTCTGTCTGATATGTCAACTAAAAGCCTGCATGACATATTGAATTATTCTCTTTCTGCTATGACATCTTTTAAAGTAATTTATGCAGCTGTCATTTGTAAGACGCACCTCTCGACCCCTGGGAATGGTGCGTCATTGTACCGAGGTGCGTCATACATTTTGATACCATGACTCACCCCTTGTCAGAAAAAGTGACGCATCATTACATGACATGACGCAAATCTTTGAAAAATATATGGCGCACCATTTCATGAAAATGACCGACCATTGACGCACAATTGAGAAACACTCTGATAAGTTCCATCAGTATAACAAATTTCCGATATCGATATATCACTGAAAAAATATCATTAAAACCCGGTATATCCATAACTTGTAGAATCAAAACAAAGAATATATATCTGTTGCGATTTTGAACATGCCCGTGTCGGCGATCTTTGGGGTGAGGTCATCTTGTGTTTTGGGCTTTCCCCACTTCCCAGAAGCGTGATTTAATTTGTTAAATTTGTTTAAGTTACCCATATTGTTAGCTTTTTATATTTCTTGGATCAGCCCGCCATAACTATTATCATCATCAAAAAGTAAAGAATTAATTTTCAAGTCTATCGCTTCACCTCCATCCTGTCAGTAGTTTGTATTTCTTGAAGAAGAATTGGCTGATATCATTTTCATTGACAAAGGTAAAGAATTGATTTGTCAAGTTACTAGTTTCACCTCCATTTCGTGGGTGATTCATATTTCTTGGAGGTGACTCAGACGACTAGTAAAACTATTATTGATGTCCAAAGGTAAAGAATTAATTCGCCTAGTCCATCGTTAATTCGTTTCAGCTTCATCCCGTTAGCTTTTTATATTTCTTGGGTCGGCCCGCCATAACTATTATCATTATCAAAAAGTAAAGAATTAATTTTAAAATCGATTGTTTCAACTCCGTCCCATCCATAGTTTGTATTTCTTGAAGAAGAACCGGCTGATATCATTTTCATCGACAAAGGTAAAGAACTGCTTTGTCAAGTTACTAGTTTCACCTCCGTTTCGTCGGCGATTCATATTTCTTGAAGGCGACTCAGACGACTAGTAAAACTAGTATTGATGTCCAAAGGTAAAGAATTATAATTCGCCGAGTCGATCGTTGATTCGTTTCATCAGCTTCGTCCTGTTACCTTTTTTATATTTTCTTGGGTCGGCCCGCCGTAACTATTATCATCATAAAATAAAAGTAAACAATTAATTTTCAAGTCGATGGTAACGGTGATGCACCATGGTAAATTGACGTACCATGACGCACATATGGGTCAGTTTTGTGACCATCTTATATGTGTCGATGACGGTAATGTGCGTCATCAATTACGGGGAACATTGACGCACCATGACGCACCATCCACGGCGGTCGAGAGGTGCGTCTTACAAATGACGGCTGCATTATTCTATGCTTGGGATGTGGAAGAAGGAACATTGTCTGGTAGACAGTGGCGGCAAAACGGGGGGGGGGGGGGGGGGGGGCATGGGGTGCATTTGCCCCCCCACTCAGAAGCTTTTGCCCCCCCAGTTGCCCCCCAGAAAATTTTGAGGACTGAAAAGAAAAATTATACTGTAATTTGTAATAAGTAGATGTTGTATAAACATCATATTCAAGCTGTGAAGTGCTCTAAAATACCAAATTCCACTCATCAAAACTTCGATTGAAAAAAAAAAAGTGACTATTTTTGGCTCGTTCGCTTCGCTCGCTCGTCATATTTTTAAATTTCTTTTCTAAAATGCGATTAAAACAAGAAAAGTAGCCATTTTTGGCTTGCTCGCTTCACTCACTCGTCATATTTCAGAATATTTATTCGAAAATGCGATTAAAAACCGAAAAAGCGGCTATTTTTTGTTCGCTCGCTTCGCTCGCTCACAAAATTGATATTAAAATGTGTGTAAGAGGACGCAAAAAAAAAATTGACTGCCCCCCCACCATTTTCTTTTGCCCTCCATTTGCCCCCCCCCCCCCCCCCCCCCCCCCCCACTTTAACAGTCCTGGTGCCGCCACTGCTGGTGGGAGCAACAAATCTTACATTCATAACTCGGTGTTGGTATTGGGATTTCTTGTCATACCTTAACTGTGCTTGCATAATAAATGCTTCTTTGTTCATAGAAGGCCTACCGGTAGTGTATATCCTTGGATTATCCTCTTTCATTTGAGACTGCTTTGAAGAAATTTCTTCCTAAGTTTTGTATATGGAAGAATGTTGGAATGGTAGAAAGTAAAATCTCGCGTTCATAACTCTGTGTCAGTAATGGGTTTGCCATACATGAAATGTTCCTTTTTTTCTCATGAATAAAAGGCCTTCCTGGAGTGTATTTCCTTGGATTATCCTCTTTCGGTTGAGGCTGCTTTTTGAAGAAATTTGTTCCTAAGTTTTGTACATGGAAGAATGTTTGAGTGGTAGAGTGCAAAATCTTACAGTGTCAGTAATGGGTTTTGCCATGCATAATGAATGCCTCTTTTTTTCACACGAATTGAAGGCTTGCCGTACCTGGAGTTTATTGGATTTATCCGCTTTTAGTTGTGAAAAAAGAGGCATTCATTATGCATGGCAAAACACAGCTTGCCAAACCATAACTTTTTCAATAAGTGAGTTTATTTTTCCTTGGTACCATTAATCATGAAAAATCCCTCATATTTTTACAATGAAATGTTACATTGCAATCACACTCAATTTTGTTGTCTCATCATCAGTAATTTCTTTACTTTTTTCAATGTTCTGCCAATAAAACTGAAGAATAAGCTCATGTGAATGTGTCTATAAATGTATGTATTTTTCACAAAACCCTGAGATATTTCTTCTTACGATAATGTTCACTACAGTTTATTTTCATAACCTTTCATGTCAGTTTCCGACATTTGCTTTGAAAAACCCAATTTATATAGTGGAACCTCATTATAACAAACTCCTCCAGACCAAGGAAATTACCACTTTATATGAAAACCTAATATATCAGGGCTAAAAAACAATGAAATACAAAGAAGTGGGACTGGTAAAATTATCTTGTTGTAACGAGTTTGTTATATATAGTAAATGAAGATTCAAGAAGCTTAATAGGAGAAATTTATAATTTGTAAACAAATTTTCGGCATTACTCCCAGTCAGTGTTAAAGATCGTATTTTCTATCTGTAATGAAAATCACAAGTCAGAAAAAATTTGGAACCAGCGGGATTCGAACCTGCCATCTACTGCTTGCCGGGCAGCGATTTAAGCACCAGGCTATTCTGGTTCAAGTCTGTTATAACAGTGTTTTTTATAACAAAGTTCCACTGTACTTTTCTTAAAGAAAAATCATAAAAACCATACTGGATATGTTAAATCTGATGCAAAAAGTACACAAGTTATGATATTTCTGTCCCTAAATGTTTTGCAAAATTTTGTGTCAGTCGGTAACCATGGCTCTTACTCATGCCCACTGTTCGTGGGAAAAAATGAATTGGGCAAAATGAATAGTGCATACGACAGCCAAGTTACAGTATTTGGTTGGACAATTGTCTCAGTATACATGTAGCTGGTGCTGCTTGAGCGCCATGTTTGTCGTGTCAGCCATATCAGTATGTGTTATGAATGTAACCTTGACCTCGGTGCTGAGCACGTATAGTCTGTCTGATATGTCAACTAAAAGCCTGCATGACATATTGAATTATTCTCTTTCTGCTATGACATCTTTTAAAGTAATTTATGCAGCTGTCATTTGTAAGACGCACCTCTCGACCCCTGGGAATGGTGCGTCATTGTACCGAGGTGCGTCATACATTTTGATACCATGACTCACCCCTTGTCAGAAAAAGTGACGCATCATTACATGACATGACGCAAATCTTTGAAAAATATATGGCGCACCATTTCATGAAAATGACCGACCATTGACGCACAATTGAGAAACACTCTGATAAGTTCCATCAGTATAACAAATTTCCGATATCGATATATCACTGAAAAAATATCATTAAAACCCGGTATATCCATAACTTGTAGAATCAAAACAAAGAATATATATCTGTTGCGATTTTGAACATGCCCGTGTCGGCGATCTTTGGGGTGAGGTCATCTTGTGTTTTGGGCTTTCCCCACTTCCCAGAAGCGTGATTTAATTTGTTAAATTTGTTTAAGTTACCCATATTGTTAGCTTTTTATATTTCTTGGATCAGCCCGCCATAACTATTATCATCATCAAAAAGTAAAGAATTAATTTTCAAGTCTATCGCTTCACCTCCATCCTGTCAGTAGTTTGTATTTCTTGAAGAAGAATTGGCTGATATCATTTTCATTGACAAAGGTAAAGAATTGATTTGTCAAGTTACTAGTTTCACCTCCATTTCGTGGGTGATTCATATTTCTTGGAGGTGACTCAGACGACTAGTAAAACTATTATTGATGTCCAAAGGTAAAGAATTAATTCGCCTAGTCCATCGTTAATTCGTTTCAGCTTCATCCCGTTAGCTTTTTATATTTCTTGGGTCGGCCCGCCATAACTATTATCATTATCAAAAAGTAAAGAATTAATTTTAAAATCGATTGTTTCAACTCCGTCCCATCCATAGTTTGTATTTCTTGAAGAAGAACCGGCTGATATCATTTTCATCGACAAAGGTAAAGAACTGCTTTGTCAAGTTACTAGTTTCACCTCCGTTTCGTCGGCGATTCATATTTCTTGAAGGCGACTCAGACGACTAGTAAAACTATTATTGATGTCCAAAGGTAAAGAATTAATTCGCCGAGTCGATCGTTGATTCGTTTCAGCTTCGTCCTGTTACCTTTTTATATTTCTTGGGTCGGCCCGCCGTAACTATTATCATCATAAAATAAAAGTAAACAATTAATTTTCAAGTCGATGGTAACGGTGATGCACCATGGTAAATTGACGTACCATGACGCACATATGGGTCAGTTTTGTGACCATCTTATATGTGTCGATGACGGTAATGTGCGTCATCAATTACGGGGAACATTGACGCACCATGACGCACCATCCACGGCGGTCGAGAGGTGCGTCTTACAAATGACGGCTGCATTATTCTATGCTTTGGGATGTGGAAGAAACATTGTCTGGTAGACAGTGGCGGCAAAACGGGGGGGGGGGGGGGGGGGGGGGGCATGGGGGGCATTTGCCCCCCCACTCAGAAGCTTTGCCCCCCCAGTTGCCCCCCCAGAAATTTTGAGGACTGAAAAGAAAAATTATACTGTAATTTGTAAATAAGTAGATGTTGTCATAAACATCATATTCAAGCTGTGAAGTGCTCTAAAATACCAAATTCCACTCATCAAAACTTCGATTGAAAAAAAAAAAGTGACTATTTTTGGCTCGTTCGCTTCGCTCGCTCGTCATATTTTTAAATTTCTTTTCTAAAATGCGATTAAAACAAGAAAAGTAGCCATTTTTGGCTTGCTCGCTTCACTCACTCGTCATATTTCAGAATATTTATTCGAAAATGCGATTAAAAACCGAAAAAGCGGCTATTTTTTGTTCGCTCGCTTCGCTCGCTCACAAAATTGATATTAAAATGTGTGTAAGAGGACGCAAAAAAAAAATTGACTGCCCCCCCACCATTTTCTTTTGCCCTCCATTTGCCCCCCCCCCCCCCACTTTAACAGTCCTGGTGCCGCCACTGCTGGTGGGAGCAACAAATCTTACATTCATAACTCGGTGTTGGTATTGGGATTTCTTGTCATACCTTAACTGTGCTTGCATTAATAAATGCTTCTTTGTTCATAGAAGGCCTACCGGTAGTGTATATCCTTGGATTATCCTCTTTCATTTGAGACTGCTTTGAAGAAATTTCTTCCTAAGTTTTGTATATGGAAGAATGTTGGAATGGTAGAAAGTAAAATCTCGCGTTCATAACTCTGTGTCAGTAATGGGTTTGCCATACATGAAATGTTCCTTTTTTCTCATGAATAAAAGGCCTTCCTGGAGTGTATTTCCTTGGATTATCCTCTTCGGTTGAGGCTGCTTTTTGAAGAAATTTGTTCCTAAGTTTTGTACATGGAAGAATGTTTGAGTGGTAGAGTGCAAAATCTTACAGTGTCAGTAATGGGTTTTGCCATGCATAATGAATGCCTCTTTTTTTCACACGAATTGAAGGCTTGCCGTACCTGGAGTTTATTGGATTTATCCGCTTTTAGTTGTGAAAAAAGAGGCATTCATTATGCATGGCAAAACACAGCTTGCCAAACCATAACTTTTTCAATAAGTGAGTTTATTTTTCCTTGGTACCATTAATCATGAAAAATCCCTCATATTTTTACAATGAAATGTTACATTGCAATCACACTCAATTTTGTTGTCTCATCATCAGTAATTTCTTTACTTTTTTCAATGTTCTGCCAATAAAACTGAAGAATAAGCTCATGTGAATGTGTCTATAAATGTATGTATTTTTCACAAAACCCTGAGATATTTCTTCTTACGATAATGTTCACTACAGTTTATTTTCATAACCTTTCATGTCAGTTTCCGACATTTGCTTTGAAAAACACCAATTTTATATAGTGGAACCTCATTATAACAAACTCCTCCAGACCAAGGAAATTACCACTTTATATGAAAACCTAATATATCAGGGCTAAAAAACAATGAATACAAAGAAGTGGGACTGGTAAAATTATCTTGTTGTAACGAGTTTGTTATATATAGTAAATGAAGATTCAGAAGCTTAATAGGAGAAATTTATAATTTGTAAACAAATTTTCGGCATTACTCCCAGTCAGTGTTAAAGATCGTATTTTCTATCTGTAATGAAAATCACAAGTCAGAAAAAATTTGGAACCCAGCGGGATTCGAACCTGCCATCTACTGCTTGCCGGGCAGCGATTTAAGCACCAGGCTATTCTGGTTCAAGTCTGTTATAACAGTGTTTTTTATAACAAAGTTCCACTGTACTTTTCTTAAAGAAAAATCATAAAAACCATACTGGATATGTTAAATCTGATGCAAAAAGTACACAAGTTATGATATTTCTGTCCCTAAATGTTTTGCAAAATTTTGTGTCAGTCGGTAACCATGGCTCTTACTCATGCCCACTGTTCGTGGGAAAAAATGAATTGGGCAAAATGAATAGTGCATACGACAGCCAAGTTACAGTATTTGGTTGGACAATTGTCTCAGTATACATGTAGCTGGTGCTGCTTGAGCGCCATGTTTTGTCGTGTCAGCCATATCAGTATGTGTTATGAATGTAACCTTGACCTCGGTGCTGAGCACGTATAGTCTGTCTGATATGTCAACTAAAAGCCTGCATGACATATTGAATTATTCTCTTTTCTGCTATGACATCTTTTAAAGTAATTTATGCAGCTGTCATTTGTAAGACGCACCTCTCGACCCCTGGGAATGGTGCGTCATTGTACCGAGGTGCGTCATACATTTTGATACCATGACTCACCCCTTGTCAGAAAAAGTGACGCATCATTACATGACATGACGCAAATCTTTGAAAAATATATGGCGCACCATTTCATGAAAATGACCGACCATTGACGCACAATTGAGAAACACTCTGATAAGTTCCATCAGTATAACAAATTTCCGATATCGATATATCACTGAAAAAATATCATTAAAACCCGTTATATCCATAACTTGTAGGAATCAAAACAAAGAATATATATCTGTTGCGATTTTGAACATGCCCGTGTCGGCGATCTTTGGGGTGAGGTCATCTTGTGTTTGGGCTTTCCCCACTTCCCAGAAGCGTGATTTAATTTGTTAAATTTGTTTTAAGTTACCCATATTGTTAGCTTTTTATATTTCTTGGATCAGCCCGCCATAACTATTATCATCATCAAAAAGTAAAGAATTAATTTTCAAGTCTATCGCTTCACCTCCATCCTGTCAGTAGTTTGTATTTCTTGAAGAAGAATTGGCTGATATCATTTTCATTGACAAAGGTAAAGAATTGATTTGTCAAGTTACTAGTTTCACCTCCATTTCGTGGGTGATTCATATTTCTTGGAGGTGACTCAGACGACTAGTAAAACTATTATTGATGTCCAAAGGTAAAGAATTAATTCGCCTAGTCCATCGTTAATTCGTTTCAGCTTCATCCCGTTAGCTTTTTATATTTCTTGGGTCGGCCCGCCATAACTATTATCATTATCAAAAGTAAAGAATTAATTTTAAAATCGATTGTTTCAACTCCGTCCCATCCATAGTTTGTATTTCTTGAAGAAGAACCGCTGATATCATTTTCATCGACAAAGGTAAAGAACTGCTTTGTCAAGTTACTAGTTTCACCTCCGTTTCGTCGGCGATTCATATTTCTTGAAGGCGACTCAGACGACTAGTAAAACTATTATTGATGTCCAAAGGTAAAGAATTAATTCGCCGAGTCGATCGTTGATTCGTTTCAGCTTCGTCCTGTTACCTTTTTATATTTCTTGGGTCGGCCCGCCGTAACTATTATCATCATAAATAAAAGTAAACAATTAATTTTCAAGTCGATGGTAACGGTGGATGCACCATGGTAAATTGACGTACCATGACGCACATATGGGTCAGTTTTGTGACCATCTTATATGTGTCGATGACGGTAATGTGCGTCATCAATTACGGGGAACATTGACGCACCATGACGCACCATCCACGGCGGTCGAGAGGTGCGTCTTACAAATGACGGCTGCATTATTCTATGCTTTGGGATGTGGAAGAAACATTGTCTGGTAGACAGTGGCGGCAAAACGGGGGGGGGGGGGGGGGGGGGCATGGGGGGCATTTGCCCCCCCACTCAGAAGCTTTGCCCCCCCAGTTGCCCCCCCAGAAATTTTGAGGACTGAAAAGAAAAATTATACTGTATTTGTAAATAAGTAGATGTTGTCATAAACATCATATTCAAGCTGTGAAGTGCTCTAAAATACCAAATTCCACTCATCAAAACTTCGATTGAAAAAAAAAAAAAGTGACTATTTTTTGGCTCGTTCGCTTCGCTCGCTCGTCATTTTTAATTTCTTTCTAAAAAATGCGATTAAAACAAGAAAAAAGTAGCCATTTTTGGCTTGCTCGCTTCACTCACTCGTCATATTTCAGAATATTTATTCGAAAATGCGATTAAAAAACCGAAAAAAAGAAGAGCGGCTATTTTTTGTTCGCTACGCTTCGCTCGCTTCACAAAATTGATATTAAAATGTGTGTAAGAGGACGCAAAAAAAAAATTGACTTGCCCCCCCACCATTTTCTTTGCCCTCCATTTGCCCCCTTTGCCCCCCCCCCCCCCACTTTAACAGTCCTGGTGGCCGCCATGCTGGTGGGAGCAACAAATCTTACATTCATAACTCGGTGTTGGTATTGGGATTTCTTGTCATACCTTACTGTGGCTTGCATAATAATGCTTCTTTGTTCATAGAAGGCCTACCGGTAGTGTATATCCTTGGATTATCCTCTTTCATTTGAGACTGCTTTGAAGAAATTTCTTCCTAAGTTTTGTATATGGAAGAATGTTGGAATGGTAGAAAGTAAAATCTCGCGTTCATAACTCTGTGTCAGTAATGGGTTTGCCATACATGAAATGTTCCTTTTTTCTCATGAATAAAAGGCCTTCCTGGAGTGTATTTCCTTGGATTATCCTCTTTCGGTTGAGGCTGCTTTTTGAAGAAATTTGTTCCTAAGTTTTGTACATGGAAGAATGTTTGAGTGGTAGAGTGCAAAATCTTACAGTGTCAGTAATGGGTTTTGCCATGCATAATGAATGCCTCTTTTTTTCACACGAATTGAAGGCTTGCCGTACCTGGAGTTTATTGGATTTATCCGCTTTTAGTTGTGAAAAAAGAGGCATTCATTATGCATGGCAAAACACATAATTCAAATCAGTTCCAGTGAAGATTCATTTAAATACTCATTTATTCCCAAAACAATGACAGACTGGAATTCACTACCTGAACTAGATGAATCCTCGACCGAAATTTATGCTTCCGCCACTGCCAGATAGGAAATCATGTTGATTTTTTTATTTTTATATGTACAGTGACATTTTTTACCTTGACCTTGTGACCCCCAAATCTAATAAGACCACTATGAGACCTTCCATATGCATTCATGAGTCAACTTTGAAGTTGAACCATCACAGAATTGTTGAGTTATCGCAAGAACAAGCAATTTTCATGTATATAATGACCTCTACGACCTTTGACCTTCAACCTTGAGACCCAAAAATCTAATCAGATCATTGTCCCTCCCATACATGTGCCAAGTTTGAAGTTGATCCGTCAAATGGTCGTTATCATGAGGACGAACCCTTTCTATGTACATAATGACCTCTGACCTTTGACCTTTGACCTTGAGACCCCAAAATCTAATCAAATCATTGTCCCTCCCATATGCATGCATCAGCCAAGTTTGAAGTTAATCCATCAAATGGTTGAGTTATCGCGAGAACGAACTATTTCTATGTACATAATGACATCTATGACCTTTGACCTTTGACCTTGAGACCCCTTAATCTAATAATATCATTGTCCTTCCCATATGCATACATCAGCCAAGTTTGAAGTTAATCCGTCAAATGGTTGTTGAGTTATCGCGAGAACGAACCATTCCTAAGTACATACCTGTAATGACCTCTTTGACCTTGAAACCTCAAAATCTAATAGATCATTGTCCCTCGTATATGCATACACCAGCCAAGTTTGACGTTGATACGTCAAACGGTTCTTAAGTTATCACGAGAACGAAAACGGGACGGACGGAAGGACGGACGGACGGACGGACGGACGGACGAACCGAAAACATAATGCATCTGGCAACCATCTACGGTGGGCGGAGTCATAAATATAGTGAACACTCAAGACCCCAAACTATTCAAATCTAAAGGCCCCCTCACACCTAACCGAATTGCCTGAAATATGCCTTGCGATGGCTGGCGAAAGGCATTTTTTTTTTAAATCGTTTTCAATGGTAACTGATAGTAAATCATATTTACCCTTCGTGTTTGGGTTCGTACACCTTCTGAACTAACAGCTGCAATTATTCAGATTCGCGCTGAAATTTTGAACATGTTTAAAATTTCCCGACGAATTGAAAAATCGTTGGTCATCTGTTTGAATTCGCATCTCTTATTTAGTCTGCGGTAATCGTTCGTTTATCGTTCGTGTGTTATTGTCGCGCATAGTCCCTCATCGCGCTTTTGCCAAAGTGCACCGATCTCGAAAGAACCCTTAACGAAGCAACACGATGACAAAATATGAGTTGCGCATGGAAACGAAGATACTATGACAAGCGGATTTTCGCTTGCCTTCTTCTATGCGAAGGAAAACCAATACTAACTTTTACTCAATTTTAATAGCGATACATACACAAAGACAAGGCTAAGAGATACTAAGACAAACGTTTATTGTTCGTGTGTTATTGTCGCGCATAGTCCCTCATCGCGCTTTTGGATATGGATTGCGAATGCGAGCGAATGACCAGACGAATAATTTGGCGAGTTCTGAGCTGCTCACTGTGACCTGCCACTCGCCACGCTACTCATATATAAACATTTCACCCCAAAGTTTCAGTTGCGTGGCTGACTTCTCTGGCCGTACTGAAATCCAGGGAGCGTTTCATCAACATTTGTTGTCTGACAAGTTGTCAGATCTGACATCTTTCCTTGATTTTGATTGGCTGAGAAGCATTGTTACTATGGCAACTGTCAGATAAAACAGACTTTGTCGGACAAAACATCCGACAAGTTCTTTCATGAAATGCCCCCCCCCCCCCCCCCCCGACGGACCTGGTCGCCTTTTTACACCCCGAGGAGCGCACACAAACGTACAAGAACGCCCGATCTATTCCCTCGTCTTCGTTTCTAATCGCACGCCATATCAAACCATTGCTCACTGTTCGTTCGTCTTATTGGGTTATATCAACCCTTCGCTCGCCTTCGGCTGCAATTTACTCAAAGAGGTGAACCGAAAAATCGATATCCTTCGCATGTCGTATTTATCCTTCGCTTACCGTTCGTTGATAAAATTTGACAATAGTTACTGATCGCATGATTTGACGGAAATTTTATTTGAATTCGTTGAATTCGCGTGCATTTCGTGCATTTTTCCCATTCGTGAGAGTGGCATCTTATGTTCATAACTTGGTGTCAGTATTAGGTTTCGCCATATCTCCACTGCATTCACATATTTTTGGTAGGGCAGTTTGATATTGGTTATTTATGAGGTACATTACTAAATTCTTTTTTTTTGTTTTTAAACTGAAATTAACCAAGTGATAATTGGACATACCTGACACGAACTTATGATTTTTGAAATGGTGAACATTGGTGACTTGTTGCCAATTGTTGATGAAAGTTGGAGGTCCAGCACTTTAGATGTCTGTATTGCAATGTTTGGACATCAACTTCGTAACACTTTCCCTGTCTCTCAGTGAGTTTGAAATTTTACCTCATTTGTAACACTAGTGTACCCTAGATCAGAGCATAGAAGCTTGAAATCTTGATTGCTTATTGTTCTTGAGCTATGTTTTTAACTGGATCCTTCAGGAGGTTTAAAGTACTATTTTTCCGAGTAAACAAACTGACGCAAAGGGCGGTTGTGAGATTTTTGTATGAATTCATGAGCTCTGCAGCCTCTACGATTGATTCATGTGGAGTTATACAAATTTGAAAAAATTTAAGGCTGCAGCCCTTAAACAGGTTGCTGGTGGCATTGCACAATTTTTCACATAGGCATTGTGCATAGGCTTTGTGCTGATTGTACAGGAAAGGCACAATTTTGGGGTAGACTTGGACACTCAAAAGCGGCACGGTCACCAAGCCATCTCCGCCCAACCTCTGCAAAGAAGCTGCAGATAGGCAGGTGGTTGTTTTGAATAAACCATAATGCTTGTATTAAAAAGTTTGTGAAAAAAGGGGATGGGGTTAGGTCTTTTTTGTTTTAAAATATTCTGTTATTCTTTTCTTTTTGTGACATTAATATGTACAAACATAGAAAACAAATTACAATCATGTCTGCATCCATGTAGTAAGCATTTCAAGACATGCCCCCCCCCCCCCATGCCGGAACCCTTCCAAAGTGCCTGATTACAGCGATATCTTTCCACTAAATTCCGCATGATATTAACTTCTCTTTAAGTAAAATTTAACTTACCATCTTCTCCTCACTTCTAATGGCCTGCGAGAAAGCACTATATGACATCATATCCGTTTTTTCATTCGTGTACAGGACTACGAATCTTGATGTGTCATGTCCTTCATGCCTTTTAAGTAAAACCTGTAAGTAAAAAAATGGAAGATAAAATTAACAGCTTCTGATCTCTGGGAAACGTACTCCCCTTGTATTCTCAATGTCTTTTGTAAATGGAATCTAATCATATCAAAAGTGGCTATTTTCATTTTTAAAAACTGAATTATGGTCTATCATTTTAAAATATAGCTCTCAATTAATCAAGAAATAGTTTGTACAGCAGAAAAGTAGTAGATCCTAACAAGATGAACACAATTA
>CM057160.1:4714057-4719057 GCA_029962745.1 Echinometra lucunter
GGGGGGGGGCTTAAATTGTAAAACGTAATATTCAAATTGACCATAGGCTCGCAAAACCATAAAAGCCCAAGGGCTTTAAAGGCCTCTTTGGGTGTCACCCCCCCCCCCCCCCCCTAAAAAAACACAAAAAAAGTTCCACAGCCCCTGTATCCCAAGTCATTTGAGTATCTTGTGTTTAAATGGAAGAATAATGCATAACCGTATCAAAATTAGATGGAATGCCTGTCGAACAAACTTGTTCCAATGTGCGCCCGTGTTCATTCATTTTCTATAAATAGTTTACCAATCTTTTTAGCCCAAGTTCAAGTGTAAGATACTTAACATGCTTCGGGAAAAGGATTGGGGTCTTATTAATGCAGTGTTAGCTTTGTTTTCCTTTCTTTAATCAGTATGAAATTCATACCATTGAAATTGCTGCTCAAAGAGTTTTAGCAGAGGATTTTCATTTAAACAGACCTTGCAAGTTTTAAGTAATTTCATTTTAAGTCAAACTTGCATTTTATTTGGATCCCAAATAATATAACAATCTATAAAATGCTTTTTATCAGAGTACTATAGTGCTCCCTATTTGCAGTTACATGTATCGCAAAAGTTGGGAAATTTTCATCTCTAACAGTGCTTTCATAAAGAGATCGTACATTCTGGAAAACAACGCGAATCATGTATACAAAAATATACTTCTGATTGAAATGCACTTCTCCCTACTTCCCCCAAAAGAGAATTTGGCAAATAATTTCACGAACGCATGTAATAAAGAATCAATCATTCGTGCTGTTTTTGTGAGAGAAATATGCCACGGAAAAAATCACTGTTTATTAACAAAACATAAATTTATTGTCATGACTGTGGATCCTCGTCCTCGACAAAAGTAACAAAGATTTGTTATTGAAATCTTTGAATTGCTTGCGTGTTAACTTTGCTGTTAAGTGTTAACGGGTCTGAATATGAAAAGAGCGCTTTCATGAGTTCCATGAGCGCCCACAACTTCATAGCCAGCGTATGAAACTCAGATAACTATTTTGTTTCCAATGTCACATGGAGTGCAACAAAAGAGAGGCCCATAATTCATAACGAAACGTTTACTTCTCTACATCATAACCCATTAGTCGTGATATACAGCTATATTAACAGTTCTGTAGGCTGATTTTACTTCAGCCTACCCTCCCCCCCCCCCCCATTTCCGCCCAATGTCACAGTAGCATTCCCTATAAAAAAAAAAACTTTCACATTCTGAACAGGTTGAATTAAATAAATTTCTATTATAAACAGCCAGTTATTAAGCTAATTTGCTCTTTAATACCGCGTACCTTCAAAACCATTGAAAAGGTGACATTCGGGTTTGCAGACATAATGGTGTTTTGAAAGTACGACTGTGTCAACAAATCTGATTATCACTATTCTTTTCAATATAGAAATGATCGGATTTGATGACAAAGAGTGGATTTAACAAAAATGTTTTTGCTTCTCGTCAAGTTTGAAATGAGTCTTTCAAATGTCGGATACTGTTCAGCTAAGGACTGAAGTAAAATCAGCCTACAGAACTGTTAATATAGCTGTATATCACGACTAATGGGTTATGATGTAGAGAAGTAAACGTCAACATACTTCCATCAAGGGCAAATGTTTAAACTTAAGACTCATAAGGATCACCCTAAAATTACGTCAATAACAACTAAACATATTAAAGTAGAGGCTTTAACTTATGTAAAGACACCATTTTGAAGCATAGTTGTGCCGAAAATTATTCATTCACCTTGAAAAAATTCTACCATGAAAAGAGATATTTTTGCATCTAAAAAAATGAAAGGGGAACTGGAGTTATCTGCACATCTCTTGAATACCTGTAGTTGCGATCCAAAAATAAGTAATATTTCCAGTTTCTCCTCATTTGCATAACAATGGTAATACTGAGTTATGCGAATTTAGTGCTGTTAATTATTCACACCCTTGACATTGCTTGATGGCTTATTGATGATTTATTGATTTTGATCAATATGAACCCAGTTCTTTGTG
Organism: Echinometra lucunter; assembly: GCA_029962745.1. Classification (NCBI taxonomy): domain Eukaryota; kingdom Metazoa; phylum Echinodermata; class Echinoidea; order Camarodonta; family Echinometridae; genus Echinometra; species Echinometra lucunter. The sequence continues at coordinate 4,716,071 of CM057160.1, forward strand.
AGTAAAGCTTGCAACCTTTATGCACACTGTCACAAGGCTTCAGGAGGTCTCTCTATACTGCAGGGCCCAATTTTATAACATTTGTTATCATGGTTATCAAATAGCAATAACTGTTATAAGTTACTGAAATCCTTGTATCTGATTGGCTGAGAACAAATTTGTCATAGAAATGTGGGACTTGTTACAAGTTTTATGAAACGAGACCTTGGTATGCAATTGCTCGAGGATGTTACGCAGACATGCCTTCACCTGGTCTTTTGGATTTTCTTTTTCGTTTTATCCTATCGTCTATTCCTCTCCTATTTCAAATCATTTATCCTAGTTTCCTCGTAATGAGATCGGTTCCTCTAAGCCTTCTTCCACCCCTGGTGGTTGTGACGCTGGTAGTGGTATCACTGACCACGCCCATCCAGGGTCAAAGTTCGTGCACTTCTGGTGCGTCGTAAGTATAAGCATTTCAAGTTCAAGTCCAAATTTAATTTAACATCTCTTTTAAAAAATAAAAAACATATGTTTAAAACAATAGAACACAAATACATAAGGTAGAGGGAGATAAAGGGAACGCGACGATAATTCCAATAACATGATTGCAAACGACTTGCTTTTTTGTTTTGTTGCTGTTTTTTCTTGTTGTTGGGTTGTTGTTTTTTAGTCTTTGCGATAGTCTTCTGTAACCGTTTTAATTTCTTTGAAACGATTGGCGAAAAATTCAAAATCAATCAGCTAAAGGGGGGATTTCTTTATCCCATAATGCTGGGATTCTGATGGTTGATTTTTCGAAATTAATTTCTCTCATCTCTTTTGTATACCCAACGGATCTTGGTAAGCTATTAAAAGCTCGACTGAAACATCTATAAACAATATAGATTACACTCTTCTAAAAAAAACCTGTTAACATAACTGAAGACTAAGATAAAGCAAAGTGAATTAGGAAAAATCGCCTTAACTTATCATTTAAAAAGTATCTCCCCCTTTTTGTCATCCAATGAAGTTCATATGAAGCCTCGGTGTCTTTCAGCCAGGCATACTCTCAACGGTACACAACACGTTGCTGTTGGTTCGGTTGGTGTCGCTGTACAAGATACAGGTATCATTCCGTACTAGACTTAGTGCTTCTAATATGTTTCTACCTCATTATTTTCTTTATTTTTGCCTCTACTGCGCCCCCCCCCCCCCCCCCCCGTTTCCCCGTCACTAAACCACTGCGTGTGTTTGAGGGCGGGGTGCCATTCTCTCTAACAATGAATCTCGGTATTATTATTCAACAGAAAGGGTCTTATTTCAAGTATCTCAAAGCATTGTTACAAAATAGGCGGGGGGGGGGGGGGTGAGGCTCCCCTTGCAAACCAAACCTTTGTTTTAAAGACAGGGATTACTCGTCAGTCAAGTATTAAAAAATGACCTTTCATTTAAATTTCATTGTTTGTTTTTTGTTTCAATAATATACCAATTTTACTTTTGGCACATTTAGCTCTGACATTTTTATCACTGATATTACTGATATTTTATCCGAATATGAGTCCCAAACGAGGTGATCTCTAAAAGCCTCCTAATATATCTAGATTTCCATTTTTGTACATCAAGAAAGCAGGATATCAAGGAGTATATCAAATTTTGTGAACGATTTTATGGTTTGTAGAACCCGCTATCGAGTGGCTTATACGACTGAAACAAGATGCTGTGCAGGGTTTCAAGAATCAGGCTCAGAATGTGTCGGTAAGCCAGAGGACGATTTCAATAGAATGAGCGAATACTTGTGGCGTTACTTTATGTTTTTTTTATCATGAAAACGTAGCAAAATATACTTGAAGAGAATGATAAAAAGCATAATGACAATAATTGTGATAACAGTAACAATGATATGAATAATAATAATAATAATAACAATAAAAAAATGATGATGATAACAATAATGATGATCATGATGATAATGATATTTTTCAGTAATTATTATTTACACATGAGCAGTTGGATAGTACATGATTACGAAGACCCATGATATTTAATACAAAATAAAATACATTATCAGATAATGAGAGAAGAAATGTCTTTCTTTGAAATGGGACTAAAACCATGAAAACAGGGGATCGTAAACCTTCAGATTTTTCTACTAATTCAGGAATGACGATTATTCTCACATACTTTTCATGGGTATGAGTCGTGTAATTCTTATGCGAAGTGTATCAGATTCTGTGTTTATTATACTTTTTGTTCCTTTTAAGCGGAGAATGAGTGAAACGATTAAAAGATCATCAGCAGCAAGAACGTTTGAAAAAAGAAACCCATTATTCGCGACTAGGCTTCAGATCCTCCACAAAGACAATACACATAATGATTTAAACGAAGTATTTTTAGTCATTGGTTTAGAATAAAATTTTATATTTCATTTCCTTTAAACTAAAAAAAAAAAATGTTTTCATGCATACATACAAGACAATTATTTTAAATACTAACATGTATCCGTCTGGGTTACATCACTTTAAAAAGGCGTTGTAACTCGGGAAAAACGCGCGATGATTTCATTTTGAAACGGACTGATTCAGCATTGTCATTGATTACCATAAACATTATTATGAGTTTTCTGTGAAATAATTGCAATGCGGAATGGGGAATAAGCGAATGTTTGTGTCAATTTTCAGATAATTGTCTTTCATGATTTCATTTCCATATCTTATTTCATTTTCCTAGAAATTGACGAATGCGTATCTAACCCCTGTAAGAACGGTGCATCATGTTCGGATTATGTTAATAGATACGAATGCTCATGTCCCAGCGGATGGTATGGATCAAGGTGTTTGTATGGTACGTATGCTACTTATGTACAATTATGCCTAACTCGAATAGAGTACTGGAGATTTCAAACAACTGGCAGAAAGGGGGTCCGTTCGCTAGTCATAAGGACTGCTCTTCATAAGCACCGCTAGTCATAATAGAGAAAAGGCTCATTATTCACAAAGTTCAATATTCATAAGGGTCGCTATTCGTAA
>CM057160.1:4721557-4841557 GCA_029962745.1 Echinometra lucunter
ATATTAACGAAGTCGTTTGTATATTGATCAAAAACTAATTTGCGTGGTCTGAAATTGCTTGGTATTTGTACGAATTTGAATTTGTATGTTTTTACAATATTTGTTCCTTTCCTCACACCAAAATTAGAAATGACATTTAAACATTTTATACGAAACTTGTAGATAATTGGCATGAACCTTTATGATGTCACATTCCATCATATTTACGGGTAAATCATCACATAAAATAATCTAAATTAAGTAGATTTTCTCACTTAATATAAAAATGTATGATTTTTCTTCTTAAACACAATCATTAATACTTCTTCTACATTCATATGATCTGATTATTTAGTTCACAACAGAGTATCGAGAAAAAAAGAATGTATACTTCGACTCAAGTCTAGGGAGGAAAGTTAATAAGTTGAAAAGGAAATGAAAAGGAAAGGCTGACCAAAGAGGAAAAAGGGATGAAGAAAAAAAGAAAAGGATTTGTTAAAACTAAACACCGAAAAACAAACCAACATACAAAAAGCCAAATCTCCTACAAAACAAACCTTCACACCCTCCCAACCTATCACATACACTTAGATCTCTAGGTTTTGCTGATGTTCTACGATGGTTATGGACATTATTGGTTGGGGGGGATATTGGAGTACGCCTTTTTCTATTTAATCGATCTCCCAAATCCATTGTTAACTTCTTATTCATTTTTATGAATAGCGACCTTCTTTCCACATTATGAACAGTAATCCTCTTCTGCCATTGTGAATAGCGACCCTCTTCTCCTATTATGAATAAAGACCCTTTTCTCCTATTATGAGTAGCGACCCTTTTCGTCGATTATGACTAGCAACCCTCTTCGTCGATTATGAATATCGACCCTCATTTCCCATTATGAAAAGCGACCCTTTTCTCACATTATGACTAGCAACCCTCTTCGTCGATTATGACTAGCGACCCTCTTCGTCAATTATGACTAGCGACCCTCTTCGTCGATTATGACTGGCGACCCTTTCCGTTTTTTATGACTAGCAACCCTCTTCTTAGTTTATAAATAGCGAACCTCTTCCCTCATTATGAATAGCGACCCTTTTCTCCTGTTATGAATAGCGACACCCTTCTCCCATTATGACTAGCGAACCTCTTCTTCGATTATGATTATCGACCCTCTTCTCCCATTATGGCCAGCAACCCTCTTCGTCGATTATGACTAGCGACCTTCTTTGTCAATTATGGCTAGCGACCCTCTTCGTCGATTATGACTAGCGACCCTCTTCTCCCATTATGAATAGCGAACCTTGTTCTCCAATTATGACTCGAAACCCTTTTTTCCTATTACGACTAGCGACCCTCTTTGTCGATTATGGATAGCGACCCTCTTCTCCGATTATGACTAGCGACCCTTGTTCCGTATTATGAATAGTAGTCCTTATGATTAGTGACCCTCAATGTATATAATGATTAGCGACCCTTTTTCAATTTTATGAATAACGACCCTGATTTCGGATTATGAATAGCGGTCCTTATGATTAATTACCCTCATGGTGAATTATGTATAGCGACCCTCGTCTCCCATTATGAACTGCGACCCTTTGCTCCCATTATGACCAGCAACCCTCTTCATCGATTATGATTATCGACCCTCTTCGTCAATTATGACTAGAGACCCTCTTCGTCGATAATGACTCGCGACCCTCTTTGTCAATTATGAATAGCGACCCTTCGCTCCCATTATGACCAGCAACCCTCTTCGTCGATTATGACTAGCGACCTTCTTCGTCAATTATGGCTAGCGACCCTCTTCGTCGATTATGACTAGCGACCCTCTTCTCCCATTATGTATAACGACCCTCATCTCTCATTATGAATAGCGACCTTGTTCTCCAATTATGACTCGAAACCCTTTTTTCCTATTACGACTAGCGACCCTCTTTGTCGATTATGGATAGCGACCCTCTTCTCCGATTATGACTAGCAACCCTTGCTCCGTATTATGAATAGTGGTCCTTATGATTAAAGGCATTGGCTAACTTTGTGAGCAGCTGATTTAAAAAATTCTCAAACTAAGATGAAACATGTGTATGAGTACTTGTATTTATACTCAAAAACCCTGAAACCAACCATAATTTGGAAGGAAAAGCTGTAAGTTAGACGCAAACCGCGATTTTATTAGCTTTCGTCTCGAGAGACACTGAACTAAGACGACCGTTTGCACGAATTAAAAAATACCGTTACTTGCCTTCCGCCGCGTGATACGTCAATACACACAGTGCGGTCCGTTGAGTCATGTGCGCATGCGCACTCCTTACGTTGGGTCTATGCAACCGACCCTTGTATGCTTTTCAAACATTGGTTCACATTTCTAATATTTAAAAATACTTCCCGTGGATATTATGCTCTGAAACTTTCACACTGGTATTTTTACACTATAACCCTAATGTTTATCCCATCTTTAAGTAACAGAATGAGATTTTTAAAAATCATAACAATGTTAGCCAATGCCTTTAATGACCCTCAATGTATATTATGATTAGCGACCCTTTTTCAATTTTATGAATAACGACCCTGATTTCGGATTATGAATAGCGGTCCATATGATTAATGGCCCTTATGGTGAATTATGTATAGCGACCCTCATCTCCCATTATGAATTGCGACCCTCTTTGTCGATTATGGACAGCGACTCTCTTCTCCGATTATGACTAGCGACCCTTGTTCCGTATTATGAATAGTGGTCCTTATAATTACTGACCCTCAATGTATATTATGATTAGCAACCCTTTTTCAATTTTATCAATAACGACCCCGCTTTCGAATTTATGAATAGCGTTCCTTATGATTAAAGACCCTTAAAAATAAAATAATACAAGGGTTCTCGCAAACTCCTTCTGACGGCACAGAATGAGGTCAGTGAGCCGACTGTATGCTGCTTCGAGCATGCGGAGATGTGTGAAGCTTCTCGCTCGGCTGAGTACTTTGAACCAAGATGATCAGTATTGTTCTGCGCGCTCTAAGTGGTAATCAATGGCCGAATTGGCACTTTCCGCCGTAGTACGCACATATTTTGTTTGTTTACATCGCGCGAAAGTTGAGTAACCGGCTGGCAGCAAGGCTAATTTTGCTTACCGTGACAGCCTATGACAGCTCGTCATTTCACGCGCGTACACTGTAAAAAGTCTAAACACTTTTATAAACGCTTTTCTGTAACACTTTATAAACATTTAAACACGTTTAAATGGAAATCATAAACACTACTAATTAGAAGTAATCAGTATCGCCTGTATGATATTAAAAGTCCCTGTTTAGTTTTGGAACACTTCGTAAACACTTAGACACGTTTATCCTATATGTTTAATTGGGAATCTTGAACACTTCATAAACACTTAAACACGTTGAGATGTGTGTTTAGATGTTTATAGACGATAAGTTTATGAACACATGATTCCATATTAAACGTGTCTAAACGTGTCAAAGTGTTCCAAAATATTCATATTAAACGTGTTTTAGTGTGTATGTAAACATGTTTGAGTGTTTATGAAGAGTTCCAAAAATAAACGGGGATACAGGCGATAATGATAACTTCTAATTAGTAGTGTTTATGATTTCCATTTAAACGTGTTTAAGTGTTTATAAAGTGTTACAGAAAAGCGTTTATAAAAGTGTTTAGACTTTTTACAGTGTATTGTTCTTTCGCTTCCATTATATATTGTTTCGTTTTGGCTTCCTGTTCATTTATACGATTTTACTCTGATGAGTGCATGTCGAAAAGTTTCAGTCTGTCCGTGTTCAATGCTATTTTCCGATTTTGCAGTACCAAACACCTTTTCTTTAATTATTGCAGATGTGAATGAGTGTGCCTCGAATCCCTGTGATAACGGAGGGTCTTGTCACAATCTTCAGAATGCATTCAGTTGTACATGTTTGTCTGGCTGGACGGGAATACAGTGTCAAACTGGTGACTATATTCACTTCTTCCTCGTCATGTTGACATATATCAAAGGCATAGAAATTCTTTTGGCATATAATCTTATAAGTGCAGTTTGAATTGTTTAATGAGTGAACTTTCTGAAACGGAACATAGGTCGAAAAAGATATCATTATCATTATTATTGCTATTATTATCATTATTATTATCATTATTATTATTGTTGTTGTTGTTGCTATTATCATTATCAGAATTATGATCAACACATATACTGAGAAACAGATGCAAGTTTACGGGGCAAGACTTCCTTTTGCGACAGCCACCCAACTTGCAAGGTGTGTATTCCGTTAGCATGTTTGGGTGGAAGTCTTTCCGTTTACGGTACTGCTCATTACTATTTTCTCTTTTTTCTTTTCTTCAGAAACAAACGAATGCGAATCATATCCTTGTCAGAATGGTGGCTCATGCTTAGATTTCTTCAATGAGTATCGCTGCATGTGCCGTAGAGGTTATACCGGAACAACGTGTGAAATAGGTACGAATACATTCAGTCCTCATCAATTTTTGCTCTATCGGATATTAGCTTATTGACATATTCTACTCAGGAAGGGTTGTTGTTCCGAATGTTTAGTACTTAGTTATCCGACATTTTTTTCGAATGTTGCCTTCGACTTCAGAAAATTTCCAAAAATTTCAACCTGACGTTGAATTTAAAGTTGAATTTAAAGTTAGACCGACTCCAGTTGTTCACTTTATCAAACGTATTAAGTTCTCTCTTGAGGTTTCAACGGAATGAATATATAGACATTGATAAAATTGGATTTCGTTGAGGTTCAGGACAGGACGTGGTTTTAGAAATGTCAAATATAGGCTTGTTTAGATATTAACCGACAAACCCTCGGCGGTAAACCTCAGCCTTTTTCCGAGGACAAATGTATTGGCTCCAAGGCGGCAAAAATGCCCCTATAAGGCAAGAGCCATATTTGATGTCAACGAATCAAATTCCTTAAAAGTTACTTTGAATATGATGTCATGCGTTTGTGTAGCTTTCGGCAAAACTCTCTTTTATTTGAGCGTTAACACTCAGTGGCAGGGTTTGCCGGGCCATAGTATGAGAACCAACACTACCGAGGGGGTTTCCGCTGCATATCTGATTCAAACCAACCAAATAAGATTTAAAGAAGAAGAGATCGGTATCCTATCCGTATTCCTCATTTTCACACACTCTCTCCCCCCCCCCCCCCTCTCTCTCTCTCTTTCTCTTAGATGTTGATGAATGTGAGTCGGATCCTTGTCGTAACAACGGAATATGTCACGATCTTGTGGACGCGTTTAGCTGTACCTGTGTGAACGGTTGGACAGGAACAACATGTGACACGGGTAAGTAATGGTTTGGGGTTCATTTCATATGGTTCAACAGTGGCGTTAGGAACATCCACTGGCGTACTGGAGGGGGGGCTTGGGGGGGCGCCAGCCCCCCCCCCCCCCAAATAAATTTCAACCATGGTTTATTTTCAATTTTATATTAGTGATATATCACGCGAATTTCATTACTTCTCCCTTTCTACTGTTAAGTAACGCATTCACGATTTCCCAAATAGCATGCATAGCAAGGCAGAAAACACGCATAATATCAATGCTAATGTGTTTTATGATATAACACTTGGTTTTTATCTGTTTATCTGACAATGGATTAAAACTTTGAAAATGAATATTCTTAGATTTACCAAAACTAGACACGGCCTTTAAGTTTGTAGTGCCAAATAGTGTTCTTTTACAGAGTTGCAAACCATCAATACTGCAAAAAGCTCCTATACCATGGGAGTGCACTTGCGTAGCGGGGGGGGGGCGATGGGGGCGTTCACCCCCTCCAAAACGCCAACAAAAAAGAAAGAAAAAAGTAGAAGGAAAAAAAGCGGGAGCGAGGAAAGAAAAAAAGGTAAGAGAACGTAAGAAGAGCGGGAGCAGACAAGGAACAATTCAAAGAAACGTCGGAGCTTCCGCGCTTCGCGCGGGAGGGGGAAACTCCCCCCTCCCTGCACCCTCCCCCCTAGGGAGCGCGCTTCGCGCGCTCAGTAAGTGATTCACACGTTTCGCGTGCTCACTACCGCCCCACTAAAATGAAATCCTAGCTACGCCACTGTGGGAGCGAAACCCTGGTACCCCACCGCATCACACCCCTCTCCATGCTCATCCCTTTTATTTCATAGTGTCTTGGTCTGTATTATTATCATAAGTAATAAAGTATTTTGTGTAACGCTGGCATTTGTTTGAAACTTAAGAAGATTATTTGGGCTGCATGTTTTCATAATCATGTTTCCAAGTTTATGAAAAAATATCTTTTTCCGGTCGGTAGATTCATGACACGCTTATCCATAATAATACATGTCATCAAACATGTCATCAAACGTCGGAGCTTCCGCGCTTCGCGCGGGAGGGGGGAAATTCCCCCCTCCCTGCACCCTCCCCCCTGGGGAGCATGCTTTGCGCGCTCAGTAAGTGATTCACACGCTTCGCGTGCTCACTACCGCCCCACTAAAATGAAATCCTTTTGTTGGAAATGAGAAAAAATAAAAATTGAACTGAACTGAAGTTGGAATTTCCTTTTCAGGTTTTGCAGATTGCACATTTTTAAGTCGAAAAAAAAATGAAAAAGCTCCGTATCGTGAGGGGGGGGGGTACCCCGGCTCGGTCGCTATACTCCCTCAGGGTTGGTCGCTTCGCTCCTCGCAAAGATTGAGCCCCCCCAAATATTTTGGCTCATTACGCCACTGGGAACATCTGACCACTGGAAAGAGCTCTCACAAACAACAACAACAACAAAATTATCATCCAGGGCGACGCATGTCTCAAATTATGACTGAATTTTTTTTCTTACTTGTTTGTTATTGTATCTTTAATATTCTTACCAAAAACAATTTACCCAACTTTATCCAGAATGCAGGTTCACTTAGTGCGTTTAAGAGAAACATATCTTTTCCTCTTAATGTCCGCTTGTCAGCATTCATCCTTTTGTATATACGTTGTAATAAGTCAAGTTAATTTAATTTCTTTATGTTACCCTTACTATTGAAAATAAATTTGTATTTGTATCATTGTAACTGTTTTTTTTTTCTTCCTTTTTTAAAACGCTTAGTATCTCTTGTAACTAAATAATTGTGTTATTATTATTATTATTATCATTATTATTATTATTCTCAAATGAACGACACGACATAACTTGAAAAAAAAAACATTGCAAAAAACAAATAACTTTTTAATGAATGGTACATGTTTCGAAGTTGGCTCACTACATCATCAGCCTGAGATTGATTACCACGAGAATCATGCAACTGGCTTCAGATATTTTGTGAATTATATTTGATTTCAAGGGATATCCTGTGATTATTACAATCTGGGACTGTGAAAAAAACAGACTGGTCAAGGGGAATGGACATTACAAATGGACATCATAATTATCTGACCTTATTCACAAATATCACGTACCATTCATTAAAAAGTTATGTGTTTTTGTCATCTTTATTATCTGTAATATCAGATAAATCCATTTAACCAGTATTTGCCAGTTTCCACTCCCTTTAAAGGAATTTTTTTAAAGACGCTCAGTCGTGGGCTTTCATGGGGAATTTGACACCATGGGTGCTTACCCAGTAACAGGTGTTGTCCATCACTATGAGTTTTATGACTAACGGACCTTATGTAATGCTCTGTATATTCCACCCTTTGCCCCATATGGCAAAGTCATTATCTCACTTTCCCTGGCCCGAGAATGCCCGAAGCAGGCCGAAGAATGTTTATGGTGGGACAGCTTGTTTTGCTGTGCTCCAGAAATGTAGCTCTGTTACAGGTATTTCCAGTGCTTTTCACAAAGTCTGGTGTCAGTAAATTATGATCTACTCCCCATGAAAGCCCACGGCTGAATGTCTTTAAAGCACAACACATGCACATGTTGGTATCAATATGCAATAAAACATCAATGTAGACAAAATGCCTTGCTCAAGGGCATAAGTACCGTGCCGGGGATCGAACCCCTGACTTTTGTGTCTCCGTTCAAGCGCCTTAAACCACTCGACCACGGCACCTCTACTGGAGGAAACTGGCAAATATTGGTTAACGCCATCTACGTCTTCTTTTGGATAAATGCACCTAAACCTATGGGCCGGAATTCACAACAGTGGTTTATTTAAGTCAATGGTTTAAACCAGGTTTAAACCTGGTTTAAACCTGGTTTAAACCATGGACTAAATGGCACATCGTTGGTGAATCAGAAATGGATTTAAACCATGGGGAGGTTTAAACTATGGACTAAAAAAACACGAGGGGGTTTAAACCTGGTACTAAATTAAACCTCTTTTGTGAATTCCAGCAATGGAGCTCAGCGAGCGGGCATGCCGAGAATTAATGGCAGTAGTCCGACGTACGCGTAAGACGCACAAAGTTTGTGTATAGAGTGAATGGGGCGTACGGAAAAGAAGATGTAGATGGCGTCAAAGCCGTCAACCAATATTTGCCAGTTTCCACTCCCTTTAAGCAAAAATCAAGCGATGCACGTTTTTTTTTCAAAACTGTTTGGATATGCGGTATTGTGGTTAATGCTGGTAGAAGTAACTCAATAAAAACAAGTTTGTTTGTTTTCACATGGCCTTTCAAGCCAAAACAAATCGTTGCCATCGTCAGTATCTTTGTCACCTTTGTTATCTTATAAATTGTTGTGTTTAAATCGTTGATCAACGATTTAATATATTATGGTGTTATAAATTGCAAAATAAACTTTATAAAGCAGAAAACGGGACATTACTGTCATTATTATTATTATTATTATTATTATTATTATTATTATTATCATCATCATCATCATCATTCTTATTTCATTATTATTATTATTATTATTATTATAATCATCATCATTATTATTATTGTCATTATTGCTATATCATTATTATTATCATCATCATCATTATTATCATTATCTTTGTTACAATCATTATGACTGTCTATTGTTGTTGATAGATATCGACGAATGTTACCCAAGTCCCTGTCACAATGGAGCGACTTGTAACGACATGATAAACTTCTACACTTGTACCTGCACCATGGGATGGACTGGACCTAATTGTAATATGGGTAAAAATCCAATCATGATAGTTTACTCTATTTCTTTCAGACTTGAAATTTTTCTTTTTTCATAGAGTGAATCATGATTTGAAATTTTCTTTTAAAAATACGTAGAGAATGAGTCTTGTAAAATGTGACAGTGTAATAAAACAGAGGACTGAAATTGCCAGATCAGCCTTCATGAAAATGGAAAAGATATTACGTTGTAGGAAGATAAACTTTAAACTGAGATGAAGAATCTGGAAATGCTACGTCTGGAGTACTTTATTGTATGGAGTTGAAACATGGACTCCATGCAAAGAAACAGAGCAAAAATTGGAGGTTTTAGAAATGTGGTGTTAATTAGCAAAAAAGAAGTCCTGAACAGAGCAAACAAAGAAAGAGAACTGATTAACGCAGTACAGAAGAGAAAGTTAGTGTATGTTGGTCCTTTGATGAGAGAAGAAGGATTGCAGAAGATCCTGCTGGAAGGAATGGCAGAGGGTAAACGGGAAAGTGGTAGACAGCGAACTACTTGGTTTGATGATCACGATGATATCAAGAAATGGACTGGTCTTAACTATAGAGAGGTTAGAACAAGGGTTTATGACAGAAGGTGATGGAGGTGCATAGCCGCCAACCCCTTCCGAAAGGGATGGCACAAGATGATGAAATTTCTTATGAATTACCTTAATTTATGTCTTTACTGATGAAATTAAATAATAATGTGTGTATGCAAATGACCTCGGAAATTAAGTCCCAGAAACCCCTCCCAGCAGCTACACTAGAATACCTTCCCTAGAAAAAACGCCTGTACTACGATCCCCCCCCCCGCACATCCCCTCAACCTTCCTCACCCTCACACACACCCTCACACACACACACACACACCCTCTCCCACACGCGCGCGTGCATTAATCGGATTTGCTCCAAAGATTCTTTTTGTGCTATCTAGGTTATTACATCAAGGTAACGGGGCCAGGGTAGTGATTTCATGGGCTTTTGGTAGGTTACGTTAAGGTAGAGCGCATGAGGTCCAGGATTAAAATTCTGAATTTACCTTCTGTATCAAAATTACCACTGAGCAAATGTCGTCTGAACATGGCTTGAATCCCCTCCCTACACACACTGGATGAAACCATGACGACACTTTTTACTTGTTTTATGTTTACTTTACCTGTTGAATATCTTCTTCATCATCATTTTCCCTTCTCCTTCCTTTTCTCCTGCTTCTTCTTCATCTTTCCCTCCTATTTCTTCTTCTTTTTTTCTTCTTTTCTTCTTTCTCCTTCCTTTGCTCTTTTCTCCTTCATCTCCTTCGGCTCGATCATCACCATCTGCTTTTTTCTCCTTTTCCACTACATTTCCTTAACTTTCTACTTATTTTCTTCTTCTCCCCTTCTTTTTTCGTCTTATCTTTGTGGGAGCATTGTGGCATAGTGGTGAAGGTTCTTGCCTCTTTTACGAGAAGTCCTGGGTTCGATCCTTACCCGGTGCTTACATCCTTGGATAAGACGTTTTGTTCACATGTGTCCCTCTCGACCCAGGTGTACTAAATGGGTACCTGGCTTTGCTGGTCCTGTAGGAAGAGCAGTCGTAACACTGAAATGGCTGCCCTGGGTAAATAAACCCAATTGTTTGTTTAACACTGTTTAATGATTATTTATTCTGCTTCCTCTTCTTTGTCTTCATCTTCTTCACCATCATCTTCTTCTTGTCCTGGTTGTTTCTTCTGACTACAACAACAACAACAATAACAACTACTACTACTACTACTACTACTACTACTACTACTACTACTACTACCACCACCACCACCACCGCCGTCGCCGCCACCACCACCACCATTGCTTCTGTTTCTGCTTTTTTCTTCTTCAACTACTTCTTCTTCTTCCCAGATGTCAATGAATGCGCAGAAGACCACAACTGTAGTCAGAGATGCATCGACCAGGGGATGGGGATGGGATATACGTGTGCCTGTTATGAAGGCTATCACTTTCAACAAGATGGAACAACATGTGAAGGTATACCCCTGACATCGTTCTGTCAATACTTAAATTTTTAAATGTTCACAGTATTATTCCTCGAGTTTTCTTTGGGATATTTTGAGCACAATCTCATTGGATAGGGGAATAGGTTCAAAATCTCCGCATTAGTAATTATCTTTCAATTAGCAATTGTGAATTATCATTAGAACTTATTAGAAAGGAAAATGGCTCTTTGTGAAAAAAAAAAAAGAAAACAGGGCGCTCGGGATTAAAAACAGAGCATTTTTCATCGGTAAAAATGACATTTTGGGGTGCTTGAAAAAGGGGGTTAATGATCAGATGATACTCCCTGCCCCACCCCCCCCCCTCCCACGGGAGCACCGCCCCCTGAGTTATACCCTCCCTTTCATGTTCTTACAGACATTGATGAATGTGCTGTGATGGATGACTGCGATCAAGGATGCTCAAACACTGACGGTAGTTACATCTGTTCCTGCAATGAAGGATACACCCTCGATATCGACATGAGGACATGCAAAGGTAGGATTACAGAGCAAATGGGATGGCACAAAGGGCTTGGGGGCACAGAGGCACACTCACCCCGTCCAAACTCAGATGGCAAAGAGATTGTGTGTGTGTGTGGAGCAAGAAATCAGAAAGAAGGAGAGGTAGAAGTACAGAGAGATAGAGAACAAATTTAACAACAAAACAACAAAACAACAAAACAACAGCAAGAAGAGGTTAAAGGGCACTGTACATTCGCCACACCAGAGCTGCCAAATATAGTACAATAGATCTGATGATGGACTGTACTTTTAAAGAAGAAGAGATGACATTAAAAAGTATTATATGCGATAAGCCGAATGTTTCTTTTACATGTGTACCTAATAATAATAAGGCAAAAGCAAAAGCGAGTATGTATTTCTAACTGCATCCAATTTTGGCACTCAGAAAAAGGTCTCGTTGTTACACATAGTTGCATTTTTAGATGCAGACCTATAATGGCCAATAGGTCTGCTTTCATCTAAAGTTGATATCCCCTTTTCCTTCTGTTTTCACAGACATTGATGAATGTATGTCCAACCCATGTTTCCAAGGAGAATGCAACGATATGATCAACTCGTATTCCTGCACTTGCTCGCCCGGATGGTCGGGTTTCCATTGTAATGATGGTACGCATTTTATTCATCACACGTGGACTTACATGGGCAACCGAAAAAACATTTCGATTTTCTTTTTTTTTACCTGGACATGAAGACCTTAACTTTAAATATTGTTCTCGGTTCCACTCCACTTTATGATTTACAGTCTTACTATTCATTTGAATTCTATTTGCATTCAGCAATGCAGTGTGAGTTTTTATGACTATAAAGAGGTTACTAAAAGATTACACCGAAGTTTATTATTGCTATTATTATTATTACAATTATTGTTACTATAAGTAGTAGTAGTGGTAGTAGAGGTAGTGGTAGTCCTGGTAGTAGTAGTAGTAGTAGCAGTAGTAGTAGTAGTAGTATTCATGGTATTGGTGGTGGTGGTAATAGTAGGAGTAGTAGTAGTAGTAGTAGTAGTAGTAGTAGTAGTAGTAGTAGTAGTAGTAGTAGTATTAGTAGTGTAAACCTGATGATCTGGCTGCACAGTAAATGGAATACAAATGGATTTCATGTCACGCTACGTGATTTATATAGAATTCGGTCTTTTTAGGCCGTTCCAGAATGCCCAGTCCTTATGGAACGGTCTTTTCAGGCCGTTCCATAAGGACTGGGCATTTCATCAACCTACAGAATTCGAGCAAGCTCCCCAAATACCATGAATTCTACCTTGAACATCAGCAAATGATGTAAATATTAGTTATTGATTTATTTCAGTCTGTGAAAGAGAATTATAATGATCACAAGACTTTCGATAAAAGAAGATTCCTCACCCGAATTCATTCCCAGATCGCCTCTGATTGCAGGTAGGGTTACCACTGAAAATAAAAAAACACAAGAATTAGGGGTTTTATGATTCATGCCAATGTCTCACATGTCTCTTTTTTGTATAAACACAGATATAGATGAATGTGATTCTTCTCCGTGCTTTGAAGAAGGGACATGGGCTTGTTATAACATGGAGAATGCCTACTCTTGCCATTGTCATATGGGATGGCGTGGGACAAACTGTGAAGTTGGTAAGATGAAGTCATTACTAATGATTGAAATAAATATTCTGAGATGATGTTTGTGAAATACTGCCGTGCATATCACCCAAACAAATTAGTTAACACAATACAAGTAGATAATGATCGGCACCATTCATGTATAGTTAAGTTTGATTTGCATATAGACTCTTTTTCATTGTTGAAATTGCAACCAGAAAAAGATCTAGATAATATATTATTCAGTATTGCTTTCTGGAGTATTGATAAGATGATAAAAAAATTCCAAGGAACGACACAAGTTAAGAAGAAAGAATCGATCGCTTGTTGTACGTGTTCTTAAAAGAACTGAAGATACGCTTGGATATAAACAATGCTTTTGTTAAAATGGGAAAACATAAATTGTATAGGATTCCTAATGTCCTCCCTTTGTATATTTAAGTATTGAAAATTTGCATGGAAATTATTGTCATTTACTGTTAGTTTTAATTGATATAATTTGAGCAAATAAATACCTGAAAAGGTAAAACAGAGAAAAAAGTTTTCCATAACCTGTTCCACCGGGTAACACAAAGTGAATAGTGAGCAAAACAGACGGGGAGTGGTAGTGATAAGGGCCTGAAGCCCTGCCTCGGGAAACTGTGTGGTACTTTTCGTCCAATCTATTGAACATTTTGCTTGTATATTATTCTATTGCCCGGTAGAGTCTGTTTTATCCAGTAAAGTATGGTTCCTTTGAAATTTCATTTTAGCTTCGAACCTTCGCATGCAAAGCGGAGCAGATGGGAGGAAACATATGCCGCACCCCATATCCCCACTAGATACATTACTGTAGACCCCTGAAATCAGGCAAAACAAAATGTGCACTGAATTTCATCGCTAACGCAAAGACATAAAATTGTATTAGTGACGAAGGACGAAATGTTTGGTATGCTTTCTTTTCCAATCGTCTATGTAGATGTGGACGAATGTCAAGGAGGGCCACCATGCAACCAAACTTGCACCAACTCACCGGGTAGCTTTGTGTGTTCCTGCCTCCCAGGATATCGCCTAGGTGCAGATGGATTTTCATGCCAAGGTAACGTTGCTTCCCTTTAGTCCAGCAAAAGGCTATATGTCTCTTTGATCCAATAAAACATATCCCTTCCTTTAACAGTATTATTATTAGTAGCAGAGGGAAGTAGTAGTAGCAGTAGCAGCAGCAGCAGTAGTAGCAGTAGTAGCAGTAGTCATCATTATCACCATCATCATCATTAATAATTATCACCATTCTCTCATTCTATAACTTATACTGATATCAATACAGCAAAGTTATGTTACCTATACCTCTTTGAATTACCCACAGATGTTGATGAATGTTCTTCAAATCCCTGTCAAAATGGCGCCGAGTGTAGCAACCTTCTAAACGCCTTCTCTTGTGATTGTGGTCCAGGATGGACTGGCGTGATATGCAACATGGGTATGTTGTCTTTGGGAGTTACCATGGCTATGGTCTAAAAACTTTTAATATAATGCACGGGCCAGTCAATCCTGTGGAGATAGGAAACGAAATGAAGAAATCTTCATTAGAGCTCGAGAGAGACGGATTTCCTAAATTATTTTCCTCCACAAGAAATAAATACATAAATTTATAGACAAATAAATGAATGAATAAGTAAATAAATGAATAAATAAATAAATAATAAATGAATAAATGAATAAATAAATAAGTTGGTATATATATGTTTGGATTTGACACCCTCCCTCTTTCTGAAAATCCTGGATCTGTCACTGATCATCGAATTCGAAATAATGATATTAAATAGAACTGTTCTGCCAAACTTCTGCTCAAATACTGTACA
Source organism: Echinometra lucunter (assembly GCA_029962745.1). Lineage (NCBI taxonomy): Eukaryota > Metazoa > Echinodermata > Echinoidea > Camarodonta > Echinometridae > Echinometra > Echinometra lucunter. The sequence continues at coordinate 4,736,525 of CM057160.1, forward strand.
ATCATTGCAACCATTCCCTTTGTTTGTAATTTGTATTGAAGTACGGATATATTTTTCTTTTCTTGGCTAACCCGACAAGGTGGTGACTTCACCTTAATGGCATTATGTACCTGTAGCACACCCATTAGACAAAACAGATTTTATCATTTCTCGCAGATATTGACGAATGTGATTCTAGCCCATGTGCAAATGATGGAACTTGTGACAATCTTCCTAATGCATTCTCATGTAACTGCACGGAGGGATGGTCCGGCATCAATTGCGATGGTGGTATGTATTTAAATGTGAGGAAATGCATTTTAGTGTAAGTCATGTTTCAAACAATGCTAAATATCAGTTCGTACCGTTGCTTTTTACCATTTGTATTTCGAGACATATGTATTTCAATTCTTAAATACTATTCTTCATTCAAGCAGTAATAAGTGTTAGACTGATAACAGTATAATGTAATCATTCCTAGTAACACCTCCTTGATGAATGTAAATGTAATTATGGAGGGGGTTTTGTTTTCAGAAAAAAAAAAACTATATGAGCTAGCAACTGCATCAGTTTTTAAAAGCATTAAAAATGGAGGGATGTGTCTTGTATTTTAATATGTAAAAAATCTTCAAGCATTATATGATTAAAGAGAGAGAATACCGATTAAATTTCATATATTAATCTTCATTTCGCATGAATGCTAAGAGAAAGTAGGCTCGCATGCTTCCGTGCAGGTAACCAGTTGGTCGAAGGATTTGGGTCATAATATCTTGAAAAGCGGTTTTATGTACCAAAGGGACTACCTTATATGACCGCAGAAACCCTGGGAAAATAAATCAGAAAGTGAATGAATGAATAAATATTCGAAGGACTTGGTGTTTACCGACTTCCAAGATAATTCGAGACCTTCGGGTTTGAGACTCTTGCGCTACCAATCTTTCATTTTTCTTCTTCTTTCTTCTCCTTTTTCTTTTTCTTGTTTTTTTTTCTTTTTCTCCTTTTTCTTCTTCTTCTTCTTCTTCTTCTTCTTCTTTTCTTCTCCTTCTTATTCTTTGCAGGATACTGCGCTTCGAATCCGTGTCTTAATGGAGGTACCTGTATACCAGCTGAGCGGCGTTGTACGTGCACATCGATGTATGATGGAACAACCTGTGATATTTATCAAACACCAGACGGTAAATTATGTCTTCCAAGTTAGAAATAAATTTTCGATTAGTATCTAGGTCCTGTATACTCAGATGATATGTGATAAATGGATGTCTTGCTTGCTGTCATTTTTTATTTATATTTTATTTCACTTATATATTTTCCTCTCGGACAGAAACAACCTTAATTTCCCTTAACAAGAATGCTGTGTTTCATTTATAGGTTCATAACTTGCTGATGGGAAATCAAACCACATAGCAACCATCCTTTATTTGAAAACATGGCACGAATTTTATGTGCATTTAGGCAAATAAATTGAAACATTTCAATAACTCAAAATCTTTGATCGTTTTTTAAAAGATTATTTCATTTTTTGAAGGTCTGTCCCCTCTCTCCAGTTCATTTTTCTACCTTTTATTTTCCCGTTCTCATCTTCTGTGGTCTTTCCATGTTTTCATGTCATGTAAAATTGACTGACACCCCCGATATTCTTTAAGGTTATATATCATGTATATGGCTCAGTTTCGCCTGTGTTTCAATATACTTTAATCCTACTGTTTTTTTAATATCTTAAATCAACATTTAAAAGAATGACGGGCTGTTTAATATTCGATTCATCCTTACAAGGTGTGCCGAAAGTGACCCATTACCCCGGGAACAAAACTGCAGAAGTCTCGGAAAGGATTGTCTTGAATTGTCGATTCCTTAATGTCCAGCATTTTGACTGGTGGAAAGATGATAAGAAGATCCCCTTCACCCGGGATATCTCCGAATACGTCATCAGTGAGATGACTCCCCCTGATCAGGGATATTATAGATGTATTGGTATCCGAGAGAACCGGCCAAATGTTGAAAGCGAACGTGCTCTGCTTCGAATCAGAGGTTATGAAATGTTTTCTTCTTCTTCTTCTTCTTCTTCTTCTTCTTCTTCTTCTTCTTCTTCCTCCTCTTCTTGTCCTCCTCCTCCTCCTCCTCCTCCTTTTCCTTCACCTCCCCCTGCTCCTGCTCCTTCTCCTTCACCTCCTCTTCCCTGTGTTTCCCCTTCCTCCCCTGCCTCCTCTTCCTCCTCTTTTTCATGTAGGGTCTATGTTTCTTACCCGTAGGTATGGTAGGAAGATTATACAAAGGACATGAAAAAAGATATTGATAAAGATGATAAAGATAATCATGTTTACCCAGGGATGCCTCATCAGCCTCTGCGCTGTTCTTCCTGAGCTCCCTGCAAATTATCATTACCCCAGTTTTTGCTAGCTCCACATTTACACCTGGGCCGAGTGAGAGAACTGTAGGTAAAACATCTTGCCCAAGGATGTAAGCACCCAGCGAGGATCAAACCCAGGACATCTTGTATAAGAGTCAAGAGCCTCCACCAATAGACCACGGTGCTTCCACACTGTGGGAGCAGAAGTTCTATCAAAAACTCTTTTATTACGACATCTGCATGTTGCAACATTGGTTTGAAGCTTATTGCATTAAATGAAATGAGTATGACTAATTTGAATGCTGCAAAACCTTTTTAATGCATTTTTTCTGAACCAACAATTGTACACTCTTATTTCCACGGTGTCAAATTGACTCGGAAACGGCGTCAGCTGGGAGTCAACTCTATTCCGAGTTGAAGTGAATGATTCTGAATTAATTTGACTCTGTGTGGCATTAGCTAAGAATCGACTCAATTCCGAGTCAAAATAACTAGGTAAACGAGTCACTTTAACTCGGAATAGAGTTGACTCCCAGCTGACGCCGTTTCCGAGTCAATTTGACACCGTGGAAATAAGAGTGTAATTTTTAATACAGATATGTCTATATTTCATCTGACTTTCAAACTTGTGGGAGAATTCATGAATTTTCACGCCGATCCAGAATCAGCTGCTTACCAGACACTTGAGAGGGGTATTACGGATAAAGTAAGAAGAACAAAACGGTGGATAATTATGTGCAAACCAATGATGGTTATCAATTAAAATAATCCGTTTCTAAGAGTACACCCTAAGATCGATTTGGGGTGATTTTGATAAAGCCGTCTTGCTGCTTAAAACGGGTTTATTCATGTTTTCTAGGGGAAGCACGAAACGACTCTTTTTCATTTGACCGGTTTATCTTTTCATTTCCCTCATTAATGCATTCATCCTTTGAACTTGGAACTTAAGATAAGATATACATGAGATTTTTGATTTGATTTGAAAGATTCAGGATACCACTAAAAGCCTGTAAAAGTACCGTACTTGCTGTCATGCTTCTTTTTCTTTGTATCAAAATTGGCATGAAGTTCCAAGAAGTCTTTGGGGTGCTGCAAAACGAGACCGTAGCCCTTAAACAAGGAGCCATATACTTTCACGTCAATGAACTATTACCCCAAAATGGAGTGGTAGTTGATATGAGAGCTTACGTAGCGAACAGCGACATGACTCCTCAAGAAGAGTTGGACTTCATATGGAGCGGGTTGTCCTCCTTGACAAACTCTTCAGATGGGCTCTTTGACCCGTCTCTCCTGCTGGTAGAGAGCACAGGTAAGTCTTGCATATTACGATCACGTTACAAACCTAAACAAAATGATTGTTGAAGGTTCCTTTTTTTTTATCACAAAGTTAATTTTACTCATGATGTAAATAAAATGCCTATTAGTGCATGATTGCACATGGTGAAAGTAAAAAATCTGAAAACACCGAAAAGTTACGTAAATTATGAAAAATACTGAAAAGCAATCATAAATGTACAACCATGCAAGAACCGTAACTTAATGGAGATCGGGATAAGCCGTGTGCTACAATAACTGTGGCTTCATCGATCCTGCATTGACAAGTTTAAGCAAATAGATTCACATATTAAGATGATGTCATCATCTCTGTAATTCATTAACTCATTTTTGTAAATTAAATAATTTTCAATGCATGATCCTGGCCTGTGCAGTTGTAGCATGCTAAGACACACCGATTCATCGTTACTAGTATAATACTTACATTCATATGTTTTTCATTTTCAGTGATTTGTCCCCCCGTGTCTTGGTCCTCTCTGTATGGTACTGTCCAGTTTGCTTCAGGAGAACTTCACTCGTGGGATGACTCGAGCGGACAATGCCCGTGGTTTACCGTAAACAGTACGAAAACGAAATACGATATTCCAGTTATATCTTTATGCTTTGGTAATAAATAGGACTTTTTGAAGAAAAAAAAAAAGAAGAAGAAAATAGCATCATCAGCTTATGGAGAGTTGCTTAGTCATGTTAGTGCAGTTGATACTATAATTATGGTAGTGGTAGTAATAGTAATGATGATAATGATGAAAGTACTTACCTGTTGACTCGCCTTCCGTTATCGGGCGTTGAAAAAATTCTCCTTAAGGGAAAAGGCTCCCGTTTACGTCACCGCGTTCTGATATCGTGTCGAATTACGATCATCCTCAAACGCTTAAATACTGGAATTATCGACAACAAACAAAAATTCCTTCATGGGAATGGGTCCACTTTCATCATTTTAGAATTTACTATAGGCCTGCAGTATTCAGCTGTAGTTCCATTGGTACTTTGTCCTATGGAAGATATTCTGTAGACCATGTCACACCAACGGACGTAGGAATACAGAACCTTCAAGACACCCCTATATCGTACTTACTTTCAACTTTATTTTTGCACAACAAGCTGGAGAGCCAATAGCACGAGCCGTCTGCTCTGGTGACTACATTCTCCTTGTGCATGGGAACCTTCTGATAACTGTGGTGGGAATAAAACAGCTGATCAACTCTTGATCTATTTACAACAACAGGTCAGCTTGACTTTATCGTTAAGGTTGTTCTGCTCTTATGAAAATCTGTCTTTAACATACTCAAACAGACACCAAATACGTCTCCGGAACTTAACAATAAACATTTTAAAATTTAAGCATAGAAATCTGCAAAACGTAAAAATTAAGATGTTAGGGTAGGTTTTAGGTTTAGGTTAAGTATGGCGTCTGGTACATGCAGGGTGAAGTTGTTAGGAATTTAGTGCAGTTTTGACCGTAGAGAATTTGTCATGAAACAGTCATTGCAGGAACCTTTTTATCATTTTATAATCAGATATAAATGCTTGTCATTGTTCATGGATTTATTTATAGGCAATTGATGGAGACAATATCCAGCTTATTCTGTTGGAGTTGGACGTGATCACCAGGAACTCCATACATATTACTTCCGCCGGGATCACAGCTGCATGCGGCGTTATCCAGCAGATAGGAACTATAACTCAACCAACACAAGAGGTAAAAACAAAACATTATGAAATAACTTTTTGATTTTTTTCCCCATTGATTCTATAAAAGTAATAACCGTTCGGAGTATTTAGATGTAGAAATGGTCCAATGGTGCTTTAGAAGCTGCTTTCTAGATCTCATTCTAGAGTACTGAATAGCCGATTCCCTTAAGATATGACTCGAGTTAAAAAGTCATTGTCTACATTCAACAGTGTTCAAGCCGTGTGACAAGGGCAAGTACGCCTTTGCCCGATCATACTGTCACATATATTGCCTCCATGCAATACATATCATCTGGACAGAACATTTATTCACACTGGTGTGAGAGTCTGAAACAGTCTCCAAGACGATGTTGTTGGCAGGCCATCAAGTTCTGGCCTACAAAGTCAAATTTCTTGTATCGTAAATAATTTTTGATTAATATTGTCCTGAATTTTACTTCTTTTCTCGACATGCTAGAGATGCAGTGAGCCATACTAGGCCCTCTGGACTTCTTTTATATGTCTGGTCAGCTATTTACAGTTACATGATATACAAAAAAAGACTCTGCTAGGTATACGGAATCCACTGAAAAGGATCATTGTCGACATCGTGACATCATACTACTGTCAATGATTGCGTTGTTGAACTCCATCCAAGAGTTGAGATCTGTCAATAAGATTTTAAAGCAATAGCTGAATTTTTTTTTTTTGTATTTCTACTAGAATGCTGCCTTTACAGTTACATTGATATACAAAAAAAGACTCTGCTAGGTATACGGAATCCACTGAAAAGGATCATTGTCGACATCGTGACATCATACTACTGTCAATGATTGCCTTGTTGAACTCCATCCAAGAGTTGAGATCTGTCAATAAGATTTTAAAGCAATAGCTGAAAATTGTTTTTTTGTATTTCTACTAGAATGCTGCCTTTACAGTTACATTGATATACAAAAAAAGACTCTGCTAGGTATACGGAATCCACTGAAAAGGATCATTGTCGACATCGTGACATCATACTACTGTCAATGATTGCGTTGTTGAACTCCATCCAAGAGTTGAGATCTGTCAATAAGATTTTAAAACAATAGCTGAAAATTGTTTTTTTGTATTTCTACTAGAATGCTGCCTTGGTGGTCAACATCTTAAGTAATCTTGCAGTCTTAGATGAAAATGTTATCGAGGAGGCTGAGATGACGAATGGAGCCATCAGTGATGCTACTCTGGCTCTGGAAAACATCCTCCTCACCCTCAACGTGTCACAAGACATGGGCTTCCAACACGTGGCACCGAATGTCTTGGTACAGGTATCGAAATACCCCTCCCCTAATGTACAGGAGTGGATATCATGGGCGGGGGGGGGGGGGGGTCATGTTAGCAGTTACTTCTTTGGAGCGAAATCCACAACTCAAAATATAAGCATCCACTCGCAGAAGAGTTATTTAACCCTTAATTTGGAGTGGATGCAAAGGAAATGATTCCTTACATGACTCCTAAAACTAGTAGATTTGATGATAGTATAATAGCAATGAAGAAGAAGAAGGAGAAGAAGAAGAAGAAGAAAGTACGGAGGATCGAACCCAGGACCTCTATGAAGGACAAAGGCCTTCACCACTATATCACCAGTGCCCCCACTTTTCATTATGAGAGTTATCAGGAAAGAGGGGCCTTGGGCCGTGGGGTTCTCATGTCATAGTTTTTCAGGTACTTCCCATCGTGTGTGATGCTGTTTTTTCAGTGATTAAGTCAGTCAGCAATATCAAAACCATTATACTTCTTAATTTTTCCTCACTGTGTTCTGTCGGGGTTATGTTGTACATTTGTGTATTGTATTTGATTTCAGTAGTTTGCATTGGTGTGCAGTGAACATCTATTTTATGTGAACTTGCCATCGTGCAAATGTTTCATTATTGTCATCCAATAAAGATGCTTTTTTCTTTCTTCAAGTAAGAAATGTTTTGATCCACAATTATGCAAAGATTTGTCATTTTCTCAAAGATAATACACCTCCACATCGGTAGCAAAGACATCAAATTATAACCTTTCTCAATATTTCATATAGGCCATTAGCCTTCAGTCAAATGACATACGAGATGGGCTTGTCCTATCCGTCACCAGTGATGGTAGCACCAACCAAGCCTTTGACGGCACCAACGTTCAGATATCCAGCCAAAATCAAGGCAGCAGTGACAATGAAGATCATATCAAAGCGGCCATCTTAATTCCTCCCGAGGCCATCGACTTAGACAATATGGGGAATGCTGCGTTGACCGTCTACCGTGACGATTCATTCTTTATAACGAACGATGACCACCAAGCCGACGTCGTAGAAGACAGTGCGGGAGTCAGTGACCTTACAATCAATACCAACGTCATCGGAGCAAGTATCGGGTCGAATGGAACCAAACCCCTGAACGATAATGTGGTCACCATATTACTGGCACACAAACAAGTAATAAATTGATCATGCTGTTGTACTTCCCAATCTAAAAGATTCCTGTTACAATGTTTGACACTGAAATACTCGATTTAACAAAGGGTACCACTGAAACGTTCTATACAAGATACTTGTTAATACAAAATCTCCAACTAGGCCTATCCGTGTACTAAATCTCGAGCATCCCTTTACACAAGCTAAAGTGTGTGCACTGTGTTAATCTTAAGAGCCCGAGAGGTAAACCCTAATAAATAAAATAAGTAATAATGGCGGCTTCTTGAATAGCTCTCGGGTCCGTCACAAACATGCATGTAACGCTTACGACTCTTCTACATTTCCCCGGTCATAGCTAAGAGGCAAAATATGTAGTGCTCTAGCATATCGAGTCCCCATTTACACCTTGGTAGAGAGTGGCAAACGTGGATTGAAGTCTTGCCAAAATAACGTTAGTGACGGGCTGAGATTCGAACCTTCAACTCTTTGTATGAGCATAATGAGAGTCAAATGAATGAACCACTGTACTATGACACCTCCACTCAAAAATTCCTATAGTTGTAAATCATAATACTAAAACAATGGCTTCCGAGGAAGAGAAATGTGTTATCCTTGAAATCGTCATGCCATTGAAATGTACCAACTTTTGAAATGTAACAAGTTTGAAAATGTTGATATGTACAAAGTCTGAATAAGAATGATAAACAAAATCAAATGGGAAATTGTAGAAAATCTGAACAAAGAATTAAATCTCAAAGTGATTATACAATGGTAAAAAATATTTTGATATATGATCAAGAATGGAATTCTAAGAAGAATAACATTAAAAATTTGATGATTTTCAATCGAAATCAATGCATTTTGACTAATTTTCTCATAAAAAGTCAAGAGTTGACCAAAAAATTTGAGTAAGAGGTATGACGTCAAAGTGGGTACCCAGCTTCGCGCATTGCATTTGTGCTGCGCGCTAGACTGTACAATATCTATTATACTTTGCGCGCATTTTGCTAGAATTGCGCGACATGGTACCCACTAGAAACTGGGTCACAGCTGAGGGGTCAAAAATATCCTGAAATCTGACCACATTTGGGGGTTTCCTTGGCAACACGACTTCTAAAAAAATTTTAGGCGGATGTTTTTCTGCTAATAAAATCATGCTCTTTTAAATGAACTAACATTGTTTCAGCATTGGGTACCCCCTTTAAGTACTATGATAGTAACTTTAGGATTCACATCCTAGTAAATCGTAATTTTAAAACGCTGCTGCAAGAGGTAAAGGTTGTTTTCCTCTTGACCACTTCTTACAACCCAGCAAAATGCCACAGATCCACAGTGTGTTTTCTGGGACTACTCCATGACTGCTTGGTCAAGGGATGGCTGTCATATCGCCAATAGTACTGAGACTCATACAGAATGCAAGTGCAATCACCTGACCAATTTTGCAGTCCTCATGGTAAGAAAATGACCTCCATCTATCTCCATGCATAGTCACGGGAAATTGTTGCCAAAAATGCGTTGGGTCCTCTTTTGACAGTACATTAACGGGACTATTGTAATTTCACGTTAATGACTCTGTGTTGACTCATAAAGGAAAATGCACCAATTTATCCTGATACATTATTTCGAATAGAACTGCATCTGAGAAATGTTTATCGTCTAAGATTTTCATCATAACTATACAAATAAGGGTATGCATAGTCATGATGGGATGGATCAAAGGGAGAGTAATTCAGTTGATATCGAGCCTGACGATTAGGGTCATTGCTTGATTTGGAACCTTGCGGAGCAGTGTTACCCACTGCGTGTGGAATTCTAAAGAGTGTTTCATTATTTTTTTCCACTTTGGCCCATCCCTTGCTTCCACATTCAACGTTCTCCGTGATTTAAACAAAGCGATGATGTTTTCTTTGTCTTGTTTTTTTTTTTCTATTTCTGACATCGTCAGGACGTGAGTGGGAACAGGAGGCGATCTGAGAAAGTTGAGCGAGTCTTCAGAATCCTCAGCTTTATCGGGTGTACTCTTTCCATCATAGGACTAGTGCTGACACTGGTTGTGTACCTCACTGATGGGTAGGATGAAAGCTGCTTACCGTCTTAACAAACACTAATTGAATTCTTGGTGACTTGGTTGTTAAGAAGTGCTTATCGTGAAGCAGGCACCTTAAACTTCGATGCAATTTTAATCTTGATTCCCGTGATAGACTTTTCAGGCCTATATCATGTACATAAATATACAAAGGACGACCATGAATTAGAAATTCAGTGTAATTTGCATTTATCATATTTTTGTTTAGTATATTGGGTAAACAAGGCTAACTGTGTGTCGATTCATCTGGTCCATCAAAAGGGGTATACTTCTTAGTTCTTACCTAATTTGGATACGTCAGTTTTCTTTAAATATAGATGTTTTATTAAACTGTACTAACATTTCTCAAAGGTGTATTTATTTTTGTCGAAAACGTGGCACGTGTGACTTCTTACTTTCGTTTCCTGGCAGTTGTAAAAGAAATACCAACTCTCTGATCGCAAATGAATAAGGTAATTACCTTTTTTCCTTCATTAATCCATGCAATAGGAAACTTCGTCGTTCGCAGCCCATCCAGATCTTAATGTGTCTTTGCGGCACGCTCCTCTCTCTGTACATCTTCTTCGTCATCATGACCGCGCTAGACCAACATCGAGACGAAACAGAGGTCGACCCGGGTTCGTGTGGCTTCATCGCCGCCGTACTCCACTTCAGCGTGCTGTCGTCGGTGTCGTGGATGGGGATCGAAGGCATGAACATGTTCCTGATGATTGTCCGTGTCATGGACACCTATATTCCATTCTTCATGTTGAAGGCGTCAGTTATTGCGTGGGGTATGGCATTACGAAACTTTGATCGTACTCTCTGAACAAATAGGAGGGGAAATCCACTCGTAGAGGAATCGTTAGCGACCACTTCATTTTTCACAGGATCCTCAAAATAGTGGGATTACACTCTCAAATGAGTGATTAACCATTACTGTAGAATGGATTCAACTATAATTCTGATTAGATTGCATAGATTCCCTTCTGAAATCAGATGAATAATGAAGTGATATGAGAATTATTTGCATTAAGAGACATCCCCTCAAACGAACAAACAATAAACAGACACAGAAACAAACCAAAAAAATATATATATATATATATATTCATAGATATAATATTCTCTATTTATTATATTCTACGATTTGATATGATCAAAAGACCGAACTGTGTGCACGTCGTCTACGTCCATTGCGAGTCGGATTACCGTAAATGTATAACCCTAACAATGGTACACCTGTATATTTCATTTACATTATAGGATTGCCCGCAGTCGTGGTTATCTTAACAGGTGCTATCGCAAGAGACAACTATGCCAACTCAGACTAGTAAGTAATATCTCGATATTCCTAGTGGTGCTGGAAAAGTACTCGTCTGAATGCAGTGTTGACGGCTATTTGTAGCCGAACTTAAATTCCAGGTCACCCCCCCCCCCCATCTTCCACATTGCTACCACTGATGAATACTCAAAATGTTGTTCAATATTCATTGAATGTTATTTTCATTAATATGGCGAGTATTTCTTGGTATAATACCTTTTCACTAGTTTAAATCCATTCTCGCCATTTTACATGGAGTTCCTTAAGGTGAACTCAAAACAAAGCTTTTATGTTACTTCAAGTAAAGACTCAGTAATGAGTCCCCTGAGGAAAATAAAAAAAGAAATAGGGAGTTAATTCTCCTGACTCTTATGTAAACAATCCATTTTTTTGTACTTGCAAGCGAGCTAGTAACATTTTTATATTTGAGCAAATTGTAAGTTTTTCAGAATGGTACTTTCATTCTTGCAATTTTCAATCTCTCCCCCCTCCCCCCTTTTTTTATCATTGGCGTGGAACTGGGTGGGAAGGGAGGGGCTGCAGTCCCTCAGTACCCCATCAATACGGTCGTGTAAAGACTTTAAAGAAAGTCCGAAATGCTTTGTTTTCAAACAGCTGCTTCCTTCAGAAATGGCCACTTGTAGGCGGCCTCCTCGTCCCAATGGCCATTATTCTTCTGCATAACGTGGTCGTCTTCGTTGTCGTCATGCGTCGGCTCATGCTCATCGGCTCGGGAAGCGGGAAAGTCACCGACTTGAAACCGGAAGATTGCCGCGAGATCATGCGCCGTCTGAAGAACGCGGTCAGTATCCTTCTCCTTCTCGGCCTCACCTGGATCATAGGATACTTAACCGTAATCGAGCAACTGAACCTCGCGATCCACGTCGTATTCATCCTGCTCAACTCTCTCCAAGGTTTCTTTATCTTCGTCTTCTACGTTCTCCGACAGCCACGCAGCCGAGCGCGCTTAACGGAGCTGGTCCGCGGGTCGCTATGCTGCTCCCGTGGTTCGCACACAATCTCGAAGTCGGATCCCCTTAGCCTGAAGCAGACCAGCATGACAGGGACGCATAATCCTATCTCGAGCACGACTGATGAGTCTGCGTTGAGTAGATCCCAAGTGGATGCTTCACACGTCTCCGAGCAATGTTAATTGATTAATGCTATCACGGATAACACTGTCCAGTTTTGGCCACACTATATGCAAATATATACTAGTCTGTAGTCAGCAGTGGTCAAGTTGAATTCAATGCATTTTTAGTGATTTGCGTACTTCCGGTGTTAGTTTCATTATAATTATTTTGTTGTTGTTGTTTATTCATTTGCACAGGGGAGCGTTTCATGAAGAGTTTTGTCGGTGAAAATCACCGACAAATGTTATAAGCTACTGAAAATCCTCGGATCTGATTGGCTGAAAGCAAATTAGTCAGTGAAAATCACCGACAAAACTCTTCATGAAACGCTCCGCTGGAGTAGCCTGATTTGTTAAAGGGGGATGGTGGATGAGGGATGGGGGAGGGCTTGGCATATATTTACTCTTAACTTTTTAAGACATTCAGTTAAAATTTAAAAATAATTTTCTTTGCCTTTGGTAACAGTGGGACGGGTAAGACTGTGATATTACATAACAAGCAAGAGGGTAGTGGGAACATGGTATTGATTATGCTTTACATTATGTCTGTGTATATATCGCATAATTCGAAATGCAGTAAACTTTAAAAAATCATTTTGTTCCATCAATCCGAATGTGTATGGATATCATTATATGCAAGGTGATCAGAACAACAATAACTTTTCAATGCTAGATGATTTTAAAGATGCTGGCTTGTTTATTTTCGTACAGCTAATTTTGCAGTTCAATATTTTTGTGTATTTACTAAGTAAACAGATGTTAGTCTTCGTATATGCTATGGTATGACGGTAGGTTTGTCATGGTATCTTTATACTGAATACGTATCATTTTTGTTACTAGATAATTGTCATTCAATTTGCATAGATATTTAGACTGTTTTAACGTAGTATGCTTTGTGTATAGGTCTACAAGATATGTTAAATTGGTGCTGGTTCATCAGTTGCATACACATATTAGGAATATCAAGTATGACCATTATGTCTTTACTTTTAGATATTGTATATTGTTATATTTAGGCCTAGTAAGAAGAACAGTAGGGAAATGTCAGAGTAGTATGCATTTTGTCTCTTTATAAAGATTCGTGTTCGTAAGTAATGAATTGGTATATTTTGTTATCACAAGGAATAATACTTATAATACAACCAGACTCAATGTAAAAATCAACATGGAAAACGCTGTAAATTCGAAAGCACTTTATGAAAGTATTACATCTACTTTGAATATTTACTGAGTTTATTAAAAGTTGTGTACGGAAATGGTAAATGGCATAAAACTGAAAAAATACAAAATACATATTTGATATGATTTGCATGAAACCGCAAAATATCTCAAACATGGCCGTTGACAATCACAATACTTTACCACTCAAACTCAGAAGGAGTGTTATCATTTAGACCTTTCAACTTATCAGTAAATTAACTGAAATTTAAATAATTGGCAAGATGTCTTTCCATTTGATCATGGCAATTAATTACATTGGCCTATCAATTTTCTTATAACTAATATTGCTCTCAGCTGACTGCATAAGACACATTAGTGTAAAGCAAGGAAGTGAATATCTTGTTTATATTGTTACCAGTAAATTTATTTTAATTTTATTCTAATGCATGTTCATATTTCTGCTTCAGCAAATTGCTATTTGGATTAAATTGAATTGATCTTGGGAGCAAACCAGTGTTTTGAATATGAGTCATTGCCTATCATGCTCGGTCTCGATTAAAGACGCTAGGTCGTGGGCTTTCATGGGGAATTTGACACCATGGGTGCTTACCCAGTAACAGGTGTTGTCCATCAATGTGAGTTTTATGACCAACGGACCTTATGTAATGCTCTGTATACTTCACCCTTTCCCCATATGGCAGTCATTATCTCACTTTCCCTGGCCCGAGAATGCCCGAAGCAGGCCGAATAATGTTTGTGGTGGGACAGCTTGTTTTGCTGTGCTCCAGAAATGTAGCTCTATTACAGGTATTTTTCACAAAGTCTGGTGTCAGCAAATTATGATCCATTCCCATAAAGCCCACGAATAGCGTATTTAATTATCACTCTATATTGCCGCTGCAGAGACTGGAGTAGAGAGACAGAGAGTATGATAAAGAAGTAGACATGGTAGACAGAAGGAGAGAAAGAGAAAAGAGACGGAGATATAGATCAAGAGAGGGCGATGGAAAGAGAGATTAGTTGTAACAAAAGCGGGAAAGAGTGATTGAGAAGTGTGTGTGTGGGGGGGGGGTAATAGACATGGATGGAATAGCTCAAAGAAAAGAAAAGGAGAAAGAGTATCTGGATAAATAACTGCTACAATCTTAAACCCTAGAAAAAATACTGTACCTAATCATCACCCTAGGCATAAACCTAAGCATAAGCTAGAAAACAATTGGAACACTAACCTTATATCTTTGAAGAAATAAAGTCTGAGCATATTGCTTTGGGAAACGAAAATTAAAAACACGAGTTCGTAGATACAAACCCGAAAACTCTCGTCATTACCTACCAACGGCCTCAACCCCCCCCCCTTCACCCACCCATCCGCCCTCATATGGTCTGTTTATTGAACTGTTGAATATAATGGCAATTATTTCTAAGACGATTCAATTATTTCTTAGGGTGTCAAATTCGTCATCATTGTCGAACGAATCTTAGAAGACGATGTCGAAATCCGGTAGTGTCATGACGAACGGACCGGCGTCGCTGTCTTCCAGGTCAACCTTGCTGGTTGAAGATGACTTGTCATTGGTACCTGTTCACATGAAGCAGAAGGCAATCGATCAATTCATTGATTCACTTGACAGCATTAAAAAAGCAGGAAGGGCTGAATTTACAAGACACGCTGAAAAACTGTGAATACTGATTCAGTATTCATAGTTTTTAATTTAATGTTTAGTCTGTTCAGAACAGATCGGTAGATGCTGTGCTGGCTGTTAGTATAGAAACCAAAAGGAAAGACCCATATATAAGAGAGGCACAACCACCCCCTCCCCTCCCGCCCCATTTTGAAATATTCGACCAAATATTTTACAATGTTTTTTAAAAGACATGACCCCCCCCCCCAATGTATGAATTGAATAGCCACTACAATGAGCATCGGTCACACAGTTCCACAATGCCGATCCACGAACATGACGAAGTGGTAAATTTCCTGCCGTTCCACCAAGATAGCAGGAAGTTACAGTCACAGTCACAAAGCCAAAGATGCTCCCACACAGAAAGGGCCCACCAAGGCGGCTCCTTGGTTGAGTCCAAACACACGGGTAGCAACAGACGTGATCGAGGTAAAACTGAGACCCCATCAAAAGGAGCTACCTGAAAATTGTAATAAACCCTTGCATGTACGAGTAACTACTTCTCAATAATTTTCAGATAATGAGATTATAAAACACAAGAATAGTACCTACAGTAATCATTGTTTTTCTTATTTTTTTATTTTTTTTATATCTATAAATATTACAAATTGTAATGACAGAATTGCATGGCATTTTCACATTAAATGCACAGAAATAAGTATGTTTACCAATCTTACAATATTCATACTACCTTTCTAGAGGGAGCATTAAAACCTCAATTACAACATCTTTCCAGTCACAACTGGTATGATAAAAGAAAAGACATTTCCACTTACAAATTGACGTGTGAATACAGGCTTGGTTCTTCAAAGACGAATAGGCCATCTGACCGAGCTACACAGGTAGCCAAAGCTAAGACACAGGTCTTAACTCTCCAAAGACAAATAGGCAGAGTGTCAGTGCTGGTTACACCCAAAGTAAAACTCCTAACACTCCTAATTACACAGCTAAAGCGCATTTCCTCCCATTCAGAATCACTCAAGCTCTCTTACACTTTCTAGAGAGGCTCATTTGCATAACAAATCAAAATGTAGCTCCTCACTCTGCAGGTCCTGCAATAAAAGAACAAAATACCTATCTGCTACAGAGATAATGAATTACTGGGTTTTTGTAACAGTAAGAAAGGGGTTCACACATGACAATAAATTCTTCCCCTCCTTACTGAAAAAATAAACTTTTTCTTTTGAGAAAGCGAAACAAAAATCATCCTTGCTACTCTAATTTGGGAAGTTTACATCGCATTACCTACATCCGCCCTGCTGAGGAAATCGGCCCCTACATTCTCAGAGCTTTTTATGCTCTCTACTCGGAACCGATAGGGTTGAAGGGTCCGCTCCCAGCGCATGATTCTGGAGTTAATTTGTTTCACCCGATGGAGGTACATGAAGGCCTGATGATCCGTTTGAAGAATGAACTCACGATCGTACAAGTATGGCTCATGAAGACAATGGGATTGGATTAAAAGGGATACATAAACAGTATTTTCTTATTGTTGACTTTGTGTTCTGGCCCAAACCTGATAGTCGGTTTGACAATTTACAAACCTAGAAAAGTTTCCGTTGAAGTTTTTTCATCGATTTAGGTTCCTATGTAGTTTATGAACATTTTCAGCTTGGTTGCCCAAACAGCAACCTTGAGCAATTTGCATAATTTGCATAAATCTGTATGGATACAAGATATGCCACCCAAGATAGCTTACACAGAATATGTAAATTGAACTAATTGTGTGTGCGGTGATCTGATACGGAACTTTAATAGCGTTGTCAATCTTGTGAATTCAACCTTTGATGAAACGAAACGGGGTACACTGATGTGTGATACTTACTTAAAATAGGGGTTTGTAGGGATGTAGAATAGAGTTTAAACATATTTTTGCAATGACAGGTCAGGGTTTAGTACTGAAAATCAAGGAAATGTCAACTTCGTTATCTAAATGATTGAAAACTTGGTTTTACATTCATTAAGAGTGGTACTAACAGCGGTATAATATTCTTCGTTTATCTTTAAAAAAAGTTTACTGCAGCCATATTCTAGTCGGAATTAAGTAGCGTTCACGCACAGAATCACATATGAGTGGTTGAAAATATTTGGGCTCTAGCATTTTAACAAAACACAAAGTCTTATAATTAATTAGATACATAATATCATTCTGCAACAATCGTATCAAATTTTTAAAAAGGAAAAACATCTTTTTGAAATGTACAATTGAATTGGAAACGTACTTGTCTTGTTAGGGTGTTCAAATAACGTTGATTTAATCCATACGGCTAACATTACACGAAGAGGTACCCCCAAAGGAACTAAAACAATACAAGAAGGCTGCCAACCTGCTTGCGCACATTAAGACCGGTTCATTAGGGGCAGGCCTACTCTCATTCTAGGTGCAAAAGAGTACACTCATAGTTGTTTACAGATATCAAGTTGATATCAACATGATTCTTAATACAAAAACGTGATTTCTATTATTATAAAAATAACGCTGAAATAATTTCCATGTCCCACAAACCCTTAATTGGATGTGCATCCATATCTGATTGTGTATATTAAGGTTGTTTCGTTTCATCAAAGGTTGAATTCACAAGATTGACAACACTATTAAAGTTCCGTGTCACCGCACATACACAATTGGCACGTAGTTCAGTTTGAACGTTCTGTGTGAGTTGTCTTTGCGCTGTACAACCTATACGCATACAGATTTATGCAAATTATGCAAATTGCTCAAGGTTGCTGTTTGGGCAACCAAGCCGAAAATGTTCATAAACTAGATAGGAACCTAAATCAATGAAAAAACTTCAACAGAAAAAACTTTTCTAGGTTACACTGTTAGCTAAATAGGACTGTTCAACCGACTATGACACAAGTCGTGCAAGCAGAGACGTTGAACGGGGGTGGATAGGGTAGAAGCTTTTCTGATTATTTGTCTAGTAATGTTTTCCACATACCTTTAATAAATTGACTTTTTCGGGTCATTGTGCAGCGTTAAGATAATGCTTATGGCTATCGAGCCCGAACTAATACAATTGGTGCAGTTTGCGGAGTATTCATGAAAATGATAACATGAATGGATGCTATTTTTATCTCCTAACCCTTTGAAAATTTGTATGGAATCGTTTCGGAAGATGAATTTGAATAGAGCTATTTTGAAACGTGGTAGGGTACCTGCGTCCTAAACTATAGACTCTCGTGCAGCATACTTACTGTACACGTGACCATGCTCGATGGCATGTACTTTTCGTCTTAAACTTCCTTTTTGAGAGTTCTGTGACGTTTTCCCTGGCGACAATTCCAGCAGGGCTTTATTTTGTCGAAGACTAGAGAGATAACAATTACTTCTTAGTACAGTACTGCACATAGGAATAAAGACAGCACGATAACACATGTTCAGTAACTAAGTACAGTTTTATAACTTATGAGAAAACCTTATGAGTTTAGGGACGTAGTATCGGATATCATTGGAATCTCATTGTTCCTGTTTTTCGATTCTTTACTTTTAACTTCGTTAATGTGACATTCCGATGTTAAAAAAGGCTATCTACATACACGCTAAGAAATTTGGCTTTGTCTACCTTTGGCAATATGATATTATTAAGGATGATTCTTACATCATTAAAATAAGCATTTTTCCTGTTATGGAAAATCATATGGTTAAGCTTCTTAGCATTTACAGAAATTATTAGCTCTGAACCATTCACTTACATTGGGAAGACTGCTCTGTTCCACTTCCACGACTGCAAGAATCTATCGGGGTATTTTAATTTGGGAAGATGGCTGAGTTGGAGTTCCGTTTGGTAGTTATCATGTGGTTGGTCGCCCTACACCGTGTTCAAGATTGTAACGGGGAATCAAACAACTGTTCATGTTATTTTCATGCTGTACAATCAGAGGAGAAACGAGTGGGGCCTCGTCGTTGTTTTTTTTTTTTTTGTTCTTTCTTCCTTTCTTTTTCGTGAACAACATTCTGAATAATATAGAGTATATAATTATTCTCTTTTTGTGCATAGCTTAATTATGAGAATTATTACAGAGTTTTGTAATCATCTGCACTAACAAACTAACAAGTCTTCGAGGAAAATGAAAAGCCCAAATTTGTGGTATAAACTTTTACGTCCTGAAATAAGGGGGGGGGGTAAAATATCTGCTTGTTTTTACCCCAGAGGGGTAAAGTTTCACCCAACTCATTATAGAGCGTAAAGTGAAAATATGTAAGACAGGAGAGACAGACAGATAGACAGAGAGAGAGAGAGAGAGAGAGAGAGAGAGAAGGAGAGGCAGAAGAAGAATTGTACATACAGTTAAAGCTGTTTGAAACGGACATAATCATCCAAAAGATGAAGGCAAAGATAATTTTTCATTAATTTGAACAAGAAAATTTCCTCTTGTGCTGCCCTTGTATCCTGGTTGTCCCTCGGAAAAGCATACCAGAAGGAAAATATCGAAATTCCGAATTAATTCCATGTTTTGAGAACGATAAGGTGTATTTTTCAAAATATATGTTTTAGACCGTGACTGATCGGATGATTGTTTTGACATATCCAAAAATGTTACTGTCATGACGCGGGGGTGGGGTGGGGATGGGCGAGAGTTAGGCCTTGGGTAAGTGCACAACAACCAAAACGATTTGGTTCAGATACTCAAATGCGAGGAGGAATCGTGCACTCGTTTCAGAGATCGGGACTGTAGATACAAGATCAGAGAGCATTGCATGTTCTTCTCGTGGACAGACGATCGGAGTCGAGTAATAGTTAAGGTAATATACATTCTTTATTATTTCATTATTTTATGGGATGAATCTGGTGGTCTTGCAAAGTTGATATATATTTTACCAAACTGTAGCAGTGGTTTCGTTTATAGAGGACGACGCGAAAACGGTTGTACGACACAAATTACTGCAACTTTTCATACTTCGCATCAAATCGTACTCTAACCGAAATGCAAACTTTAACCTAAAACTCTCGGCCAACCATAATCCCAACATTAATCTAAAACGTGATCTTAACCCTAATGCTAACTCTGTATGTTTTATGGAATGAAGTCCGGAGGAATCGTGGTGGTATAGGGAGTGTTGGAACATCCATAAAGACGTCTGTAATTGACTTTCGTGGCGAAGGGGGGGGGGGAATGTTGTTAGTTCCTCGCTATCACACATCTGATTTTAAAATAAATGTTTCATCGAAAGAGCATACGTCTTATTTTTCATGAATTGGTATGAAATATATAAGGATATCAGTTCCGTAAGTCACACAATTCAAATAGCTAAAATGTATATTTTCTTTCTTTTTCTTTTTCTTTTTCTTATTCATTTTTATCTGAAATTGTGTGTTCGTGTGTGTGTGTGTGGGGGGGGGGGGGGACTTAAATTGTAAAACTTAATATTCGTATTGCTAATAAGCTCACAAAAACAAAACATTCCAAGGGCTTCGGGGGCTCCGTCCCTCGATCCCGCCTGTGTGGGTGTTTAACCCTCCCCCCCCCCCCAAAAAAAAAAAAAAAAAAAAAAAAAACCGCTCCGCAGCCCCTGTATCCCAAGTTGACTGAGTATCTTGTGTTTGATTGGAAGAATAACCATAACCATATCAAATTAGATCGATTTCCTGCAGAACGGATGAAAGCCAATAAATTATCACTCAATCCCGATAAAACAAACTATATGCTCTTTAGTAATATTATCAATGAACTTCCGGGAAAGTTACTTTTAAAAATGCTAATGTTCAAAGAGTCTTAAGTACTAAATTTCTGGGGTAACTATTGACAAAAAATCTTTCCTAAAAGGAACAAATATATAACAATTATTTGTAAAGTCATTTCAAGAAATATTGGTATTATAACCAAAGTAAAATTTTACTTCCCGACTCATATACTATTTCATTTGTATTCAACATTGAGCCTGCCACATTTAAACTATGGTATAATAGCATGGGGAATTGTGCTGACTATCACCTTAACAGAATTTTACTACTTCAGAAAAAAAGTTTTGCACATCATTTGTCATTCCGATTTTCTGTCGCACACTGATGCACTTTTTTTTTATAAACATATATCCTTAAGATAGGTGACTTGTATATAGTTACAATCTCGGAAAGCTTATGTACAATTTAAATAGAAATGAACTGCCAAATGTTTTTTATACAATGTTTACGAAGAATGTCAATACTAGGTCTGCCGGGCTTTTTCACCTACCAAGAACAACCTTAGAATAAAACATTTATTTAACTGGTTAAAACTTTGGAACTCTATTTCAGATTCACTTCGAAATAAACCCGCACATTTTAGTTTTAGTAGAGAGTTAAAAAAATTCTTATCCAAAAATATAAATCTCAAAGTGCCAGAATTTAGGATGACCTCCAGCAGGATGTAAAGGATGACCTCTGTTCAAACTTTCCTTTTTTTTCTCTTTCTCTTTTGCTCTCCTCTCTCTCTCTCCCTCTCTTTCCCTCTCTCTCTCCCCCTCTCTCTCTCTTTCCTTCCATTGCCTACCTTAATTGTGCAGCTTTGTCTTGTCTCTCATTGTTTTGTCTTGTTTTGTGGGGTTTTGTCTTTGTCTTGTCCTGTCCAGCTTTTTTTTTCCCATCATGTTTACTTTTGTTTACCCGATTTTGTATATTGTATAACGGATATCATGTTTTGTTATTCATATACATATCCATATATCCTATACATGTTTGTATAAGCATATTAGAGTTTGTATACGTGAAAGAGGCATTATTAGTTTTGTTTTTTAATGTATCTCAGTTCAATTACGGTTTAACTTCCTCTAATGAAAATTATCATATTGATTTTATATTAATTCCAGGGAACCCACAAAAACAAGCTGTGCTTTCCAGTGGGTTCCCTTTTTCATTTCTGAATTTTGTATTTTGCTTTACATTGTAAATTTCGATGATATGGAAATCAAAATAAAATATCAATCAATCAATCAAAAATCAGTCAATCAATCAATCAAACAAACTTGTTCCAATGTGCGTCCGTGTTCACTGTGTTCATTCAATTTCTAAAAATATTTACCTATTTTTTTAGTCCAAGTTCAAATGTAAGATACTTGATATGTTTCGGAGAAGGAATCGAGGTCTTATGAATTCAGTGTTAGCTTTGTTTTCCTTTCTTTAATCAGTATGAAATTCATACCAGTGCAATTGCTACTACAATATTTCTAGCAGAGGAGTTTCATTTAAACTGACCTTAAAAATTTAAGTACTTTCATTTAAGTACTTGCATTTAATTTGGATCCGAATATATCGCAATCTATATATTGCTTTTTATCACAGTATAGTGCTCCCTATTAGCAGGTACATGTATCCCAAAAGATGGGACTATTTTCATCCCCAACAGTGCTTTCATAAAAAGATCGTACATTCTGGAATACAACGCGAATCATGTATACAAAGGAAATACTTCTGATTGAGTGGCACTTCGTCCCAAAATAGAATTTGGCAAAGCCATTATTTCACGAACGTATGTAACAAAGAACCAATCATTCATGCTGTTTTTGTGAGAGAAATATGCCCCGGGGGAAAATCACTGTTAATTAACAGAGCATTAGTCATGACAATAGTCATGATTATGGGATTCTCGTCCTCGACAAACATAACAAAGATCTGTTATTGAAATCTTTGAATTGCTTAGCGTGATAGCTTTGTTGTAAAGTGTTAACGAGTCTGATTATGAAAAGAGCGCTTCCTCGCCAAAGAGCCTCGATCTTGCTGCTGGGCTCTCATGAGCTCCATGAGCGCCCACAACTTCAACTCTTAGCGTGCGTATGAAATTCAGATATTTTGTTTCCAATGCCACATGAAGCGCAACAAAAGAGAGGCCCATAATTCATAGGGAGATGATGAGATCTTTTGTTAAAGTCTGCATTATGCACTTTGATATGCTGTCCCTTTTCGCAAGAAGTAAGCCCTCGGACACATACGAAAAACACCCGTACATAATCGATCTTTTGTTTGTATTCACTGATTTTGCTTTGCTTTGCTTTCTTTTTTTTTTTGGGGGGGGGGGATGGTTGGGTTTTTTCTTTTGCTTTTTTTGTGCTTGAGTTGTTTTGCTTTGCTTTGTTTTTATTCTGTTTCTGGCTGTAGTTTTTTTGTTTTTTTTTTTTGGGGGGGGGGTGTCTGTTTCATATTTTGTCTTTGTTTCGTTCGTGTTCTGCTTTGGTTTTATTTTGTTTCAGTATTTTCTAATTTTTCCGATTTGAAAAAAAAAAAGGCCTCACGTTATTTTGGGATGCTTCACTGTAACCAGGTAAAGCTATTGAGTGATTCATTTCTTTTCCAAATTAAAGGCACTGGCTAACTTTGTGAGCAGCTGATTTAAAAAATTCTCAAACTAAGATGAAACATGTGTATGAGTTACTTGTATTTGTACTCAAAAACCCTAAAACCAACCATAATTTGGAATGAAAAACTGTAAGTTAGACGCAAACCGCGATTTTATTTTTATTTTTCGTCTCAGAGACAATAAATAAGAGGACCGTTTTGCTCGAATTAAAAAATACCGTTATCTGCCTCCCGGCGCGTGATGCGCCAATACACACAGTACGGTCCGGTGAGCCATGCGCGCATGCGCACTCCTTTCGTCTAGTCTGTGCAACCGACCCTCGTATATTTTTCAAACATTGGTTTACATTTCTAATATTTAAAATACTTTCTGTGGCTATTATACTTTGAAACTTTCAGACTGGTATTTTTACACTATAACCCATATGTTCATCCCATTTTCAAGTAACACAATTAGATTTTTGTTTCAATCATAACAATGTTAACCAATGTCTTAAATGAAGAACTGGGGACACTTCATGATATGTTCTCCTTTCAAACCCGCAGGGGGCACCCCCTCCCCGATTTCACTGAAATGATGACATTTAGGTTTGTAGACATACACTATGAACATGTCGGACAAAGAAAGCGGACAAAATAAACAACCTCTCATTCTATACCCTGCACAATGGTTCTGGTAGTCAAAAGAACATCTCTTCACTGCTATTGTCTAAAATATGTGGAGCAGGTGTCCATGCATATTCACCTGGAACTACATGATTAAACATAATAGCTGTGAAGGGATTTGCTTTTGACTACCAGAACCATTGTGCAGGGTAGAATGAGAGGTTGTTTATTTTGTCCGCTTTCTTTGTCCGCCATGTTCATAGTGTATGTTTAATCATGCAGTTCCAGGTGAATATGCTTGTGACACCTGTTCCACACATTTTAGACAATAGCAGTGAAGGGATGTTCTTTTCACTACCAGAACCATCTTGAAGGGTAGAATGAGGGGTTGTTTATTTTGTCCGCTTTCTTTGTCCGTCGTGTTCATAGTGATAATGGTCTTTTGAAAGTACGACTGTGTCAACACAGTACGCCCATGTCAACAAATCTGATTATCACTATTCTTTTCAATTTAGCAATGATCGGATTTCATGACAAAGAGTGGATTTAACAAAAAAGTTTTTGCTTGTTGTCAAGTTTGAATTGAGTTATCAAAATGTCAGATACTGTTCAGCTAAGGAAACGACTATCCTCTGAAGTAAAATCAGCCTACAGAACTGTTAATATAGCTTTATATCACGACTAATGGGTTATGATGTAGAGAAGTAAACGTCAACATACTTCCATCAAGGGCAAATGTTTAAACTCATAAGGATCACCCTAAAATTACGTCAATAACAACTAAACATATTAAAGTAGTGGCTTTAACTTATGTAAAGACACCATTTTGAAGTATAGTTGTGCCGAAAATTATTCATACTCCTTGAAAAATTCTTCCATGAACAGAGATATTTTTTGCATCTAAAAAAATGAAAGGGGAACTGGAGTTATCTGCACATCTCTTGAATACCTGTAGTTGTGATCCAAAAATAAGTAATATTTCCAGTTTCTCCTCATTGGTAATACTGATGGTAATACTGAGTTATGCAAATTTAGTGCTGTTAATTATTCACACCCTTGACATTGCTTGATGGTTTATTGATGATTTATTGATTTTGATCAATATGAACCCAGTTCTTTGCGAGTAAAGCTTGTAACCTTTATTCACACTGTCACAAGGCTTCAGGAGGTCTCTCTATGCTGCAGGGCCCAATTTTATAACACTTGTTATCAATAACAAGTTGCAATAACTGTTATAAGCTACTGAAATCCTTGTATCTGATTGGCTGAGAGCAAATTTGTCATAGAAATGTGGGACTTGTTACAAGTTTTATGAAACGGGACCTTGGTATGCAATTGCTCGAGGATGTTACGCAGACATGCCTTCACATGGTCTTTTGCATTTTTTTTTTCGTTTTATCCCATATCTATCGTCTATTCCTCTCCTATTTCCAATCATTTGTCCTAGTTTCCTCGTAATGAGATCGGTTCCTCTGAGCCTTCTTCCACCCCTGGTGGTGGTGACTCTGGTAGTGGTATCACTGACCACGCCCACCCAGGGTCAAAGTTCGTGCTCTTCTGGTGCCTCGTAAGTATAAATATTTCAAGTTCAAGTCCAAAGTTAATTTCACATCTCTTTTTAAAAAATGACAAACATACGTTTCAGACAATAGAACACAAATACATATTAAGGTTTAGCCAGATAAAGGGAACGCGGCTATAATTCCAATAACATGATCGCAAACGACTTGCTTTTCTTGTTTTGTTGATGTTGTTTTTTCTTGTTGTTGGGTTTTTTTTTTTTTAGTATTTGCGATAGTCTTCTGTAACCGTTTAAATGTTCTTTGAAACGATTGGCGAAAAGTTTAAAATCAATCAGCTAAAGGGGGATTTCATTATCCCATAATGCTGGGATTTCTGATGGCTAATTTTTCAAAATTAATTTCTCTCATCTCTTTTGTATACCCAACGGATCTTGGTAATCTATTAAAAGCTCGACCTGAAACATCTATAAACAATAAAGCTTACACTCTGCTCAAAAAAAATTGTTAACATAACTGAAACACTAAGATAAAGCAAAGTGAATTAGGAAAAAAATCGCCCAAATTTATCATTTAAAAAGTATCTCCCCCTTTTTGTCATCCAATGAAGTTCATATGAAGCCTCGGTGTCTTTCAGTCAGGCATACTCTCAAAGGTACACAACACGTTGCTGTTTGTTTGGTTGGTGTCGCTGTACAAGATACAGGTATCATTTACCACTAGACTTACTACTTCTAATATGTTTCTACCTCATTATTTTCTCTATTTTTGTCTCTACTGCGCCCCCCACCCCCCCCCCCGTGTCCCTGTTACAAAACCACTGTGTGTGTATGAGGGCTTGGGTGCCATCCTCTCTAACAATGAATCTCGGTATTATTATTCAGCAGAAAGGGTATTATTTCAAGTATCCCAAAGCATTATGTTATAAAATAGGCGGGGGGGGGGGGGTGGGTTGAGGCTCCCCTTGCAAACCAACCCTTTGATATAAAAACAGGGAGTATTCATCAGTCAAGTATTAAAAAATGACCTTTCATTTAAATTTCATTGTTTGTTTTTTTGTTTCAATAATATACCAATTTTACTTTTGGCACATTTAGCTCTGACATTTTTATCACTGATATTACTGATATTTTATCCGAATGTGAGTCCCAAACGAGGTGATCCTTAAAAGGCCTCCTAATATATTTAGATTTTCATTTTTGTACATCAAGAAAGCAGGATATCAAGGAGTATATCAAATTTTGTGAACGATTTTATGGTTTGAAGAACCCGCTATCGAGTGGCTTATACGACTGAAACAAGATGCTGTGCAGGGTTTCAAGAATCAGGCTCAGAATGTGTCGGTAAGCCAGAGGACGATTTCAATAGAATACTTGTGGCGTTACTTTATGTTTTTTTTATCATGAAAATGTAGCAAAATATACTTGAAGAGAATGATAAAAAGCATAATGATAATAATTGTGATAACAATAATAATGATATGAATAATAATAATAATAAAAATAAAAAATGATGATGATAACAATAATGATGATCATGATGATAATGATATTTTTCAGTAATTATTATTCACACATGAGCAGTAGAATAGTACATGATTACGAAGACCCATAATATTTAATAAAAAATAAAATACATTATCAGATAATGAGAGAAGAAATGTTTTTCTTTGAAATGGGACTAAAACCATGAAAACAGGGGAATCTTAAACCTTCAGATTTTTCTACTAATTCAGGAATGACGATTATTCTCGCATACTTTTCATGGGTATGAGTCGTGTAATTCTTATGCGAAGTGTATCAGATTCTGTGTTTATTATACTTTTTGTTCCTTTTAAGCGGAGAATGAGTGAAACGATTAAACGATCATCAGCAACAAGAACGTTTGAAAAAAGAAACCCATTATTCGCGACTAGGCTTCAGATCCTCCACAAAGACAATACACATAATGATTTAAACGAAGTATTTTTAGTCATTGGTTTAGAATAAAATTTTATATTTCATTTCCTTTAAACTATAAAAAATGTTTTCATGCATACATGCAAGACAATTATTTTAAATACTAACATGTATCCGTCTGGGTTACATCGCTTTAAAAAGGCGTTGTAACTCGGGAAAAACGCGTGATGATTTCATTTTGAAACGGACTGATTCAGCATTGTCATTGATTACCATAAACATTATTATGAGTTTTCTGTGAAATAATTGCAATGCGGAATGGGGAATAAGCGAATGTTTGTGTCAATTTTCAGATAATTGTTTTTCATGATTTCATTTCCATATCTTATTTCATTTTCCTAGAAATTGACGAATGCGTATCTAACCCCTGTAA
Organism: Echinometra lucunter; assembly: GCA_029962745.1. NCBI lineage: Eukaryota > Metazoa > Echinodermata > Echinoidea > Camarodonta > Echinometridae > Echinometra > Echinometra lucunter. The sequence goes on from CM057160.1 coordinate 4,764,382, forward strand.
GAACGGTGCATCATGTTCGGATTATGTTAATAGATACGAATGCTCATGTCCCAGCGGATGGTATGGATCAAGGTGTTTGTATGGTACGTATGCTACTTATGTACAATTATGCCTAACTCGAATAGAGTATTGGAGATTTCGAACAACTGGCAGAAAGGGGGTCCGTTCGCTAGTCATAAGGACTGCTCTTCATAAGCACCGCTAGTCATAATAGAGAAAAGGCTCATTATTCACAAAGTTCAATATTCATAAGGGTCGCTATTCGTAAAAACAGAAGAGGGTCGCTATTCATAACACGATAAAAAGGGCTTCTATTCATAATAGGAGAAAAGGGTCATTATTCGTTAGGTTCAATATTCATAAGGTTCGCTATTCATAAACGGAGAAGAGGGTCGTTAGTCACAATTGACGAAGAGGGTCGCTATTCATAAGCGGAGAAGAGGGTCGCTAGTCATAATAGCAGAAAAATGCCACTGTTCATAATGGGAAAAGAGGGTCGCTATTCATAATCGACGAAGAGGGTCGCTTTTCAGAAGCGGAGTAGAGGGTCGCTAGTCATAATTGACGAAGAGGGTCGCTAGTCATAATCAGAGAAGAGGGTTCGCTAGGTAAAATGGGAGAAGAGGGTCGTTACTCATAATGGGAGAAGAGGGTCGCTATTCATAAATAATTATAAGAGAAATGGCAACAACACCACCACCACCAAAAAATAATAAAATTAATACATGAAGTAACAATAATGATCATAACAATGATAATAATATCAATAATGCTAATGCTCCCTTCAGTATGTGGACCCCCCTCCCCCCCCCCCCCCCCCCCCCCCCCCCGCGCACACACAAAGATTAAAGATTCCGATCCTCCGCGCTCGGTTTCTCAACTCTTGTTGGAGACCGTAACCCATAGCCATTAAGTTCCAACAATCGTCGAGTTGGGGCGGGGTCTCGTAGTGCTTATCGTTGTCCCGTGAACTTTAAGAATTCTTTTTTTTTTTGAGGGGGGGGGGGTGGGGTGGGGGATATCTAGTCCTCTAGCATTATTATCATAATAGGAACGATTATAGTTATTTCATTATTTAATTATAACGGTTAAAGGGATCCATGTGAGATTATGACAAATGTGATTTGATATGATAGGACACTGGTGTAAATCCTGGGGGGTGGAAGTATATACCCCCCTTGCTTTTCGAGAGTGGGATGATGTGTAAAAATATACTCCCACTTTAAAAAAAAAACCAAACGATATAGTTGAAGGAGAGGGAAATAGGAAGGAAAATACAGGAAACATCTGGAAACTCTCGCTCGCTTTTCTCCTTCTTATTTTTCAGTATCTAACAGTGACATTCTTAAAAAATGGAATAGGTTTTCTCCATTTAATGTTTATGCAATTCTTCTACCCTGAAATATCAATATACATGCAACTACAAAATTTCGAGCGGCAAGTTGACCAACTTGACCTGAAATGGATGAAGTTTCAGGAGATAACGGCATGTGATTATTAGCCTTTTCCTGTATCATATCCCCTGTGAGATGTTGATAATTTGTACGTTACTAAAATCACGAGCAGGGAGTAGCAATACATTTGAACCTGATCTCGGTATTTTAAAAATCAATTTTCGCTGGCTCATAAAATCTAGAAAGAGTTTTCTTCGATCAGCAATCGCTCCAATTCTAGCAGCAGATGCCCAGATAACACAAAGAATGTCGGCAAAAAAGAGAGAGAGAGAAGGGAAAGGGAAGAGGAAGGAGGGGAAAAGAAAAGACAAGTAAGGTGCCCAAACAGAGTCATATTCGGCTTATTTATGTATTTTGATGACGAAATAATACCGGTACCACGAAAGAGAGTGTATATTTTTCCTCGCTCGCTGTGCTCACTCGTATAATATTTAGATACAAAATGTTTTCGGAAAGCGAACACATTCGGCAAGTGAGGTGACCAAATATATAATTTAGATATCTTTAGGCATCATGTATTTTCATGAAGAATTATCACTTCTACCATGAAAAAGAGTATATATATATATATATATATATATATATATTTCCTCGCTCGCTGCGCTCGCTCATATGAAAGTCACCAAATCTGGTTGAAATTTAATGAAATGTGTAGGAAAGACGAAGGAAAATAGATAGAGGCACACACTTGAACATATACGGTTGAGTTTATAGACATTGGTCGTCGGTAATCGATGGCATTGTTTGTCGGCCCCAACAACACCCCCCCCCCCCTTCCCCGCACACACACACACACACACACACACACACACACACACTGAAAAAGGTCTAGAGACGCCCCTGATCATAAGAATGTCATAAGAATTTTGCAGCGAGAAGCAGTACATTATAAAGTCATATTTTTCCTTGCTCGCTTCGCTCACATATAATATATAGACGAAGAATATTGTTGGGAAGGCAAATGAATTAGGCATGCAAAGAGGTGACCGAATATATTTAAGATAATGTTATAGGCATGCGGTGTAATTTAATGACGAAATGATATATCGAAACAGTGTGTTTTCTCTCGTAATATTTAGAAACAGAGTGGTTTTGGACAGCAAACAATTGGACCAGCGAAGTACATCATAACTTGGTAGGCCTAGTAAGGTGACCAAATAAACCATTTAAATATCTTATAGGCCAAGAGTGTATTTTGATTATATAAAATATATTCATATTTTTTATAGCAAGAAGTAGTTATTTTAGGCTCGCTCGCTTCGCTCATTTAAAAGTGTGTTAAAGAGAATATATGGTATTTTCCTTTCCGTGTTTATCTTCTGTTAGTTTTTTTCTTTCAAAAAAATACTCCTTTTCCACTGATCAGTACCATTTCAAAGACTTTCAAAGACTCTCCGCCGCCCTTATGCCCCCATTAATAAATATAAAGACACCTGAATTTATCTTTTTGGTTGTCAGCACATTTTTGGACTGTGCCCCTCCCCACCCCCGAATACAAAAATGGAAAAACGGATTCTTGACGCCCATGCACCCACTTATGCATGTACAGATGTGAGATATATATATATATATAAAAAAAGGTGTGTGGGGGGGGGGTGTCTACTGCGTCCACGATAGCATCAAATAACGAGATGCTAAATTCAGTGAAGAGAGGAGAAATCGGCTTCCTTAAAGCGTTCTTGAATGCTCAAACATCGTTCAGCACTAGCCCTTCTCAAATTAATGCAGATATTTCAACGTTTTTCTTATATTAACGAAGTCCTTTGTCTATTGATCAAAAACTAATTTGCGTGGTCTGAAATTGCTTGGTATTTGTAGGAATTTGGATTTGTATGTTTTTACAATTTTTTTTCCTTTCTTCACAACAAAATTAGAAATAACCTTTAAACATTTCATACAAAAATCGTAGATAATTGGCATGAACCTGTATGATGTCACATTCCATCATATTTACGGGTAAATCATCACATAAAATAATCTAAATTAGGTAGATTTTCTCACTTTATATAAAAAATGTATGATTTTTCTTCCTAAAGACAATCACAAATACTTCTCCTATATTCATATGCTCTGATTAATTAGTTCACTACAGAGTATCGAGAGAAAAAAAGAATGTATACTTCGACTCAAGTCTAGAGAGGAAAATTAGTAAGTTAAAAGGAAATGATAAGGAAAGGCTGACCAAAAAGGAAAAAGGGATGAAGAAAAAAGAAAGAAAAGGATTTGTTAAAACTAAACACCGAAGAACAAACCAACAAATAAAAAGCCAAATATCCTACAAAACAAACCTTAAAAAGTAATCACACCCTCCCAGCCAATCACATACACGTAGCTCTCTAGGTTTTACCCATCCTGTCCGGATGCACAATCAGACCCGTTGCTGATGTTCTGACGAGGGTTATGGACATATTGGTTGGGGGGGGGGGAATATCGGAATACGCCTTTTTTCCTATTTAATCGATCTCCCAAATCCATCGTTAACTTCTTATTCATTTTTATGAATAGCGACCTTCTTTCCACATTATGAACAGTAACCCTCTTCTCCCATTATGAATAGCGACCCTCTTCTCCTATTATGAATAAAGACCCTTTTCTCCTATTATGCGTAGCAACCCTTTCCGTCGATTATGACTAGCAAGCCTCTTCGTCGATTATTAATATCGACCCTCATCTCCCATTATGAAAAGCGACCCTTTTCTCCTATTATGACCAGCAACCCTCTTCGTCGAGAATGACTAGCGACCCTCTTCGTCAATTATGACTAGCGACCCTCTTCGTCGATTATGAATAGCGACCCTCTCCGTCGATTATGACTAGCGACCCTCTTCTTAGTTTATAAATAGCGAACCTCGTCGCCTTGACGGAAAAAGGCCACTAACGCGAACGTGCGCGAAATGTACGTTTTCGAGAAAAACGCGAATGAAGTTTTGACCTTATTTTCAGCTTTTAGCAGCTAGTGTATCATTTTTCCGCCCTAACTCTCAAACTTTCTGACAGAGCAAGATTTTTTCTTCAGTGATATTTAGTGCCTTTATTTAAAACACTTTAAAGGTTTTCTAATCATTAGCACTTTTATCCTTAACGGCTTTCTTCCCGGACCAAAATGCGGGAGTACGTAAATCCAATTCCCGGAAAAAGGCCGCTAATGCAAATCGGTCTATGCACGTAAGCTCGTTGAGCGAAGAATGGTGTCTTTCTTCCGGGAACAAAAAATGCTCAATAGTTCCCAGAAAAAGGACGCTGAATTGCGAATCGGTCTATGCGCGTAAGCACGTTGAGTGAGGAGGAATTCACGTGCTCGCGTAATTTTTTTTTTTTTTTGCTTATTACGTCATAATGACGTCAAATTGAGGTACGAGAATGGTACGAGAAGAAAGTTTATGACATGCCTGTTCCATTTCTGCCATGAAAGCCGACGACCTCTTTCCTGATTATGAATAGCGACCCTCTTCTCCTGTTATGAATAGCGACACTCTTCTCCCATTATGACTAGCGACCCTCTTCATCGATTATGAGTGGCGATCCTCTTTGTTCATAATGAATAGCGACCCTCTTTGTCGATTATGGATAGCGACCCTCTTCTCCGATTATGACTAGCGACCCTTGTTCCGTATTATGAGTAGTGGTCCTTATGATTAGTGACCCCCAATGTATATTATGATTAGCGACCCTTTTTCAATTTTATGAATAACGACCCCGATTTCGGATTATGAATAGCGGTCCTATGACCCTTATGGTGAATTATGTATAGCGACCCTCGTCTCCCATTATGAATAGCGGACCTTATGAATAATGGTCCTTATGACTTTATGAATAGTGACCCCCTTTTCGCTTTATGGTAGCGGACCTTCGGGTATAGGAACTTACACGTTATGACTAGCGGTCATTATGAATAGCAGTCGTTATGAATAGCGGTCCTGATGACTAGCGGGCTGCGCGTTTCCGTTTTACACCGTTGCCTAGGCATTTTCGCGAAAAAATCCTACAAGTGCTCTGGTGAAAGAGTCTATAAGTCCTCAGCGCACATACAGACGACAGCCAAGATATCCACTGCATGCATGCACATCATACATTGTAAATGTGCGCGAACGAGCTGAGCCCTTATGGCTGAGCCTGATCCTATCTAAAGGAAAAAAAAAGAAACAATGAAATACATAAGGAGAGAAAGGAAGCTAGATGGAAGGAAAAACAAATAAAAACATAGGACATGGGAGAGGATAGATGGGAAGAAGAATAAATGAAAGAAATTAAGAAAAAACAGAGGATACAGAATTCACTATTTCTTCATGTTTTTTTTTTTCTTTTATCTATAGATTTACCTTTCCCTTTGCTTTATGGACTTCTAGGCCTATCTTTCTTTTTACATTTCTTTGGGTAATCCTCTCGTCTGTTTCTTCGCCTTCAGTTCCTTGAAGGCCCCTTTTCCTTCTGTATTTCTTTGCCTTGGCTTTCATCTATTCTCTCTGTACACATACACGATCGCCGCGTGCACAGTGGCAGGAGAGCCAATCTCTGGCTGAAACGAAGCCTAGACTTTGAAACCAGCACGTTTGATGCAATTAATTGAAAAAACTGCCTAGGTTACGGTGTAAAACGGAAACGCGCTAGCGGGCTTGACCCGCAGAAAGTATGTTCTTTTTCAATGAAATATTTATTGTGATACTTCATGAATTCGGACATTTAGTATTATAAATACGGATTTGGGTAAGACCTCCCCACCGCAAAACAAAATAAAAATGGAAGAAATAAAGGTGGATAGGATGGTAGTCTTGATTCTTTTTCTTTCTCAACCTTCTCTTTTGGTAGAAGTGAACGAATGCATTTCGATGCCGTGTCAAAATGGAGCAACGTGCAATGATCTTGTGAATGCCTTCAACTGTACCTGTGCACCCGGTTGGACTGGTACAAGATGTGAAGCAGGTAATGTGTTTTTCTTAAATCATTTTTGCATTAATGAAAATTATAATAATCATTACCAGATGATGATTTTAAAATTTAAAAGATATCTCCCTTAAAATCTCAATGACGCAGACCCGACGTATTTTTAATCAGTTGGTCTAAGTTACATATTTTACACTTTAATTCTATCTGTCATTATGATATAATCCCTAGCCTATGTAGAGGGAGCACAACTGGCTTGAATTTGCTATTTTTCAAAACCTATATACTTCAGTATACTTGGCACACTGTAAGTGCACTATCCCAACATGTGTCCTTTCAAATTTCATTCTCAAAAAGCACTTGAAGAATATGATATCCTTTTTTTCATGCAGACATTTTTCAGTTGTACCTTCTCTTTTGCTCGATCTTGGTTCTTTCCTTGAAAGTAATGATATTCCGTCTTATCGATGTATTTTTATGACCTTCAGAGATAGATGAGTGCGACTCAAACCCATGCAAGAACGGAGGGACATGCTATGATATGTTTAATGGTTTCGACTGTACCTGTGCCGCGGGTTGGAGCGGTACTACATGCGGAACAGGTCAGGATTTAAGCAAAATCCTAGGAGATCTATAAACTATGGCATTGAATTTAAAAAAAAAAAATATTCCTTTTACTGACAAAACTAAGTTGAAAAACCATCGAAAGTACCAAAATACATCATACCTTCATCCGTCAGATATGATCATTGTCTTACATCATCTACCCATGTATCCATGCTTTCTTTTATTGATCTAGAATAAAATAAATGGAACAATATCTGGGCATACCTCATATCTTACATTCATTTTGTACACAGAGCCAATCGCGGTTAGCGCGCTTGCCCACCGCAGCAATGGCGTCGCCGATAGAGGGCCAAATACATAAACCGGAGGTGAAATTGGTCTATACCTCTGAACGTTCTAAAAAGGGATCATTTCACGAAATTATATTATGTCAACAACCTTTTTTTCTGAAATGTTACTGAAAGCTTAATTTGTATAGTAAATATCAATGTTTTCTCTGACTGACTCTGAGAGGTCTAAGATCCATTTATAATTCGTAAAGGATATGAATTTGAAATCACCTGAGAAATAAAAAAAAAAAAAGAACATAAAAATAAGAAATTCATGATCATAAGAAGTCTACATATTTTCCAAAAGTTCATAACATCGACGGTTCATAGATATCATTATGAAACATTTTATTTTTTTTTCGGAATATGCACCTTTGACAAAACGGGCAATTTTCCGTCTTTGTTTTTGTTTTTTGTTTTTGTTTTTGGTTTTTGTAGTTATTAACTTCATAAGCAAACTTTGAAATTCTCCCTCAAAAGCTCGGATGGTAAATTCTGTTCAGTTTTCTGAACTATGAACACACTTTGGAAGTGAGCCGACAAGAACCTCCTAAATTATCTTCTATCTCTTTAATTATTCGGAAAAAAGCATTGAACAACACTGAACAAGGACAGACTGAAGCTTTTCGACATGCACTCAGAGTTGAACAGAAAGCCAAATCGAAACAAAATATAATGGAAGCGGAGGAACAATACGCGCATAAACTGACGAGCTGTCATAAGCTGTCACGGTAACAAAATTAGCCTTAATTGCTGCCAGCCGGTTACTCAAATAATGCTAAAATAATACAAGGGTTCTCGCAAACTCCTTCTGACGGCACAGAATGGGGTCAGTGAGCTGAATGTTCGAGCATGCGCAGATGTGTGAAGCTTCTCGCTCGGCTGAGTATTTTGAACCAAGATGATCAGTATTGTTCTGCGCACCCTTGGTTGTTCATTAAAGGACAAGTCCAGACGATTTCATTATAATTACACTATAAAGCTTCAAATTCACGCTAACAGACAATGCTACTTTATCAAAGTGATTTCTGTGATTTTTAATTACCGATTAAGTGTTGGCTTTCTTACTCCGAATAATTAAATTTCCCACCGAAACCCAAATATGGTTATTGGTCGTGTGACGTAGGCGATACTGTTGCACTGCGCATGCGCACTTATTCTCTGCACATTCTCTATGCAAAATGCTGATATGTCTAGCTTCTTGGTCTACAAATCACACCAGTTTTGTTCCAAAGAGAAGTTTTTTTGGCAATCCCAAATCCCCTGGACAGGGAGAGATGTGCCTGATGGATCATGTCGTACACGCATATCGCTTGCATCGCCTGGCCTGCCTGCGGTGCATTAGCTACGCCAATGGGTCCGGGTTCGAACTGTATTGTGGATGAAAAGGGGCTCGTACTAGAACTACTGTTTATACAAGTTAATTGTTGATTACTCGGTAATCCTAGGGTATGTCGGGTAAAGTAAGACATTTTTTAGCAGCTCAATTTTTTTTCTCTTTATGATCCATGCTTATAGAAATCGCCTAGACTTCTCCTTTAAGTGGTGAGCAATGGCCGAATTGGCACTTTCCGCCGTAGTACGCATATTTTTTTGTTACCATCGCGCGAAGGATGAGAAGCTTCACACATCCGCGGATGCTCGAAGCAGCATACAGTGGCAGGGGTTTGCCGGGCCATAGTGTGAGAACCAAAACTACCGGGGGGGGGGGGGGGGTTCCGCTGCATATCTGATTCAAACCAACCAAATAAGGTTTGAATGAAGAGATCGGTATCCTATCCGTATTCTTCATTTTCACACACACACACACACACACACACTCTCTCTCTCTCTCTCTCTCTCTCTCTCCTCTCTCTCTCTTAGCTGTTGATGAATGTGAGTCGGATCCTTGTCGTAACAACGGAACATGTGACGATCTTGTGGACGCGTTTAGCTGTACCTGTGTGAACGGTTGGACAGGAACAACATGTGACACGGGTAAGTAGTGGTTTGGGGTTCATTTCATATCAGTTTATATGGTTCAACAGTGGCGTTAGGAACATCTGACCACTGGAAAGAACTCTCACAAACAACAACAACAAAATTATCATCCAGGGCGACGCATGTCTCAAATTATGACTGACATTTTTTCTTACTTGTTTGTTATTGTATCTTTAATATTCTTACCAAAAACAATCCACCCAACTTTATCCAGAATGCAGGTTCACTTAGTGCGTTTAAGAAAAATCTTAAAACACATCTTTTCCCCTTAATGTCTGCTTGTCAGCATTCGTTCTTTAGTATATACGTTGTAATAAGTCAAGTTTATTTAATTTCTTTATGTTACCCTTACTATTAAAAATAAGTTTATATTTATATCATTGTTACTGTTTTTTAAAGCGCTTAGTATCTCTTTTAAGAAAATAACTGTATTATTATTATTATTATTATTATCATTATTTTTATTATTATCATTATCATTATTATTATTCTTATTATTATAATTATTATTATTGTTATTATTATTGTAATTATCATTTTTTATTATTATTTTTATTATAATTTTTATTTTTGCTATTATTAATATTGTTATGTATTATTGTTATTATTATTATTATTATTATTATTATTATTATTATTATTATTATCATTATTATTATTATCTTTATTATCATCATCATTATTATAATTTTTTTTAAAATTTTTTATTCTCAAATGAACAATACGATATAACTTAAAAAAAAAACATTGCAAAAACAAATAACTTTTTAATGAATGGTACATGTTTCGAAGTTGGCTCACTACATCATTAGCCTGAGATTGATTACCGAGAGAATCGTGCAACTGGCTACAGATATTTTGTGAATTATGTTTGATTTCAAGGGATATCCTGTGATTATTACAATATGGCACTGTGAAAGAACCAGACTGGTCACGGGGAATGGACATTACAAATGGGACATCATCATTATCTGACCTTATTCACAAATATCACGTACCATTCATTAAAAAAGTTATGTGTTTTTGTCATCTTTATTATCTGTAATATCAGATAAATCCATTTAACCAGTATTTGCCAGTTTCCACTCCCTTTAAAGGGATTTTTTTTAAAAGACGCTCGGTCGTGGGCTTTCATAGGGAATTTGACACCATGGGTGCTTACCCAGTAACAGATGTTGTCCATCACTATGAGTTTTATGACTAACAGACCTTATGTAATGCTCTGTATATTTCACCCTTTGCCCATATGGCAAAGTCATTATCTCACTTTCCCTGGCCCGAGAATGCCCGGAGCAGGCCGAAGAATGTTTGTGGTGGGACAGCTTGTTTGGCTGTGCTCCAGAAATGTAGCTTTGTTACAGGTATTTCCAGTGCTTTTCACAAAGTCTGGTGTCAGCAAATTACGATCTACTCCCCATGAAAGCCCACGACTGAATGTCTTTAAAGCACAACACATGCACATGTTGGTATCAATATGCATATAGCATATAGCACATTAGTTTATTTGATATACGATAAAACAGCAAGGTAGACAAAATGCCTTGCTCAAAGGCATAAGTACCGTGCCGGGGATCGAACCCCTGACTTTCGTGTCTCCGTTCAAGCGCCTTAAACCACTCGACCACGGCACCTCTACTGGAGGAAACTGGCAAATATTGGTTAACGCCATCTACGTCTTTTGGATAAATGCACCTAAACCTATGGGCCGGAATTCACAGCGGTGGTTTATTTTAGTCCATGGTTTAAACCATGGACTAAATAGCACATCGTTGATGAATCAGAAATGGATTTAAACGATGGGGAGGTTTAAACTATGGACTGAAAAACCACGAGGGGGTTTAAACCTGGTACTAAATTAAACCTTTTTTGTGAATTCCTGCCATGGAGCTCAGCGAGCGGGCATGCCGAGAATTAATGGCAGTAGTCCGACGTACGCGTATGACGCACAAAGTTTGTGTATAGAGTGAATGGGGCGTACGGAAAAGAAGATGTAGATGGCGTCAAAGCCGTCAACCAATATTTGCCAGTTTCCACTCTCTTTAAGCAAAAATCAAGCGATGCACGTTTTTTTTTTCAAAACTGTTTGGATATGCGGTATTGTGGTTAATGCTGGTAGAAGTAACTCATTAAAAACAAGTTTGTTTGTTTTCACATGGCCTTTCAAGCCAAAACAAATCGTTGCCATCGTCAGTATCTTTGTCACCTTTGTTATCTTATAAATTGTTGTGTTTAAATCGTTGATCAACGATTTAATATATTATGGTGTTATAAATTGTAAAATAAACTTTATAAAGCAGAAAACGGGACATTATTGTCATTATTATTATTATTATTATCATCATCATTCTTATTTAATTATTATTATTATTATTATCATCCTCATCATTATTATTATTGACTGTCTATTGTTGTTGATAGATATCGACGAATGTTACCCAAGTCCCTGTCACAATGGAGCGACTTGTAACGACATGATAAACTTCTACATTTGTACCTGCACCATGGGATGGACTGGACCTAATTGTAATATGGGTAAAAATCCAATCATAATAGTTTACTCTATTTCTTTCAGACTTGAAGTTTTTCTTTTTTCATAGAGTGAATTATGATTTGAAATTTTCTTTTAAAAATACGTAGAGAATGAGTCTTGTAAAAATGTAACAGTGCAATAAAACTTAGGACTGAAACTGCCAGATCAGTCTTCATGAAAATGGAAAAGATATTACGTTGTAGAAAAATAAGCTTTGAGCTGAGATGAAGAATCTGGAAGTGCTACATCTGGAGTACTTTATCGTATGGAGTTGAAACATGGACTCCATGCAAAGAAACAGAGCAAAAATGGGAAGCTTTTGAAATGTGGTGTTAATTAGCAAAAAAGAAGTCCTGAACAGAGCAAACAAAGAAACAGAAGTGATTAACGCAGTACAGAAGAGAAAATTAGTGTATGTTGGTCCTTTGATGAGAGAAGGACGATTGCAGAAGATCCTGCTGGAAGGAATGGTAGAGGGTAAACGGGAAAGGGGTAGACAGCGAACCACTTGATTTGATGATGTCAAGAAATGGACTGATCTTAGTTATAGAGAGGTCAGAACAAGGGTTCATGACAAAAGGCAATGGAGGTGCATGCCGCCAACCCCTTCCGAAAGGGACGGCACAAGATGATGTGATTTCTTATGAATTACTATGATTCATTTCTTTAGTGATGAAATTAAATAATAATGTATGTATGCAAATGACCTCGGATATTAAGTCCCTGAAACCCCTCCCAGCAGCTACACTAGAATACATTCCCTAGAAAATACATTCCCTAGAAAAAAACGGCTGTAGTACGATTCCCCCCCCCCCCGCACATCCCCTCAACCTTCCTCACCCTCACTCACACCCTCACACACACACCCTCTCACACACGCGCGCGCACATTTCGGATTTTTTTCGGATTATCGGATTTGCTCCGAAGATTCTTTACATCAAAGTAACGGGGCCAGGGTAGTGATTTCATGGGCTTTTGGTAGGTTACGTTAAGGTAGAGCGCATAAGGTCCAGGATTAAAATTCTGAATTTACCTTCTGTATCAAAATTACCACTGAGCAAATGTCATCTGAACATGGCTTGAATCCTCTCCCTACACACACTGGATGAAACCATGACGACACTTTTTACTTGTTTTATGTTTACTTTACCTGTTGAATATCTTCTTCATCATCATTTTCCCTTCTCCTTCCTTTTCTCCTCCTTCTTCTTCATCTTTTCCTCCTATTTCTTTTTCTTTTCTTCTTCTTTTCTTCTTTCTCCTTCCTTTGCTCTTTTCTCCTTCATCTCCTTCGTCTCGATCATCACCATCTGCTTTTTTTCTCCTTTTCCACTACATTTCCTTAACTTTCTACTTATTTTCTTCTTCTCCCCTTCTTTTTTCGTCTTATCTTTGTGGGAGCATTGTGGCATAGTGGTGAAGGTTCTTGCCTCTTTTACGAGAAGTCCTGTTTTCGATCCTTACCCGGTGCTTACATCCTTTGATAAGACGTTTTGTTCACATGTGTCCCTCTCGACCCAGGTGTACTAAATGGGTACCTGGCTTTGCTGGTCCTGTAGGAAGAGCAGTCGTAACACTGAAATGGCTGCCCTGGGTAAATAAACCCAATTGTTTGTTTAACACTGTTTAATAATTATTCATTCTGCTTCCTCTTCTTTGTCTTCATCTTCTTCACCATCTTCTTCTTGTCCTGGTTGTTTCTTCTGACTACAACAACAACAACTACTACTACTACTACTACTACTACCACCACCACCGCCACCACCACCACCACCATTGCTTCTGTTTCTGCTTTTTTCTTCTTCTACTACTTCTTCTTCTTCCCAGATGTCAATGAATGCGCAGAAGACCATAACTGTAGTCAGAGATGCATCGACCAGGGGATGGGGATGGGATATACGTGTGCCTGTTATGAAGGCTATCACTTTCAACAAGATGGAACAACATGTGAAGGTATACCCCTGACATCGTTCTGTCAATACTGACATTTTAAAATGTTTACAGTATTAGTCCTCGAGTTTTCTTTGGGATATTTTGAGCACAATCTCATGGGGGAATAGGTTAAAATCTCCGCATTAGTAATTATCTTTCAATTAGCAATTGTGAATACAGTCAAATTATCATTAGAACTTATTAGAAAGGAAATTGGCTCTTTGTGAAAAAAAAAGAAAACAGGGCCCTCGGGATTAATAAAAGAGCATTTTTCATCGGTAAAAATGACATTCTGAGGTGCTTGAAAAAGGGGGTTAATGGTCAGATGATACTCCCTGCCCCCCCCCTCCCACGGGAGCGCCGCCCCCTGAGTTATACCCTACCTTTCATGTTCTTACAGACATTGATGAATGTGCTGTGATGGATGACTGCGATCAAGGATGCTCAAACACTGACGGTAGTTACATCTGTTCCTGCGATGAAGGATACACCCTCGATATCGACATGAGGACATGCAAAGGTAGGATTACAGAGCAAATGGGATGGCACAAAGGGCTTGCCGGCACAGAGGCACACCCACCCCGTCCAAACCCAGATGGCAAAGAGTTTGTGTGTGTGTGGAGCAAGAAATCAGAAAGAAGGAGAGGTGGAAGTACAGAGAGATAGAGAAAAAAATTAACAAAACAACAGCAAGAAGAGGTTAAAGGGCACTGTACATACGCCACACCAGAGCTGCCAAATATAGTACAATAGATCTGATGATGGACTGTACTTTTAAAGAAGAAGAAGAAGAAGAAGAGATGGCATTAAAAAGTATTATATACTGATAAGCCGAATGTTTCTTTTACATGTATACCTAATAATCAGTAAGGCAAAAGCAAAAGCGAGTATGTATTTCTAACTGCATCCAATTTTGGCACTCAGAAAAAGGTCTCGTTGTTACACATAGTTGCATTTTTAGATGTAGACCTATAATGGCCAATAGGTCTGCTTTCATCTAAAGTTGATATCCCCTTTTCCTCCTATTTTCACAGACCTTGATGAATGTATGTCCAACCCATGTTTCCAAGGAGAATGCAACGATATGATTGACTCGTATTCCTGCACTTGCTCGCCCGGATGGTCGGGTTTCCATTGTAATGATGGTACGCATTTTATTCATCCCACACGTGGACTTACATGAGCAACCGAAAAAACATTTCGATTTTCTTTTTTTACCTGGACATGAAGACCTTAACTTTAAATATTGTTCCCGGTTCCACTCCACTTTATGATTTACAGTCTTACTATTCATTTGAATTCTATTTGCATTCAGCAATGCAGTGTGAGTTTTTATGATTATAAAGAGGTTACAAAAAGATTACACCGAAGTTTATTATTACTATTATTATTATAATTATTGTTACTATAAGTAGTAGTAGTGGTAGTAGAGGTAGTGGTAGTGCTGGTAGTAGTAGTAGTAGTAGTAGTAGTAGTAGTAGTAGTAGCAGTAGTAGTATTGGTGGTGGTGGTAATAGTAGTAGTAGTAGTAGTAGTAGTAGTAGTAGTAGTAGTAGTGTAAACCTGATGATCTGGATGCACAGTAAATGTAATACAAATGGATTTCATGTCACGCTACGTGATTTATATAGAATTCGGTCTTTTCAGGCCGTTCCAGAATGCCCAGTCCTTATGGAACGGTCTTTTCAGGCCGTTCCATAAGGACTGGGCATTGCATCAACCTACAGAATTCGAGCAAGCTCCCCAAATACCATGAATTCTACCTTGAACATCAGCAAATGATGTAAATATTAGTTATTGATTTATTTCAGTCTGTGAAAGAGAATTATAATGATCACAAGACTTTCGATAAAAGAAGATTCCTCACCCGAATTCATTCCCAGATCGCTTCTGATTGCAGGTAGGGCTACCACTGAAAATAAAAAAACACAAGAATTAGGGGTTTTATGATTCATGCCAATGTCTCACATGTCTCTTTTTTGTATAAACACAGATATAGATGAATGTGATTCTTCCCCGTGCTTTGAAGAAGGGACATGGGCTTGTTATAACATGGAGAATGCCTACTCTTGCCATTGTCATATGGGATGGCGTGGGACAAACTGTGAAGTTGGTAAGATGAAGTCATTACTAATGATTGAAATAAATATTCTGAGATGATGTTTGTGAAATACTGACGTGCATATCACCCAAACAAATTAGTTAACACAATACAAGTAGATAATCATCGGCACCATTCATGTATAGTTAAGTTTGATTTGCAAATAGACTCTTTTTCATTGTTGAAATTGCAACCAGAAAAAGATCTAGATAATATATTATTCAGTATTGCTTTCTAGAGTATTGATAAGATGATAAAAAAATTCCAAGGAACGACACAAGTTAAGAAGAAAGAATCGATGGCTTGTTGTACGTATTCTTAAAAGAACTGAAGATACGCTTGGATATAAAAAATGCTTTTGTTAAAATGGGAAAACATAAATTGTATAGGATTCCTAATGTCCTCCCTTTGTATATTTAAGTATTGAAAATTTGTATGGAAATTATTGTCATTTACTGTTAGTTTTAATTGATATGATTTGAGCAAATAAATATCTGAAAAGGTGAAAGAGAGAAAAAAGTTTTCCGTAACCTGTTCCACCGGGTAACACAATGTGAATAGTGAGCAAACAGACGGGGAGTGGTAGTGATAAGGGCCTGAAGCCCTGCCTCAGCCTAGGAAACTTTGTGGTACTTTTCGTCCAATCTATTGAACATTTTGCTTATATATTATTCTATTGCCCGATAGAGTCTGTTTTATCCAGTAAAGTATGGTTCCTTTGAAATTTCATTTTAGCTTCGTACCTTCGCATGCAAAGCGGAGCAGATGGGATGGAGGAAACATATGCCGCACCCCATATCCCCACTAGATACATTACTGTAGACCCCTGAAATCAGGCAAAAACAAAATGTGCACTGAATTTCATCGCTAACGCAAAGACATAAAATTGTATTAGTGACGAAGGACGAAATGTTTCGTATGCTTTCTTTTCCAATCGTCTATGTAGATGTGGACGAATGTCAAGGAGGGCCACCATGCAACCAAACTTGCACCAACTCACCGGGTAGCTTTGTGTGTTCCTGCCTCCCAGGATATCGCCTAGGTGCAGATGGATTTTCATGCCAAGGTAACGTTGCTTCCCTTTAGTCCAGCAAAAGGTTATATGTCTCTTTGATCCAATAAAACATATCCCTTCCTATAACAGTATCATTATTAGTAGCAGAGGGAAGTAGTAGTAGTAGCAGCAGCAGCAGTAGTATCAGTACTAGCAGTAGTCATCATTATCACCATCATCATCATTAATAATTATCACCATTCTCTCATTCTATAACTTATACTGATATCAATACAGCAAAGTTATGTTACCTATACCTCTTTGAATTACCCACAGATGTTGATGAATGTTCTTCAAATCCCTGTCAAAATGGCGCCGAGTGTAGCAACCTTCTAAACGCCTTCTCTTGTGATTGTGGTCCAGGATGGACTGGCGTGATATGCAACATGGGTATGTTGTCTTTGGGAGTTACCATGGCTATGGTCTAAAAACTTTTAATATAATGCACGGGCCAGTCAATCCTGGGGAGATAGGAAACGAAATGAAGAAATCTTCATTAGAGCTCGAGAGAGACGGATTTTCTAAATCATTTCCTCCACAAGAATTAAATTCATAAACTTATAGACAAATAAATGAGTGAATAAATAAATAAATGAATAAATAAATAAATAAATAATAAATGAATAAATAAATAAGTTGGTTTATATATGTTTGGATTTGACACCCTCCCTCTTTCTGAAAATCCTAGATCTGTCACTGATCATCGAATTCGAAATAATGATATTAAATAGAACTGTTCTGCCGAACTTCTGCTCAAATACTGTACAATCATTGCAACCATTCCCTTTGTTTATAATTTGTATTGAAGTACGGATATATTTTTCTTTTCTTGGCTATAACCCTACAAGGTGGTGACTTCACCTTAATGGCATTATGTACCTGTAGCACACCCATTAGACAAAACAGATTTTATCATTTCTCGCAGATATTGACGAATGTGATTCTAGCCCATGTGCAAATGATGGAACTTGTGTCAATCTTCCTAATGCATTCTCATGTAACTGCACGGAGGGATGGTCCGGCATCAATTGCGACGGTGGTATGTATTCAAATGTGACGAAATGCATTTTAGTGTAAGTCATGTTTCAAACAATGCTAACTATCAGTTCGTACCGTTGCTGTTTACCATTTGTATTTCGATACATATGTATTTCAATTCTTAAATACTATTCTTCATTCAAGCAGTAATAAGTGTTAGACAATAAGTGTTAGATAATAGTATAATGTAATAATTCCTAGTAACACACCTCCTTGATGAATGTAAATGTAATTATGGAGGGGGTTTGTTTTCAGAAAAAATAACTATATGAGCCTAGCAACCGCATCAGTTTTTAAAAGCATGAAAAATGGAGGGATGTGTCTTATATTTTAATATGTAAAAATCTTCAAGCATTATATGATTACAGAGAGAGAATACCGATTAAATTTCATATATTAATCTTCATTTCGCATGAATGCTAAGAGAAAGTAGGCTCGCATGCTTCCGTGCAAGTAACCAGTTGGTCGAAGGATTTGGGTCATAATATCTTGAAAAGCAGTTGTATGTACTAAAGGGACTACCTTGTATGACCGCAGAAACCCTGGGAAAATAAACCAGAAAGTGAATGAATGAATAAATATTCGAAGGACTTGGTGTATATCGACTTCCAAGATAATCCGAGACCTTCGGGTTTGAGACTCTTGCGCTACCACTCTTTCATTTTTCTTCTTCTTTCTTCTTCTCATTTTTCTTTTTCTTGTTTCTTCTTCTTTTTTTTTTCTTCTTCTTCTTCTTCTTCTTCTTCTTCTTCTTCTTCTTCTTTCTCCTTCTCCTTCTTCTTCTTCTTTGCAGGATACTGCGCTTCGAATCCCTGTCTTAATGGAGGTACCTGTATACCAGCAGAGCGGCGTTGTAGGTGCACATCAATGTATGACGGAACAACCTGCAATATTTATCAAACACCAAACGGTAAATTATATATTCCAAGTTAGAAATTAATTTTCGATTGGAATCTAGGTCCTGTACACTCAGATGATATGTGATACATGGTTGTCTTGCTTGCTGTCATTTTTATTTTATTTAGATATTTTCCTCTCGGACAGAAATTAATTGATTTGCCGTATCAACAAGATCGCTGTGTTTCATTCATAGGTTCATAACTCGCTGATAGGAAATGATACCATATACCAACCATCCTTTTTTTTTCAAAAACATGGCACGATTTGATAATTGAGTATATGAATATAAAAACGAACCAAATCCTTGGGAGGTCATTTCGAGTAAATTGAAAAAAAAAAACTGAATATTTTCTATATTTGCCCAATAACATTATATTTGACTATGATACATAAGACATCATAAATAAAAACTGAAATGTACATTTTTATTTTAATTAAGTTTCACTTTACTTGTGGGCGGGTCCATTTGTTTGATGGACTTGGGTCGTTTTTAGAATCATATGGACTTGGGTCACTCTTTGAATCATACAGAATGGGCTATATGTACTATCGTAATAGGTCGTCTAAAAAGAATACATAAGAGAGTTGTGTCATATATTACATAGTACAATGTCCTCTCATCTCCTAGCATGTTAGTTTATTGGATAGCATGTGTGTGGGTGTGGGTGTGTACGTGTATGTGACTTTTGGATGCCAAGAGTGGGGGACAGAGGCGTCGATCCATTTTTAGGAGGAGGGGGGGGGGAGGACAAGACGACCAAGCGAAGATGAATCCTTTGCCAGGCCCGTAAGCATTCGGGAGGGGGGGGGGCAACCTGCAAAAAGAATTTCGGGAGGAGGGAGGGCGGCAAATGCCCCCCTTTCTACTTCTGCTTTGCGTACAGCCATGCCCTCGGCTACATGTTTACAGGCACGTGTATATAAGCACAAAGCATTTCCAATTTGGGGGAAATTGCTTTTGCTGGCTAGATTATGTAACCACCAGGGTTTTAAATTTTTGCGAGGGAGTGAAGCAAGCGAGCCCAAAATAACAAATAACATATTTCTTGATACGAGAGTAGTATTATTATATTATCACAATGAATATGGTTACTCACATTTAGTTCACAAATATGGGGGGGGGGGGGGAACTGCCTTCCCCCGGAATCGACGCCTCTGGACTAGAGGACTTGGGACAGGTTATCCAAAAAGAAATGTGTTATACATGTATAGTACTTACATGTAGTTTTGCAAGGTTTCTTTCTTCTTTTCTTTTTAATGTTGACATAACTCATATTCATGCCCCCCTGCATTTAACATGCGTACACACGCACACACCCACGCACACACCCACACACCCACGCACACTCCCACACACACCCACCCACAAACACCCCACATGCGCGAGTAAACATCTTTTACTCTGGCATGTACTGCCCATATGCAAATACACACATAACTGTGATGTTAGACAAGGAGTGATGAGAGGGTGCGTTATAATATGAATATAAGAATGACCCAAGTCCTGGACTTGGGTCATTCTTACATTCATACTAGATTTCAGTCCTTTATTTCAAGCACTTCCGTGGTGAATTGGGGTTTATCATTTAAACACAAGATGAGTCCATGTATAAGCAACAATTTACCATGTTCAACTCAATTTGGCCAAAAATTGGACTTGGGTCGTGTTTATATTCAGATACTCAATTTTATGTGCATTTGGGAAAATAAATTGCATACATTTCGTTACACTCTTTGTCGTTTTTTAAAACATTATTTTGATTTCGTCTTTCAGTTGTTTTTTTTTTCATTCGATTCTTCAACGTCTGTCCCCAGTTAATTTTTATACTTTTTATTTGCCATTTTTCGTCTTCCGTGGTCTTTGTATATTTTCCTTTCATGTAAATTGAACTGAAACCGCTCATATTCTATGATATTATATATGGCTCGGCTTCGCCTGTGGGGTCAGATTTAGATTATGTTTCATTATACAGTGTTATACTTCAACCATGCTCTGTTAACCATCTTAAATCAACATTTAAGAAAATGACAGGGCTGTATATTTTCCATTCATCCTTACCAGGTGTGCCGACAGTGACCCATCATCCCGGGAACAAAACTGCAGAAGTCTCGGAAAGGATTGTCTTGAATTGCCGATTCCTTAATGTCCAGCATTTTGACTGGTGGAAAGATGATATGAAAATCCCTTTCACCCGGGATATGTCCGATTATGTCATCAGTGAGATGACCCCTCCTGATCAGGGGTATTACCGATGTATTGGTATCCGAGGGAACCGGCCTGATGTTGAAAGCGAACGTGCTCTGCTTCGAATCAGAGGTAATCATAATTCTTTTTAATCAGTACTGGAGTATGGGAATGTAATTTTTCCCTTTTCTCTTTCTTCTTCATCTTCTTCTCGTCCTCCTCCTGCTTCTCCTTCACCTCCTATTTCCTTTGTTTCCTTCTTCCTCCTCTTAAGCTTCACCTCATCCTCCTTTTTTCATCATGTTCATGTAGGGCCTATGTTTATAACCCGTAGGCATGGTAGGTGGATATGAAAAAGAAATTGATAATAAAAATGGTGAAGTTAATAATCAGTTTCACCCAGGGAAGCCTCGTCAGCTTCTGCGCTGGTCTTCCTGAGCTCCCTGCAAATTATCCTTGCCCTAGTTATTGCTAGCTCCCCATTTACACCTGGGTCGAGTGGGACAATTGTAGGTAAAAACATCTTGCCCAAGGATTTAAGCACCGAGCGAGGATCAAACCCAGGACCTCCTGTATAAGAGTCAAGAGCCTTCACCGACAGACCAAGTGCTTCCACATGGTGGGAGGCTTGGAGCAGAAGGTCTATCAAAAACTATTTTACGACATCTGCATATTACAACATTGGTTTGAAGCTTATTGCATTAATTGAAATGAGTATGTCCCAGTTGAGTCCTGCAAAACTTTTTATTGCACTTTTACTGAATCAATATTTTTTTTAAAAATACAGATATGTCTATATTTCATCTGACTTTCAAACTTGTGGAGGAATTCATGACTTTTCACGCCGATCCAGAATCAGCTGCTTACCAGACCCTTGCGAGAGGTATTAAGGATAAAGTAAGAAGAACAAAACGGTTGATAATTGTATGCAAACCTATGATGGTTATCAATCAACATAATCCGTTTCTAAGAGTACACCCTTAGATCGATTTGGGGTGATTGTGATAAAGCCTCTTGCGGCTAAATACGGTTTTATTCATGTTTTCAAGGGGAAACACAAAACGACTCTTTTTCTTTTGACCGGTTTATCTTTTCATTTCCCTCATCAATGCATTCATACTTTGAACTTAGTACTTAAGATAAGATATATATGAGTTTTTGGATTTGATTTGAAAGATTCAGGATATCACTAAAAATCCTGTGAAAGTACAGTACTTGCTGTCGTGCTTTTTTTTTCTTGGTATCAAAATTGACATGTAGTTCGGAGAAGTCTTTGGAATGCTGCAAAACGAGACCGTAGCCCTTAAACAAGGAGCCATATACTTTCACGTTAATGAACTCTTACCCAGTAACGGAGTGGTAGTTGATATGAGAGCTTACATAGCAAACAGTGACATGACTCCTCAAGAAGAGCTGGACTTTATGTGGAGTGGGTTGTCCTCCTTTGCAAACTCTTCAGATGGGCTTTTTGACCCGTCTCTCCTGCTGGTAGAGAGCACAGGTAAGTCTTGCATCTTACGATCACATTACAAACCTAAACAAAAAGATCGTTGAAGTTTCAAGTTTTTCTTTATTTCACCAAGGAGTTAATTATACCCATGATGTCTACAATGCCTGTTAGTGCATGGTAAGCAAGAACCGTAACTGAATAAAGATCGGGATAAGCGGTGTGACACAATAACCGTGGCTTCATCGATGCTGCATTGACAAGTTTAACCAAATGAATTCACATATTAAGACGTTGTCATCATCTCTGTAATTCATTTACTCATTTTGTAAATCAAAGAATCTTCATTGTATGATCCTGGCCTGTGCAGTTGTAGCATGCTAAGACACACCGATTCATCATTATAATCCTTTCATTTCATATGTTTTTCATTTTCAGTGATTTGTCCCCCCGTTTCTTGGTCCTCTCTGTATGGTACCGTCCAGTTTGCTTCAGGAGAACTTCACTCGTTGGATGACTCGAGCGGACAATGCCCGTGGTTTGCTGTAAACGGTACGAAAAGGAAATATGATATTCCAGTTACTTTTTATGCTTTAGTTATTAACCAAGGCTCTTGAAAAAAAAGAAGAAAAGTAGCATCACCAACTTTAATATGGAGAGGCTGCTTAGTACAGTTGATTTTATAGTTATGTTGGTAGTTGTAATAATGATTAAAGTGATGATGGTAGGATTTATATCAGGAGTGAATGAAAAACGAAGTCAAAATTGTAGATGAATATAATTTCCCTATTTCTGTTCTTGAAAGCTGGGGGATGATCGTACAACCCCCTCCCCCTGCTATCTACACCCCTGGTAGGATTTAATATAAAAGTATAACGTGTGGAGTCGTCTTCCGTTATCGGGCATTCAAGAATTTTTCCTCAAGGTAAAAGCTCCCGTTTATGTCACAGCGCTGTGATAAGATAATGTATTTGTAAGTCTGAAGTTGTGTCGAATCACGATCATCCCCAAGCGCTTAAATACTGGAATAATCAGACCAAATGACAACAAACATAAGTCCTTCATGGGAAGGGGTCTACTTTCTTCCTTTTAGACTTTACTACAGGCCTGTAGTCCTTCAATCCGTAGTTCCATTGGCTCTTTGTCCTATGGAAGATACTCTGTAGACCAGTCACACCAAAGGGACGTAGGAATACAGAACCTTCAATACGCCCCTGTATCGTATTTACTTTCAACTTTTTATTTTCGCACAACAAGATGGAGAACCAATAGCACGAGCCGTCTGCTCTGGTGACTACATTTCCCCTTGTGCATGGAAACCTTCTGATAACTGTGGTGGCAATAAAACAGCTGACCAACTCTTGATCTATTTACAACAACAGGTCTGCTTGACTTTATCCTTACAGTTATTTTGCACATGAAAATCTATATCTTTAACATACCCACACATACACCAAATACGTCTCCGAAACTTAACCATAAACACTTTAAAAAGTAAGCATAGAAATTTCTAAAACCTAATCATTAACAGGACTTTCCATGAGACCAGCAAATTTGAATGTTGTTCCTTCAAATTTTACTTTACTGAGGACGTAACTTTTGCAAAATACCCAACCGTTTTCGATGTTTCTCCGCATTTCTGATGTTTGGAAGGTTTCCTTACTCTCTCTCTCTCTCTCTCCCTCCCTCTCTCCTACTGGTGATGCGCCATCCTCAGATGACAATGGTTCTGGACTTTATTTCGTGTGAAGAATTGGATACGCGTAATGGATGCAATTTTGTTTTTAGGTAATGGCGTCTGGTGCATGCAGGGTGAAGTTGTTAGGAATTTAGTGCAGTTCTGAATGTAGGAAATTCGCCGTGAAACAATCATTGTAGGAACTTTCTTATTAATTCATAATCAGATATAAATACTTGTCATTGTACATGGTTTTATTGATAGGCAATTGATGGAGACAATATCCAGCTAATTCTTTCGGAGTTTGATGTGATCACAAAGAACTCCGCAAATATTACTTCCGCCGGGGTCACAGCTGCAAGTGGCGTTATCCAGCAGATAGGAAGTATAGACCAACCAACAGAAGAGGTAAAAACATGATAACATACCTTTTTTTAAAGCTTTTTATTCTGTTTATTAGATGAAAGTAACTCTAACCATTATGGACCTCATGACCTACAGCATTTATTTGTCCACATCTAATTCTGGAGTGCTGAATTGCCGAGTTCTTGATAGCCACTGATTGTCTCCATTCAAGCATAACACCTTTCTTAGCTATAACTTAAGATAAACATTATAATATTGTAAAGAAGCATAGTCTCCTGTTCGCCAAGTTGTTTTTTTTTTCCGAATTTCAAGATTTCCTTTTATTATTTTTCTTTCATTGATATTCATCTTCTGCTCTAGACTGCTGATCAGGGGCGTAGCTACGGGGGGGGGGGGGCCACATAAATTTGGTGTGCATTTGGTGTGCCCCCAGGTGCCCTCCCCCCCACAAAAATCAAGAGGTAGGACAAGAAAAAAAAGACAAATTAAGTCCCAAATTAACACCCAAGTATCTCACTATCAGCAGGCAAAAAAAGGTAAAGCATTACCGAAATGGGCCAGAAAGGCAAAAAAATCGCTTCGCTCGCTCTTCATATTTAGAAGCAGGATGGTTTGAGACAAGTTCAAGTTCAAGTTCAGGTTTTATTTCCAATATAGCACAAGACATAAAAATATTTTTTTTCTTTTCAAATAGAAATATCGTGAACATAGGCCTACATCAATTTTTTTTTTTTTTTTTTACATCAAAACAAAATAAATGTCTGCTTGACACATTGTATTAGAAAAACAGACAGCATGAACCAGCGAGACAAATCCTATTTGGTAGAGTGGTAACCTAATATACCATTCAAAAAATTATAGGTCTAAACTGTATTTTGACGACAAAGTGGTTATTATTATGTGTGTGTGGGGTTGTGTTTGTGCCAGAAGGTAGGAAAAGAAAAAACAAATTGAAAAATAAAAGTATCTCACTATCATCAGGCAAAAAAAAGGTAAGGCAATACCAGCTAAATGGGCCAGAAAGGCAAAAAAATGTAAACATTTGTAAGTGAGGATTTCAAAATTTTCTTGCTCGCTTCGCTCGCTCTTCATATTTAGAAGCAATGGTTTTGGAACAGCATAGATATATTCTGTTTGGTAGAGTGGTGACCAAATATATCATATTTAAAAAAAAATATCGGTCTAAACTGTATTTTGACGAAAAAATAAAAAGTGGTTATTTTGGCTCGCTCGCTTCGCTTGCTCGCAAAATAGAAAATATTATGTGTGTGGGGGGGGGGGGGGGGGGGGTGCGTGTGTGTTTTGTGCGTGTTTGTATGTGCCAAAAAATTATTTGGGTGCCCACCTACAAAATTGCAAGCCCCCCCCCCCCGTGCCCCCTACTGAAAAAATCCTAGCTATGCCACTGCTGCTGATCTTTTAGATGGCTCTGCTATAGATACACAGAATCTACTAAAAATGATCATTGCCAACATAGGTGTCGATATTTGTTCGCGGTTTGGGGGGGGGGGTGGATGGTTGATGCCAAATATCCTCGGCGAGGGAGCAAAGCGACTGAGCGGGGAAAGGGTGTGGGGTTCAAACGTGAAGGATCGACTAATGCCTAATTTACATTTCCCCCGGGCGTCTGGCGATAAATTGGTTTACGATTTTCCGTGCGATTTTTCGGGCATCATAGGTGGCTATAGGCTACGGCGTTTGTGTTTACATTATTTACGGTCATCGTGCCATATTCCTGTACTGTCCATCGGGGGCAGGCCGTGGGATGCCCGTACAGAGGCTGACCGGAGGTTGTACGGTAATCGTGCAATCTCCGCACTCTCCCCACGGAAATCGTACGGAGCCCGTGCAGAGGATGCGCGGTGTCCGTACAGCCGTGAGGATTCCGTGCGATGCCCGATGAATCGTGCGGTGCTTCATACGATACATACGGACTACGGGCTTATTTTAATTTGTTTAACTCCTCGAGATGCATAATCGAAGAGGCTGCGGAGCCCGTGAATCTGTAAATCTTACGGTCTCCGCACGGATAGGGGGTTACGGGCAGGATACGGGCTCCGTACGCTGACCGTAAGCCAAATGTAAACCAATCTACCGTCCCTTCAATTAATCGTTTCAAACAGTATCGCAGATGTAGCTCCTCATTACTTGAATGGAAAATTAAGGGGCCTCGATTTTTTGATTTTTTTTTTTGTTGACACTTATTTTTGAGTGTGAAACATCCTGTTCCTTATTTTGCCATCGAGCGAAGCGAGCGATCCAAAATTCCTAGTTCTTGTTACAGAAATATTATTTTGTCATCAAAATATACTCTGTGCCATGAGATTATTTTGAATGGTAAATTTGACAACCTTGCTGCCAAATATAATTATTTTAGCACCTCGCTGGTCCAATTGTTTCCTGTCCAAACCACGTAGCTGTTTCTGCAAAACACGAGCGAGCAAAGCGAGCGAGGTAAAAAACACCGTTTTAAAATAGTACGAGCGAAGCGAGAGAGGAAAAACATACTCTTTTGAAGATAAAGATTTCGTCGTCAAAATCTACTACGGGCCTATAAGGTATGTAAATTACATATTTGGCTAATTCGCTTGCATGCCCAAGTCGTTTTCCTTCCTCAGTTATCCTGTATCTAAATGTTATACGAGTGAGCGCAGCAAGCGACGAAAAATTTACACTCTTAGATACGTCTCAAAGATATCTAAAGAGTATATTCGATCACCTAACCGCCAGATGACGTTCTTTGGCTCGTCGCTTGCCATGTTTCTAGATTTTTTAGAGCGAGCGTATAGCCAGCAAGCGAGGAAAGGGAATGGATTTTTAAAATACTGAGAAACCATTTAATTATCGGCATCTCCCTTTCTCATATTATATGGTGTGATAGGAATAGGCTTTTGGTCACAGGCCAAAATCTCCTAAAAGTTCTTCTATTGTTTAGATCTTCTTGCCGTTCGACCCCTTGCAATTATGTTACTAAAGTTTTATGACTAGAAAAATAGTAAAAAGACAAGATGCAAACTTGTTTCCTTTCGTAAGAATAGTAATATATAACCGACATTGGTTGAGATACTTAAAATGCGAGCGAGCGCTTTCAGGTTTTTTCTTTTCTTTTTTCTATTTTCTTTTTTTCTTTACTCTTTTACCCTTTTTCTTTCTTTCTTTGTTTTACTTTGTTTTTTTTTAGGAGATTAATAGGGGGCCATGTCATTTTTTGATGGTGAATTATTGGGGTGGATGATTAAAACAGGCCATTCCCCCTACCCAAAATACTGGGGGGGGGGGATATATCCCCCATTCCCCCCCCCCGGGATCGACACCCATAATTGCCAACATCATGACATAATACTGCTGTCTCACCTCATCATTTGCCCATAGTGATCAATGATTGCGTTGCTGATCTCCATCCATTTTCTATTAAGAGTTGAGGTCTTTCAATAAGACATTGTTATAGCAAAAGCCGCCTTCTTTTTAATTTCATTTCTATTAGAATGCTACTTTCGTGGTCAACATCTTAAGTAATCTTGCCGTTTTGGATGAAAACGCGATCGAGGAGGCTGAGATGACGAATGGAGCTATCAGCGATGCGACTCAGGCTCTGGAAAACATCCTCCTGACTCTCGACCTGTCGTCCGACATGGCTTTTCAACATGTGGCCCCAAACGTCTTGGTACAGGTATCAAAATACCTCTCCCTTCATTGCCCTTAATGTACAGGAGTGGATATCAATGGGGGGGGGGGGTGAGGTCATATTAGTGGTTACTTCTTCAGAAGAGTTATTTAACCCTTAATTTGGAGTGGATGTAAAGGAAGTGATTCCTGACATGACTCCTAAAACTAGTAGATTTGTTAATAGTATAATAGCAATGAAGAAGAAGAAGAAGAAGAAGAAGAAGAAGAAGAAGAAGAAGAAGAAGAAGAAGAAGAAGGAGGAGGAGGAGGAGGAGGAGGAGGAGGAGGAGGAGGAGGAGAATTTCTTACTTCCTTTCCTGCTGGCCCTTTCAATTATTATTATGGGTCACGTACTTATTTAATAAATCTAGGTTGAGGGAGACATGCAGTGTGTGGCAAAACACCTTGTCCCTTGAAAGGTTTAAGCACAGGGGGTCGAACCCGGGACATCTCCTATGAGGAACAAAGGCGTTCACCACTATATCACAGTGCCCCCACTCTACTCTTCATTATGGGAGTTATCGCGAAATAGGGGTCGTGGGGGAGTTATTTCATAATTTCATGTGCTTCCCATCGTGTGTGATGCTGTTCTTTTCAGTTATAAAATCAGTCAGCATAATTAAAAAATCATAATACTTCAAATTTTCTTCTCTGTGTTCTGTCGGATTCATGTTTTTCATTATTTAGTGCATTGTATTTTATGTCAGTAGTTTGCATTGGTGCACAGTGAACATTCATTTTAAGTGAATATGCCATCATGCGAATGTTATCTTTATTGTCATCCAATAAAGATGCATTTTTCTCTTCAGGTAAGAAATGTGTTGATGCATAATATTATGCAAAGATTTGTCATTTTCTCAAAGATACTACACCGTCACATCGAGAGCAATGATAATCTTTTCCAATTTATTATGTAGGCAATCAGCCTTCAGTCAAATGGCATACGAGATGGGCTTGTCCTATCCGTCACCGGCGATGGTAGCGCCAACCAAACCTTTGACGGCAGCAACGTTCAGATATCCAGCCCAAATCAAGACAGTGACAATGAAGGCCATGTCGAAGCCGCTATCTTGATTCCTCCCGAGGCCATCGACTTAGATAATATGGGGAATGTTGCGTTCACCGTCTACCGGGACGATTCATTCTTTATTCCGGACGATGATCACCAAGCCGACGTCGTAGAAGACAGTACAGGAGTTAGTGACATTGCTATCAATACCAACATCATCGGAGCAAGTATCGGGTCAAATGGAAGCAAACCACTGAACGCTCCGGTCACCATAGTACTGGCACACAGACAGGTAATATATTGGTCATGCTGTTGAACTTCCCAATCTAAAAGATTCCTATCGCAATGTTTGACACTGAAATACTCCATTTAACAAAGGGAACCACTTTACTAATTAAAAATCTCAAGTATCCCTTTACAAAATCTGAAGTACGTGCACTGTGTTAATCTTAAAAGCCCGAGAGGTAAATCCTAACCAATGCATGTAACGCTTTGGGCTCTTCTACATTTCCCCGGTCATAGCTTAGCGGCAAAATATGTTTTGCTCTAGCTTATCGAGTCCCCATTTTCACCTGGGCGCAAACGTGGATTAATGTCTTACCAAAATAACGTTAGTGACGGGCTGAGATTCGAACCTTCAACTCTTTGTATGAGCATGATGAGAGTCAAATGAATGAACCACTGTAATATGACACCTCCACTCAAAAATTCCTATAGCTGTAAATCATAATACTAAAACAATGGCTTCCGAGGAAGAGAAATGTGTTATCCTTGAAATCGTCATGCCATTGAAATGTACCAACTTTTGAAATAAACCAAGTCTGAAAATTTTTGAAATATAACAGGTCATAATAAAAATAATAATAATAAATCAAATTTGAAATTATAGAAAATCTGAACAAAGAATTCAGTCTTTAAGTATTATGAAAGTAAAGATGTACATCCTAGTAAATCGTAGTTCTAAAACACTGCTGCCCAAAAGGTAAAGATTGTTTTCCTCTGGACCACTTTCTACAACCCAGCGAAATGCTACAGATCCACAATGTGTTTTCTGGGACTACTCCATGAATGCTTGGTTAAGGGATGGCTGTCGTATCACCAATAGTACTGAGACTCATACTGAATGCAAGTGCAGTCATCTGACCAATTTTGCGGTCCTTATGGTAAGAAAATGACCTCCATCTATCTCTGTGCATTAACAATCGCGGGAAATTATTGCAAAAGGGCTTTGGGTCTTCTTTCAAATACACATTACAGGGGAGCGTTTCATGAAGAGTTTTGTCGGTGATTTTCACTGGCAACTGTTATAAGCTACTGACAATCCTCACATCTGATTGGTTGAGAGCAAATTAGTCGGTGCCTAAAATCACCGACAAGACTTTTCATGAAACGCTCCCCAGGACTACTGTCATTTCATGTTAATGACTCTGTGCTGACTCATAAAAGAAAATACACCAGTATACTTTTATGCTGATACATTATTCCGAATAGAACTGCATCGGAAAAATGTATATAGTCTAAGATTTTTATCATAACTATACAAATAAGGGTATGCATAGTCATGATGGGATGGATCAAAGGGACAGTAAGTCATTGAAATCGAGCCGGACGAATAACGTAATTGCTTGAATTGGAACCTTTCGGAGTAGTGCTACCCACTGCATGTGGATTTCTAAAGAGTGTTTTATTATTTTTTCCCCGCTATGGCCCATCCCTCGCTTCCCCATTCAATATACTCTATGATTTGAGCAAAGCAATGATGTTTTCTTTGTTTTGATTTGTTTTTAAAAATAATTTCTGACATCTTCAGGACGTGAGTGGGAACAGGAGGCGATCTGAGAAAGTTGAGCGAGTCTTCAGGATCCTCAGCTTTATCGGGTGTACTCTTTCCATCATAGGACTAGTGCTGACACTGGTTGTGTATCTCACTGATGGGTAAGGGTGCAAGCTGTTTACCGTCTTATCAATACTAGTTAAATTCTTTGCGACCTTCTCCCTTTTTTCTTGGTGGACAAAAGAAAAAACGGCTGTTCAGAAGTGCTTGTCGTGAATCAAGCACCCCTAGTCTTTGATGCAATTTTAATCTTGATTCCCTTAGTCAAATTTTCAGGCTTGTATCATGTATATAAATATACGAAGAACGACCATGAATTAGAAATTCATTGTATTTTGCATTTATCGTATTTTTGTTTAGTTTATTGGCTAAACAAGGCTCACTGTGTGTCGATTCATTTGGTCCATCCAAAGGGGTATACTTCTTAGTTCTAACCTAATTTTGTCAGTTTTTTTTTTAATACATTTTTTTAAATTAAACTGTACTAACATTTCTCAAAGGTGTATTTAATTTTGTCGAAAATGTGGAAAGTGTGACTTTTTACTTCCATTTCCTGACAGTTGTAAAAGAAAGACCAACTCTCTGATCGCAAATGAATAAATCCATGGTAATTACCCTTTTTTCCTTCATTAATCCATGCAATAGGAAACTTCGTCGCTCGCAGCCCCTCCAGATCTTAATGTGTCTTTGCGGCACGCTCCTGTCTCTGTACATCTTCTTCATCATCATGACAGCGCTAGACCAACATCGAGACGAAACAGAGGTCAGCCCAGGGTCATGTGGCTTCATAGCCGCCGTCCTCCACTTTAGCGTGCTGTCGTCGGTGTCGTGGATGGGGATCGAAGGAATGAACATGTTCCTTATGATTGTCCGTGTCATGGACACCTATATTCCATTCTTCATGTTGAAGGCGTCAGTGATTGCGTGGGGTAGGGCATTACACGAACCTTTAATCGTACTCTCTGAACAAGTAGGAGGGGAAATCCCCTCGTAAAGGTGTCATATAAGGGACCACTTTACTGTGGACAGGGCCCTAAAATAGTGAAATGACAGTCTCAAATGAGTAATTAGCCATGATTTAAATTAGATTCCATAATTCCCTTCCGAAATCAAATGAATAATGAAATGATATGAAAATTATTTGCGTTAATAGAGACATCCCCTAAACTCACAACAAATAAACAATCAGAGAAACAAACACAACAGGTATTAAATAGCTATCAATCATCACAGTTAATTATTATGCTACATATTTTCTTTCCCTCATCCCCCTTTTCCCCTTTCTTTTTCTTTCTTGTTTAAATTGTTATCAATGTGTCTTTTTTCAATTTGTTTTTCTCGCTGTATTTTGTTACTATAATAACTATTTATTTTTCATTTTACTGTATAATATGGGCGATCCAAACTCACGGGTTTTTTAACCTTCGTGGAAAGCCCCGTAGAATATTGTATACGCATTTTATGTTACTGTTATATTATACTGTATTTTGATTTTATTTTGCAAATTGTATTAGAATGAATTGGTATAATTATATTCATAGAAACGATACCTATTTATTATATTCTATAATTTGATCTGATGAAAAGACCAAATTCTATGCACGTCGCCTACGTTCACTGCGATTCGGATTACCATAAAACATAGCCCTAACAATCATGACCATGGTACACCTGTATATTTCATTTCCATTTTAGGATTGCCCGCAGTCGTGGTTATCTTAACAGGTGCTATCGCAAGAGACAACTACGCCAACTCAGACTAGTAAGTAATCTCGATATTCCTAGTGGTGCTGGACAAATACTTGTCGAAATGCAGTGTTGATGGCTATTTGCAGTCAAACCTAAATTTTTTCATTTCATTTTATTGATTTCCACATTAAAAATCAGAAAATTATACAAATAATACAATATAAATCACAAATTCAAACACATAAAACAATAAAAACATCGAAATATACAAGAAAAAGGGGGAGAAGAAGAAAGCATAATGTGGGCGGGGCTAGAAAAAGCAAAGCTTGTCTAGTCTAGCCCCGTTAATTATTTAAAGGGGAAGTCCACCCTGAGAACATGTGTGGCCGAGTAAAAGGCAGAGGGAAAAGAGGGACAGGGCGGGGGAAAAGAAGAGAGAGAAGAAAGAAGAAGAAGAAAGAAAAAGAAGAAGAAGAAGAAGAAGAAGAAGAGGAAGAAGAAGAAAATTAAGAAGAAGAAGAAGAAGAAGAAAAATAAGAAGAAGAAGAAAAAGAAAAAGAAGAAGAAGAAGAAGAAGAAGAAGAAGAAGAAGAGGAAGAAGAAAAATAAGAAGAAGATAGAAAGAAGAAGGAAAAAGAGAGAAAAAGAAATCCCATCGAAAAACAGGAAAGTCGTGAACCCCTCTCCCTGCAACCAAGTACGGACAAGTCGGCAGCCCCGTAACACAGCACCCGAGCCCATCCCCCCCCCCCAAATCACTCGATACTAAAACCTCTGAAACATCCCAAAACATCCTTAGATATAGACACGCACGCAGCCACACCCTAACACACACACTCTACACAAGCAATAACTGCACATAAACCCAGTCAACATTATTTTACCGATCACACCCCAACACTCCCGAGCACAGAACAATAGGATCACTGATATGACCGTTCTGCGCCCTGAAGCGTGCAGAGTGCAGTCAGCGAATGCTAACTGCCACTATACACGGTTCACAAAAACTCCACAAGGAAGCGGATGCCACGTCACGAAGAGCCGCCAACCCACCCCGACCAATCACAGGACCAAGAAGTTCACAACCTCTATTCCCAACCTGAACTCACCCGACCGAGCCCCCTCCCCAACACCGACCCATCCCTCCCCCCTCTCCACCATCACCCGAACCAACATCCATCCCCAGGGTGGGCTCTCCCTTTAAATGTCTGGTTTTATAATTTGATGAGATTGACCTGATGAAAAACATAATTGCGATTTGAAACGTACATGTATAATTATTACTATTATGACTAAAAATGATGGACTATTTAGAATTACAAAGATACTTTTTATATTTTAGCTTAAACTGTCGTAACGATGCAGATTGTTTGATACTGTCATCTAAAGCAGACCATGTAAGGTAACCCTGATATTTGACACTTTTTTGACCAATAGCAGTCCTGTAATAAATACTATGCAGCTTCTTAGAGTTTCGGGTATTGTGATGATGTACATCACTGTTACATCTAAACCAGTTCTGGAATGAGTTAGGCAATAACCCCTTTTCAGACCTGTACATGAATTCTCCCAATTGTAACTTACTTAATTCATATACAGTCAGAACCCTAAATTGTTTGAACAGATTGTTGGTATGGGCCAAATAATGAGATTTAGCAACTATGCGTATTACACGTTTTTTGCAACAAATGTAAACGATTTAACAAAGTGTTCGATGCATTAATCCATATCATATTACCATATTGTAAATGAGGTAAAATTAATTAATTGTAGAGTAGAAGGAGTATCTTTGATGGTAACACGAACTTCAATTTTGACATTACTCCGATAATTCTCGAAATCTTCAATGCAATGTCATTAATATGCATCAACCATGATAACTTGTCATCAATAGTGACTCCTAAGAAGCGAGTACTATGTACTTGCTTTAAAGGCTCTTGTGAATTAGCAAACTTAAGAGTAAGTATTGTTTTATCATATTGCTTATTCAATGGAGCAAAATGCATAAAATTAGTTTTCTCTGTGTTAATCCTTAAACCATTCACTTTATACCATGTATTAACATTTTGTATTTCTTTATTCATATTATCGATAAGAATATCTAGTTTCTTCTCGCTTAAAAAGACATTAGTGTCATCTGCAAACAGAATGTATGACAAAGTTGAGGAAGCATTTGGCAAGTCATTAATATATAGAATAAACAACAGTGGCCCCAATATGGACCCTTGGGGTACCCCGCATATCAGTTCTTTTTCAGATGAAGTTACATCATTATAAACAACATATTGCTTTCTTTCCTTTAAGTAATCCTCTATCCACTGTAATGTTAAACCTCTCACACCATAATATTCCAACTTGGATAATAAAACTTGATGATTAATTGAGTCAAAAGCTTTAGAGATATCCAATGACAGACATATTGAATGTTTGCTTTCGTCAAGAGAAGTAAATATCTGGTCCAAAAAGTATGTCAAGGCCAGTATAGTTGAATGACCAGATCTAAAACCATACTGAAAGTTTGACAATATCCCTTGTTTCTCAATATAAGACAACAATCGAGAATAAAACAATTTTTCTAATATTTTAGAGAAAACAGGCAAGAGGGACACCGGCCTATAATTACAAAATTGATCGAGAGAGCCCTTCTTATAGATCGGAGTCACTCTTGCCAGCTTCATACTGTGAGGAAATTTACCAGTGGAGAGGGAAAGATTGAAAATATGTACTAGTGGAGCAACAATAAAATTTATTGATTCTTTGATGACAGAAACAGTAATGTTATCATGACCAGGACTCTTACCAATTTTCAATGCCTTCACAATATCTAGGATTTCATGACCTTTTATTGGTTTTAGAAACATTGATTGTTGATACTGACCCTCCATATAATACCTACACTTTAGCAAGTCAATATTACTTGTATCTGTAAACGTTGTCCCAATACTTATGAAATATTCATTGAACTTGTTTGCTATGTCAATGGGATCTATAAGTTTTTTATTATTTTCACCACAAAAACAAACTTGTTCCTTTCTCTTTTCCCCTCTATTCAAGATGTTATTAATAATATTCCAAGTCCGTTTACTGCTTCTACTCTCTTCGAACTGCTTTGCATAATAAGATTCCTTTGATTTTCTAATAATTGTCGTTAAAGTATTTCGATACTTTCGGTATACCTTTTTCCTGTATGCAGAAGGGTTCTTTAAATATTTTTTGTATAACATTATTTTTTTCTTACATGATTTTAAAATTGCTGTAGTAATCCATGGTTTAGATTCCCTTTTTCGATAGCGCTTCTCTTTCAAAGGAAAACAAGAGTTATGTATGATATCAAATTCATTGAGAAACACTTCATATGCTTTATCACATGACTCTTCGTGCATCACATATTCCCAAGACTGTTCAGCCAGGGCAACCCTAAATTTATCAAAGTTTGAGCGAGACATGTCTCTTGTATAAATTTTATTGCATGGTTTGCGTTTGAACCATTCACTATGTTTTGACCGACTAAAGACAAAAACTGGAAGGTGGTCTGAAATGTGAGGCCATCCCCCCCCCCCTTCCACATTGCTATCACTGATGAGCACTCAAAATGTTGTTCAGTATTCATTGCATGTTATTTCCATGCGGCGATTATTTCTTGGTATAATACCTTTTCACTGGTTAAAATCCATTCTCGCCATTTTACAAGCAGTTCCTTAACATGCAGTCCCTCAAGACCCCACCAGTACCACGAGTACGGTAGTGTAAAGACTTTAAAGAAAGTACGAAATGCTTTGTTTTTCAACAGCTGCTTCCTTCAGAAATGGCCACTCGTAGGCGGTCTCCTCATCCCTATGGCTATCATTCTTCTGCATAACATAATCGTCTTCACTGTCGTCATGCGTCGTCTCATGCTCATCGGCTCGGGCAGCGGGAAAGCCACCGACTTGAAACTCGAAGATTGCCGCGAGATCACTCGCCGTCTGAAGAACGCGGTCAGTATCCTTCTCCTTCTCGGCCTCACCTGGATCGTAGGATACTTAACCGTGATCGAGCAACTCAACCTCGCGGTCCACGTCGTTTTCATCCTGCTCAACTCTCTCCAAGGTTTCTTTATCTTCGTCTTCTACGTTCTCCGACAGCCACGCAGCCGAGCGCGCCTGGCGGAGCTGGTCTGCGTGTCGCTCTGCTGCTCCCGTGGTTCGCAAACAATCTCGAAGTCGGATCCCCTTAGCCTGAAGCAGACCAGCATGACAGGGACGCATAATCCTATCTCGAGTACGACTGATGAGTCTGCGTTGAGCAGATCCCAAGTGGATGCTTCACACGTCTCCGAAAAATGTTAATTAATTAATACCATCACGCATAACACTGTCCAGTTTTGGCCACTCTATATGCAAATGTATATTAGTCTATAGTCAGCAGTGGTCAAGATGAATTCAATGCATTTTAGTGATTTGCATACTTCCGGTGTTAGTTTCATTATAATTATTTTGTTGTTGCTGTTTATTCATTTGCACAGGGGAGCGTTTCATGAAAAGTTTTGTTGGTGAAAATCACCGACAAATGTTATAAGCTACTGAAAATCCTCGGATTTGATTGGCTGAAAGCAAATTAGTCAGTGAAAATCACCGACAAAACTCCCCATGAAACGCTCCCCTGGAGTAGCCTGATTTGTTAAACGGGGATGGTGGATGAGGGATGAGGGAGGGCTTGGCATATATTTACTCTTAACTTTTTAAGACATTCAGTTACAATATATAAATAATTTTGTTTGCCTTTTGGTAACAGTGGGACGGGTAAGACTGTGATATTACATAACATGCAAGAGGGTAGTGGGAACATGGTATTGATTAGGCTTTACATTATGTCTGTGTATATATCGCATAATTCGAAATGCAGTAAACTTTAAAAATCATTTTGTTCCATCAATCCGAACGTGTATGGATGTCATTATATGCAAGGTGATCAGAACAACAATAACTTTTCAATGCTAGATGATTTTGAAGGTGCTGGTTTGTTTATTTTCATACAGCTAATTTTGTAGTTTAAATTTTTTTTGTATGTACTAAGTATACAGATGTTATGGTATGATGGTAGGTTTGTCATGGTATCTTTTATACTGAATACGTATCATTTTTGTTACTAGATAATTATCATTCAATTTGCATAGATATTTAGACTGTTTTAACATAGTATGCTTTGTTTCTACAAGATATGTTAATTTTTTTTTTTTTTTTTTTTTTTTTTTTTTTTTTTTTTGCATTTGATGGACAGGTTGATTGATTGATTTTTATTGTTTACTTCTGCAATTACATCATTCGTATATAATACATTTTCCATAACATAACAAACATAGTATATTGAGAACTTTTTTTTGGCATGAATCATAACTAAATGTACTAAAATTATCATTACAAACAAAACTGATCTCATACCAAATTTGTTAACATTTACAATTTGCAGGAGAAGGATTGTCATCATAAGCAGATTGCTTGAAAAAATGACAACCCCAGGTTAGAACTCATTGATTAATATAATACATTAATACAGCAGAATCGATAAACAGTACATTTCATGAAAAACAGCAGTAATGTAATTTGAGCAATGAAGATGGAGATGATAAGGATGAAGATGATGGTGAAATGGTGAAGATGAAGGCGATGGAGAGGATGATGGTGATGATGCTTTAATGATGACACATCGACACAGAAATTTTACTTCAAATATTCTGATATCAACATAGATTTAACGTTTGCCTTAAATGAGTAAAGAGACGAGGATCTTTTTATAGATTCAGGTAGAGAGTTCCACAAATCAGGACCATGGTGTCTTATGGATCTCTGCGCAATAAGCAATTTGGGGTTGATTAAATGGAAATTAGAAGAGTTCCGCGTAGGGTATGAATGGATAGATGTGTTCATAGTATAAAAATTGTGAAATGAAGGTGGGAGCATGTTATTTACGTATTTGAACATAAGCAGTAAGCTTTGAAATGAGTTTATGTCAAAAATAGTTAGAGTCTTTAGTTTATGGAATAATGGATTTGTGTGTGATAAATATTGCGAATTAGTACAAATTCGAATTGCTTTTTTCTGTAATAAGTATATTATATTAATTTTAGTTTTTGCACACGTTGCCCAAACTATATTGCAGTACGATATATACGGCAATATTAATGAATTGTATAGTAGAACGAGTGTAGTATGAGGAATTATGTTTTTCATTTTGTAAAGTACACCTACGTTTCTGGAGATGTTAGTAGTTATACAACGTATATGTTCATTCCAATTTAAATGTTCATCTATTGTGACACCTAATAACTTTGTTTCTTTTTTCCTTTTGAGTGGAATATTATCTATGCTTATGTCGTATGGAAACTCAGTAATATGTGAACTTGTATGCGTAAAATACATAAAGTTTGTTTTGTCTATATTAAGTGAGAGCCTATTACATTTAAACCATAAAGATAGTTTAGGTAATTCACGATTAAATGTATCTACTAAAGTTTCTAAGCTAGTGTTTGAACAAAAAATGTTTGTGTCATCGGCAAATAATACAAATGATAATAAAGGCGTTACAGTAGTCAAATCATTAATATATATAAGGAAAAGTAAGGGGCCAAGGATCGATCCTTGTGGAACTCCGCATTTTATTGACTGAAAGTTAGAAGAAATATTGTTGTGAGTGACATATTGTTTTCTATCAGACAAATAACTCTCAAACCATGATAGTGCGATTCCCCGAATTCCATAATTTTCAAGTTTTTTAAGTAAAATCTGGTGGTCAAGAGTGTCGAATGCTTTGCTTAGGTCCATGAATACTCCTATTATGTGTTCTTTATTTGTCATTGCATTTGTAATTTTATCGTATATTTGTATTAAAGCCTGATCAGTTGAATGCCCTTTCCTGAATCCATATTGGTTTGGATTTAGAAACTGAAAAGTATCTAGGAACTTATAAAGTCTTTTGTAAATAATCTTCTCTAGTATTTTGGATATGCTGGGGAG
Organism: Echinometra lucunter; assembly: GCA_029962745.1. Classification (NCBI taxonomy): domain Eukaryota; kingdom Metazoa; phylum Echinodermata; class Echinoidea; order Camarodonta; family Echinometridae; genus Echinometra; species Echinometra lucunter. Next base: position 4,804,014 of record CM057160.1, read on the forward strand.
AATAGAAATTGGCCTATAATTTGTTATTTCGTGTGGATTGTCTTTTTTTAAAACAGGATTTACCTTTGCAATTTTTAGGGAATCTGGACATTTACCGGTGCTGATCGACAGATTAAAAATATGACACAATGGAGAGACAATATAATGTATGATCTGCTTAAGAAGGAAAGTACTAATTCTATCATATCCCTGTGATTTGCTGGATTTGAGATTTTTTGTTATTTCAATTATTTCCTGAACATTTGTGGGGTTAAAGAATAGGGAAGAATTGATGGGTGTGGGAAGAAATTTTGCAAAACTTTGGTTTGGTCTGGCAAGGTTGTTAGCCAAAGAGGGTCCTATGTTAATGAAAAAGGAATTAAAGGTATCAGCTACATCATCTGAATTTATTGCAGCAGCATGAACTGTGAAATTGTCTTTAGGTAATACTTTGGGTTTCTTGCCAATCAAATCATTGATTATCTCCCATGTGGCTTTCATGATGCTTGTTCGTCGGTTGCATACACATATTACGAATATCAAGTATGACTATTTTGTCTTTACTTTTAGATATTGTATATTGTTATAAATTATTTAGGCCTAGTAAGAGGAACAGTAGGGAAATGTCAGAGTAGTATGCATTTTGTCTGTTTATAAAGATTCGTGTTCGTAAGTAATGAATCGGTATATTTTGTTAGCACGAGGAATAATACTTATAATACAACCAGACACAATGTAGAAATCAACATGGAAAAAAATTGTAAATTCGAAAGCACTTTATGAAAGTATCACATCTACTTTGAATAGTTACTGAGTTTATTAAAAGTCGTGTACGGAAATGGTAAGTGCTATAAAATTGAAAAAAAAAAATACAAGATACATATTTGATGTGATTTACATGAAACCGCAAAATATCTCAAACATGGCCGTTGACAATTAATCACAATACTTTACCACTCAAACTCAGAATGAGTGTTATCATTTAGACCTTTCAACTTATCAGTAAATGAACATCAGTAAATGAACTGAATTTAAATAATTGGTAAGATGTCTTTCCATAAGATCCTGGCAATTAATTACATTGGCCTATCAATTTTCTTATAACTAATATTGCCCTCAGCTGACTGCATAAGACACATTAGTGTAAAGCAATGAAGTGAATATCTTGTTTATATTGTTACCAGTAAATTTATTATAATTTTATTCTAATGCATGTTCATATTTCTGCTTCAGCATATTGCTATTAGGATTAAATTGAATTGATCTTGGGAGCAAACCAGTGTTTTGAATTTCATTCATTGCCTGTCATGCTCGGTCTCGATTAATTATCACTCTACATTGTCGCTGCAGAGACTGGAGTAGAGAGACAGAGAGACAGAATAAAGAAGTAGACATGGTAGACAGAAGGAGAGAAAAAGAAAAGAGAGGGAGATATAGATCAAGAGAGGGCGATAGAAAGAGAGATTAGTTGTAACGAAAGCGGGAAAGAGTGATTGAGAAGTAGGGGGGGGGGGGGGTAATAGACATGGATGGAAAAGCTCAAAGAAAAGAAATGGAGAAAGAATATCTGGATAAATAACTGCTACAATCTTAAACCCTAGATAAAATACTGCACCTAATCATCACCCTTAGCATAAACCTAAGCATAAGCTAGAAAACAATTGGAACCCTAACCTTATATCTTTGAAGAAATAAAGTCTGAGCATATTGCTTTGGGAAACGAAAATTAAAAACACGAGTTCGTAGATACAAACCCGAAAACTCTCGTCATTACCTACCAACGGCCTCAACCCCCCCCCCCCTTCACCCACCCATCCGCCCTCATATGGTCTGTTTAACTTTATTGAACTGTTGAATATAATGGCAATTATTTCTAAGACGATTCAATTATTTCTTAGGGTGTCAAATTCGTCATCATTGTCGAACGAATCTTAGAAGACGATGTCGAAATCCGGTAGTGTGATGAGTGATGACGAACGGACCGGCGTCGCTGTCTTCCAGGTCAACCTTGCTGGTTGAAGATGACTTGTCATTGGTACCTGTTCACATGAAGTAGAAGGCAATCAATCGATTCATTAATTCACTTGACAGCATTAAAAAAAAAACAGGAAGGGCTGAATTTACAAGACACGCTGAAAAACTGTGAATACTGATTCAGTATTCATAGTTTTTAATTTAATGTTTAATCTGTTCAGAACAGATCGGTAGATGTTGTGCTGGCTGTTAGTATAGAAACCAAAAGGAAAGACCCATAAATAAGAGAGGCTCAACCACCTCCCCCCCCCCCTCCCGCCCCATTGTGAAATATTTGACCAAATATTTTACAATGTTTTGAAAAGACATGACCAAAAAAAAATGTATGAATTGAAATAGCCAAAATGAAACATGATAAGACAGGTTTTACAGTTGCTAATCAACAGTTCAAAAGTCGTCAATTTTTTAGTCGAAAATTTTAAAACAATGTAATTGCCATCTTTATAAAAGTGAAATGAAGTAAAGTGAACCGAACTGCCTGAGAAAGCCGATTATTCTTTTAGCTATTCAGAATGGGGTAGTTTTGCAATGCTTTATGACTTCTGTACGTACATGATATACATGTATATTTCATAAAATTGTAATTGGTTGTCTCTTTGAAACATGATAATTTGGGATATATGCTAGTGAACCTACATTACTCTCATCGGGGATATCACGCACTTATTTTTCATTTCTGTATCACAAGATCATTTACTGTATTGAAGCGCAATGACTTCCATTTTTCTGATTTCATACTAGGAAAATGAAAGTGTTTGTGTATGCTAATCACATGGTAAAAGACATGAAAGCTAAAATAGTAGAAACATGGGGTTCCATGCCCCTTCATTACTTTCTGCATGCCTTATGGTATTTGGGAGCCTGTGTAATTTCATCTCTGGATAGTATTGTATAAACCTCTTAAAAGCCATTATGAAAAATATCAATGGGGTTTACGATTAAATCAGCGACTGGAGTTGACGAGCGTGTGTGACCTCCATCGTGCCCACGTCACTTGTAGTCTTGAGCACAGACTCTATTATGACATTTAACCAAACATTTCATAAAACTTGAGACAAGTTTAGCTCTGTCACCTCCTTTTTATGTCATGAGCATGCATGTAGCTACGATAAAGCTCCTGTGTGGTTCAGTTTAACTAATTGAAAATTTCATATGCTTTGCTAATAGCAATACTTTTTCAAGGGTCTGTGCCAACAATTAGCCACGACCTTCTAGCATGCTTACGCACGGCCACTGAGCAAATGCCGTTATCATAATGGTTGGAACTCCCATGCATGTAATCTATAGGTTTGCCGTAGTTTTTTTTTTTTTTTTTTTTTGGGGGGGGGGGATTTTTAGAAACAAGGATCGTAACTGTGACGCGTGATGAAATAAAACTTACATTTTTCCTGTTCTTCAGGTAGTTTTATGCATTTCATCCTAGCACTAGTGCATTTTTCGACACCATCTGGTAAACATCATCAGAGTAAAAGAGAAACAGAGAGAGAGAGAGAGAGAGAGAGAGAAAGAGAGAGAGAAAGAGAAGTAAAGAGAGAGAGAGAGAGAGAGAGAGAGAAAGAGACAGTAAAAGAGAAAGATAAAATCTTGGAAGCTACGTTTTGAAACGTTTTGCTGTTTAATATTCCATCGATCTGGGCCCCGTTTCATAAAACTTGTTATCATGCAGTAACAATTGCCACATTTCTATGGCAAATTTGCTCTCAGCCAATCAGATTGCAAGGATTTAAGTAGCTTTTACAACGGTTATTGCAATGTTATTAATAACAAATTTATGAAATGGGGCCCTGTTCTGCTCATCATTTTTGTACACCATAGAAATAATGCACGATAAATAATTTAATTCAAAAGGCGGCAGTAGAGTGCTTCACCTTGCACGTGCACGACCTTGATCGGTGGACGTATGGTGTGGTGTATCATGTTCTCTCTGTACTCTCTCTCTCTCTCTCTCTCTCTCTCTCTCTCTCTCTCTCTCTCTAATCTCGATGTTTAATGTGGAAACAAGAACCGGTAAACCTCTCAGAATACAGTCTGTATATAGGAAGAAATGGTTCTACCTTTCTAAGCCTACATTACAATGATAAAGTGGCAATAATTATATTTCGTGTATCATTTAAAAAGACGCATGCAGCAATATGTTATGAATATACATTGATTTTTCAACGTTTTATTTTTTAAGATAAGCAAAATGAAGTGGTTAGTGGCTCCAAAATCTTTTTTTTTTTGGTTCTGTTTGTTGTTGTTTGTTTGTTCGTTTGTTTGTTTGTTTGTTTGTTTTGCTGCAAAATTTTGCGGTGCTGTTCTTTCATATGCATAGATGGGAGCACTATGGTCTATTGGTGAAGGCTCTTACTCTGGGTTCGACCTCGCTTGGTGTTTACATCAAAAATGTTTTACCTACAATTATCCCGCTCGACCCAGGTATAAATGGGGACCTAGCAATAGCTGGGATAATAATAATTTGCAGGGCCCTCAGGAAGAACGGCATTGAACCTGATGAGGCTACCCTGGGTAAAAAAAATTATTGTTATTACTAACATTCCATAGTATATAACGGTTCCATAGTACTTATTTTATTTAATCAAGGTAGCTAGCCACATAGGTCATTTTAGTATTACCGCACTTCCTGGGAGCCCTGCAACCTTGACTATTGCTCCAGCAATGAGGTAAACCTCTAATACACGTGGGTCGAGGGAGCAAATGCAGGCAAAAACCCCCTTATCATAGGATTTAATCCCCAAGCAAGAATCAGACCCTGGACTTCTTGTGTGAGACAAGCCTCCATCTTTATACCACAGTGATCACACAATAAAGGGTATATATATATATATATATATATATATATATATATACTGAAAGAAATGAAAATTTCAGTGTTTATTATTTACAAGGGAGTTGCCAAAGTTGTTTGCATTTGTCAAATTTCTTTCAATATATATATATATATATATATATATATATATAGGGTTCGTATAGACGACACTCACCAATTACAGTACAGTTCTTGGACACTTTCACCACGCTGTACCACAGTGTATCAGCTCCATTCTTCAAAGTTGACTCTCCATTTCTAGCCGAGAAGGGATCTGACTTCATCTGGACAAGCTCGTGTGGAAAGATTATGAACAAATAACATACAGGCAAGAGGAAAAATTCCACTCTTTGAGGAGTCATATTAGGGGATCCCTTCATTCTGGAGTGGAAATTCACCCTAAAACTAGAGGAATGCACTCGAAATTAGAATGAAGTCCACTCTACAAATGGAGGTGATGAGAGTGGATTCCATCATTATTTTAGCTAGAATTTCAACTCCAAAATGAATTGATCCCTCATAAGGATTCCTACAGATTTCTGCTTCTGTATATGTAAAGAGAAAACTAAATATTTCAACAACTTTGAGACATTCTGCAATGTCAGATTTGCACTCTTTCAGAAAAGCACTGCTTCGAGCATATCATTCCTTTCTTCCAAAGTTTAGGTCGTGTCATGTGTGCATTCCTGTCTTATTCCAAATGTTTGACGTTACATACATGGAAAATAGTCAACATAAGTTTGTTTTAATGGATTCATTTACTATGCACGTCCATCGTCTTTATAGTAACTTCTCTATCGTCAAATCACCATTTTGAGGATTAAGAATGCAGTATGTAATACTCACTCCCACTGGTTTCGAGCCCAAGGCTTGAAGTAAGTCCAGTGACTACCAACGCGAAGACAAATAGCAACATCATCTAAAATACATCATTTGTTTATAGGAATAAAATGAACATGCACGTGACAAAGACAGTGATGACTAACAATTTGAGAAGATACAAACGTGTAAATCACAATTCAGCTGGCCTCGAAGAAAAAACAGACCCTTTATGACTCTGAGTACAAAGCATTCCAGCCTTTCTCTCAAACACCATTTATAAAATGGTGTTTGTTTCGGAAAATAAAGCTTACCTTCTAACCAACCCTCAAACTTCTCCTGACGTACACGTTTTTATTAAAAAGTTTTTATTCAAATGTCATATTCTAATTCTATATTTTGCACTTTCACCTGCATGGTTTAGGGGGAAAATAGGTACATGTACATGAGCCACAGAAAAGATATATTTCATGCTTACATTTTTGTTGCAAGTATTAGACCTTTCTTATTCTAACATTCTGGATTTTACACTTTCACCTGTATGGTTTAGGGGGAAAACAGGTATAAGTACATGAGCATCAAAAAAGATATATTTCACACTTGATTTTTTTATTGCAATTATTAGGCCTTTCCATGTTCTACTCCGTGTTCTAATTGAAAGCGCGGACAACAAAGTTATTCATATGCCCTTTGAAGAGCTGTCGTTTGTCATGTTCGTTGTTATTATCCAAATAACACCAACTGAATTAGATTTCAGGGCACTGGAGATCCTTTTCTACGTCTTTACAACTTGTACAATGAATGTTTTTATTTTGAAAAACCAGCACGATCCAATGATCACAAGTGTGAAATCAATGAGAATTGTCTTACCTCATCTGTTGTGCTAATCTTCGGAATCCGCTGTTACGGGGAGTTTACACACAAAGGCACTGGAATAGAATGCAATAGTATGAGCCACTAGAATGTATAAATCATATTGCGGTAAATAACTAAGCAATTGTACAGTATAATACTACATCGGTGTATTTTTGCTGGTTGGGGTACATGCACATCAATAAACCACCTTTATCACAAAACAGATGTTCATAGAATACACCATTATGAAAATACAATGCATTTTATGAAATTGATTGATTGATTGATTTATTTATTTATACACGGTTAAAAAGCCCAAGCAGTTACATGACTGATTTCCATTGGAGCCGTGTAAATCAACATTGTAAAAACAAAATTATCAAAAGAAACACATTTAGAACGAATTAAACTATTAAAAATATCATATAAACAAAAGGAAATATAGCCAGCAAGATATAATGAGGCAAGAAAACAAAATGACAGGAAAATAAAAAATAAAAAATGAATTAACTGTGAAAAAGTATTTATATATTCAAGTAGTTTATGAAGAGTTTAGATGCAAAAAAGATACGTCCGTATTTTCAAATCTGAACATTTGAGATCAATAATAAAATACAAAGAGATGAAAGGGAAACCTTACACTACCTCTGACCACAATTGAAAATTACAACAAACAAACAAATAAAGCTTTATACTCAGATAGCCGTTACTTGTTTTAACTGAGGAAATGGGAAGATAAGGCTATATGTATTTTAGATACTGAGGATGGATGGATAGAGACAAATAGCGAGAGACAGACAAAGAGAGAGAGAGACAGAGACAGAAAACAGAGAGTCGGGGACCAAGATAGAGTGATAGAGAGGTAGAGGAGAGATGGGGAGAGGGAGAGAGGGAGAAAAAGAAGCACATTGATTATAGATTAGTAACATTTTTCATAACCTTTAATGCTCAATACGAACAGTTACCATTAAGAAGTCAGCTTTCTTTTAGCTATATGATCACCCCCTTTTACTCTTCAGCTGTCCCCCCCCCCCCCCTTTTACTCTTATTCTTCTCCACGTCACTCTTTCCCCTGCTTTTCTACATCAAAGCTTTCTTCATTTCCCTCTCTTTATCAGGGGAGAGTTTCATGAAGAGCCTTGGTGATTTTCACTGACTAATTTGCTCTCAGCCAATCAGATGCGAGGATTTTCAGTAGCTTATAACAGTTGTCGGTGAAAATCACAGACAAAACTCTTCATGAAACGCTCCCTGTTCATCTATCTCTCATTCTGCCTGCTTGTTTATCTGATCTCCCCCCTCCCCCCCCCCCCCCTCTCTCTCTCTCTCTCACCAACTGTACAACTGTGTATGAATCATGGTGTTTCAAATGCATTTTATCTTGCCAAATGAAATGAACATTTCAGTTGTTGATTTTGGAAATTCTATTCTTGTTTTCACTTCATTTATTGTTCTGTTTTTTTTTTCTATTTGTTTTTATATGCAATGTGATCATGGGTAAGATTTGTTTACTTTTAAATTAGAGGAGAGAGAATTATAGAGTGTGATCACAAGAGATTTATGCAAATTGAGAAGCTTTGAAAATTTGCCAAGGAAAAATAAAGTGTTAGTGCAATGATTTTATGCAAACATGAGAAGTTTACAAAATAGCATACTATAATCCCTGTATAATATGAAGAGTTTTTCAAAACGACAACTAATAGGTACGAAATTTTGGTCAAATCTGGACTATCGGAGTCCAGAATGAAAAAAATAAATCATTGTCCCACTCTCTATTTCTGTCTAATTCTCTCATCCTCTCTACCATGTCTCCTCTTTATCTGTCTCTCTCTCTCTCTTTCTCTCTCTCTCTCTCTCTCTCTCTCTCTCTCTCTCTCTCTCTCTCTCTCTTCTCTCTACTCCAGTCTCTCCAGCCACGATGTAATCGAGATCGAAAATGCATAGTAGGCAATGATTGAAATATAAAAACACTGGTTTGCTCCCAAGATCGATCAGTTTTAATCATAAGATCAATGTCATATTTGATAATCATATGCAACTGCAGAAATGTGAAGATGTACTGATTCATTCCAAAGGTAGTCCACGTGTTAGTAACCATGGTAACGATTGTATTTTATGCATGTCATCCGAGTCCTGATCTGTGATTCAAAGCAGTGTTAGTTACAAGAAAAAAGAATAAACCACGGTAATTAATTGCCTAGATAAAGCGAAATGCTTCTAACCAAATTGCAGTTTATTTAAGGACAAGTAAAGAAAAAAGGACGTCTAAAATGATTACATTTCTGTTAAGGTAAAGTGATATAGACATACAGTATAATTGCCGTGAAATCCTTGTTTTAGATATTTTGCATTTCACGCAAATCACATCAATTCTGAATAATTCCATTTTGTTTAATATTGTAAAACTTACTTACGACTGTTAATGAACGCAACAGACACTGATAGATATTCAGAGTATTGACTTGATACTTTCATGAGGAGCTTAAGAATGAATAGTTGTTGTTTTTTTTTCTTCCAAATAGTTTTCAACGTTGAATCTGGTTGTTCAATATGCATTATTCCTGGTGATAATAAAATAAGCCCATTCATCAATTACCAATGATTATGAACACGAATCTTTATTGAAAGACCAAATACATATTTCTCTGTGCCTATTTCTCTGAAATATTTCTCTGACCAAATACATATGTCTCTATACGTATTTCTCTGACATATATTTCTCTGACCAAATAAATAATTCTCTAAATCTCAAATCTCACAAACACACGCGCAATCTGTGCAGTTCTAAAGATAAGTACTCTTCTTCTACAAATCCCTACAGGTAAAACAAAGATAGCATTAGATCAAGCAATTGCCTGCGTGGAATAACTTGCCTCTGACAGATGACTGGAAATAAGGAAATTCCCAATTGTAGAATCATTCAAAATAAAGCTCAAAACATATCTTTTCATACAACGGCTCACTATTGTTCAACCACATCAGGAGCTCTTACAGGGCAGAAGAACATAGGTTCCGCGCTCTATAAATTGATATATACATATTTCTCTAACATTCCCCCTCCCGTTCGTCTTACTAGGCCTGCACTCTACAATAATAAAAACAAAACAGTCATAAATGATTTCCTTAATAAGTATACAATATAAAATGTGTATGCATAATATTGACGAACCAGCACCAATCTTACACATACGTACAGCAATCGACATACATCTACATGTATATCATGTATACCGGATGTTAAAGTCACCAGTTTTCCGCGATACGGAAAATTTCACGGAATCTGGGAAGAACACGGAATTCACGGAATTTCACTGAAAACGCAATTTTTCAGGCCAAACAAATTTTGATTCATGAAATATACAGCGAAAATCATGAAAAACAAAGCAAAATCCAATAAAACAAAACCGTGCATCAGCGGAAAATCTGGATCGAACTTGTTCGCAGGGTTTAGCCTGTGTTTGCCCAGCTTTATCTGCATACTGCAGAGCGTGTATGTTTCTAAGATTTTTTACTACTAACATTTGCTTTATTCATATGTTTTGCACATGTCACCGAAGAACACGGAATTTGCATTTTAGAAAACGGAAAACTGGGGACTTTACCGTATGCCTTACCAGAGTCCAGATGAAATTGAACGCTTCATTCAGTTGAAAACATACCACGAAAGACTTTTCATCATATACCATTGCATGCATAGCAATCACTCTGAACATGACGGACAAAGAAAGCGGACAAAATAAACAACCCTTCATTCTACCCTTCACAATGGTTCTGGTAGTGAAAAGAACATCCCTTCTCTACTATCATCTAAACTATGCGGAACAGGTGTCACATGCATATTCACCTGGAACTACTGATTAAACATAATAGCTGTGAAGGGATGTTCTTTTCACTACCAGAACCATTGTGAAGGGTAGAATGAGGGCTTGTTTATTTTGTCCACTTTCTTTGTCTGTCATGTTCATAGTGAATCACTTAACTAACGTCTGCTGAATGCAAATACAATGCAAATGTAAACTGTAAAATAAGCTTTACAAAATATAAACTTAGTTACCAACACCTCAAAATTATCTATTATTCAAAAGGTTACGGTAGATCTGATCAGAGTGACAGGCGTACACATTCGCACCATAAGGATTTTCGGAAAAAAAACACTGTAATATCTACTGTATATATTTCAATCAGAATATTTATTTTCATCCTTATATTTACATAAACATGATCCAAAGTATAAACAGTACGATGTTCTCACAATCCTATTGCCTCGAACGCAATTTTCCATTGTTACCCCCAAAATGGAAATACAAAATGATTTACATTTCAACAATTTTTTTTTCAAAAAGGTAGAGTAAACATATAGATCATATATATAATCGAGAAAAGCTTTTCCCATCATACGACGGGACTTTAACCCTACTCAAACGTGACGTGTGTGTGCGTATGTGGTGTGCGCTCGTTTGTGGAGGTGCCGTGGTCCAGTGGTTTAAGGCGCTTGACTTGAGACACGAGAATCGGGGGTTCGATCCCCGGCACGGCACTTATACCCTTGAGCAAGGCATTTTATCTATATTGCTCTTTTATCATACATCATATAAATTATTAAACCTGCTACAATTAGGCATATTGTTACCAACGTGTGAAAGTGTGTTTATCATAAAAAATAATGTGAGTCTGTAATTAAATTTTGTGCATTAATCCCTCCCTCTCACCCCTCTCTCCCTTGTTCGACAAGTCTGGCTCCTCCAGGGTAAATGAATAAGTAAATACATAAATGAATATTTTTAAAGTATTGAAATCCCTCATACTACATTCGATTCAACGTGACTATCTCTTACAAGACTGGCATAGTTTGGTAAATGGTTTTGCCCAAACTGAATCGTGTTATAAATCTTTTTTTTTTTCAAAGACGTGTGGAAGCACCCACATGGGATCTGCTCCACGCAGACTCGTCAGTCGTGCTGGAGATGGGATTATGTGTCCCTGTCATGCTGGTCTGCTTCAGGCTATGCGGATCCGACGTCGAGATTGAGTATGAACCATGGGAGCAGCAGAGCGACACGCGGACCAGCTCTGCCAGGCGCGCTCGGCTGCGTGGCTGTCGGAGAACGTAAAAGACGAAGATAAAGAAACCTTGAAGAGAATTGAGCAGGATGAAGATGACGTGGATCGCAAGGTTGAGTTGTTCGATCACTGTTAAGTATCCTATGATCCAGGTGAGGCCGAGAAGGAGAAGGATACTGACCGCGTTCTTCAGACGGCGTGTGATCTCGCGGAGATCATCGATTTTCAAGTCGGTGGCTTTCCCGCTACCCGAGTCGATGAACAAGAGACGACGCATGACGGCACAGAAGACGACCACGTTGTGCAAAAGAATGATGGCCATAGGGACGAGGAGACCGCCTACGAGTGGCCATTTCTGAAGGAAACAGCTGTATGAAAAGCGAAAGTATTCATGTGGGTTTTCTTTTACACTACCATACTGGCCAATATGAAAACATGAATTTCTTCATGAAAATGTCAGTGTTTGCTCGCTTTCTCATGTTGCTCGCAAGTAATATCTACCCCCTTTTTATGGGGGGGGGGGGGGGGGCTCATTAGGCCACCGAGTCTTAACATGCAGAAACATAACAGCCATATCTATAGTTTTGGAACTGCTCTTGAAAAATGGCTAGAAAGGATTTTTACCAGCGAAATGTAATATATGATATACACTGACAACTGAAAATTTTGCGAGCTCAGCAGTGGTATCAAAGTGGAAGGGCGGGGGGGGGGGGTGCTCACATTTATGTTTCGCTCCCCACAGGTTCTTATAAACAGCCCGTCAACATTGCATTTAGACAAGTATTTTCCCACATCACAAGGACCACTGAGAATACTTACTAGTCTGATTTGGCGTAGTTGTCTCTTGCGATAGCACCTGTTAAGATAACCACGACGGCGGGCAATCCTATAATGGAAATAAAATGATATAGTAAAGCAAAAAGCAGTGACATACAGAGGAAGTGCACACAGTTTGGCCTTTTATTTTACCGGAACAAATCGTAGAGTAGAATATAGATACCATTATCATTCAACAATGTATACTTCTTCCATGGATCCTACTTTGTTTGGTTGGTTGGTTGGTTGGTTGGTTTGGAGGATGTCTCCATTAATGTTACCTGACCACTGGTGAATAACAAAAGCAACAAAAAAAAAACAAAAAAAAAACAGGAATTCTAGTAATACTGAAGATACCGACAAAAGAAAAATGGAAATTTCCAATAAGCGAAGGTTTGAGAGGAAAATAAAAGAGAGCTCTCTTAATGTTCGGTAGTGGATATCCACTCTTTGGATATTCATAATACTTAACACTTCATTCAATTTTGGAGGGAAACTATAGAATGGAATCGAAATTGTAGCGGAATCCACTGTACAGTAATGGTCAATTAATTTGACCAGCTGACAATTTAATTCCACTATCAAGACTATTTTGAGGCTCCAGAATGAAGTGGTCCCTAATAAGACTCCTTAACGGGTGGATTTCCCTTCGATTTGTTCAGAAAGCACGATCAAAGGATCAAAATATATTGCCGTACCCCACGCAATCACTGACGCCTTCAACATGAAGAATGGAATATAGGTGTTCATGACACGGACAATCATCAGGAACATGTTCATTCCTTCGATCCCCATCCACGACACCGACGACAGCACGCAAAAGTGGAGGACGGCGGCGATGAAGCCACATGAACCTGGGCTGACCTCTGTTTCGTGTTGATGTTGGTCCAGCGCGGTCATGATAATGAAGAAGATGTACAGAGACAGGAGCGTGGCGCAAAGACACATTAAGATCTGGAGGGGCTGCGAGCGACGAAGTTTTCTATTGCATGGATTAATGAACGATGAAAAGTAACTACCATGGATTTATTCAATTCCGATTAGAGAGATGGGTTCTGTAAGATTTGGCAAGTTAACCATGTTAACAAGCTTGCCTTTCTTACAATTGCCAGGAAAATGAAGTACAAAACTTGCCAAATTTTACAATGAAACTAAACATGCTAAACAAGCCGTTGCGAATACGTAAAAAATGAGTCTCTAAAGAAGACTGGCGTAATCCACAGGTAAGGAGTAAAGGCCACCCCTGTGGATGACCCAGATGAAATCGGCCCTAAGATACAGTTAACTACCACCGACCCAGTCTATCATTAATTGGTAGACCCTTTATCGACTACTAAAAAGAGCTGGGTAAAATTTTGTCCATATTGGGTAAAATGTATGCTACAGTTGGTGACAGATTATATACGCAGTGTTAAGTTAAGACTTTACCTACCAAACATTCAACTTTCCTTTTTTTATTGAATGGGTAAAAAAAAAATCATAAAATGCCACAAAGATATCAATAAAATGCCACTCTAAATTACTCACTAAGAATTCAATTCATCAGCGTTAGATGCAGGGAAAAAAATAATGAGACGTTAAATAGCTTGCACCCTTACCTATCAGTGAGGTACACAACCAGTGTCAGCACTAGTCCTATTATGGAGAAAGTACACCCTATAAAGCTGAGGATACTGAAGACTCGCTCAACTTTCTCAGATCGCCGCCTGTTCCCACTCACGTCCTGATAAGGTAAAAACAGAAAAAAATACATCGTATCGAATAATTACTTAAATCATAGAATATATCTACCGGGGAGGGAGGGAGGGGACTGGCCAAAAATTCGCCTACAAGAAGTACCATCATTGCGAAATCCTAGTAAAGCAGTCTGGCAATCGTGATGTTCAATATCAATGACATAACTTTAACAGTAAACTTTTGTAAGCTTTCTCTCTGATCCGTACTATGCATACCTTTATCATGGTGAAAATCTTGGATAAAGATAGACCATTTCAGAGTCCTGTTCGAAATACATGTACTTCTTTCAGAAAGTGGGGTGTGCTTCTTATGAGGCAGTAGTCAATCCATTTAATGGAATGGCAAATATTCGTTAAGGACCCGACGCCAATATGCAATAATTTTCCATAATTTTTAATTCAAGGAGAAAAGAAGTAGCGTTAAGGTCATTTTCTCACCATAAGGACCGCAAAACTGGTCAGATGATTACACTGGCATTCAGTACGTCTCTCGCTACTATTGGTCATATGACAGCCATTCCTTGACCAAGCATTCGTGGAGTAGTTCCAGTATACACACTGTGGATCTGTAGCATTTTGCTGGGACGCAGAAGTTGTCCAGGAAAAAATAATCTTCATCTCTTTATACGGCAGCGTTTTAGATTTACGATTTAGTACAATGTACCACTTACGTAATTTACTTCATACTAAAAATTTTCTGCGATACACCACATTTGAGTATCTTAGCTCAGATTTAGAAAGCTGACTGATATATTTTAAAGGTATAAAGATTACACGAATAACACATTTATCTTTGATTTTAGAATTACCATTTACAGTTTAGGGATTTGTGTGGAAGTGTCTCAATGGTTCATTTGAATGGTTCACTTGACTTTCAATCAGAGGGCTGAGGGTTCGAATCCCAGCCAGGCACTAACGTCTTTTGCAAGACATTAATGCACGTTTTCCACTCTCCACCCAGGTGTAAATGGGAACCCGATATGCCATGGAGCGCTACATAATTGGCCGCTAAGCTATCGGGGAAATAATGTAGAAGAGAGCCATGAGCATATTAACGACGTGATGGACCTGAGAGCTGTACAAGAATCCACTAACTTTATAACTGTGGTACTTTAGTAGTAATATCATCATGATACTCGAGATTTTATATTATCAAGCATCTTCTATAGAACATTTCAGTGGTACACCTGGTTAGTTCAGGCATTTCGATATCAAACATTGCAATAGGAATAGTTTAGCATGTTTAGAGTGTGGAAGTACAACAGCATGATCAATGTATTACTTGTTTGTGTGCCAGTATTATGGTGACCGGAGCGTTCAGTGGTTTGCTTCCATTTGACCCGATACTTGCTCCGATGACGTTGGTATTGACGGCAATGTCGCTGACTCCTGCACTGTCTTCTACGCCGTCGGCTTGGTGGTCATCGTCTGGAATAAATAATGAATCGTCACGGTAAACGGTGAACGCAACATTCCCCATATTTTCTAAGTCGATGGCCTCGGGAGGTATTACGATAGCGGCTTCGACATGGTCTTCATTGTCACTGCTGCCTTGATTTGGGCTGGATATCTGAATGTTGCTACCGTCAAAGGCTTGGTTGGAGCTAGCATCGCCGGTGACGGATAGGACAAGTCCATCTCGTGTGTCATCTGACTGAAGGCTGATTGCCTATATGAAAACAAAATCGTTTGATTGACTTGCTATCGATAAAGGTGTCATCGATGTTGTAATGGAGTGGATGAGGTTGTGGATGTCTTGGAAAAAACAAAAGCTTTAAACACGCATAAAACATACCTGAAGAGGATTCCATATCTTCTCCATGAGAATAGGAATACATATCTTCTCCATGAGAATAGGAATACATGTACTATATAACATGTGCAAGGTGGCAAATCCACTTGAAATCTATTGAAATCAAATTTTTAAGGCGCATGGAAATTTGAAATAACATCAGAGTAATCAAAGGTATAAACAATAGAAGATATAAGGGAAAATATATGGTGAAATGGTTTTAATTATCCTTGCCACAATAAAACCACGACCCATGAACAATGTTTCGAGATAACGCTCTCAATACAGAGCAGAAATTTACTAGTTATATGAGTCAGTATCAAGGATCACTTTCACTGAATAAAATGCAAATAAGGGGTTAAATAACCCCCTTTTGAGAGTGGATTCTACTCTCTTCAGAGTGGATTTCACTCCATTTTCATTTTTCATTTCATTTATTTCAAATTCTCATAAAAACATTAACAATTTATACATTCGACAACAAAAGGTCATGCATACGTGTACATAAAAATACAAGAATTTGTAGGAGCCAGCAGAGGCCATTGGCCTTTCAAAGGCTCCTAAAAAACAACAGTAAGTAATATAATAAAAAGAAGTAACACCTAATACAACCCACAGAGGGTTGGTATACCCTCCTGTATATTAAGTGAAAGGTGTTTTGGTACCTGTACCACGACGTTCGGTGTCACGTGTTGGAAGCCCTTGTCTTCTGACACCTTTAGAGATAAGAGGATGTCTTCCAGTGCCAGAGTAGCATCGCTTACAGCACCATTCGTTAGCTCAGCCTCCTCGATCACGCTTTCATCTAGGACGGCCAGGTTACCTAGGATGTCGACCACCGAGACGGCATTCTAGTAAAAATAAAAATGTATCTTATAGGATATTGCTTTGCCAATGATTTAGAAATTTTTTTTGGAAAAACAGGATGGAGATCAGCTTAGCATGATCAAATGCGAGATAGCATTATGATTTGTCATGATGGTTTTTTTTTCCCCACGTGGATTGTATGGACCTGGAACCGTCTTGAAAAAAAAAGACGGGAAAACCTCAAAAGCATTTCAATGAAACAAAAAATCATTTTAAAATAAGAGCAGTACCAACGGCATAAAAAAAGGACAGTGCTTCTTTAAGAAATATGTTTGTCTGAACTTATCGGCATGGATATGCTTCAATAGAAACCGATGCCATTTTCACTTGACGTTTTATCGTTTGAAACTTGGTAACGTACCACTTCAGGCTTAGTTTCTTAAAGATACATGTTTAGGTCAAGAAGCACCACTGTTCCCTTCCTTACATCCAAGCAATATTATATTATCTATCAGACCAATAAGGTTCAAGAAAAATATTACAATCATTGATACCTCTTCGGTCGGTTGATCTAACGTTCCTATTTGCTGGATGACACCACATGCAGCCGTGACTCCAGTGGAAGTAATATTCGTGGAGTTCTTTGTGACCGTGTTCACCACAGACAAAATAACCTGGATATTTTCTTCATCATTTGCCTACCAATAAAAACCATCCACAGAGACAAGTGTTTATCACTGATTATATACATAATAAGAAGGTTCCAACAATCATTATTTCACAGCCAATTCAGCACTGCATGTGATTCTTAACTACTTCACCCCTGCACAGGGCCGTACGCAGATTTTTTTTTTTTTTTTTTTTTTTGGGGGGGGGGGCAAGAATATGTAAAGTGTTCAAAGAAACACGAGAGCGAGGGAGCCAAGCGACCGAGCTGGTCATGAGGGCGCTTTTGCATATTTTAAATTGAAATTAAAGGATCTGGTGCACACTTCTGGTGGAATTTGGAATATTTTCAGTAAAAAAAAAATGGAAGTCTTGAAAATTTCTGGGGTGCCCCCCCCCCCCTGCTGCGTACGGCCATGTCCACGCAGTAAACACCCCCTTTTTTAAACATTAAACTTAATCCTAACCTGAAACCAAATTGCAATTCCTACTCGTTTCCCATTCCTGCAACAAAATTAAGTCCAAACCCATTGTCACCCTAGCCAATGCTGGATCACAAATGAGAGAGAGAGAGAGAGAGAGAGAGAGGGAGAGAGAGAGAGAGAGAGAGAGAAAGAGGAGGGGGGAGGGAGAGAGAAGAAGGAAAAATGCAAAAACTGTGTCATCCTTAAATCAAAAGTTTGCCAAGGAACACTGGACTCGAACGCGTTTGAAAGAATAGATACACAAGTCATGAAGGGTGCTTCTATTACACGTATTAGGAGAATTTCATGTTAGGTGTGTATTTGCAGTATCCCTTTTCATCAAAAGGAATATCAAAGGCATCACATAAATTCATATACATTTCATTCATTAGTTTAAAGCATGGCTACTGGACATGCTGGAGATGGCAATGATATGTTGCGATTTCTTACATAGAGCTGGAATTGACGCCTATATGACGCTCTAGTGCATACCAGCAAACATGGCAAAATAACACAAAATTAAATGAAGCTTCACGATCAGAACAACATACAAAACAGGGACCAATCGTACATAAATTCATTATTAATTAAGACCCTTTCAGAGTTATTCATTTTAATCTTACCCTTTAACTTATCAGTTAAGAAAATGAGAAAAGACAGTCGATCTCAAATATTTCAACTAAAAAGCTGAGAGTATTGACATTGGTAATTGAATTGAAAGTCCTATTTGATAATGATTACGTTTTCGAGGTTTTTATTTTTCACAGTTTTTATGGTTAAGTGTCTGATATCCATTTGGTGTCTAGTCATGCTAGCTGAGTATCTACAAGAAACCACATTTTTTTCATATATGCCAAATAACAATATGGATAAAATCATGTTTACCTGTTGTTGTAAACTGATCAAGAGTTGGTCAGCTGTTTTATTGCCACCACAGTTATCAGAAGGTTTCCATGCACAAGGGGAAATGTAGTCACCAGAGCAGACGGCTCGTGCTATTGGCTCTCCAGCTTGTTTGTAAAAATAAAAGTTTAAAGTCTGTTTGGCGCGACTAGTCTACATAATAACTCCCATAGGTCGAAGGACCAATGGAACTACAAGTGGAACGACAAATACCCGAATCCTAACCGGATGAAAGAAGATTCTTAATGGTGAATGTCTGTTGTCATTCACTCTTAAAAATTCCGAGTCAGACTTGACCCGGAAAAGAGTCCGTCGGGACCACACTCCGTTCGGGGTCAAAAATGACCCAGAATAAAATAAAAATGACTCTGAGTGAGGTCAGATGTGACCCACAAACAAGTCTTCATGAACCTATTCCGGGTAATTTCTTTTGCCTAGAAAGGAGTGTGGCCCCAACGGACTCTTTTCCGGGTCAATCTGACCCGGAATTTTTAAGAGTGAATTTGAGCTGATTATTCCAGCATCAGAGTTTTAGGATTTCGTAATTCCTATACTTTAAGTAGTATGGACATGGATTTTGACCCAGGTGCTTTAGATGAGAGCGTTTTATCTTGAGGAGAAAGTGAAGGCGACTCCACAGATAACTGTTTCTAATCCTACTATCATCATTATCATCATTACTACTACTACAGTTACAATCATGCTATCAACTGTAATGAGGAGCTATCCATAAGTTGGTATATCGGGGTTTGGGGGTTTGGGGGTTTGTTTTTTGTTTTTTGTTAATGTTGGTTTCTCAAAAGAGCTTAACTGATTAATGCATTTTGAAAAATAAATGGAATTACTGTTGACGGTAAACCATGGGCATTGTCCGCTCGAGTTACCCCACGAGTGAATTTCTCCAGAAGCAAACTGGACGACACCATACAGTGAGGACCAAGAGACAGAGGGACAAAGCTCTGAAATTGAAAGAAAAAAAAACATACGAAACAAAAAAGAGTGCAGTGATGAATCAGTGTGGCTACTAGAATGCGATAGGCTTGGATCACACATGAGCATTTTAATTTTTTAATTACAATGATTTAATGAATCAGGGAGGTGATGGGATCGGCCTGATCTGAGAATGCATTTTGTTAAACTTGTCAAGGCAGGATGGCACACGGCCTATATAGCAAGACCTGTCAAGGACTCGGTACAACGTCTGGCTGTAAGAACCCTCACACGACAGAAAAAAACCCCAGAAAAACCTATAGGCAAACATTTTTAGATGAAGTAATTAAAAACATGAGGTTGTAGACAATGTAAACAACGGCCAAGATCTTTAAAGAGCTACAATTAAACAACCAGACAACGGCCAAGATAATCAAAGAGCTTTAATTTCCGATACCCATCCAATAATTACATTCTTTTTCTTTATCCATGGTATCAGGTGCGGTGCCAAAGTATTAAATATGGGGGGGGGGGCAAGACAATTATTTCCCCGCATTTTAACCTTGGCTCACAGGTTAGTTTAAATAAACAAAATATATGGCTAAATGGTTGAATGACCCTGCCCTTTCTTTCTGCATAATCTTATTTGTTCTTCCTCTTCTTCTTCTCCTTTTTTCTGCCCTCTGCCCCCTTAAGCGCCACCTCTGCTCTTTATGTTCGTTTTCAGGGTACTCAAATTTCATATGTACTACAGCCATGATAACTAGGTGTATTTATGTACTTTTGTGTATTTTTATATCGATGTTGAAATAAAGAATATTGAATCTCAATACCATTAAAGATCGGCCATGTTTATCCTATAAGTTGTCTAATTTGAGCCTGACCGTGTTTAAAATGTATCACCATTCCTTAGATAGGCCTATTAAAAATGCAACTTTTAAACATGTTAAAAAGGCCGTCGCTCCTCAGTCGTTGTCACTCTCCTTTGTAACCCTAGGTCTGATCTCAGTATACAAGACTTACCTGTGCTCTCTACCAGGAGAAGGGACGGGTCAAAGAAACCATCTGAGGAATTTGCCAAGGAGGACAATCCACTCCACATGAAGTCCAACTCTTCCTGAGGAGTCATGTCACTATTCGCTATGTAAGCTCTCATACTGACTATAACCCCGTCATCGGGTAAGAGTTCGCTGACATGAAAGTATATGGCTCCTCGGGCAAGGTCTTCCGTCTGTGTTTGCAGCTTTTCGAAGACATCTCCGAACTACATTTCAATCGATATCAAGAAAAAAAAAATCCTGAGGTTATCAGCAGTTATATGCCTTTGGTTATATCTTGACTCTGGGAAATTCAAACCTTAGTAAAAGAAAAAAAACAACTCGTTTTTCTTTTCTCTTAAGTTCCCGTTTTTAGCTGTATCCATTACAGCTTTAACATTTAAGGCATGTTAATGCTGTATGTATATCATCGTATTCGTATATAACTGCCTATGTATATAATTACTTATGTATTTGCCCTTTCTGTTGGACAGTGGTTCAAACCCCATTTGTACTATCCGTGTATTAGGCCTATCACTAATCTTTACGCAGATACAAACGGCCCGAAAAAGCAACAGCTAGTTTAATGTTTTTCATCCAATGTTCATGTATACACGCTAACCTACAGTATCTATACGTTATCAGTACATTAACACAGCAAATTTCAAATGATGAAGATGTATAGTTTTATTATTTGATTACCAATAATTTCTATCTGTTGCATTACGGGAAAATATTTCTATCTGTCAGCGAAGTAAATTTTCTCGTACGATTCACTCTGGAAAATTAGAGAATGAATGCATGAAGGAGGGAAATGAATTGATAAAACCGGTCAAAATGAAAGAAATTTCGTGTCTTTCTTTAAAAGCCGGAATATACTCGTTTTAAGCAGCAAGACGGCTTCGTCGCAAACATGATCTCGGGAAGTACTCCTGTAAACATATCTTTATATTATATGATTGGATTGCAGAAGAATAACAAAATTTTAGAATTATCAACCATTTTGTTTTCCTTACTTTAGCTGTAATGCCGCTCACCAGGGTCTGGTATGCCTCTGATTCTGGATCTACTTGAAACGTCGTGAAATTCCTGACAAGTTTGAACGTCAGATAAAATGTAGACACATCTGTTTTTCATGAATGAAATAGAAGTTAATTTGAATTTGCGAAAAAAGAAGAATATAATAATACGAGATTTGATGAGTTCCCAACGTAGGGCTCTAATTGAAGAATGATATACATTTAGTTTTGTGGTTGTTGTTGTTTTTCATGTCACGAGCGTGCATATCAGTCGGGTTTTCATTACATTGAATGTTTTTAAACTTGGAATCTGGGAGAATTAAAAAATAAGGGGGAGAGGAAGATGGAGAAAAAGTTGAAGAAAGATGATGAGGAGGAGGAGGAGAAAAGTGAAGGAAGAAAAGGAGAAGATGTGAAAAAGGAAGGGGAAGAAGGAGGATGAAGAAGAAGGGGAGAATAAGGAGGAGGAAGAGAAGAAGAAATCTTTCATGATGAATTTACGAGGGATACGAAAGTAGCAAGCGAAAAGGTTTACCTCTGATTCTAACTAGAGCACGTTTGCTTTCGATAGCAGGCCAGTTCTCTCTGATGGCAATACAGCTGTAATACCCCTGATCGGGGGGAGTTGTCGCATTGATGACGTAATCGGACATGTCCCGGGTGAAAGGCACCTTCTTCCCATCTTTCCACCAGTCAAAATGTTGTACGTAGAGGAATCCACAATTCAAGACAACCCTGTCCGATACGTCTACAGTTTGATTCCTGGGATGGTGGATGACAGTCGGGACACCTAACAAGAACAGAAAATGGGATAAAAATGGCATAAAAATCGCCAGCCGTTTTTTTTTTATGTAGGCCTAATGACAACCTAAATTTCACCTCACAGGCGAAGCTGAGCCACATATAACATTATAGTCATAATAAATCAAGTCGATATTGCCCTATGATAAAGTGTAAAACATCAATTACCTCAAAGATCTAGGTATCTATTCCGTTTACAAGGTAGTCTCTTCAGTGCATAATAATTGCTTTGTAAGAAAGCCGTGTAAATCTTCTCAACTTCACTTGAACTTTGGTAACTTAAAACGATCTGTAATTCCAAAAAATACATTAAACATGGATTCTACTCCCCACAAACCATATTAAATGTAATGAAAAATAACATTATCGGACTGGACCATTACACAAGATAAACAACCCTGTTAGTTAGAATTGGTAGCATGTGGCGTCACGTTGAACACTTAATTAACACATCTTCATTACAAGATCAACGTGTCTGCCAAATTTCATGAACACTGCTCGAAAGTTGAGGTAGTGATCCACAACGTTTCCCCATAATTTTATGTCATAATATGCCGTTACCATGGCAACGCAGTTTCTGACATATTCAATAAATATGTCTTGCACATTTTCACCACAACACCAATGTGTGTGCCAAATTAGATGAGTATTGCTTGAACAATGAGGAAGTAATTCTATCCGCAAGGTTTCCCCTGATTTATTGCTATAATATACCGTTACCATGGCAACGCAGTTTTCGACACATTCCCCAAAATATGTCTTGCACATCTTCATCCCAAAGGCCATGTGTGCTAAGTTTCATTCATTAATACTGCTCGAAAAAAGAGGAAGTAGTTCAATCCCCAAGATTTCCAACGGATCGACTGCCCTACCGCCCGCCCGACGGTATGCTGATTCCTGTATATCCTCTTCAAACTTCGTTTGGCGGAGGTAAAAAAACTTCAATGGAGAGAACTTATTGAAGTTTGCTGCTGACTTTTATGAGTGTCATTTGGACTAAAAAGTGTTCATGAATGAAAAAAAAGGAACTAAGTCTTAATCTCTAGGATGGTGCACATCAACAGCAAAACTGGCAGTTAACACGATTTCAAACATGGCCCAAGACAAAGTGTCCTCCCATATATTTTAACACATACCACTCTGGCAAGAGATGCCGTACCATCCTTCAGTACAGTTACATGAGAATGCATTGGGAAGGTTGACACAAGTTCCATCATTTGCACATGGGCTGGAATCACATTCGTCAATATCTGCGAGAAATGATTATAAATATATGTTTGTCTGTTGGGTATGACGAGATTACTTCATGGCCTTCCTGCGGTTGGTCAATAAAAATAGCTTTATCAAGAATTTTTGTTTAATATAATACTTGTGTAAATATGCTTCCTTTTAACCATGATAAAATGGGAATGATTGCAACGTTTTTTCAATACTTCAAATTCGATAATCAGTAGTACATTGTCTGTCATGGCCCATTTGGTAGTCTGTAGGATAGACCTGACCCTTTCGCACTGGTTTCAAGTGACGTCTAAGATGCTAACTAGGTCAAAATATGAAAAGGGCCCCAGGCCACTCTGTGGGGCGTCTTCCGGGCACAAAGCGGCAGGAAATTCGTCTGCCATAACCCATTCAGGACTTTGTAAGATCGACTTGACCATTTCATATTTGTTTTAAGTGGTATAGGATGTTTGACCTGGGTCAAACATACATAAAGTGCCTTCGGGCCACTCTTCGGGGGCGGCTAGCGGGCACAAAACAACAGCAAATACGTCTGTCATGGGTCATTCCATAATCTGTGTGAGGAGCCCTAAACTCTGCCATGGGTTTCGTGTGGTACCTCTTTCATCTAACAAAGCCTCTATGTAGCCTCTATGCAATAACTGACCCTTTGGGGGCGTCTGCAGCAGAAAATTCGTCTGTCATGGGCCATTCCGAATTCAGTGTAATGAGACGCAAAATCTGCTGTGGGTTTCATTGGTACCTCGTTCATCTCATCTAACCCATTTTTTGGCCCCTTTTAAAAGGCCCCAGGGGCCACATGCAGCAGAGGTGCAACGGCAGACGCCCAGTTTGGTATATGTGGGGTTCCTTCCCAGGTGTTCCAATATTCAGCTGTTGGTACCTCGTTCATCTAATCAAAAGCCACCTAGCTGCCGGGCTATATAGTGCTTACCGTCAGTACAATGAAAGCCTGACCATCCGGACGTGCATGTGCAGGAATAAGAGTTGATTAGATCATTGCATACTCCATGAATGCAAGGATTGGACATACATTCTTCAATGTCTGTGAAAATGAGAGGAAAATGAAAGATACATTTCACAATACATTATGTTGTTTTTTTAGTTTTTAGTTGTTTTTTTAATCAGTATGTTCAATTCAATTCAATTCAATTCAATACTTTATTGTCCTTAAATGGAAATTTGATTTGTTTACATGCATATCACAAAATGCATGTAAACTGGTCGCTGAAGTACAGCGCCCTCTTTGAATGTGTCGATGTGTTTGTTCTCAATCTAAAAAAACAACTAAAAACTAAAAACTAAAAATAAGAAACATAATTACTTTCTCTCTTCCAAAACGCTGCAGGTAGTAAATAATATCAAGTTGAAAAAATAACTAAGCTTAATCAGCTTTTTGCCCAATTGTAAATAAAATCTTTCTCGTGTCATCCTCCCAAGCCTTTCAAGAATACCCCCATCTCTCTCTCTCTCTCTCTCTCTCTCTCTCTCTCTCTCTCTGCCCCAGTGCCCCAGTGCTGCACCATTTGATGTATAACTAGTATCTTACCGTTGCATGTCCTCATATCGATATCAAGAGTGTAACCATCATTACAGGAACAGATGTAACTACCTTCATCGTTGGAGCATTCTTGATCGCAGTCGCCTACCACTGCACATTCGTCAATGTCTGAATGTGAACAAAAGAGTAAAACCGTATATCCGTTATTGACAAACTATAGTCTGTAACAAACCGAGAATTAAATGAAGAAATTATTTTCTCCTTTTTCTAACTTTCTCTTAATTTGGCTTTATCAGTACTTCAAACATAAAAGCTGATGAGTGGAGATTTCAACCTTTTCAATTTCGTTAATATCTGCAGTTGGTTAATATGAGACACAAACGGAGAGTGCAGTTGAGAAATCTTCACGGATTCACGTCGGGTTGAACTGTTGAATGTCAGGCAGAGAGTAAAAGACAGGAGGAAGAGAGGAGGAGAGAAAGTAGATGGACAGAGAGGGACAGAAGGAGAACGAAAAAATAAAAGGGGAGAGAGAGAGAGAGAGAGAGAGAGAGAGAGAGGGAGTGGCCGTGTTTGGAGGGCAACATATTGCTTTCCATTAACTGTAAAGGCCTTCCATAAATGAACATGCATGACTTTTCAACCGCTTCTCTGCCTTTTCGGACCTTGCTGCTTGACGAGTTGGACTTGAAATTCTTTTTAAAATCACAGCTCTCATGTTTGCCAATAATTATCATATAAAAGGATGAGCAATAGTGGTCTACATGTTATGCCATGTATTGTATCTGTAAGGTGGCACCTTTACTGCACTGTGCATGGATTTTGGTTTGCACAATCACTTCCTGTTTTGATTATTCAAATAAAGATAGCTCAGTCACACCACCAAAGCGACCCCACCTCGACTAAATGGACCGATTCTTCGCCCTTCAAGTTATTGCATTAAAAAAATATTGTTGGAGACCTGTTGCAGGTCTCCTTGGTGTGACTGGGATATCAGTGTTCACTGTCTTACCGTTACATGTCGTGCCATCATTGTCAAGCTCATATCCCTCCACAGTTATACGATCCATTGAAGTTTGTACAGTTCTGACTACATGCATTCAAATCCCCAGAACTACATTCATCAATATCTAAAGATGAAAAGAAAAAATTAAAGTAATTCTGTTTCACAACCCAGTAAAATCAATTAGACATAGTTCCAAGGACTGCAACGTTGCCCTTCTAAAGCTTATTAAACGCGATCCCCAAAACTTACACAAATCAACAGGAAACAATTTCAAAAGGTCGGTCAGACCCCTTTAATCATGTTAATACTGAATTATGTAAGCGCAATACAATGAGGTATTTCATTATTTTGTCCCATGATTTTTAGGAAATGCTATAGTCTATAACTGGAATCGCCCTTGAGTTGATTTCACGAATGTTCTTGCGAACGTGTTTATTCTATTTCAAAGAACGGAACAACCATAGTGATATCATTTTGGCAAATAATCTAAATTAGATGTTAAAGGGAATTGGAAGGTTGATAATACAGATAACAGTCTGTGGGAAATCACATAAAAATATATTTACTTAACAGGCAAGATGACGTCGATTGAACTTTTACATATGAGCATATTCATCATTTCTTTTTATTAATGAATCGTATACTTATTTAAAACTGTTTGGCAGCAAGCATTATGAAATTTTTCATTTTTACAAATAAAAAGGAAATACACGAAAAAACAAATGTGAATTTCAACAACTTAAACACGAAAAAAATTTGTATAAGCAGAAGAAAATAAAGCAAGTTAAAAGTGGTTAGTAACCGTGGCACTAGTCATTAAAGTGACGGTATGCTTCATTTCGATTAATTTGCATTTACAATTTTGGGGCACACTGAGCTTAAAATGTATTCTTTGGTTAATATATGTTACAAGAATACAGTTCACTGACGGACAAATAAATGTTTAGTAAGGATATAAACTGGAACTGAAAGCAAGGACAATTAATCAAGGTTATGGCTTCAATATCAATTTGGAAGCATTAGAAGGATTGGACTGATAAAGTGTTTACCATCATTACAATGAAAGCCTGACCATCCGGACGTGCAAGAGCATGAATACGAGTTGATCAGATCACTGCATACTCCGTGAATACAAGGATTGGACATACATTCATCAATATCTGTAAAAAAAAAGAAAGAAAAAAAAAACACACACACACAAAACAGAACACAACAAAATGAGAAAAAAAAAAACAAAACAAAACAAAACAAAAAATCGATTCCACAACAAATCTGTAATTAATAATAAAATAAAAAAGTTTCTCTTTTGAAGAGTAGAAGTGTAGCAACAGTACATGTTGGTTCTCAATCTGAAAGCGTGAAATAAAAGATTTAAATATTGCTCTCTTCCAAAACGCTGAGTGATTAATAAAGATCCGGTTGAAGATATAATTTAGCCTCATAGCTTTTTGTACGATTTTGTAAATAAAACTTTTCTCGTGCCATCCTCCCAAACTTTTCAAGAACGCCCCTCTCTTCCCCCAATATTTCTCTTCTCTCGTAAACTTTCACCCTTAACTCCGCTTTTTTGCCATCCAGCGGAAGATAGCCTGGGTGGATGTGCCCCCGTGCCCCCGTGCCTTGCACCATTTTGATGTATAACCAATGGCGTAAATCCGGGGGGGATGGGGGATATATGCCCCCAATTTTTCGAGAGGGGGGAATCCCCCCACACTTTTTAAGGAAGAAAATGATATTTTATTTTAATCCGTTAGTTAATTTTTGATAATCTGTCATTAACGACCGTCATTATTTAGAATTTCTATTTGAAAGTGCGATTAAAATCCAGAAAATGTTTATTTTTGGCTCGCTCGCATAAAAAATATCAGAATACTGTAAGGGGGTGTAGTGCGGGTGGGGTGAGGGTGTGTGTTTATACTTAAAGTGTGAGTTCGACAGAAAGAAAAAATCGGCAAAAAGTCGATCATCCCTCCTCCCCCCCCCCCCCCCCCCCCTCCTCAAAGTGAATTTACGCCGGTGTACGTGTATATAACTGTATTTTACCGTTGCATGTCCTCATGTCGTTATCAAGGCTGTATCCTTCACTGCAGGAACAGATGTAACTGCCTTCAGTGTTTGAGCATTCTTGATCGCAGTCACCTACCTCATCACATTCGTCAATGTCTGAAAGAATATAAACAGAAGGGTGTAACCGTAAACCCCTAGTCAACAAACTGATCTGTAACAAAACAATGATATTAAAACATGATTTTCTCCTTTCTCTAACCTTGTGTTAGTTTTACCAAATGCTGTCACAATCAGTACTTCTAAAAGAAAAATAAGTAATGGAGATTTCAAGCTTCGTGCCTGAGGAACAATACTATGCCCGTTGCATCCTAATAAAACTCAACGAGCAATAGTGTGAACATGTGAAAGCAGTATTACAAACTAATTCATTTTGCTATCTCACAAATTAATTCGAATCCTTCTTATCTTATCAATATTGTAAGTTTATTCATATATTCAAATCATTCTCTGAATTGACGCCACGTCTCCGTATGACCATGTTACTGTAAAATTGCAACCTTGTATGTATTATGTATTGTTTGTATATCATTTTCTGATGTTGTATATTTGAATGTAATGCCAACAAAACGAATTTCCTTAATGGACCAATAAATCAATCTGAATCTGAATCTGAATCTGAATGAATTACATAACATCTTAACGGTATACATTCAGGGTAGAGGATAGTTCCTTCCTCTCACAGTTACCTTCCAATCTGACGTCACAGAAATTGAATATGTGTCAGTAATAATAGCTGTGATACTTTAACCATTCCTGACGAAATAAACGCCAATTATTACCAAAATATGCACAAGGCGAGAGCGGGATTCGAACTCGGGATCTGGAGACTGTAGACCGGCGTGCAGCCTATTGAGCTGCGCCAACGATGGACACAGGTGCAGGTTCTCTAAGAATTCCTGGAATTTATACGTACATGCATATATATCTTCATTTCTATGAAGTTTCTATGATGTGTCTATGACGTCAAAGTGAAAGTAACTGCGAGAGACAGGAATTATCCTCTACCTACCTTCACATGTTTTGCCATCTTGTTGAAGTTGATAGCCTTCATAACAGGCACAGTTAAATCCTGTCCCATTTGCCTGGTTAATGCATCTTTGACTACAGTTGTGATCCAATACACATTCATCGATATCTGAGAAAGAGAAAGGAGGTGATGAAGAAGGAAGATGTTGAAGCAAAGAAGAAGAAGAAGACATGTCCGACGACGTCTGCTCAGCGATATTCCCAAACCGTTAACATGAACTGTGAATTTTGGATCCTTAATCTAACCCCACCACTTATCCATAACCTAAGCAAAAGCCTGATCCCAGCTCAAAACATAATTAGCCTAGCTAATTTCGGAGCAAAAGTCGGACCAATGGGGCAGCAACAAAGGAGCTGGGGGAGTATTATAGTACTTATTAGTGTACATGACTTTGTACCAACAGACGCCGAAACAACTGGCCCGTCTCCGTGATCTGGTGGTTAAGGCATTGGCGTTAAGGCAAGGATCCGGGCTCTCGTTCCTTTTCGCATGTATTTAATTTTATGAGAGTCTCCGAAAATGTCTTTGTTATTCCTTATAGTTATTGGTAATATAAATTCATACCTCTCTTTTGGGACTCATTCGTCTATTCTATCTGTATTTTTTTTTAAAAATCAACTCCATGTAGAAATTTACGCTATGAAAGAGAATGTATTTCAAGTTTGAAAGAATTAAGATAATCATTGTAAGTGGATATTTACCCATATTACATGTAGGCCCACCCCATCCCATCGTGCAATTAAAAGAAAAGTTGTTTCTCGGATTGTAACAAGTCGCTCCATTATGACGGGGTTCTCGGAAACACTTGTCAATATCTTAGAAAAACAATGATTATTACCACTAAAGAAATTACAATGAAATTGTCAATAGTAATGAAGTAATTGGCTTGAAAGATTCTTATAAAATAGTGAATAGGCAGTTTAAATTACGATCAACACTTACCTTCGTCGCATCTTGTTCCTGTCCAACCATTCAAACAAGTACAGCTAAACGCATTCACCTGATCGTGACATGTCCCGTTGTTCAAACAAGGTTCCAACTCACATTCATTAATATCTAAGAAAGAGAGGGAAAGAGTGAGGGAATAGCAATGATGCGATATCATGAAATCATATAATCAGGAATGCTGAAGACGCTCTGAGGGGTGCCATCTTTGATCCATGTTTCGCTGACACACACCAGATCAGTGTTAATTTTCTGGACCATGATGAAGCTGCATTTCAGATGGAGCGTTGGTCATGTAGAGTGATGGAATTAAAGTGTTGGTATGACGGGACGCCGCGCCGATGCCATTGTAAAACTTCGAAGACATGGCGTTCTGAAAGAACGTTGATGACAAGGTCGACTGCCTAAAAATTAGACTAGAATACCTTGGCTTTGTAGCTCTCTGGAGACTTTTCATGTTGTTTTCTCAAGCCACCACGGCAACCCCAGTAAGTAGATTCCTTGATCGAATTCCGTAAAGCTGGCGTTTAGAAAAATGAGGAAGGGCTCTAACCCCCGTATCATTATTATTTTCATTAGTAACTTACAAGATTGCTGTTGTGGCTTTTATCACTTCTTTGATTAAAAAAGATGTCGTAACTTATTACCTGTACCACATGTTTCACCAGTCCATCCAGGTAGACAATTACAACTGAAGGCATTCCGACGATTGTTGCACGTCCCTCCATTTTGACACGGCATCGAAGCACATTCGTTCACATCTACAAAAAGAGAATATTGAAATAGATAAAACACTGGTGACTACCATCCTGTACATTTGGTTTTAATTTTCAATTTGTTTTCCGTTTGCTAATATTTAAAATCACCGATTGAATATTTAAGAAAATATATGCTCGACATCAATGCAGTGAATTTCTTTTTACTTGTATATGTACATGGAACAAAATGAAATGTGTTTTTAATGATTCCTTCTATCAGAATTTCTCATAATGACAAAACATCTTTGTTAGGTGTTCATTGTTAAGACTCTCTCAGCCAACAATGCTCCCGAGTTGCAACTTGTTCAACAATTCCTGTCCTCCTATGTTATTTGTTTCTGTCGGTAGAGATATAGAAATTAAATCATCTTTCTAGTGGAACGAAAAGGAGATAGAAACATACTTTATTACCTTACAAACATGGTGAAAACAGGTAAACATTTCTTCCTTATTTTCTTCAAAAAAAAATTTCCTTGGTGAATAAACGAGAATTTGCCAATTTGCAAGTTACACGAATACACCTGTGTATACCGTGGATAAAAGAAATATCCCGTCATTCACGGTTCTCCCCCAAATACACAGCTCCAGCAGAAGATGGTAAAAGAGGGTAAATAATTTTTGACAATGCCTACATGTTTACATTTTACCCTTATTCATATAAAAGAGCAAAACTTATACACAGGAAAAAAAAAATCTGTTTGGTCACCATTCAGCCACAAACTAATGAATTTCATCTGTTAATTCGTCCCACGTCTTTTCCCCCTTTTTGTGTTTATTTTGTGGCTCAGTCTCACTCTAATTCAATTTTTTTCTTTGTTCCTCTCATTCTCTTTCATCTACTCACTCTATCTCTTCCTTCATGCCCTTTCTGGGACATATTATCTTAACTATTCTTTTTCTTCAACTCTAGTTCCATCGCTTTTTTGAAAGCAATTGTCTTCTTTCAACAGAGGCAGTTCTTGTGAGCTAGAGTCATAGTGAAGTAGAATAGATCGGTGTATGCTGAACACATACGGCCCACGTTGCTGTTGGGCATGCGCTTAACATTAAATGCCGAGCTGAACATGAGTCAATCGATTTTTATAGTTAGCTCTGTTGGAAATAAATAGCAGTGATTTTTTTTTTTTTTTTTTTTTTTTTTTTTGGGGGGGGGGGTTTCAAAGCTTTCCACCACAAGGATTCCTAATTTTTTTTATATGTTATTAGGTGTATAATTATGATAATAGAACAACTGAAATATTTTCAGTTGCAATTAGTGTAATGGGGTTTATATCCGCAGAATGACTGTTTTACTAGTAGCGTGGTTTGAAACACTTGAATGGAAACACGAAATCGTAGGTTAGATCCTCGGCAAGGCAATTATCCTTGAGCAAGGTGTTATATCGAGATTACTCTTTCTAAAAGTACATTAAATAAATTATCGTACCATATGCCTATTAATAAGGACGTGGACATGTGCGTGTGTTTTTTAATGTAAAACAAACAAACAAACAAACGTACCATACTGACACCTTGCTCCATACCATCCCCTTTGGCATGAGCATGAGTATCTATTACGCTGATTGTAGCATGTTCCTCCGTTCAGACAGGGGTTTGATGAGCATTCGTTTACATCTAGGCAAATAGAATGAAGTGTGGACACGAAATCATTAAAGACACTTGTATGGCATATAACGATTCAGTTACTTACCCTGTAGAGTCGATTTTTCATTATCTGACAGAAAACTCATATCGCTGAATGACATGCTGGATGCTTGTTGTTTCAAAATGAAAACATCAGTAGTAGTAGGAGGAGGAGGAGGCTATATGAGATAACTAGCTGAGCACGATAATCTGCTGGAAGTTCCATTGCGCGAATAGATAAAATGATATTAAGAGATAAACATGTAAATAAATGAAATGATAGAACAGAAAAAAATATAATTGTACATCATCCATCTACCTCTCAAAATTCTTCTAGTTACGAATAGAATTCTTTTCGAGATTTCAAATTAAGATGAAGAAGCAGTTCTTACTCGTAAAACCTCTCTTCTCTGCGTCTTTGATTAACTTACTCAAATGCATGCATCTCTCCTCTTCTCATGTTTCTCGCTGCATATATATAGGGTCTAAGCATCCTGATTATTTGAGGGGCAGGGGTGGCCACGTTTTTCTGTAATACTGCAGTGAAATCATATTTAGAGAGTAGAGTAGCCCAGCTAGAGCTGCTGAGAGAGTGCTATCCCTGAGTACCCCGGGAGAGCCGGGTTAAGGTACAATATAATGTGTCCATACATGTTATTGTCGATAGATGGCGGGGAAATCCGAGTGTCACTCATTGCCATGATTGCAGGGCATTTGTTTGGGTTTTTATAAGTCTATGTGCGCGGGTGTGTGTGTAAGCATGTAAGTGTGTGTGAGGGAGTGGGGGATTGAAGACCTGCCCCAAGAATACCCGCTTTTAAAATCTGATTCGGTTTTCTTTAAATTTTAAATGTAGTATTTTGAGGATTTGTTCAGTTTAATCTTGTATGCTTGAGGCGTAATTCTTTATTTCGACATAACGAAAGAAAATTGGTACTTGTTAAATTAAACTATTAATTTGGAATCATATGTTTTCCTCAGTTTCTTTCTAGAAAAACAATGAATATTTTAAAGCATACATGCCTTCGGCTGCATGTTTGATGATTTTATCATAATTCGATCTTATCAACAAGCTTACAACGATTCACTTACCCCTGAAGAGTCCATTTTCCATTTTCCATTAAACAAACCACTTGCGTGGAAACGTGAAGATCGTGGGTTCGATCCCCGGAAGGAACTTGAACAGGGCATTTTATCTAAATTGATCTTTTATTGCATGTTAGATAAATTGTCGTGCCTAGGCTTATGAATACTAACCAGTACACGTGTTTTGTTTTTGGTGTTTTTTTAAAGTGCACACTTCCTTTTTCGCAGTATACATACCATACTGACACCTTGATCCAGACCATCCACTGGTGCATGAGCATGAGTATCTATTACGGTAATTGAAGCATGTTCCTCCGTTCCGACAGGGGTTAGATGAACATTCGTTTATATCTAGGAATATAGAATAGAGTGTGGACATGAACTGTGGCAAATCTGAATAACGATTCAGTTACTTTTACAAGTATTAATATATATCTCATAGAAAACTCATATCACTGATTATTATCTATACAAGACATCTGAGCAGGTCAATTTTTAAATCATCTCGACTCAATTTCGAGAAAAGTCCATATCAAGCAGAAAGCCAGGTCCATATTTCCCTTCACACGTTTTTCGTGTACCAGAAATTTTGAGCATGCGCAAACAATCAAACTTGGTTGCCAATGGAAATCACTGGGAATGAAGTCAAGAAAAATAACCAGAAGGCATGGTAAGTACATGTATAATCAACTTTTATTTTTGTCATGTATTTGCTCAAGATGTCTTGTAGATAATGATAATAATAGGGACTGGCCTTTCCGAGATATGACTCTTATATATTGCCCTCATTAGATTCATATCACCCTCGGCTCCCGCCTCGGGCGATATAATCTACTTTAGGCAGTATATGTCACATCTCTATCAGTGCCAGTCCATATTATTTAAATAACATGCTGGATGTTCCTTGAGTGTTAAAAATGAAATCATAGGTAGTAGTACACTATTATCTACTAAACTGTTAACTTCTTTAGCACGCTAATCTGTAACATGATCCAAGTTTATGTATAATCCCATTGCTAAAATGTGTCGTATATTTTGCCATATTTTGAATAATAAGAACATGAAAAGGAACCGGAATGTATTTTTAACGATAAGGACATAAAAAGAAACCGGAATGTATTTTTTAAACAATAAGAACATATAGAGAAACCGGAAGGTATTCATTAGCCTTTCTATTCAAATCAGATTTTGACTTACCATAACAATGTGAACCTGATTCTCGGAACCCTGGACAGCATCCATCATAATATCTAGTCTCATACCTATAGGCCGTTCGATGGGCGGTTCTAAGACAGACAGTAAATAAGTACATTAAAGTAATGATATTCTATTGTTGCTAGGAGCCTTCCAGGGATCACTTTGTTTGGAGTGGAATCCTCTGTCGGTTACGAATACGGGAGAATAGTGCTGCATCAGATGTTCGTAGTTGGGTTGGGGAAGGGAGGGGGGGGGGGGGGTCACTGATACGGGTATTAGGCCCAAATTATTGTAATGTAAAATTCTCGACACTCATACGCCGATGTCGCCCAAAGAACATACCGATAAAATATTTCAAACGGAGAGGACTCCCAACACACCCACACACACACATCTTTATTCAATAATACGACGGCACTGGAGCGAAAGAGGGAAGGCAGAGAAAGGGAAAAGAATGGAGAGGGGGAGAGGAGCATATAAAAAGCAGGTTTATTTATTTGGGTTTTTTTTTGGTATTTTTATGTTTTATTTAATCACAAAACCAAAATTAGGAAAAATTACAATATTTACAAATAATTACAACAGATCAGGATATTGTAACAAACAAAACAAGATAGAAAAGCCGAGTATACGAAAAAGGGGGGGGGGGGCAGAAAAACTGTGAACAATACAATACTGTACAGTTGCTTAACACATGTAGGGTTTGAAAAGCAGGTTTATTGAGAACGACATTAATGAAAGTTCCTTGCCTGTATGCATCACATTTGAAGAAAAGCCAACATTTCTTTGCGTACCACTGAGTGTATCCCTGATTGTAAGCCACCGAGACAGTATATGAACTGTATGACGTGAAAACAAGGGGAAATAAAATAAGAATGGTTATATTCTGACTTTGTGGTTATTTTTTTTATAATTTGATCCCTCCATTTGCCCTATGCGAGCCTCCCGGGGATATGGTTAAGTCATTTCCTCATGCTGACTATAAGTTCTATTGCTGAGTCAGGTAAGTTCTATTAAATGTTTCAAATCAAGCTTGATTGAAGCATTTACTCAATAGAACTTACGGGGATCCGTTTGAGTATAACGTCAAAACCTTGTACCTCAATTTTTAGTGAAAGTCACTTTTTTGTATAATCTCCTGTCCAAATCCTAGCTCTCCTACCAACAGAATAAAGCCCCCACGGAATGTCAAAGGAAATGTGATCCCATTGCTTACAGTGCTTTGGCGGCAATCTTTTTCCGCTCTCCAGAAAATAAAAATGTTTGAAATACGAGGTTTTGTCGCCCCAGCAGCGATTTATTTTAATGACACGACCACAAAGAAAATCAACCTCAGGCCATTTCAGTAGCTTAACTATGTTAACTGCTCATTGTGCGAACAGAGGTGTAATGTATGAAGTGATCTGAGCACGATTTTCTATAAGCATTTCAATAGGGTGATAAAATCATCCTTAATTTGACTTCTCAAATGTCTTTGTGATCTCTTTAGATAAGATTCAAGTGATTAAAATGGAAACAGTTAGGGGGAGAAACGTTGCAAAAAACCGTTGAGTTCATGGCTGCTTACATGTCCTGGACATGGCGCCAGCTCGCGAAAATCCGACCAAAAATACTAAGAATGCAAATAAGAAAGTCTACCTTCCAACGTTAGACCAGCTTTCCAAGCAATTATTACTTCACCGATCAGGTTGATTAGCTAAACATCATGGTGAGAAGACGTGTTTTAAAAGAACGCAAAATACATATATTTTTCCTGTATTTTTTTTGGATTTAGGACGCATCATTTCGTACCACTCCATTTCGTGAAAACAGAATTAAAACGAAACTTTAGACTACAACTTTAAACTACAAAACATCCTGCATTAAGTTGATATAACATCTTCTGTGATTTAGACGGCTGGTGTTCGTTATTCCAAAGGTTCGTAAGTCCGAAAATAACTAACGAACCTTATTTCATTGTCGGACTAACGAGCTTTCGGAATAACGAACCATATTTCGTTTTCGGATTAACGAACCTTCGGAATAACGAACTTTATTTCATTTTCGGACTGACGTGCCTTCGGAATAAAGAACCTTTTTTTCGTTTTCGGATTAACGAACCTTCGGAATAACGAGCCTTATTTCATTTTCGGACTGACTTACCTTCGGAATAACGAACTGTAATCGATTTTGACCTGATCAGGCCTACTCTTTGTGATTAATGGAATTTAAACATAGATTTCAACAAATTTTTGAAATTAAACAAGGGGGTTTCATCCATTACTATTTAGCGGCCAAACAAGACTACGAGGGAAAAATTTGAAAAAAAAAATCACCGCATTCACGGACACTTATCTTTCCTCTCTGGTCAATCCGTGGTATCCTAGTGAAAATTTAGAATTGTCAAACTTACTGAAGACTATCACCATCTTTAAAAACCTCGTGCTTACTTAACCTTGTTTTAGGCAATATGATACTGAATTGTCCACGAGTTGACTTCTTCTTGAACGTCGTTATTGTCATGTTCTCTTCATCTGTGTGAATCTTTAAAAATGGGTGTTTTTTACCGTTACATTGCAAATCTATAG
>CM057160.1:4846557-4941557 GCA_029962745.1 Echinometra lucunter
AAGAATCCCCATATATTTTACATACACTATTTTCAAAACAGCAGCTGGTAGGTTCATGTTAAACAACCAAATCGTTCTTTTTGTTTTCTCTAGGATTTTGGTATTTTCCCTGTTAAACACTGTTAAAAGTACAATTTCGAGACACAACCAGAACACAAAGGCATGCATAGGAATAAATTTTTTATAGCACTGCAGACCTTCATCTTTTGGATGAGCTCTATTTAAAAAAAATACTATGCTTGTTTTCAATTTTCTTTTTTTTTCTGTCTTTCTTTTTCTTTTTCTTCTTCTTTATTTATTTCTCTCTTTTAAAATTTTCTTAAATACATTTTTTACTTTATACTCCTAAATGA
This sequence comes from Echinometra lucunter, assembly GCA_029962745.1. Lineage (NCBI taxonomy): Eukaryota > Metazoa > Echinodermata > Echinoidea > Camarodonta > Echinometridae > Echinometra > Echinometra lucunter. The sequence continues at coordinate 4,846,911 of CM057160.1, forward strand.
GTTGGGTTGTCATTTTCATGTGGAAATAAATAAATAAATCTTTACCTCAATTCATTTAAGGATGTAAAAGCTTAGAAAGTATAAGCTATACAATAGCAACGGGCTATACATTAACATAAAGCCACGCCTTGTATTTCCTATCCTTTCTTTCTTTTTCTATGCATGTGGATAAAAGAGAGAATTAAATTGCATTTGTGCCATTGGTGATAAATAAGTAATTGTTACTAATAGAAGTGAACAGCGATGAACTTTATGCGGAAGCGTTAAAGTGCCTTTCGACTTGATGACATGACGGAATATTAATGTTGTCAAGTTGACTTTATATCCACATCATGTCGACATGTAAGCGTTGTTGCTGTTGAATTGGGTTTCTACAGACGTGTATCAATCAGATATGATTATTTACGTCTGGGACTGACCTTTTACGTCACCATCCGAAAGACGTGACTCAGACTCGAACCTGGGTCCGCTGAATCAGTTTATAACTATCGCTTTTAGCTGGATTACAGGCGCACGCAACAACGCGTATATAGTCGACTCATCAACTTTCTATAGATGGCATTATATTTTGGATCGAAAATTTATCCTTTAGTGATTGGTTAAAAGAGCTTCACGTGATCACATGTTTTTTCAGCTATTTCAGAATGATGGCATTGATGATTGATTAATTGATTGATGACGACATTTTCCAAATAGAACTACTATTTGTGAAATGACGTCACGGCCATCTCGTGATGAAACAATAACCGACCCCAAATTCAGCGGGCATACGGGAGCTCGAGAGCCTACCACGGGTAGCCTTTAGCCAAGGCACTTGGTGCTGTTATTTCCCTAAACGCGCCTGAATACATAGACTAATCGCATGACAACTGTGATCCGTGGCTGGAGGTTCGTTAGCACCAAGGCCTTTACTAACCTGAGGGGTTGTTGTAGTTTATTTCTTTTGTTCAGTATTATATTTCCGCTACCGAATCGGTAGATAATTAGATGCATAGTAGCTTATCGAGAAAGCCCCCCAAACCGCCCGTTCGAATCCGATACACCAATCAGAGTAGAAAATTCGAGAGAACTTTTGAATATTTATAATTCACATGTGCTTTACGTTCGACGTGTTCTACAATAACAATCGACCAGCTGTTCGCGTGAACCACTATGCGTAGGTTGAAATGAAAAAGGAGAGAGGAAAATTTTACGACAGATCTACTTATTTAGCAAAATAGTAAATACAGTTGGTCATCAAATTATTTACTTTCTTTAATAAATCTATCTGTTTTATTGAAAATTGAACTAAATATTATTCATTATTTAGTACATTTGAATATTTATCCCCCCGTAATTTAATGAACGAATCCATATAACACACCGCGGTTAAAACAGTTACTATTGGTCACGGTCGTAGCTAGCTGCTGTATATGCAAGACCCTCCTGCATATGCATGAGCTCCGCAAGTTAGCAAAGGCCTCGCCGCTGACGCGCTCGGTCCACTGATCACTGCCATAAATCCCGGGGGGGGGGGGGGGTACTCGACCCCAAAAGTGGTAGGTATGTGCCGCGGGCGAGACGAAAAACGGGGGCTTTGGAACGGGCTTATTGTGAAAAGGAGGGTCTTCGGAACGGGCTTCGGAACTACAAATGTTTGTGAAAACGGGGGTCTTTGGAACGGTTCACCTGCGTGTGAGTGCGTATGTATCCCTATGGAACGGGCATACGTGCATACAGCTAGCCCGGCGGCACGGCCGCCGGGTGCGCTCGCGCAGAGGTGATGGTCGGACAGCGCTCTGCGGGCCGCTTTTCACCAAAAATGCGGCTCATTGTAGCGGATCAATGCGGCCGGAACGGCGTAACGAAAAACATGCGAAGCTTTGGAACGGATTTCTTTCTTCTCTTTTCTCGATAAAAAGAAAATGCTATGCTTTGGAACGGCTTTCTTTGTTCTTTTTCTCAATAAGATAAAAATGCTATGCTACGGAAATTTGAGTGTAAAAATGGGGGTCTTCTCCGCGGCACATACCCACCACGCATTATATACTGAGTGCCCCCCCCCCCGGGCCATAAATTCACATTGTTTAGTCTATTTGACAAGCAGCGCGCGAGGCCTTGCCCAAAGACTAACCACGGGCGACTCTCGTGGTGTCACGGCTTTTGCGTTTTTCAATGTCCGATTACTGGCCGAATAAGCGCACAGCGCCAGCTCTCGATAATACACAAATTTTAAGGTAAACATTCGATCGTCTGCACGGTACAAAGATGGCGGCCCCCGGCAATAGACGTCCCGTTAAAGACAGCGATGTTGCCATTCTATGACGTGTGCGGTGCGGGATAGGCAGAAGTACGTTTCTGATGGGATCACAAGGCGTATATAACCAAACAAGATGTCACTCCAAGAAATCGAGCGGGCAGTTGACCTAAAATAGATACTTTCAGGAGATAAAGCCCTAGATATAAAAAAACCCATATTTTTCGTTTGCTCGCTCGCTACTCTTGCTGGTAAAAGTTAGATGCAAGATGATTTCGGGCAGCAAATAGCTTATTATAGCAGCGAGATTCCAACATATCATTATATTTGGTCAGCGAGGTGGTTGACAAATTTTTTTGGAAGAATCCATACAATTTTGCCAGTATCGGTTGTTGACTTTATTTGCTATGGTAGAAACAGAATGGATTCGGACTGCAAGGAAGGTAGCTAAAACAGTGTCATATTCGGCACACAGGTGATCGGATGTATTATTTAGATATACAGGCATGTACTCTGATGATTATTATAATAATGATATTCTGTTCTTGTATAGCGCATATCACATTATTATCACATTTTCATATAATCATGATGACGAAATAACACTTCCATCATGTGAAAGAGGGTATATTTTTCCCAACTCGCTGCGCTCGCTCGTTTGATAGTAATGATTTTGAAAAGCAAACGAATTCGGTGAGATGAGACCGATGTTTCATGAGCTCATAGTGTAATTTGCCGAAGGGGTTACTACTTCAACCATCAAAAACAGTGTGTGCTTCCTCGCTCGCTTCGCTCGCTCGTAAAAAAACTTAAAAAAACAGAGTGATGGGATGGTTCACAATCTAGCAAGATGTGTAATTTCCCCCAGTTGAAAATGTTTCATGTTGATATATATATATATATATATATATATATATATATATGTATATTCAAATATATATTCAAATAACCATTTCCCATTTTTATCTCTTGGAACAACGCATATTCCATCCCTTTCAATTAATCTTTCTCTTTTTTTTTTAAACAGCATCTCTGTTTCTCCACGTGACTCTTTCTCTCTCTCTTTCTCTCTCTCTCTCTTTCTCCTGAGCTCTCTTTCCATCTCTTATCTCTCTCTTTCTATCTCTCTCTGTCTTTACCTGTCTGTTCGTCTCTCTCTCTCTCTCTCGCTCTCTCTCTCTTTCATTCTCTCTACCATGTCTATTATATAGCTCTCTGTGTATCTCTGCTCCAGTCGCTCCAGCCACAATGGAATCAAAAGCATGAAATTTCACAAGACTGGCTTGTTCCCTAGATCGATTCGTTTAATCCTGTATTAATTTGATAGTGATATCATCAAAAGTATGTGTATGTATCATTTAGTGCATAAAAAACCCACATCATTAACAAAAGATAAATGATGTATTTGATTCTGCTGTACATGCAAATGTATTTTATCCAATGTGGTTGAATTGAATCTAAAGGCCCCGTCCCATACTACCGTTTAACGATTCCGCCTGCCTCCGTCTAAATATTTATCCTGTTGATGTTAGACGGTGTCAGACGGAGGCACATTCAAAAAAATTTTGGCCATGAACTAGCGCCGTCTGCCAACGTCTAGATACGTCTGTAAACCCGCTGGAGAACGAATTTAAAAAGTCCAATAAACGCACGCGTTCGTTTCTCAGACGGAATCGTTAAATTGTAGTATGGGACTGGGCCTTAAACAAATAAATTTTTAACGTTCAAACGAAAAGGCCTGTAATCACTCATGTACTAGAAAGACGGAGAAAAAATATCTGAGATGGTTAAATACATTCCATCGTAAACTGATAAAGAAATGCTTTTAAGATATGTAAATCACATCTAAATTTGTATTTTTTGTTAATGTTGTGAGACGAATCTTTCAAACTGACCCAACGCATAACCTTTCTCTAAAATTGGCTTGCTTCTATCTTACTAGGCCTACAACATATATAGAAAGTAAAGACAAAACGATTATAAATTTCATAACTGATTAATACAAAGAGTAAGACGAACCATCACCAATTATCATAAATTTTAGAATCAACTTATGTTCCATAGGAGTCTAAATGTCTAAGCAAATTCAAGGAAATGGAGTAACAACAAAAAATTATAAGTATTATCAAACATAACATAACACAACAAACTTACCACCAATGCGACAGGACACAAATGAAATGTGAAGTAAGCTATATGGAAATAATCATGCCGCAATATCCTTCAAGTTTCTGGGTAATAAGAAATTAAGACTGATTTCGATGATCCAGAGGACAAGAAACTTTAAAAATTGTCGAACACATTAAATCTCTCTAAAAATGTGCTTGCTCCCTCTTTTACTAAGTCTAAAAGTGATTTTTTTGGTCACACTTGATTACTATACAAAAACTATACGTACACGTACATGTATATGAAGAACCAGCACCAAATTCTACATATTTCAGAATCCGCATATGTTACACAGGAGTCTTATCATAATGTATGTCTGTGTATTAGAATTAAATGATACTGAGCCTAAGCAAGACTGATAAGTAATAGATATCAAACATAACACGACAAACTTGCTACCATACCATATCTTAATCAAGAATCATACAAAAAAGTCATGAAATACAAAAGGGCATAATTCTAATGCAAAATCAGTTGTATATATTTTTAAAAATTCCAGCACCTCAATCACGCATGTTTCTGAGTAATCAAAAGTTAAGACTGATTTCATTCATGTCAGTAATCGGCATTAACATATATGCAATCGGGATTATACATCTTTCATTTAAAACAGTAATAGTGATTTGTGAAATGAAATGACGTGAAGAACTATATTTCGAATAGGAACAATACGATACACGAATAAATTTTTTAAAGCATGGTTAACACAATGTTCTCACGACCCTCTTGCCTGACATGCATGGGCCGAAATTCTAGGGAAGAGGGACACCGGACCCCTCCCCCACTAATTCATATTGGGGGATTTTGTAACATTTATAATTAGAATAATAATGATAATAATAATGATAATGATGATGATAATAATAATAATGACAATAAGAAAAGCAATGGTAATAATAATAATAATAATGATAATAGTGATAACATTTATAATAATAAGAATAATAATATATATAATAGTATTAATAACAGTAATAATAAAAAAAATAATAATGATGATAAAGGAGGGGAAAACACATATCCTCTGCAATGTGCCAGCTCTCTGTGTTTACATGTATTATTAAACTGTTAAACCTAGAAATAATTTGGCTAAACTTAATTAAGAGAAAGAGAATGTACACGGTATTCGTATGACAAACCAGCATCAAATTTTTTCAAGTATTCGATATCAAGACAAAACTACAAACATACCAAATCTTAATTAAGAATCAGGCTTTAAAAAAATACAAAATTCGACAGAATACAATGAAAAAAAAATCAAAAACTTAACATAAAAAACAAACAACAACACCGGCATTCATGTTTCTCAGCAATCAAAAAATTAACTCTTTTTACTGATCGGCATACATATAAATGCATACCGGCTATGTATATTTTAACTGTAGTAAGAGTAAATAAACGTGTAATACAGTCGAAAAAGCTCATATTCCCATTGTATGGAAGAGGGTCAAGATATTAATTAACCCTGTCCAGCCCAGAGGACATATCATTTTTCTGAAATTTGCCTGCTCTCTATCTTACATAATTATGTGGTAATATCCAAATTAAAGACAAAATGGTCATACTTGATTGATACGTACAAGAAATTTATGTCTATGATGAACCAGCATCAGTATTTACAAATTTGAGAATCAACGTATGTTTCGGAGAAGTCTAAATGTCTGCACATATTGAAGGATATCAAGTATTAAAAAAACCAAAAAACGACAAGCATCATCAAACATTACAGAACAATCACACCATCATAAAAAACTCTAATTAAGAATCATGCGATAAGATATGAAATGCGACAGGACACAATTAAATCTGAAAAAAGTGTATGAAAGTAAACATACCAACATTTCATTCATGTTGCTGTGTATTCAAAAGTTAAGACTGATATCAGTGGTCGCCATAACCTGTATTCTGGATTATGCATTTTAACTGAATTTCTTAAACAAAAGTAACAGTGACTGATATGGATGAAATGACTTGACGAACTATAGTTTTCTGAATAATACGATACAAAATAAAAGGACATTTTTAACATGTTTAAAGCGTGATCAGTACAATGTTCTCACAACCCTCTTGAATGGCATGCATGGGGTGGAATCCTGCCCCTGTCTAACACTGCAGTCTGTGGGGTATCAAAAGGTCTTGCAGTTCCGGTCCCTTGTATATTTTTTACTCTTTGTGAAGGAGAAGATGATGTTTTCAAGTGCATTTTTCGGGCCCTCATATTATTATTAACACAATATTAAATAGGCCTACACTGAAGGCATGTCGGGCCATGCAGCTCAGACCTTAACCTGTTGACTAGTGAAACCGGGTGGTTCCTGAATAAAGTCTATGGGGAAGAAAGAATTCAGTTTTCAACGAGTTAAAAGTTAATGGCTTTAAAGCATGTTGCTCAGTCATTTGTGTCAGAATATTATGAATATGCCTATGGTATTAATAGAAAGAAAACAAGCTACTCTTGCAGTCAATTTCAAGGGCATATGAGGGCTATGGCTTTTTAACCACAAGCTTCCAAAGTTGTCGATAAAATAATACGCACTATAATTGAGAAAGGCTCTATATACGGTAGACGGTCATGACCTAACCCTAACTCAACGCCGGTGTGTGTGTGTGTGTGTGTGTCTGTGTGTGTGTGTGTTCGTGCGTGCGTGTGTTTAAGTGCACGTATGGGAAAATACGACTCTGTGGTTTTATTTAACCTCTCCCTCCCCCCCCCCCCCCCATCTTCCAAGTCTGTCTACGAAAAAAAAAAAATGATACCCAAAGTTCTCCTCACTTCAGATTAATTCAGAGTGACTACTGCTGATTTGACTAACAATTATTCAGCTTTGGGGGGGGGGGGTAAATGTGTGTGCCAAAACTGAATCTAGGTATGAGAATTGTTAGATCAAGCAGTAATTTCATAGACATTTGGATCCTCAGGTTCAGATTTGCTCAACGTAGACTCGTCATTCTTGCTCGCGATGGGATTATCTGTGCCCGTCGTACTGGTCTGATGCATGCCAAGCATGCTAAGAGGATCCGACTTCGGGGATCCCTGCAAACCAGGGGAACAGAAGAAACCCGCCAAGCGCGCTCGGCTGGATGGATCACGGAGAACATAGAAAACGAAGACGAAGAAACCGTGGAGAGAAGTGAGCAGGAGGAAGACGACGTGGATCGCAAGGTTGAGGTGTTCGATCACGGTGAAGTATCCTACGATCCAGGTGAGGCCGAGAAGGAGAAGAATACTGACTGCGTTCTTCAGACGGCGCATCATCTCACGACGGTCTTCTAGTTTCAACTCGTTTTCTCCCCTACTGCCGATGAGAAGAAGGCGACGCATGACGATAACGAATACAATCACATTATGGAGAAGAATAAAGGCCAGAGGGACGAGGAGACCGCCTACGAGTGGCCATTTCTGAAGAAAACAGCTGTATGAAAGGGGAAAAAATAGTACATGTTTCTTACAGCTTTTCTGTGCAGAAACCTTTACAAAGCAATATTGAGTCCTGGAAAGAAACTTTTTTTATTCAAAATACAGTCGATGTGATCGGACGAACAAAAGTTGCTGGATATCGTTTACACTGAATGTTGTACAACATAATGGAATGCTAAGCTGAGGAGCCAAAAAGGAAGGGCTGGGAAAATACTCCTCCTACTGCCTGTGCCCTCAAAAGCCCTAAAGCCCTAAAGTACCTATTTTGTTCTTATAAGCGAACAGAACATGATAATCTAAAGCTGAATAAAAGGCACAAATATTACAAGTTTAGATTTGACGACTCTCGTGGTATATACACATTTGTCCCTCTCGAGCAAGGTATATGAAATGGGTAGCGGGCAATGACCGGGTATTGCTCACAGGGAGAGCATTATTAACCCATTCGTGACAGAGGTCCACATTTTGTGGTTTGGCCTAATATCTTTTGATGCAGAGCCCTAAAAAATTGTAAAATCATACCAAATACATGAGCAGAAAGAGCAAAAAATGCTACACAAACTGTGCCCATTTTGGTTGCGTCAATATTCGTTGTTTGATGCTAAAAAATTTTTAAAGGAAAATAAGCATTAAAATCCTTAAATTGGCAATGTGATAGACGGTTTAAAATCACCGTTTTCCCCTGCAAATTGGCAACTTTTTGACTTCTCACCATAATTTCTGTCAATTTATATTCATTTCAGATACAAGTCATGACGTTTTATAAGAAAAATGTAGCAATAAATAAAAATGTTGGTGTTGCCAATTCGAAGAATAAAAGCTGATCAAATTAGGCTCTAAATATTTTCTGTCACGAACGGGTTAATAATGAAGTAATAATAATAATATTGGATATTTATATAGCGCACATATCCACCTAATAAGGTGCTCAAGGCGCTCCCAATATTACCCCGGCTAAGCTAGGCTATCAATTTCGGCGCTCACAGCTTTTCAAGGAATTCCTCCCCCTTGCCGGTACCCATTTACACCTGGGTCGAGTGTGGCAAATGTAGATTAGTGTCTTGCCAAAGGACATTAGTGCTGCGGCAGGGATTCGAACCCCGTACCTTGTGCTTCAAAGCCCGGAGACTTATCCACTGGACCACAACACCTCTACGCTACGTAGAGTAGCTACGCATGTTAAAGAAGACCTGGGGGTGTTCCCGGGGGTGCCTCTTTTCAAATTTGTTCATGGTAATTTTTCCATTCTGGTAAGTATCCCCTTTTCATCCCTGATATGTGTCCCTTTTAAAAATTGATAAGAGCCATTTTTCGCTTGTACACATTTAATACCTCTTTCCCTTTTCAATGGTGAATTTTCCCTTCTGATAAATGTTCTTGTCCACTAATGTAAGCTCCCTTTTTATCAATTTAATAGGGGCCTATTTTAACGTCTGAACAGCACCCCTTTTTTCTAACAATGGCAGTTCTCCTTCTACAGAAAAGGCACTTATCCGACAGCAAGATGAGCTCTCGTAAGAAGAAGGTAAAAAGGGCACAGATATTGCACCTGCATTGAGTGCCATTTTGTACTGCTTATAAATGTAATGTTTCTTCCTTAAAGTGCATAGTACGATATGAAAAGTATTAAGCCTCTTTCCTCTAATAAGTGCCCATCGTCAAATATGATAGGCGTTCAATTTTCATGCCTAATAAGTGCCCCATTTCTTTATAAGATTGTGCCATTTAACCTTTGATAAATACGCTCTTCGCCTCCTCCGAGTTCCTCTTTGTCCCTTGAGAAGTGTCTCTTTTCACCTCGCTTTTAAATGTCCCAACAAATACCGTACCTCAAAAGAGCCATATATCTAGTTTCCAAGAATCACCGAGTCTTCACAGAGCAATAGTGATACAATCACATTGATAGTGATACCATCACCCCTTGCCTGAAGCAATCAGGCAGGGGGTAGAATAGCACAACGCTCCAAAAGCGTAGTGCCCTTGAATTAAAGCAAGAAAGGATATTTCTTCCTATCCTCCCCCCACATCCGAGAGCTCGCTCGGTTCGCTCACTTGCATTTACAATATATCCTTAAAAGTACATAAATTACAATGGAAGGGTATATCAATGCATAAAAATGGTATTTTCCGTCCTCGTGTTAACCCTTCTTAGGAGCCTCATTTTATTAGAAAAGTGCACTTTTTTCTGGTGCCGCTCCACATCTTGAGACGCTCCGACAGATATTAAGAATACTTACTAATCTGAGTTCGTGTAATTCTCTCCTGCGATAGCTCCTGTTAGGATAACCACCACTGCAGGCAATCCTAGAACAAATGAAATAAAGAACCGTTAGGCTCATGTAAACCTGTAATCCAGACAGCACACTGGACATAGAGGTGCACACAGTTACATCTTTTATAAACCAAATCGTACGATAGAATCTAAGGATCATATTTCAACTAGCAAAGGCGGGTCCAAGAGGTGTTGGGAGGTGTTGCGGGGGCTCGCCCATTACTTTTCCTTAGCGCATATGGCAACGTTTGGCTGTTTAAGTGAATTCAGTCCCATATTAATGCATAAAAGCAATCGAACAGAAACAGCGTCATCTAACATAAAATCAGCGCCGCTCCCATAAAAACCGGCACCATATCCCAAACCAATACCGTTTTAGTTCCTGTAATTTGACTTACTATAATAAGCGCCATATGATAGAAAATCGGTGCCTTAGCCCCAAAACTAACATGCCTCCTCCTATACTGTATGTGTAGACACTATTATCAGAGGTTCGCAATGTCATACCCCAGGCAAACATCGACGCCTTCAACATGGAGAATGGAACGTAGGAGCCCATGACACGGACAATCATCAGGAACATGTTCATTCCTTCCATTCCGATCCACGACATCGAAGACAATAGAGAGAAGTGGAGGACACCGGCGATGAAGCCACACAGACCCGGCTTGACCTCGGTTTCTTCCCGATGTTGGTCTAGTGCGGTCATTATGATGAAAAAGATGTACAGAGGGAGGAGTGTAGCGCAAAGACACATTAAGATCTGGATGGGCTGCAAACTACGACGTTCCCTAGAGCATAAACAAGTTTTTTTTTTTAAAAGTGAAGTGCACAAATAATTCTCGTCAAATCTGAAAGGCCTTGGCTTTTGCGAAATATGAAATATTAAAGACCACTCCTTAGCAAACAGGCCTTAGAGAGATCCATGTACAGTAAAGGAAAATTCATGTGTATTAAGGGTGAAGCCAGAGTATACATGCCTGTTTGATAGCCCAGAACAAATCTCATACGTCACTATAAGACCACTATCGTGTAGCATACCGACTACTAACAGTGAGCGATCCTGAAATACAGGTTTAACTGCATTGCGATTACTATTTTGTAGTCGAGACCCATGTTCGATGGGCCTAAGCAATTTCTTTGTTCAACAGGATTATAATTGCATTGAACTGTTAAAGGCGGTGATGGATCTTGTTATTGGTCACCCCTCCCCCCCCCCCCCCAAAAAAAAAAGCGTTTCATATACTGGCCAACCACTTCAATAAGGATTTTTTCTTCTTAAAGGAAATCAGGAGAAACCCGAGGATTTTTAATAGATAGAGAAGAGGGTAAACAGTTTTCACCCTTACTTATCAGTGAGGCAGACAACCAGTGTCATTAGCAGACCTACGATTGAGAGAGTACACCCGATAATGCTGAGGATCCTAAAGACTCGTTCAACTTTCTCTGAACGGCGGCCGCTCATGTCCTAATGATGTCACAAATAGAATAAAGACAACACAATGTGATATAAAATGATGTTTAAACCGGCGAAGTTATGCGCTTGAACCAAAGTCGGCAAAGAGTCCGACAACAAAGAAGCTTGCTAGACATTCACAGACATGGGTTCCCCTATTAAAGAGAAAAGCGTTGATTATAATTATTAGTATTATATGGAAAACTGAGATAATGACAGACATTTTTAAGCTTAAGCCTTTTTTGTGATTACTTCCTTTATCATGTGGTGCAAGCTTTTATTCACAAGTCAGTGTACGATTATCCAAATGGAATTCGGGAATGATTTCCTTTGTTTATATTGAAACGAGGACCCGACATCCTTCCGCAATTACGCACCTCAATGTAGTATGCACAATGATGGAAGTAGCTTTGGGGAGCGTTTCATGAAGAGTTTGTCGGTGAAAATCACCGACAAATGTTATAAGCTACTGAAAATCCTCGCATCTGATTGGCTGAAAGCAAATTAGTCAGTGAAAATCACCGACAAAACTCTTCATGAAATGCTCCCCAGGTATCACTTCTTACCATGAGGACAGCAAAGTTGGTCAGATGGCTGCACTGACATTCAGTACGTGTCGCGGTACTGCTGGTGATATAGCAGCCATCCCTTGACCATGCATTGATGGAGTAGTCCCAAAATACACACTGTGGATCAGTAGCATTTTGCTGAGGATGTAGGAAATTGTCAAGAGGAAAATTATTGCTTATTTTTGCACCATTGTTTTAGAATTACTATCAAATACGACGTACCATTTGAGAATCACTATGGAACTTACTTGTGTCCTTCAGTTCTTGGCTCAATATATATCATGGGGAAAAGTTCACACAAAGATACAAGTAGCATCCTTAGAGATAATGGAGAAAAATATGAAATTTTGTGCACAAAACATTTTGAGAGTTGTCCTTCTATTCTAAACCTGCCACCTTGAAGCAATGTTGCCAATTTGAGGATCGCCACAGAAAGTAAATTGAAACTTTTCAAACTTTCATAACTTTCTCATTTCGTAACCGTTTTAGTGAAACTTTTTAAAATTGCTTCTCACTATCCTCTTTCATTAAAACTGATTTTCCCCCGGGTTTCATTCTCCTTTATAAAAAAGATTTGCAATTTACTTATGTAGGAATTACGATATAATAAAATAACATTTGAAATTAACTACAGAAGTACTAGAGATTTTACTAATGTCGGATGTAAGATTCATTCACACCTATCTCACAGAGATCATCTCAGCGACACACTTGGTCAAATCAAAATTTCGTATGCAAATTTAATACTGCAACATTTTTTTTTTCGAATTACGTGGGGTGTACAATGCATTATTACTTCTTTGTGTGCCAAAACTATGGTGACCGGAGAGTTCAGCCGTTTGGTAGCTGTAGATCCGATGCTTGCTCCGATAACATTGGTGTTGATCTCAAGGCCATTGTCTACTGCACTGTCTTCTACAGCGTCGCCTTGCTGGTCGTCGACTACAAACAACGCATCGTCACGGTAGACGGTCAATGCGACATTGCCCGCAGTGCCTGTGTCGATGGCCTCGGGAGGAATTAAGATGGCGGCATCGACATCGTCTCCGTTGTCACGCTTGTCTTGACTGGGGCTGGATAGCTGAACGTTGCTACTATCGAAGGGCTGGTTGCCACTAGTGACGGAAAAGACAAACCCATCTTCCAAGTCTTCCGACTGAAGGCTGATGGCCTAAAAAGGAAGAAAAACATAATGTTTGCTTGAATGATTTACCAAGAAATGGACAACAAAGTATCATTGCTGAAAGTGCACATCTCTGAAAACTGAAAGTCTATGCATATCTGAAGAGCTCATTTCCAAAAGGCGCTAAATCCGCTTTGAGTGATTTCGAGTAAATCAAGGATTTTATCTAGACCATTTTCCTTCTTCGAAACATCAAAACTTTTTCACAGTTGAAAGTACCATCAGTAGACATGAGAATGCATAAAATCCTGTATGAGTAATAGTTCTTGAGTTCTTTATATTTTTCAAACAAGAAATCTATTGTTGCGAGAAAAAAAAATTCCAAAAGGCGCTAAATCCGTAGAAAGGAAAATTATATTTTAAAAAAGAATTCTAGCAAAACTTCTATTCATACAAGATTTATTTCATTCTATTTTTTTTTTTTATGTCTAATGTTGGTACTTCCAATTGGGAAATAGTTTTGATGATTCCAAGAAGGACGACGAATTCAGGTTAAATACCCTACATGTACAAGGGTCTTCACGATATGGTCTTGCGATATGGAGAATTAAGGTGCTTTCACACATGATGCGACAGTGTGGTAACACGCTGTGTCACCACACTTTTTTGTGTACAAGCGTATGGGGTATAGGGCGACTAAAAAATGTCGCCGAGGCAGGACACACTTTCTTTTTTGCTGCCTAGATACACACAAAATTCGCAGCAATCAAATTTCTAAAAAGTTAGCGCAAAAATTGTTGCCATGAGATTGCTTGCGCAAGTTTTGACAATATGCTCTCTTATTGAGAGTTGACGCGTTAATGAGCGTTCGTTAGCATATGTGGTGACACAAAGTCCCATCATGTGTGAAGACGAAACAGTGTGGCGCCACAGTGTGTTACCACACTGTCACATCATGTGTGAAAGCACCTTTACGGACTGATCTCTACTGATACCTGAACTACGACGTTTGGAGCAACCTGTAGAAAGTCCATGTCGGGCGAAACGTCTACAGAGTAGAGATCAGTGTCACGGACAAGGTGATTTCTAGCCGCCATTTTGTATAACCTTAATCGTAAGATCAAGACATAGTGACCAAAGATTCCACAATGCATTGCGATACGTACGAGAACGGACTTCAGAAACATAGATGCCAAAACAAACGAGCCAAAACTTCGGTCTACATCGGCAATCTTCTGGCTTTCGGAAACATGGCAAATTACGCGCACCGTATCTCTACATGACGTATCATAAACCTTAGTGGGTAAACGCCCCGCCCGTCAATGCTCGTAATTCTGAATAGCGCCTTCTAAATATCCTATCGGACCAACTTCGAGAGACGTGTTCTGATACCTGAACTATGACGTTTGGAGCAACCTGTAGAAAGTCCATGTCGGGCGACACGTCGAGGGTTAGGAGGATGTCTTCCAGTGCCAAAGTAGCATCGCTGATAGCTCCATCCATCATCTCAGCCTCCTCGATCAAGCTTTCATTTAGGGCTGCCAAGTTACTTAAAATGTCGGCCAGCGATGCAGCATTCTACATAAAATATATTTGGGAGGTAAATCGTTGATCTCAATACAAAAACAATTTATCGCCAAAGGTTTTAGCTGTTCATTTAAAGCATAAGTCCGACTCGTCTTGATATTTCTGATATAACAGCAAAAAAAAAAATGAAAGAATTCGTATTTAGATTTTTACAATATTACTCTTAAACGTATATACCACGAATAGAGATGAACTTCATGAGAGTCTGAGTAGTCTAAATATTCTGGGTTACGGTTATCTTTCATCACACTAATGCCATGTAGAGGGTAGTATAAAAGCATAGGCTTTTGCCTTTCAGAGAAGAAATCCTAGTTTGGGTCCTCGCTGAGTGCTTAATATACATCCTTGGTTTCTGGTCCTCATAATGCTACTCCCGACCCTGGTGTAATGTGTACGTGCAATGAATAGGTAATAATGATTGCATGGCACGCAGGAGCTAGGAAGAGCTGCAGTAGTAACACTGATGTGGCTACCCTGGGTATACAAAACCCAGTCATTAATCGTTCATTATGATCATTATTTTTAAGAATCAGATCACCATTTATACCTCTTCTGTTGGTTGATCTATAGTGCCAATCTGCTGGATGACACCTAATGCAGCTGTGACCCCGGCGGAAGTAATGTTCGTGGAATTCCTTGTGATCATGCTCAACTCGGACAAAGCAACCTGGATGTTGTCTGCATCAACTGTCTATCAACAAAAACCATCAAGAAAGACAATTGTTTATCTCTGATGATATTCAAAATCAGAATGTTCCAGCAACAGTTGTTTCACGGTCACTTTCCTACACCACCCAAATTCTAAACTACTTCACCCCTGCACCCAACACCAGGCGCACAGCAACGCTGAGAGAGCACAATGGATTGGGGGAGGAGGGCAGAGCATTGTACGCTTACAATGCTCCGCATCTCCCCCCCCCCCCCCCTCCCCATCCGCCGAGTCTGCTCGACACTTTAATGAACTGTAACCCTGAACTTAACCTATAACAAAATGGCAATCCCTACTGTACCCCAAGGTTTCTTCAAGATTGAGCCCGGAATGATGAATCACCAATATGAGATATATATATATATATATATATATATATATATATATAGAGAGAGAGAGAGAGAGGGGGGGGGGGGGAGATCGTTACTTCAAAATGTGGTGAAACATTGAACAAGGTTGGGCACATTGCCAATAATTTTACATCCCTACAATTTTGCTGAAGAATATTAACCTTGTACTTTCGGAAAATATCTTCCATCATAATTACGGGTGCTGCGATATGGCGAATCTTTGGAGAATGCATTTCCCATTCCCATTAAATCGATGGAGAAGGCATTTCCCATTCCCATAAAATCATCTCATATTATTATAATCAAAATACAGCCTAGCGTAGTTTGGGCAGTTGTACAGTGACAAAATGTGACACAGAGCATCACAGTCAAAACAACATTAGAAGAAAAAAATACACAGTTATATTGGAAATGTTATCATTATTCATTGTCTTTTTGTGTTATTCATATTAATCTTACCAACAAAAATATCCTTCAACTAAGAAAGTGAAAGAAGACAGTCCAATTCAAATTTCTGTATTATTTCATTGGGTCGATGTTGTAATTGCGGTACTGAACAGTTCAGAGTCTTTAGAATGGTTATGCTTTGAAATGTGAATGGTAAGATTCGGGATAATGCTTTTTAGTGTCTGCTCATCAGTGTAGATTTTTAGTGCATAAGAGCTATATTAAGTTTATTACCTGTTGTTGTAAATAGATCAAGATTTGGTCTGCTGTCTTATTGCCACCACAGTTATCAGAAGGTTCCCATGCACAAGGAAAAATGTAGTCACCAGAGCAGACGGCTCGTGCTATTGGCTCTCCGTCTTGTGCAAAAATAAAAGTAAAGAGTACATATATGGTATCCGAGTCTCTGGAAGGTCCTTTGATCGTACATCCTTTAGCGAGAATGGTCCAAAGAAATATAAACTGCACCCTAATCACCGGCGTAAATCCACTTTAAGGAGTGGGGGGATGATCGATTTTTGACGATTTTTTTTCTGTCCCTCACTGACCTGCACAGAACCCCTCACACACAATTCAATATTTATTTTGCAAGAGTGCGAAGCGAGCGAGCCAAAAATAACCCCTTTTCCTGGTTTTTAATCGATTTTTCGAAAAGAAATTCTAAAATATGACAAGCGAACAAAGCAAGCGAAACAAAAATAACCACTTTTCTGACTTTTAATCCCATTTTTTAATAGAAATTCTAAAATATGACGAGCGAGCAAAGCGAGTGAGCCATTATAATAACTACTTTTTTGGTTTTCGAATAGAAATTATACAAATGATGATTGTTTCAGACAGATTTTTTACTGATTTATTAAATATATTTTTTCCTTAAAAAGTGTGGGGGGATATTGGTACACGTCATCCCCCCTCTCCAAAATGTGGGAGGATATATCCCCATCCCCCCGGGATTTACGCCAATGACCCTAACATATTTAAACATTTAAACATGTCCAAGGCTGTTTAGAGTGACAAGTTGTTCCCCTTCATAGCAGCATTCATACAATAGGCTTTGTGTGCATTATCAAGGGTACATGAATGGCACAGTTCCACCTAGGTTTGGGCCTGTGAGTGCCACAACCCTTGCTTCCAAAGTTGTAAGGAAATATAACACACACACTAGCTTCGGCAACTCTCATGGAAGCACATACATGCGAAAGGAAATAAGAAAATTATAGTAGCGTAGCTAAAATGGAAATTCCTCAATGCGGCCCTCTCCTTTTTTATTTTTTTTTTTGCAGAGGTTGAAAAATTGTGTCTGCCTGGAATCGAACCCGGGTCACTGGCTTTGAGCGCCAAAGCTGTTTTATATGTTATATTTCCTTATACATGTTAATTAATTCTAACATATTTTATGTATCTCAAAAATCCACCTGATGAATGCGACATGTCAATGTTCAAAACCCATCTGCCTCCGACCTAGTGATTAATTAATGAAGATTGAAAATCTATCAATCTGTAGTCCAAATGAGTGGGTGCTAAGGGCAAAGGGCAAAGGGCTAGGGTTCGATTCCCGGTGGAATTTTTTTTTTTCAACCTTTGCAGACATTTTAAAAGGAAGAGGACAGCTCTGGGGAACTTTGATTAAGCTATAAACGCTACTATGATATATTATTGTCTCATTTCCTGATAGGTTCAATGGAACTACAAATAATAATGAAAGGCTTATAATAACCCGAGTCCTAACCCCATAAACAAAGACTGTTGGGAGAAAGAACTAACGTAGTGATGTCTGTTTTCATTTTGAGTGGATAGTTCGAGTAATCCAAGCATAAGTGTTTTAGGATGAGCATAATTCGAAACATCAGAGAATTATCCTTCCGCCATATCAAAATGCAGTTTGACCCATTTGAAGCAGTTTCGAACGATTCATCTACAGACATTATCCACTTAAATTCTTGACCGCCCCATCACTGAAGACTTTCTTCAGGAAAGCACTTCCTAAATGAACTAACCATTATCATTAATCATTGGGTTATCAAAATATAGCAAGGAAGTTTCTATGGGGTCATAACTTTAATGACTGGGTGCTGGTTTAAAAAAAAACCAACAACGCATATCTAGCTAACAGCATTTTTTCTTCACTGAGATATTATTTAAAATTTCTTCCATTGTACCGTTAACGGTGAACCATGGACATTGTCCGCTTGAGTCACTCCACGACTGAATTTCCCCTGATGCAAACTGGACGATACCATACAGAGATGTCCACGATGTAGAGGGGCAAAGCACTGAGAAAATATATACAAAAGAAGAAATATATTGATACACTGATATGTTTAAACTTATTAGAATGTGACAGGCCATGATTATGCATGAGTTTACAGCGATGAGTGAATAAATTATAACAATTATGGGATTATCTTGATCTTTTCATTCATTCAGTTGAAATTGTCCAAGAAAGACAGGTAAAGCTAGGGATTGGGGCACAAACCGCTGCATGGCAGTCCCATAGCTATTCTTGTCAAGGACTCCAACACCCATCTACCTGCAAGAAAGTGGGGGATTGAAAGGCCTGGTTGAGTGAATCATCACATGATAAACTGAAAAAAAACCTATTGACAAATTTCTTAGGTGAGGTGTAAATCAAACAAGGGGTTTAACCAATGGAATTCATGCCAAGATTTTTACAGATCTTTAATCTCGATCATTACTCATTTATGTTCTTCGTCCTTTTATCTTTTCTTTCTTTTCAATTGTTTAATCTCTATGCTCTCTTTCATTTTTTCACATTTATCTGTTTATAAGTATCATTACGATGTGCTTTTATCAACTTTCATACTTTTATATCGATGTTGGAATAAAGAACCTTGAATGTTGAATTTTAATACCATCACAGATTGTTAAATCATGAATATTTTGTAAGTTGCCTAATTTGAGCATGACAGTGTTATCTTGCATTGCCATTCCTGAGATAAAATAAAAAATTGTCAGGCCAATATACAATACCTGCGCTCTCTACCAGAAGGAGAGATTGGTCCAAGAAACCATCTGACGAGTCTACCAAGGATGACAAGCCGCTCCACATGAAGTCCAACTCTTCCTGAGGAGTCATGTCGCTGTTAGCTATGTAAGCTGTCATATCCACTACCACCCCGTCATCGGGTGAGAGTTCATTAACGTGAAGGTATATGGCTCCTTGGGAAAGGGCTGCAGTCTGTGCTTGCAGCTTCTCCAAGACATCTTCGAACTAAATTTCAATTGACACAAGGAAAAAGTACTTTATCAGTCACTTTGGCATTTGGCAGTGTTTGGTGGTATCTCGAATCTCAAATCCACGCTTGAAAAACTCTTGTTAGTATCTGAAGTCCTAGCTTTATCCATAACAGATTAATATTAAAGATTCTTAATGGCATGTTAATGTTTACTGCACAATTGCTTATGTGTTTGCCCTTTCTGTTGTTGTGCATCGCTTGAAAGGCGCTTTATA
Organism: Echinometra lucunter; assembly: GCA_029962745.1. Lineage (NCBI taxonomy): Eukaryota > Metazoa > Echinodermata > Echinoidea > Camarodonta > Echinometridae > Echinometra > Echinometra lucunter. Next base: position 4,866,719 of record CM057160.1, read on the forward strand.
AAGTCCATGTAATATTCATCATTGATATCTTAAGGTCTTAGATAGACCGGAAAGAGCAACAACTAGTTTTATGTTCTTCAACCAAAGTTATGTATACACAATAATTTGATATAATTATTACGTCATAGTACACTGGCACAGCCAATTTCAAATTATGAAGATTAATAGTGGACTAAATTCATTATTTCATTGCTAATAACTGCAAGGTATTCATATTTATTAGCGAGGCAAATTTTGTCATAAGATTCACTATGGAAAATGAAAGAAAGAATACACAAAAGAAGAAAATGAATCGATAAGGCAGTGGAAAACCTAATAAATAGAAAACTCATTTTATGCGGCAAGAAGACTTATGACTTACTTAATCCAAGGATGTACTCTCATAAAGAGATTATATTCATTGATGGCCTTTATGATATCAATATGCAGATGAAAAAAATAATAGATTTATTAACCATTTTGTTGAGCTTACTTTAGTTGTAACGCCGCTCACAAGGGTCTGGTAAGCAGATGATTCTGGATCTGCGTGAAACGTCTTGAAATCCCTTACAAGCTTGAACGTCAGATGAAATACAGACACATCTATATTTTAAAAAAATACAATAGTTTATTTAGAAAATACACAAAAGGGTTGTTCATGAATGCAACTGTTACATGTTGGCAAAGTGTATTAAAGTTCACATTCTAATCAGTCCAACTTGTAATAATAATAATAATAATACTGATAATAATGATGATTGTATAAAAGTGATAAAATAATGATAAAAATAATGACAGTAACAACAATAATAATAATAATGATAATATTAATAATCATAATAATAATAATAATAATAATAATAATAATAATAATAATAATAATAATAATAGGTAATAAAGAATATAAGGAATGATAAAGATAGCAATGCTCATGATAAAAAAAATGATAATATCACAGTTTTTATCATGTGTAGAGCACAGGGGTCAACCTGCTTGTTGAAGGAGACAGAGCATAGAAAAAAACCTGGAAAGGCTGCCATAAAGTGTCCTGGAGTACTGATATTGATGAATAAGTATAAAGAGTATTTTAAAATTTTCGAACGTTAGCGTGTCTTACACGGTATGGGATGTTATTCCAAAGTTCTGGCGCAGTATGCGCGAATCCCCGTTTACTGTGGTTACTAAAACACCTATTTTTAACTATAAGTACATTATAGGTCTTTCTGGATCGATTTCAAATTTCTTACAGATTTGGAACTTTGGAATGCAAGAAGCAAGATCTTATTCTTAACACGTGATATGATTAGCAACCAGTGTTGGGCTCTTTAAGAATGATACAGATTCAGTCTTTTTTTGTTTATGTCACGAGCCTAGCAGCCGGGTTTCGATTGCCCCGAAGTTTCTTAAGTTTGGCATCTGGGAGGATGAAGAAAAGAAAGAAAGAAGAGGAGGAGGAGTAGGAGGAGAAGAAGAAGAAGGGAAAAAGAAGAAGTCAAATAAGAAAAAAGGAGGAGAAAAGAAGAAGTGGAAGAAGAGAAAGAGGAATAGGGAGAAGACGAAGGATGAGGAAGAAGAAGTGGAGGAGGAGAAGATTGATAAGGAGAGAGAGAGAAGAAGAAATCTTTGATAAACTATGGAACCTTATGACAGCAACCGAATGATTACCTGTGATTCTAACTACAGCATGGTTGCTTTCGATTACAGGCTGGTTCTCTTGTATGCCAATACACTGGTAATATCCAAGATCGGGGGGAGTTATCGCATTGATGACGTAATCGGACATGTCCCGGGTGAAAGGGACCTTCTTCCCATCTTTCCACCAGTCAAAATGTTGGACATTAAGGAATCGACAAGTCAAGACAACCCTCTCTGAGACCTCTGCAGTTTTGTTACTGGGATGATGGATGACAGTCGGCACACCTAAAAGGGAAAAAAATCGCGCGCCATCGTTAAAATGTTGACCAGCAAATCAAAATATCAAAATATCTCCACACGTGAGTTAAATTTCACCCAAACCCAACAGGTGAAGCTCAGCCACATATAACATGATAATCCTCGGTTTTTTATCCAATTTTATATGACATAAAAATTAGACATAAAAAAAGACTATGAAGGAGGCCCCCAAAAAGGAGAAAGAGGCGATTGACAATTTTGTCCCGGCACAAACCTTAAAAGAATGACTGCGAACATATTCAAAGAAAAAACTAATAAAAAACAAAACAAAACAACAAACCCCAAAACAATGACAGATCTTTCTCCCTGAAATGGATGTGATGTAGTAAATACACATGCAAGGGAAAATGACATGTAGTTATGCTTTAAACTCAGCAACTGACAGCGAGACTTCCGTATACAAATGATTATATGAGCAACAGGGCTAGACTCTATTCACAGGTTTACTTAATATAAGTAAATATGGTAAACATGTCGTTACTCCGAAGGTTCGCACTCCTGAAATGAAACAGGGTTCGTAATTTCAAAAATTGAAAATAAAAAATTAAGAGAACTCTTAATCCGAAACTGAAATTTGTCAAAATTATGAACCGTCGAAAAATGAAACTTCGGACAAACGACTGCCTGGGCATTATTTACCATTTGGTGTCTGATCAATGTCGCAGGTTGTTCCAGCATAGAACGGTCTGCAGGCACAACGCTGCTCAGCTGGTATACAGGTACCTCCATTAAAACAGGGATCCGAAGCACAGTATCCTACAAGAAAATTTGCCGAGGAGATTTCGCGTTATAAGCGAATTAGATATGCTGGTGTGGTGTGATAAAGTATTAATCCTGAATTACCGATTCCCTCCAGTATTTAATTATTTATTTGTTTACGTATTCATTCATTTATTCATTTATTTACCTATCAATTTATTTATTCATTAATTCAAATCATTTATTCCAGGATTTATATAGCAACAAAAAAAAAATGAAAATGTCGTTCCTGGGGTTGTTTTTGTTTTAATTTTATTCATTGCAATTCTTATGATAATTTATATGATTCCTTTGTATTTCATCTTGTATTCCTGTATTGTTAGGTCTGAATACCGTTGGCCCTCCCTAAAATGTTTTTCAGCACATTTCAATACATACCACTCTCGCAATTGATGCCGGACCATCCCTCCGTGCAGTTACATGAGAATGCGTCAAGGAGATTGACGCAAGTTCCGTCATTTACACATGGACTAGATTCACATTCGTCAATATCTGCGAGAAATGATTTTTAAAATCTATTTTGTGTAATGGGTATGCTAGTCTATAATCATCTCATCTCACTCACATGCCTCACGGCCTTGTTGCGGTTAGCCAGTAGAAATTATTTTATTAGGAATCGATACTTTTTCTGCTTTAATAAATGTGTTAATATGCTTCCATTTACCTTATATGCAAGGGGAATATTGACAATAATTGTTCAATACTTCAAACTCGATAATCAGTGGCAGACCTAAGATTTTCCGAGAGGGGATGACGTTGCCAAAACTCGTAGATATATCGAAAGTTGATCCAAGAGCATGATTTCGGGATTCCGGCCTTCTCGAGGACGAAACAAGGGTTCCCATCTTCTCTCTCTCACTCACTCTCTCTCTCTCTCTCTCTCTCTGAATGAGGTGAGGTTACTGAATTTCTTCCCCTGAATCCACCCATGGGTAATATTCAAAACCTCTAAAGTTATTCATGTAATCAGCAAATATCAAAGATAAACATACCCATGTTGCATATCACACCAGTCCATCCTGGACTGCAATCACAAGAGAAGGCGTTTAGGAGATTGTTACATTCGGCGCCATTTTCACAAGGGTTTGGAGAACATTCATCAACATCTGTGTTTAATTAAAAAAGATATAGACAGCATTAAGTTCTTGTGTTGATACTATCAATGATAATCGGAGTTACATCTATGTACAAGGAAATAAATAAGGCTAACAATGATGATGATGGTAATAACAATGATAATAATAATAGTAATGTTATAAGGAGAAGAAGACAAAACTATTACTACTACTACTACTACTACTACTACTACTACTACTACTACTACTACTACTTCTTCTTCTTCTTCTTCTTCTACTACTTTTACTACTACCACTACTTCTACTACTACTACTACTACTACTACTACTACTACTACTACTTCTACCACTGCAGCTACTACTGTTGCTGCTGCCACTACTACTACTATACTACTACTACTACTACTACTACTACTACTACTACTACTACTATTACTACTACTACTACTACTACTACTACTACTACTACTACTACTACTTCTACTACTACTACTACTACTACTACTACTACTACTACTACTACTACTACTACTACTTCTACCACTACAGCTACTACTACTGCTGCTACTACTACTACTTTTTCTACTACCTCTACTACTACTACTACTACTACTACTACTACTACTACTACTACTACTGCTACTACTACTACTACTACTACTATTACTTCTACCACGGCAGCTACTACTACTTCTGCTGCTACTACTACTCCTCCTCCTCCTCCTCCTCCCCCTAACACGACTACACACTTCTACTATTGCTACTACTACTATTACTACCAATAGTACTCCTTACACTAACACTACTTCCAATGCCACTACTACTACTACTTATAAACGATGATAATGAAAACAATAATAATGATGTAAAATGATAATGGGTGAAAATCCAGCTTGAAACATGAGGATACATCTTCTTGGATTTTTTTCGGGTGTCTCTTTTTATCCCTACATTCGCTGACAAGCAAAATAAAATCTACTCTTTCTTCTGATGCCTTTTATTTGCTCCTGTTTTTAAATACGAAAGTTTAAAAATCGTGTGTGTGTGTATGGGTGGGGGTGGGGGGGTACTCATGTTGATGATAGCTTTATCTATGAAGGGGTGTGCTTCACTGGACCATAGAGCCATATCCATTTGGCTTTAGGCTAGGGCTAGAGAGAGTTAAACCTTACCATAGCACGAAAATCCATCTACACCGAGGTAATATCCTGGCAGGCAGGAACACATAAAGCTACCCGGTGAGTTGGTGCAAGTTTGGTTGCATGGTGAGTCTTCTTGGCACTCGTCCACATCTGCATAGACGATTGAGAAATAAAGTTTACAGACGTGAACTCTTTCTTATCAATACAATGCTTTTGTTCATGTGCTTATGATGAACCAAAAGAACCGAAATCTAAGTTTGCGTGACCCGTCATTGACCTCTGCTTTGCAGGCAAAAAAAAAAGCTCCATTATTATTATTATTTGCATTTATTTCTTCCTTTCGTCATTTATTTGGCATGTAAACCACATGCCTGTCACGATTTGTCTTGTTTGTTTAATCATTTTCCTGGAAACTTCACACTACATTAGGTAATTCCAATAATACTTCCATTTTTACATTTACAGTGAGTAATACTAGTTTCTTTACTTGTTTAGGCGCTCTGCATAACATCATTATTTTGAAGGAAGAATATAATACGAGAATTTTGGTTTTAATCATAAGATGAGTTATGACAACTCTGTCTTACCAATTTCACAGTTTATCCCACGCCATCCCATGTGGCACAGGCAAGAGTAAGTATTCTCCATGTCGTAACAACGCCATGTTCCCTCTGCATTGCACGGAGAAGAAGCGCACTCATTTATATCTACGTTCATTAAAAAGAAACATAAGAAAAATCAGCATAAATATGTAACATAACACAAATAATATAATCTCGACAAGTGATACTGGTTTTCCTTTATTGCAACCATACTGATTTCATTTTAAAAGAAAAAAATCTAATGAAGATGGTCGACAATACGGTTAATCCCACGCCATCCCATATGGCACAGATGGAGGATTCTCCATGTTATAACAATTCCGTGTTTCCTCTTCATTGCACGAAGAGGTAGTTTTCTCGAAACATTATATCCAAATCATATGACACACGTTAGGCTAACATGACTAAACATGAATTGTGAGGCGTGAATAAGTGCACATTGAAATGACAGACAGACAGATGAAATCCATAAATGGGAGAAAATGGCAAACTGCCTCCTGCCTTAAAGATCGACACCCTTTACACTTCCTCCTCGCGAAATTCCACAATTTCGACATATTCCCATTCAACGATCAGATGTTACCTCATGTGAATCCCTTCATTTGGGTTACTTTTTTAAAACTACTTTTATGTTCAATGGTGTATTCAGCATAGAGCGTAGATAACGAACCCTCTGGCAGCCCCACCTGCAGGCAGTGGCGAACTGGGAATGAAATTCGGGTGAGGAATTGTGATGTGACCAGCCTACTTTAACCTATATCGACCAGCTCTCAGACCACATATCGAACGGCCAGGGGAGTAGATAGCGGAGGAAGGGGAATGGGGGATGCATCCCCCCACATTTTGAGGTGGACTTATATATATGTGTACAAAAAATATGTACGAATATGTTAATCATCCCCCCCCCCCCCCACCCCCTCGTATGAGGACCTGTCTACACTAATGCGAATGGTCCTCAAGCCAAAAACTCCACATGACCAGGGGAGAGTTTCATGAAGAGTTTTGTCGGTGAAAATCACTGACAAATGTTATAAACTACCGGAAATACTTGCATCTGATTGGCTGAAATCAAATTAGTCGGTGAAAACCACCGACTAATTGTTTCATGAAACGCCCCCAGGTTTACCCTTCCTGCAGGGAAGAAAAAAGGTAGGCCTCTTCAATTTCCAAATAATCTGATTTCCGTGAAACAGTTCTTTGCTATTTCGAACAATTTGCTAATGAAACATTTTCATAATGACATAGTGTCATAATGAATGAACACTTAAAAATGGTCCTACTAGCCTGTAAAGGTTCTCTAAAAGATTCTAAAGGGGTCTTTAGAACCATTATTGGTTGTACGAGGAACCTTTCTGGGTTCTTGAAAATATAAGAACCTTTAATACAGTACCCCATTTCTGTAGGGTTCGAAATGAGGTTCTAAACTGGCACATTTTTTCTAGGAGTGAACATTCCGTAGCCATGGTAGCACCATCATTTGTGACAGCGGTCACTTTTGTGACACTGATATATCCTTAACAGAAATTGGTGTAACCGACTAACCTGAGCATGTGAATCTATTATCATCCAAGGAAAAGCCCGGACGACAGTAGCATGTATAAGCCCCGATAGTATTATTGCAGAAATGACTACAGCCATGGCTCCCCACGCATTCGTTGATATCTGTAGTTGGTTATTATGAGATACAAGTGGACATTAAAGCTGGTAAGTCTACAAGGATTCACGTCTCTTGGTCAGGAGGAAAGTGAAAGACAAGAGAGAGAAGGAGAGAAAACAGAGAGATGGGGAGAGAGAGAGAGAGAGATAGAGAGAGTGTGTGTGGGAGAACTAGGGAGAGTAAGAGCATGGGTGTCGATTTGTATTGGAAGTAGGGGGATGATTAGTGTCCAATATCCTCGGCGTTGTCACAAGTATCAGTCTCCTTAATGGTAATTAGGTGGTCTGTCATCTATGACAGATCACCTCTTAATTTTGTCAATTTTCTTTCTATATTTTTATTCCAAAGCAATAATTTTTGTCAGCGCGATTTTTCAAAATTTGCGGATTAAATTTTAATGAAATTTTCGTCAGTCATCTGGGCTATCGACGACATGAACATATTAACTTCATTTCATCGGGTCATCATGACGTCATGCAGGCGCCATTTTGTAAATAGTTGTCATGATCATATATTCATAACGCATTGTCATTACTGGTTCATATTTGGCATCATGACAGAATTCCATTTAGTCAGACGCGCGCGTACGCGTTCGTCCGCGCGTCAGTGCGCGCGCAAATCGAAAAAAAGCTCAGAATCAATTTATATTCATTTTGCACACGTTTCAAGCCATTTTAAGCATTTCAAAAATTTCCGCGCGTAAGCGCCCGCGCGCGCGTTATACGCGTGCAAGGCCCAAATGACGTAAAAACGCTGTTTTTTCACTTGATCTCGAATCAGGAGACTTTTCTTGACAATTTCCATCCATTTAGAATTAATTTCAACTTACCATAAGGTCGTACGCACGCATCAAAGTTCAAATTCCGCGCGCGCGTCAATAGGCAAAATAGTGTTTAAAAAATACCTATCTAATAGCTCGTTAAAAAGGCTAGAGACCCCCCCCCCCCCCTCCCTTTTTTTTAAACATTTTCTGAAAGCCTATGAATTGAAGATTTGTTGTCATGAAAAAAATTGGGGGGGGGGGGGTCTAATGGTTGGAACGTCGCCATATTCTCATGTGAACTCTTATGACGTCATATTTTCTATCTTTAATCAAGACTCTCTCGCTTATTGTTAGTCGATTTTCTCCGGGATTTCTAAGTGTTGTAAAGACGATGCTCTATAGATATTGCCTTCATTTTGACAACAGCATCATGCTCCAATTTTACGATAAATGGAGGCATGTCAATTTTTCACATTTTGCGTGTATTGTTTATTGGACATGACCTTTTCCGATTTCTTGATTCTACATTCCCGTCTTTTTTGAGCAACAGCTCCGTTATTTCTGATCGATTTTTGCCCAGCTTCGAGTATGTTGTAGCTGAAAAGTTCTTACTTGTGCCATTTATTTCTTAATCAGATGTCGGGAACATATCGAAATTTTAACTGGAAGATATGACACGAGAATCCTATTCTCGATCTACGTGTTATCTCTATGAGCCATTCTGGTCTATCGGTAAAGCACCTGTCTCACATCCTCAAGGGCCCCGGTTCGACTCCCGGCTACGGACGTGTCAATTTTTGTTTGTTTGTTGTTGTTTTTTTTTTTTTGTTGTTGCTTGTTTTGTCCTTTCCTATTACCATCTTCTTCCACTACTTTTACACATAAAATCACAAACAATGCAATAAACTCCGTTATTTACCCTGTTTTGTCTCTTGCAATACAGTATTATAGTTAATGAACAACCCTTTTGCAAATCTCATTCGTTAACGTGTTAATACATCTTTGGGTCAACTGTTCGTGATAATGCGATTTCAAATCGTCCCATATCTATATTAGCCTTCTTCCAGGACGTTATTATCTTCTTTATAACATTTAATTTCGAAGTCCCCCTAGACATTCTTTAATAAAAGAATGTGACAGACCACCTAATTCGTCCCGTGACGAATTACGTTTCTCGTTTTTGGTTATTTTTGCTGTCTCCTTTGTGTGACTGGGGTATCAGTGTACATTGTCTTACCGTTACATGTCGTGCCATCATAGTCAAGCTCATATCCCTCCACACAGGTACAGTCATACGATCCATCGGTGTTTGTACAGATCTGACTACATGCATTCAAATCTACGGAACTACATTCATCAATGTCTAAAAATAAAAAGATATGGCAGTAATTTCTTTAACAAGGAAGACAATCTGTATACGACAGAGTTCCCGGGATTACACCCGTACCTTCTAAAGCTTATCAAACGCGATCACAAAGACTTTCGAAGAATCAAACAAAAGCAGATGATTGACAATAAAAATGAGGGAAATTGAGAAGTTTGCATAAGGTGGATAATAGCGAGCACTTTGTGAGGATTGCTTAGAAAAGACATTTATTTTCTCGCGTACGATGACATAATTTAATTTTTTCACATATGAGCATATTTATCATTTCCAGATCAATAAATTTGTAATAACTTGTAATAATTTGGTAATTTGTAATAGTTTTTTTGGTATAATGGGTTAAAAATGCATCGTTCGCATATTTTTCATAACAATATACAGGGCATCGTAAGAAAGTAACTGATAAGTATTGGGATTTCAAGTGGGACTGAAACCGAGGAAAATTAAATAACTTTATGAGATTGAGGCCTTTTTACCGGAGGTAAAAAAATCGAAAAAATATATATTTTGGCTGAAATATGAATTTGGAAATATAGGACTTATTAAGTGTTTACCTTCATTACAATGAAAACCTGACCATCCAGGCATGCACGAGCATGAATAAGAGTTGATCATATCATTGCATTCTCCATAAATGCAAGGATTGGACATACATTCATCAATATCTGTGAAAATGAGAGTATAAAACGAAAGATCAATTTCACAATAAATTCGTAAGAAATTGAAATAGTCTCATTTGAATATGCCGATGTGTAGCAACAATACTCCTTTTTCATCGGAAAAATTGTATTAAAGTCAAAATACCTGCTTACTTCCGAAATAGTCGGCTTGAAAGTTATATTTACCCTATAGCGTATTAAACTATAAAAGTTCTTTTCGTAGAAGTTCTGTCGTTGTTGTTGTTGCTGTTGTTGTTGTGTTGCTTTGTGATCCGATGTGAGCTATGAACATTTTCAATTTTGTTACCAAACAAGCAACTTTGGGAAATTCACATAATTTGCATAAATCTACACGGCGGCATATTATATTAATCGGCTCGACAGTCATAGTGTAACCTATAAAAGTCCCTTCCGTTGAAGGATTTTTGTTGTTGTTGCTGCATGCTTTGTGATCCGATGTGATCCTTAAGCATTCTCAGCTTTGTTCCAAAACAAGGAACTTTGGGCAGTTTGCACAGATTGCATAAATCTTCATGCCTGCATGCTAACGCTGAATTGATCTACGTACAAACTGTGAATGTGCGCTGATAGGGAACTCTGCTAGTGTTGTTCATCAGTTCATCTCGTGAATGCAACACGAAGACACTATGTTTGATTCCATCTACGGGCTCGGTGGTGTATAGAATCCATTTTCAGTATAATTTGTACTATTTGAAAAATTTTGAACTGAAATGCAAGTAATTTCAAATCAGTTATATAACAAAAATCTTTCGCAGAAATTTCTAGGGCGAATTCACGCACGAGTAGACACACACACTTTTGTTTTTCCAAATATTTTTTATTAGAGACTTCATCCAAAATGAATCGTTGCATAAAATCATTGTAAATGAAAAAAAATGACGGTGACACACACTCTCACCTATCCGCACACACACACCCACACTTTCCCATCCTATCTCAGTTTTTAACAGCATTTCAAATAGAAAATTGTACTACAAAAACCGTCGTTTGTAATAGATTCATAAAAAATTTCATAACATGCAGCCATTAAGATTTATGCAAATTATGTAAATTTCCCTAAATTGTTTTTTTTTTGGAGGGGGGGGGAGAACAAGGCTTAGAATATTCATAAACCACCTAGCATCACAAATCAGCTACAGAACTTAAACGGAAAGGGCTTTTAAAAAATTTCAGACCAACCCTAACGCTGTGCGGTTGATAAAGTCTAGTTGAAAAAAAAAAATTATTTAGCTACCTCAGCTATTTATAAATAAAAGTTTCATCGTGTCATCCTCTCAAACTTTTTAATAATCACACCCCCCCCCGTCTCTCTCTATCTCTCTTACTAATCTATTTTCCTTCTGTCGTACTCTTTCCCTCCCTTAACTCCTGCCATCCAGCGGTGGAGGGGGTGGATGAGCCACGTGAACCCGTGCCCTCTGACATTTGATGTAGGCCTATATATCTATACTTTACCCTTGCATGTTCTCCTGTCAATATCGAGATTGTATCCATCATTGCAGGAACAGACGTAACTACCGTCAGTGTTTGAGCAGCCTTGATCGCAGTCACCTACCGCAGCACATTCGTCAATGTCTGAATTAAAGAACATGATAAGAAACGTATAACCACTAATAACTTATCAATACAGTATTTATTTAGTATGACACAACTTTTGAAGCTTCGAATTAAAAGTCAAAGCGGCTATGCCTCCCAAAATAGGTGCATGGTGCTTAACTTCTTTTCCGATTAAAGATGCCATAATAATAATAATAATAATAATAATAATAATAATAATAATAATAATAATAATAATGATAACAGTGACTACCTGTATGACGCACAGGTCTGCCTTTTCACGCTCATGGCGCTAAAAAAATTGTGTATTCATAATTTTTTCTGCCACGGGTAAATGGGCAACAGGCTCTTTAAAAAGCGTGATTAACATTGTCAAAATCTCCTTAGTCCAAATTTGCGATGATGCGACGAATGTTTTAGTCAGGCTTTCTGCATGCGTACCATTAGTATAAAATCCCTTTAACATATAATTAAAAAAAAAAAAAAAATCCCTTTAATAGGTGAATTTTGCTTTGTGTTTTGATTTTTCTTTGTTTAAAATGATCCATTGTCTCTGAGCTTTCACAGGACCTTGTTTCAATTCATAGGATAACCTCAATTTATTTTGAGCTGCCAGATAACTTCTAAAATCTTGCTGCTCATTAATCAATTGCACCATTTTTACTTAATAAGGTGCAACTCGATTAGCACATGGACTCAAATGGTTGATTACCTCAAACATTTAAGAAGTGCAAGCAACTACATGGGTTGAAAACTACTAAACTGACAGATGTCAGAACTTCCATGAAAAAAAAACTTCCCAAATAAACGCTGTCAAGATGTGCATGTTGAATGATTCAATAAACAGGTTTTCCATAAAACGGGATGCGAATGAAGCAACCACTGTTATAATGACAAAGATAAAGTCATAAATTTCATTGAAGTAGCCACTATCAAGAGTTTGAGACGACAAGAACACGTTTTCTACCCAAGTGCACAAAGTCGGTTCTGATAAATCCTCATCCTTCGTGGCATATTCGTTGATTCAACCCAAATTTGGTCTAATGGTACAAGAGGATTTTGTCATCCATGGCTGCACATTGATGAATAAGGCAATACAAGACAGAATTTTCGCATGTCCCAATGTTAATGACCATATATACTAGCAGTTTTCTCATCTTTTACTTTGCTTTTAAGACGCAATAAGTAGCTTGATTTTGGTAATATCTTAATACATTGATTTGTTGCTTCCTTGTTAGTACTACCTCTCTATCGTGTCATCTAACTGGCCTCGGTTTTCTCTTAACTATATATGTTCGTTGAGTTTGTAAATCATGTTTTCTTGGAAATCTACATGTTTTACTTGGAAATATCTTGCACTTATCTGCGAATACAGATAGTAACCGAGGTCAATATTGTTGTAAATAGGCTTTCATTCGATATGATAAATATAGTATATTTGATTACAAATTTGTCATGTCATTTCTATTTGTAATGCAGTTTGTGATTTCATCTCCTGCACAAGTTGCGCCTTGAGCAATTGATTATAAGTAAATTTGTAGTTTTTGGCGCATATTTATTATTTTTTTAAAATCCCTCTTTTACCAGAAAATAAATTTCTCAAGACCAGATAGATTATATGGTTTTGATTAGAAACTTTTAATTTTGGTTGTACTCTTTACACGCACTCTAGTCGGAAACAAAAGGATGATGAGGACACAAAATTGTTCTCTTCTTTCTCGAAGCATGTCGTATCAATCTAGCAGTACTTGATGATGATGGTGATGATGATGATGATGATGACGACGACGACGATGATCTGATGAAGGCTTCCTGCAAAGCGCCGGTATCCGCCTCAGCTGGGCGGTCATGGCGCTTGCTCCAAAAAATCTCAGAACTTTCAACATTAAGTCAGTGTCAAATTTTATTTCCAATGTCTTAGCATAATTATTGTGTTTGAGATAACGTCACAGCAGGGAACAGACTTGAAAGATAATAGTTGATGAATGGAAACTTCCAGCTTTTCCCCCAAATCAACAAGATTTAGCCCATAGCATCCCAAAGAGAACTCCAGAAGCAACATTGTGAACATCTGAATTTAGTATTTACATAATAATCTCAACGACATACCTTGGCATGTTGTTCCATCTGGTTGAATTTGATAACCTTCATAACAGTCACACACGTATCCCGTCGTCATTTCATGGTTCATGCATATCTGACTACAGTTGTGACCCGATGCGCATTTGTCGACAACTGGGGAGAGGAAGGTGAAGAGGAATATGACGGAGAAGAAGAATATGATGATGAAGAAGAGGGAGAAGGAGGTGAAGAAGAAAAAGAAGAAAATGATGAAGAAGGAAAGGAAAATCAAGGAGGAGGAGGAGGAGGAGATAATAACATAACATTTCCTACAGCTTTGGAAACTCCCCGTGAAATAAATATAATGCGAAAGGAAATGAGAGAATAGCTGTATTCGTTATTATGTTTTATAATTCTTCCAAGTATCTCAAAAATTTGCTTGGATCCATCTGAGGAATGCGGCTCATCATTGTTCAAAACTCATCTGCCTCCGACATAGGAATTAATTAGTTAAGGTTTAAAATTTGTCGATCTGTCATTCAAGTGAAATTGGTATCATCGAAACCACTGACCTGCCTTAGATATCAATTGGTTAAGACATCAGAGTCAAGCCAAGGATCCAGGTTTGATTCACGATGGAGACATTTTTCAAAAATAATTTCAAAAGGGGAGAACAGCTCTGGGGAACTTTGATTCATGCTAGTTACCATTATTCTTTTATTTCTTCTAATTGCAGTTATATGTATTTCCACGAGAGGTGCCAAAGCTGTTTTATGTTATTTCCTTCAATTATACATATGTGTGTGTATGGGGGGGAGGGGGGGGGGGTGTTCACGTATATGTAGGCTGTGTGCGCGTGTGTATTTTAACTTTTGTTTCAAAACAATTGGAGGAGATTTCTGTTCCTATGCGACACGTCTAAATTAACACTGAAAATGCCACCATTTTATTCAGATACGCAAAAGGCTCGGTAGGACGCAAGGAAATATAGATTCTCTGAAGATTAAGTAAATCCGGTTATATGCAATAATGAAAATACATAAGAGGTAAAATGATTTCTTTGTATCTATTTATTCAATAAAGGTATACGCAATATAAACTATTTTTTAATATTATGAAGCCCGTGTCTTATTTTCAAAATCGACATTGCTAATGCCATACCCACAAGTTGGAAAATGCTACTCCTTCGGTCATATTTCAAAATATTGATTATTTCGTCTGCATACAATGACAATTTGGTAACATAATATACAAAAAAGCTACTTTTGACAGTAAATCACAAATATACAAGTATTTTTATACAATCATTTTTCTTTAAAAAATATAAATGAAAAATTGTCAAATTGTTGTAATTCATTAACCATAATTCATTAAACATAAAATCATTTGCCGGAGAAGGATTGCCATTATAAGCAATCTGCTTGAAAATATGACAACCCCAAATAAATATTAAATAGATAAACATATCGAATCAGCAGAATGGAAAAAAAAAAACTAATTGAAATCCAAACTTGAAAGGATAGTGAAAATGATGATGAGGATAGATGTAGATTTTGATATATTATTAATATTGCGGTGCAGGAAACGGCATTCCAGGTTATAAAATCCAGAACTATTCATAACTGTTAAATCAACAGTTAACGTGGATCATATGATTTAGCAGTAAAAGGATGGTCACAACGAGTTTAACTTTACAGATAAAGAAATATGTACGGTTTTAATCCGAACAAGCAGCACATAATATCTAAAGAAAATTTCAAATCAGTCTAGAGATCTAGGGGGTGTTTCACAAAGACTAAGATTGACTAGAATCGCACTTAACTATGGCTGGCCATTCATACCACTGTTTTCTTTCACCATGGATCTGTCAAAGGATTCGCAAATCATGGTCACAAATCTGCAGAACTGACAATTTGTTATGGTTCATTGATGAAGAAAATGAAAAAATTAAATTATTCAAATTTGCAGGGATGGAGCCGAGGCCGGCCTCGAGGCCACATTTTGCCGGCCTTGGCCTTGGCCTCGGTCCGAGTCACGTGTACAAAGTCTATGGGAGAAATTTTTATCCAGCGGCCTCGTGACTCGGAACTGCCGGCTTCGACTCCATCACTGCAAATTTGTGGCAATGATTTGAGCATCCCTTGAGAGACCGATGGTGAAAGCAAACAGTGGTATGAAGGGGCTTCCATAGTTAAGACAGATTTGAGTCACTCTTAGTCTTTGTGAAGCACCCCCTAGTCTACGAAAAAGGATGTATTTCAAGTCTGAAAGAAAACTAAATCATTTCATTGGATATACAGTACCTTCATTACACATACGACCAGTCCATCCCATGGTGCAGGTACAAGAAAAGTCGTTTTTCAGGTCGTTACAAGTCGCTCCATTGTGGCAGGGTCTCGAGTAACAATTGTCGAAATCTGACAAATAACAAATGTTAATACGAATGTAAAATTACAATGACACTGATTACAAAAATGATTTTAAGGGTGATAATGGCATCGTCAACTATGATGATGACAAAAATAATGAAGTCACTGGCTTTTAAAGTTCAGAGGCAAATGAAAAGTTTAAAATTTTAACTAATACTTACCCTTTTCGCATCTTGTTCCCGTCCAGTCATTCACACAGGTACAGCTAAACGCATTCACGTGATCGTGACATGTCCCGTCATTCAAACAAGGTTCCAACTCACAGTCATCAATATCTAAGAAAGAGAGGGAGGGAGGGAAAGAACAACAGTGATTACGATACATGGTATTCCTCTATTCAATCTAAATTTAGTTAAATAACTCTTACATTCGTCTTATTTCACAAGTCTACATGGCGATATCCACATTCTCTAACATGTATCCTCAACCCTACATTTGGAGCTAAACACCCTGTATGTAGTTTCAAATTTATTCAGATAAATCAAGGAATAGAGTCGCTTTTTCTCTAACACTATAATATCTCTTTCTCTAAGCATATCCAGTATAATACCGTTTAAGATTGCCATTTGATTCCGTCATGTCCGTGGATGTACCATTGCCCACATCAGATGATATAAAATTAGAATCAAAATATATACATAAAGTGCTGGTAGAAAACGGAGAGTCGTTCGGAATGTATTAAATGTAGATAAGGTATATGGGTGACAGTTAATAGCAACGTTATATCACTACTTTCATTGTCAGATTACAAATAATCATAATTAGGTTGCAATACAGATTATTTCACATAGTAGTAGTGATCTGACAGGGACAGTATGATGGATAATGTTACTTGATACCCAAGTCAAACCGCTAAACCTATTCCACGCCAACTGACTTTGACCATGGGGGTAATGTTATGTTTTGTTCTTTCTGGGGTGCCGGTATGACGTTGGTCTCGCTGATGTGACTGAGGTGCGCGTTTTTAACCCAGAGAAACGACATGGAAAGCAAAAGAAAAAAAAGAAAGAATAGCATTCACCATTTTGGCACTGCATTCCCGTCCAGCCCGACAAACATGTACAGCTGAATGCATTTTGAAGATCGTCACATGACCCTCCGTTAAGACAGGGATTCGAAGCACATTCATCTACATCTGTAATGAAGGAGACGGAAGAGAATTCAGGAGATACTCGTTTTCCAAGAAGTTCGTTTCTTTAAGGTTAACACTTCCAATACCAGAGGTTTATAATTCAGAAAGTTGGACAGGATTCATTATTCTAAACGTTTGACTGATTATTTCAAGGGTTTGCTTATCCGAAGGTTCCTGATTAAAAAAAAAAAGAAAAAAAAAATCTCCATTTCAAAGGTTATTTTCATTTCCAAACAAAACAAAGCATGCAATGTACATATCAACATAAATGGAACATAGGTTATTAAAATTTAAACAAATAAACTTTCAAATGAATTATTGTATCATTTTTTTTTTTTTTTTTTTTGGAAAACTGCTCACGCATTAACAATTTAAAACAAACAATCAAACAAACAAACGAAAAGAATGGAAATGCGGCAGCCGACAAGGAAGTGACTATATCTCTGAAGGATTCATGGAAGACAGACCTATTCCCCAAATTTTCGCTAGGCACTTGTCCGGGTTTAATTTGATTTTATGGTATAGCGATTTCTAAGGATTCTCCTTAAACCCTTACCTTGATCACATGTTGTACCCGTCCAACCCGCGGCGCAGGTGCAGCTGAAACTATTGACATGATCATTGCATGTCCCTCCTTTCTCGCATGGGTTTGAGATGCACTCATTTCTCTCTGAAGGTCATATAGAGACATTGGAAAAGAGATGAAGTATTATTATGTCCAGGGGCAGAACAAGGATCTTGCAGGGGGGGGGGGCATAACTGCTAAAATATCTGACACGAAACAAAGGTAATACTATTTTAGAGTCTTTGTAGTCTTAAATCTTAATGGGCACATTTCGGGTTTCTGTACAGTAAACCATTTTTTCTTAAACCGGAGGGTGAAGTAGCCAATTGTGCTCCACAGCTCCAGATATAATCTGCAAGAGATTATATGAATAGGTTCCGTATAGTTCATGGTGTAGAGTGACTGCTTAAAACAACTACTTTATTTATCTGCCTGTGTCATTGAAATATTTATGGATATTTAAAAATAAAATTTTTGACAATATTATCATCTTGGTAGTATTACTTATAATATTACTTATAATATAACCACAGTTTTACTGAATATCATTATTTTCATTCTTAGATCTACTACAGAAGTAAAAGATATTTACTTGTTTCGGTTACATTCTATGAAAAGACTGTTGATATACGTACATAATTTCTTTAAAAGAAGGTATCTACGGGATAAAGGGAAAACCCTACAGGAAGGGCAAGAAATGTGTGGGAGAGATAATGATACATCAATTAAGAAAAATAAACACTGACATGAGACTGGTAGTCAAGTGCTTTCTAGTCGTAGTGTATTTATACGAACCAAAAGAAAAAAAGAAAAAAAAAAGGAAAAGAAGGGTAATCAAATTTGGAAAATTTGTGAGTAGGTAGACAAATGTATATTCTGCGAAGGAAATTGTATTCATCAAATCCGGGCACATGCAATGATTTCATTTAATTTCGTGGTTTATCGATTTCTTAGGATTATGTTTAAAGCCTCACCTATTTCGCATGTTGTACCCATCCAACCAGCGGCGCACATACAGAAGAAACTATTGAACAGACCATGACATGTCCCTCCGTTCTGGCATGGGTCCGATACGCACACATCTATGACTGAATGTCATAAGACAATGAAAAGGGATGGCATATTATCATGTCCATGATGTCCAGGGGCAGATCCGTGATTTCTCTTGGAGGGGGAAGGGAAGCATCAAAAATATGACACAAAAATATACATCCCCTTTTGGCTTTGGATTTGAAATATGAAAGGATGCCATTTTTCGGTAGGGTATTTATTGTATGCCACGTACATTAAAAAGGGGCAGGGCACACAGGCCGCTTTCGCTTTCTCTCCATCCGCCAAAGTTTGTATCAGTAGGCCATATAGTCTTTATGTGTAACTATACTGACTGATGGTTAAAAAAAACCCCACTTCTTCCCGGACCGTACGAAGAAATTTTTTCCTTGAGGGGGGTGGGGGGGGGGGGGAATACGTTAAATATAAAAAAAAAAAAAAAAAAAAAAAAAGCAAGCAAGGAGCAAAGCGACCGAGGTAGTTACGAGGGTGCTTTTGCATTTTTGAAATTGAAATAAAAGGATCTGGCGCACACTTTAGGTGGAATTTTGGAAAATTTTCAGTAAAAAATGTAAGTTTTGAAATTTTCTGCGAGGCAACTGCTCCCCCCCCCCCCCCCCCGCTACGTACGGCCATGACTGTTTCATGTCTATGCCCCTTAGATTTTCTTGGACACATTTTGTCGATGTCAAAATTGATTATCATTTTTTGTATTATCAGTAATCATGGCAATAGCAATGTCATTTTTATACCATATTATACCATATTATTTCCTTACTTAAAAAATGAGTAAAGGAAAACATATTACTATCTATACAAGTTTCACCAGTCCAGCCAGGTAAACATATACAGTTAAAGGCATTCTCAAGATTGTCACATGTCCCTGCATTTGCACACGGCAATGACTCGCATTCGTCCACATCTACAAAAAGAAAAGGTTGAGAAGAAAAAAACACGGTGACTACCATACCTTGTGAACTTTAAAAAAAAATGACAATTTTGCATTTAGGTCGTGTTCACTGAAGCATGACAGAAGTGTTTGAAGTTTAAAGTTTGAAGTTTCTTTATTTCCACATAATTCAAATAACACAATTAAATAAACATACATATACTTATTCTTGGAATAACAATATGTAAAATAAATTGGTATATGAAAAATAATACATTCGACAAATACCTGTAAGTATTAATTTAAGTTGAATTAAGAAGAATAAATCAGTTGAGGAGTCTATTTAAAGAAGCAAAGCTTGTATTGTATAGACCCCTATATGGCTTACAAAAATAATGATACAATAATAATCTAATACAAATGTGTGTGCTTTTATGTTATCCCCCCCCCCCGGCCCCGATCATAGAAAAGAAAGAGTGATATGACTTACATTAGTTGGTACATGTAAAATACAAAAACAAAAGAAAAAATGAATGAATTCAGGGAGAGAAAGAGAGAGAAATGGAGAGATGTAGATGGAGGATGAAAATGGTGAAGATGAGGGATGGAGGACGGAGAATTTTACATTACGATTACTTTTGCAAAGCTTATAATCTTATTATAGTGTTACTTTCATTAACAAGTGTTTGCCCTGAATTTTACAGGAAATGTAGCTGAGAACTGTAGCTACATGAATCTGTATTCAGATTTCATCAAAGGTTCCTGACTGAAAAAAAATACAGAGATTTGTTTTAGGGGGAACTTACTTTTCGTCTTGTGTGTTTATATGTATATGTATATATATATAGCAAAAAATAGTAAGATGAACAAAGTTCGGACGAGATGCAGTGTCAAAATATAAAGTAAAGAAAAGGAGTTCACAACATCATACATGATACACGCAAAACGAGCAGGATTTTTTACTTCACAAGCGCTTTCGTTTTATTCTTCACCTAAAACGAAAGCGCTTGTGAAGTAAAAATCCTGCTCGTTTTGCGTGTATCCTGTATGATGCTGTGAACTCCTGTTCTTTACTTTATATATATACATATTGAAAGAAAATTCTCCCATTTTCATTTCTTTCAGTATATACCTTCTTCACACCACGTTCCCTTCCAACCGCTGGCGCATGAGCAGTAGTATCCATTAATCCCGTCCTCGCATATTGCTCCGTTCAAACATGGGTTAGATAAGCACTCATTTATTTCTAGGAAAATAAAATAAATTGTGGAAATGAACGAACTCATAAAAGAGACACTTATATGGGAAATTTAAAACAAGATTAAATTACCCTAGAAGAGTCCATTCTGCACTGCAAGGATGTATATATATATATATATATATATATATATATATATATATATATCATAGCAATGAATGAATGAATGATATGCTCGGTGTATGTTCCGTTTAACAAATCATCGGTAGTAGACTTTGTAACTTGTTTAGCTCACTAATCTGCTACAATGTCCTTTGCACATTATTAAATAACCTTATATAACCAGATGAGCACGCAAATACATGAAATAACACAACAGAAAACCCTTAAAATGCATGTAAAAATAAGCAATACATCATCATACCTCTTGAAATGATTCACTCTAAAAACTGAAATGTTGAATCACCATTTAAAAGGGTGGAGGAGTGACTACATTTTCAAAATGTTAGATTAACACTTTGAACCAGGGTAGGCGATTTTTTATTCAAATCAAATTTTTTTTTTATTTAAATCGGATTTCTGTTTTTTTTTTTTTTTTTCATTCGAAAAAAAATTTCTTTACCAAAAGACCTCACCCTACAGTGACGTCAATTTTAATGTTATCATACATTTCACTCCTAATATTTTTCTTAATCATAATGATTTGTAATTAAATCTAGTCAAATAGGCAAATAAAAATCAATGTGAGGAATCGTGTATATGAACCTAATTCTATCATGAATAGATGTAGGGCTA
This sequence comes from Echinometra lucunter, assembly GCA_029962745.1. NCBI lineage: Eukaryota > Metazoa > Echinodermata > Echinoidea > Camarodonta > Echinometridae > Echinometra > Echinometra lucunter. Next base: position 4,888,390 of record CM057160.1, read on the forward strand.
TGAAGGAAACTTCCATAGGGAATTCCCAGTGAGTAGAGAATATTTCCCTCTGAATTTCCACTCAGTATTTTTTTTTTTTTAAATCCCAGAGGAAAATCTCCAGACACTCCTCAGTGAAAATTGTATCTAAATGTGCACTCAACAGCTTTGTGACAGTTTTACAAATTGGTATTAAAGCTCATCCATTGCTACAGATAGAGATGCAAAACTGTCAGTGTTGGAGACCAATATAAGAGACAGCTAGGTCAAAGGGTGACTACACTACATTATGTTACTGTGATTTTTACATGATTAATCTACAATTCTTAATAACATGTTCTCTAAAAATCTGTTTGATACATGAAGTAGGAAAAAAACTTTTGACCCTATACAACTGTAAGTTTGACTTAGAGGATAAAACCAGCAAAATTGCTGATATTACAACATATGTATTACAAAAAGAAGTATCGTATTTTAAATCAGACACAACTTACAACAGTGATTGATAGTAACTTACATGTCAGTACTAATCTTAAGATTTAAATGTAGTTTTAAAAGTTTATTTTTAGTTTTGCCAATTGTTTTTATAGATCCTCTTTCCATTGCTACATGCAAATACAAAACTTTCATAGCACTGAACATAAAATGAGCTAGTGACTTAAAAGGTATATGAGAAAGCTTTTTTCAACAGTCAAATTGTGACTGTACTACATTATGTTAATTGTGTGATAAATGTAACAAGAAGAAATAAGCATGTAGAATCTGTTGATTAGATGATTTTTTTTTAAATTTCACATGATAGAAGTATAACTGTGAAGGATCAAAACTGGAAAACTGCCAACAAACCTTTTGTCATTGACTTTTACAAATTATATTTTTTACGCTACTGCTCTCTGTAAAGTCTTGGATTGTGCGATAAATGATAATAAATAAATAAGAAACTCGTTTCACTATTAATAGCTGACAAAGAATGTAAAATTTCAGAAGAAAAACTTGACATTTACAAAAAAATGGAGTCCATGTTGACGACACAAATCTCTAATTTGTAAAGAAAAATCAGTTGATTTTGTTGACTTGATTTTAATTTGTTTTAAGTAGATAGGAAGGATTTGTTGATTTTTTGTTGATATAAAATTGATTCAAAGTTTTTCAGTTGATTGGAAGAATTAAAACTGCCTTGAACAAACAACTTGTCAATGATTTCTACATGTTTCAATAGAAGTGATTTAAATCAATGATTTAAAAAAATCATGGTGATTTAAATCGCGATTTAAATCATGTTTTAAATCAACGTGATTTAAATCCGCCAACCATGCTTTGAACATGCTGGATTCCAACGTTTATAGTGTTGAATCTAGCATGTTCAAAGTCTTAATCTACTATTCTGAACATGTAGTCACGCTTCTCCCTTTTAAATGGTGATTCAACTTTTTTTACAGTATGTACCGAAAAAATTACGATCGGTATTGATTATGAAAGAAATCAGTCTGCAATATGAAAAGCCATTTTAGATTATGAAACAACAACTGTTCCTCTTCCAGTCAGTGAAGACCAAGTTTGATTCGGTCCAGCAGCCACAAAGATTTTTGAAACAGACGTCAAAGGTAATTCCCGTCCAAGTTTGAATAGGAGTAGCCTCTAGCCGAGGTCTCTTGCTGCAATCCCCTGTGCTGCATTCCTCTGTAGATGGCTGCTAACGAGAGCGTCTGCCAACGAGACTACGAGGCGCGTCAGCGCCGAGGCCTCTACTCACTTGCCCGTTGTACTTAACACTAACAACACTTCTTTTTATTTTTATTGAAAAATATCTACCGGAGCGGTAGATCTTAATATGCGAAAAACTTTTGATTGACACTGTCGTATCCCACCCATCTCTCCTTCCACCAATCAGTGAGTGGAACAGACTCCTACTACTAAATATTCATTTTTTAGCTTCACCAATCAGTGAGCAGACTTTTGCCTTCCATATTGAATATTCATGCATCATTTCATCATGGCGGAAACTTGTCGCGAAGAAAAGTTTTTCAGACACCTTGAATATGTTGCGAAAAAGCTCAAAATACCACATTTCATGGATTTGCAAGTTCAAGCCCTTACCAGTGCATCGAATGTGAGAGACGTCTTTGTAAATCTTCCCACCGGCTATGGCAAGAGTGCCATAGTTATATCAAGCTCTTCCTCTACAATTGTATGTACCGACTTCCTGCGGACAGGCCCCACATCTCGGACGAAACAAGCCCCATTGCGCTGGGCGCCGGAACAGGTTGCTCACCGCTAGCCTAAGGAGCATTGTTGTCGTCATTTCGCCCCTTGTCTCCCTGTACAGTGTTTGCAATCACAGTTGCTCCTACGCAGGGAGAACTATATTTTATTTTTCAACTAAGACTTAATAATAGCCATTATTTTTAGGCAAAAATGCTATGAAATATAAGTGTGTAATGTAAAGTATAAATGTTTGTTCAGATAATTGAAAAAAGGGAGTTTAATATGTTTTCTATTTCTTTATTACGTAGAGTAGTTCCCTCTAAAATAATGGACGAGTTCTTCGCCAAACAGGCAGCTCATTTTTGTGACGTATCACTACCTTATTTTAATACTGCATATTTAATCAGGGAGCAAGTGAGTAGAGGCCTCCGTGCTGACGCGCTTCGTAGTCTCGTTGGCAGCCGTTCTCGTTGCAGCCGTTTACTGGGGAATACAGCACAGGGGATTGCAGCAAGAGGTCTCGGCTAGAGGCTAGAATAGATGGAGAACTCAAAGCACAATGGACGATCCCACTATCCTTTCGAATGGTTTCCAAAGGAAATCGTTGGTTTGTTTTGATTTGCTATGATTGTTATTGCAGTGTTGCATCATCATAGTTGATTATTCTTGATATATTCCAATAGTGACAAGGGATCAGGGAGTTTAGTAAAGCATGTCATTTGTCACTCTACTCCAACAATTAATCAAATGGATGTCCTTCGCATCCACAAAATGAAAGTATCTTGTTCACCGGAGATTAGTCTAAATAATTCATTCAAATTTATTCATACTATTTCATCAAAGATTTTCTCAGATTATGTAAATAAAAAAACTTTTAAAGATCAAGGCAAGGCGCTTATTAAATAATCCCATAATATTGTTTGTAATCACTGAATTTTAACTGACAAGTGACCAACATCCTAAAAACTCTGAATACAGGTCATTTTTTTTCTCTCTTTCCTATTTAAGTCGTTTTGGAAAATACATATCCATATTCCTTTCATTTGCAACAACAACAACAGCAACAACAAACTTCAAGAATGATGTTAACTGTGATAATAAATAAACCATTGCCATCACAACTACAGCACAAATAAAAACAAAATAGTGATTTCCCTTGCAAACCATTCAAAAGGGAATGTGATTTGTCCACAGTGATTTGAGTGTCCCTTTTGTTCAAACTTGGACGGTAGGGACTTATGACATTTGTTACAAAAATCCTTATTTATTCGTGACTACTGGACCGAATCAGATGCGGTCTTTGCTGATTGGTAGAGAAATATAACAATTTTATAATATACAAACTTTTCATATTGAAAAATTATCTAATTCATAATCAACATTCATAGGTGCATCGTAATTCTTTTTGGACATACTGTAGAGTGTTACGAGAAAAGTGTAAGTTACAAATTGGATTTAAATTCATTCTTATAATGATTTCAAACGAAAATGAACTCACATTTTTTAGTGTATTATAGTTACTCTTCTAAAAGGTGTACGTCAATATATCCGATTTTCAAATTATCTTTCTTGCTGCATCTGGTCTGAGCATCTTGTTTGTTTAGTTGTTGTTGTTTTTTCTGGGTGACCACGTTTTTCTTAAATATAATCTGTTCATGCTAGAACACATGGCCGTCAGTCCGAAGGGGAATCCCCGTGTCACTCATTGCGACAAAAGCGTGTATCTTTGGAAATTGTCAAATTTTAGTTAAGAATGGATCCTAGCTAAGTAAACTGCGCTCTTTCCAGTGATGTAGGTCTCAAATCTGGATTTTATTTATTTATTTATTTATTTATTTATTTGGTTTATGAGATAGCAGGAGGCATCTTTGGCATTTTTCTAATTTATGACAAAACGGTATATCTCGAGATATCTTGCAATGTTTTCACCATAGGAATATTATAAAGAAAACAAGGTCAAGTTTAAGGTCAAGGTTTATTTCCATATTCACATTTCACACTACGTGTTGTCAGTTGTCAATTTCTTTTACAGAAAATGGTAAGGGAGAGAAAAAGGAAATACTTATTGTTCTTAACAAACACAGGAACATACGAAATATACACATATATATATATATATATATATATATATATATATATATGCATTACAACAGTTAGGCTATCTTGTCGTTAGGCCTATTTCTAAAACAATTACTAAGAAATTTGGGAATGGGGATATGAAGAAGCCTAGCAAAGCTTGTAGGCTCCTGAGGGAAATGCAGTGTAAGTCTTGCAAAGTATTAAAATTGGACAAGAAATAGTTAAAAAGGTGTAAATAAACAAGTACATGTATCTCTAAATGTGCGCCGAATATAAAGAAAAAATACTGAAGTGCAAATTAATAAAGCATTGTAAAGTGGTGAGGAAATGATAATTTTACGAGCGCTATAAAGTACCTATGCGCGATGGAAAAGTCGAAAACGAAAAGTATTTGCCTTTCTATTCAAGTCGTCATCAGACTTACCTTCACAAATAAAGTTTTCTCTCTCAAATCCTGGACAGCATCTAGTCTCTTGCCTATAAGCCACTCGATGCGAGATTCTACAAGAATGAAATAGTCCACGAAATTCATATACCGGTATTCCACTTTTACTAGAAGTCGTATTAAGCATCCCTTTGGAGTGGTTACTCGACCCCAAAAGTGGTAGGCATGTGCAGCGGGCAACACAAAAAAGGGGGGCCTTCGGAACGGGCTTACGAAAGGACGGTTTTCGGAACTACAAACTGTTTGTGAAAACGGGGTCTCTGTAAAGGCTTCCACACACCGGATCCGACATTCGACAAAACGACACAACATCCGACAACACGATAAACCAATAAAAATTCGTGCACACCACTCACGACATGACCTAAAAAAACGTGCCGGTTAGCAAATTGTGTCATTTTCGAAGATGAGAATGTCGTGATGGAATTCATGTTTAAATTATCAAGAAATCTTGAAAATAAAAATGCAAATATCAAGAAGGAAATTAATCATTTTCATTTTGAAATCACTTATTAGTTTTCTCTAAAAAGTTTTGAATTGCAACATGTGTACCCCGATCGCACAAGTGCACATTGTGCGATGAGAAGATAATCCCTATTCGTCGCTTCCTCCCCTTTCTGTTTCTTTCCGTCTGTGTGTCTCTGTCTCTGTCATTCCTTCATTAAAATTCTTTACTATAAGTACTCGTGTTCCATAAAAGTTTTAATGCATCATCTTTACTCCCATTCAACACTTGCACAATTTATGAACTCATGGTTGAGAAAAGAAAATGTATTACCCAATCTCTATATCTCCCTCTCTATTTCTAGGTTTTCTCTCTCTCTCTCTCTCTATTTCTCTCATTTTACAACTCTCTTCATTTAAAAGGAGCCAAGTTCTGATGAATATGACTGTAATTGAAATAACAATAAATTCTTCACAGAGCAAAACCTTTTTTTTTCAAATACTGCTATTCAAATCGTTCAAGGACAAGTATGAATACTGCAAACATCTTCAAAATTCAAATACCTTTGAGTACACACAAAATGCATCATTCAAGCAAACATGATATCAATGAGAGGACATGTATGTGTTAGGTACTCACTGTGATGTATAGAGACACACACTTCATTAAAGTGCAAATAATGTACTTCCAAAGGGTCTATGATGTCAAAGCAATTATACAAAATTTAGCTTCCCAACCCCCCCCCCCAGACATCGCGAAATATATCTTCCAAAACTCAATCGACAGCAAAAGCTAAATGATTAGGCCAAAAAAGCACATAATTTTGTTTTTCTATGACAGATATCAGTAACATTACAAGACTTCAAGATTTCAAGATAATTTATTGTCATATTTATATATATATATATATATATACATACATATAAATACACAGAATGGGTCATTCGTGCATAATTGAATACAAATGATAATACAACATGAACATGATAAAGTAACTTGTATACTGTCATACATAAGATACATTTCAAGATAACAAAGACATCTAATCAAAATGGAAAAGACGCTATAGAAATCCTATGTATTATCATTATTATTACAAAGACACATCTGATTTGATTTATGATTCGAGTTCCTGTTCTTAAGACACCCGTGACAGGGGCCGCAGAACGCTTTTTGAAGTGGGGCTGTAGGCTTCCTGACAGCTTGAAGATCTTGGGGTTATATGGTTTTGTAAGTCAAAATGACCAATTTACAATTTAGAAACAAGGCGTTTTGTTTTGTCTGTTTTCTTTTTGAATTGTGAGGGGGAGGGCTGCCGCACAACCCCCATCCCCCCCCCCCCCCCGCTTTCACGACCCCCGCATGACATTGACAAGTCGATTTTTAATTACTAATAACAACTAAATATCCAAAAACTTGTGGCCGTAGGACACGTGGTGCGTACTTAAACTTGTGACACATTGATTTCATAGATGTAATGTAGAAATTCGCTCAGACTCTGGTGTTGTAAAATTTGTCTCACTGTAGAAAGTCTTTCTTATAACTCCAAGGTAAAATTCAGAACGCTGAAATGAAAAAATAATGCCATCTTATAGTCAAATGCCTCTTTTGAAGTCTGATTTGAGATCATCTGCTTAAATTCCTGATCTGGGGAAGGGGCGTGCTGCTGTAAGAACCATCATGATCATGGGATAGGTTTTGGTGGCACAGATGATTGGATAATGATGGACTGGGGAAGACACACTGCCATACGACATGGGGACTTGTATTTTCTTTTGTCTCTCTTTTGCTCTTTAGAACTTTTTTTGTCTATCAGCCAGAAACTGGGTCATGAAATTTTACATTCCACAGAAGATGTGCACAACTCCCTACAAACAGAAAAGGAAAGAAAAGAAACAGTGACAGAAATACACCAGCCCACCAGCAAGCATTTCATGGATTTTTTTTTCAAACCAGGCTAAAATAATTATCAAATTGATTAGTACAGGATTGCTGGGACATAATATCTCTTGTGAAATAGGCACAAGGCAGACATGGCAGAGTTAAGTTCAGGCTTCCTACACTTAAATGGGCTGAACGATGGAGAGGATTAGTGTCGGGGAGTATACAGTTAAACCTGAGAATTTACAGCACAGCTTAGCACGTATAGGAAATCTGCATGCGTGATCTACCAGATCTACTTATGACGACATCAACCCGTCTACCATCATCTGATGCGCTCTGTAATTCATAACTTTGTAACTCTCTATAAACATGATAAATGCTGGAACCCGTTAATGGCGTAGGTCTGCTCAAATCTGCCCAAATTTGCAACCCTAAATGGCATAGATCTATTTAAATTTGCACATTTGGTTATGGAGTAATCTCCATAACCAAATTAGCAACCCTAAATGGTGTGAAGAGTGAGAAAAGGCTACCCTAAGAGGCGATTAAGCAACCCTTTTTGCCAAAGACGTCGACGACGCCAGAGTGCCTGAAACAGGACCCTTTTCGACGCTTTTTCTGGACGCTGAGTAGCAGGCCATATGGAGAATGACCCCCCCCCCCCCCCCCCGGGCCCAGACTGAACATGCTGAACTTCTTAACTAACATTAGCTTAACATGTACTATGATGTATTGTCTATCCAAGTTAGAACTTAAGTTAGACCTAACTTAACAATAACAGTCAACCATGTTACCGTAAATGTTAACTTTAAGTTTATAGCTTAACTTAGTGTTAGATTAACGTTAAAGATCTCGAATCATTTTGTTCACTATAAAGCAACTAAAGAGTTAATAACGCTAACGTTAACAGTTAAATCGAGATTCTAACAGTTAATATCAGTCTAACTTACCACAGAGAAATTTCCAGCAACCTTTCAAACATCAGGACGAAATCAGACAAAACTGTTATCTTTCTAGATACGCTGCAGCTAGCTAGCTGGACGAAAACTTGGACTGTATTTGTGTGTAGCTCTATGAGAGTTCTGTGCGGTGCGATAAAACTATTTACACGTAAAATCCCATAGATTGGTCTAGATGAAGAAGAAGTTTATTGCCATCAATTACACAAAATAGGAGAAATGTGACGTCATCGCAAATCCCCCACACTGATTGGTTAATGGCCTAAGAGTCGTGTGTGGCAAAAATCGCTCACAGAGCGATTTTCTGTTAAAACGGCTAAAAATTTCTTGCACGACAGTCGGTGATGGTGTCTTGGCAGTGTGCACGATGCCATACGATTTGCATAGAGAGCGATTTTTTTAAAGTCGTTTATGTCGTCTTGTCGTGTCGTTTTGTCGAATGTCGGATCCGGTGTGTGGTGGCCTTAACGGTTTGCCTGCGCGTCAATGCGTACATGTAACTCTACTCGCGCATTATCGTGCATATGGCCCGGCTTCGAGGCGAGGGTCTTGCGGCTCAGGTTGGCCTTGGGTGCATACGTGCGAGCCGCTTTTAACCAAAAACGGATGGAATGGATCGAAGTGGCCGGAACGACGAAAAGAGAAAAATGAGATGCTTTGGCACGGTTTTCTTACTTCTTTTCCTCAACAAGAAAAAAAAAGCTATACATTTGAACGGGAATTTGAGTGTAAAAATGGGGGTCTTCTCCGCGGCATATACCCATTACACACAATTATACTGAGTACCACTGGCGGGATGGGGGGGGGGGGGGGGCTTGGGGGGCGTCAGCCCCCCCCCCCCAATAAATTCCAACCATGGTTTATTTTTTCAATTTTATATTAGTGATAGTGATAGCAAGGCAGAAAACATGCATAATATCATTACTAATGTGTTTTATGATATAACACTTGGTTTTATCTGTTTATCTGACAATGGATTCAAACTGTGATAATGAATATTCTTAGATTTACCTAAACTAGACACGCGCTTGTAAGTTTGTAGTCCCAAATAGTGTTCATTTACAGAGTTGCAAACCATCAATACTGCAAAAAGCCCCTTTACCATGGGAGTGCACTTACGTAGCGAAGGGGGGATGGGGGCGGTCGCCCCCCTCCAAAACGCTACACTCCCTCAGGGTTGGTCGCTTCGCTCCTTGCAAAGATCCCCCCCCCCCCAAAAAAATATATATATACATATATATATATATATATATATATATATATATATATCTATATATATTGGCTCATTACGCCACTGCTGAGTCTCCCAACAGGTCATGTGCGACGTGAATTTCGCGGCCAACTTTGCGGCCCAGTCCCGAAATTCATGACATGGGATGCGAAATTCATGACCCGCGACGTACGGAAGTTGAGGACCCGGGATGTGAAATTCATGACCCGCGACGTACGGAAGTTCAGGACCCGGGATGTGAAATTCATGACCCGGGATGCGAAATTCACGTCGCACATGGATTTCCGTTGAGCGTACTTCAGGGGGGCGTTTCATGAAACAATTAGTCGGTGGTTTTCACCAACTAATTTGCTTTCCGCCAATCAGATGCGAGTATTTTCAGTAGCTTATAACATTTGTCGGTGATTTTCACCGACAAAACTCTTCATGAAACGCTCCCCAGGGCCACCATAGTGGTGGGGCGACACCCCAACCATGGATCCTTGTAGATCAATGTTCATACGAGGGCACTGGGGCGAAAGAAGGAAGGACAGAGAAAGTGAAAAGAATGGAGAGGTGGATGAGAAGCATATCAATATCACAAGGGCCCTGTTTCATAAAAAGTTGTTATGATAGCCACTCCTGCAGGAATTGTAACTGCCATGGCGACAGTGAGAATTCTCCTTCCTGGTTGGCTCCTATAATGCAAGTTGCCATTCCAGCAAGGGTTGCTATTGTAACAACTTGTTTATGAAATGGGGCCCAGGTTTGCTCAGAATGACATTAATGAAAGTTTCCTTGCCTGTATTTTGAACACGTGAAGAATAATAAACAACCGACCAGGTACCGCTCAGTGTATGCCTGACTGTAACCCACCGAGACTTGATATGAACTGCAGTGCATGACAAAAAGAGAGAGGTAGTACTTTTTATTCATAATTTTGGGAGTTCTCTTTTCTTTCTTTCTTTTTCTTTTTTTTTTTCATTGTTTAATTGCTCTTCATGTATCTTATCCTTGCATTTCTACGATATGATTAAGTCATTTTCTTCTGCTGAATGTAAGTTACATTGATAAGATGTTTCAATGAAGTTCTGGGTAGTACGGGGATCCGTTTGTGTATAAGGTTTAAAATTTTAATGACAAGATCGCAAAGACTTTAGAAAATCACACTCTAGCCTTTTAGTAGCTTAAATGTGCGAACAGAATAATATGAACATGAATTCTATTTCAATATGGTATTGAAATCGCACTTGAGCTGACTTCCAGAATTTAAAAAATTGCACTTTGCTACATTTTACTTAAACTATAACTTATCCGATGTTCCGGTGATACAATATCTTCTGTGAATGTTAGGCGTGCTTAGGCCTATTCTAGCATTTCTTTGTAGTTAATGGGATTCGATCACGTAAATTGAAACCTATTTTCATTTTAAACAGTTGGAAATGGTTTGATGAATGACTAGTCTTCCGCATTACCAAACATGATCATAACACTAAAAAAGAAAAATCAAAACACAAATTTCACCACATTCACAGACATTTATTCCCCCCCCCCCCGGTCAATCCGTGTTATCTATTTGAAAATGAAGAATCGTCGAAGTAATGAAGACGATCGCAAAAACATCATGAAAAAGCGAACTATTAGCATGATTATAAAAAGTCTTTAAAGCCGTGTGCTACGTTGTTATTGTTAAACTTTTGAAATGTGAGAAGAGGGCAATGAAATGCTACGTAATCTGAACATGATCTCCTTAGGTAACATGGTCCTGAAATTGCCCCTAAGCTGATTTCTTGAAAAAAAAAATCCTTTTCGACGGTTTTATTGTAATCATTCTCACGTTACAATGCACTTCCTATATCTTGTTAAATGTATGTTTGTCAATTTTTAAAAGAGATGTAAAATAAACTTTAAACTTTAAAGTGAAATACTTACGAAATATCAGGCCTGTCAGGAGAGCACGGACTTTGACCCTTGGTGGGCGTGTTCAGTGATACCACTACCAGAGTCACCACCACCAGGGGTGGAAGAAGGCTCAGAGGAACCAATCTCATTGTGAGAAAACTAGGGCAAATGATTGGAAATAGAGGATGAATAGGCAAAGAATGAAACGGAGAAAAAAAATTTAAAATGCACGTGCAAGCATCTCTTTATTTGGATCAAGTTTGGAAAAAAGCATGAAAAAGCAAAGGAAGGAATTTTACCCTTGTTGATTTTCAATGTCTAAATTCAAACCAAAAGTGAATCAAAACATTAAAAATTCCAGGAGTTTTAATCAAATCCGATCATTACTATTCTGAAAAAGGGGAAGGATCAATACCAGGTGTTTCACAAAGTATTAAACTAAATTCAGAGGCTGCGGAGTGCCTTTCAAAGTGAGAGCACCAACAAAAAAGCACTTTTAATAAAAGGTGAAAGCAAGGCGCAAAATGCCATTTTAAGAAATTAATCCCCCACTCCTTCCCCGTGCTAAATGTCGTCGCTGAGTAAATTTTACCTTGTGGCTCGTCAGTCTCAGATGTTTAAGTTGATAATTTGATAAACGTTTTTCAGCCGAACGCGGATTTATGAAAGTTACTAATTGTTTCTTTGACACTTTTCATACGACCACAGTCATATAAGAATCATATCCTTCAAGATGGTGCCTTTCCTGTACATAAAAAATATAATTTATTTTTTTTTATATATTATCATTATCAAGAGTAAGCCTTGTGTGTTTAAGTTGCCCTTTTGAAAAGTATGTTTAGCATGAATTTTACATCTTAGCCTACTGGTTGTGATGATCTCCTGGCCGATTGCTCTATTAACCAGAGGCGGCGGGACTGAGAGCATCTTTTGTTTGGAGGACTTAAAGCATGAAAAGTGCCCTTCCACTTCGATTGTCCAAGCCTACCGCCTCTGCTCTTAATCAAACAATGTCTCAAATTTTCAATAACTAAATTCCCGCTTTTTAAAGAAGTAAGATATCAAAACTTTGATTCTTTGTTATCAAATCCGTTATCATGGTTATTAAGACTATTTTGCAAAAAAAAATAAATAAATAATAAAATAAATAAAAACCACCGCTTATTGTAATAGTCGTACTTTGATTGTTAACAGGTTTTAAATTAAATTAGTTACCCTTGATTGAACATGTTGAAAGCGATGTCTAACATTTAATAACTAAATTCACGCTTCATGGAAAGTAAGATAGCAAATATTCGATTTTTAAAATTTTGAATCCACAAAAGACTATATTGGAAAGCAAAATGATAACCACATTTTAACGCTCAAGTATTAACGCTCAAAACACCACCATGTCAATCAAAAGTGCCCTTCCACTGCGCTTGTCCAAGTCTGACGTTCTACCACCTCTGCTCTTAACTAAACATTGTCTCAAATTAAATTTTTTAATGAATAAATTTGCGCTTCAAAGAAAGTAAGATATCAAATATTTGATTCCTTGTTATCGAATCCATTAAAGACTATTTTGCAAAAAAAAAATGAAAACCACTTGTTATTGCAATAGTCGTGCTCTAGTTGTTAACCGCTTTTAAGTTAATAAGTTACCCTTGATTGAAAGCGATGTTTAATATTTTAATGACTACATTCACGCTTCATGGAAAGTAAGATAGCAAATATTCGATTCTTTATTTTTAATCCACAAAAGACTATATTTGGAAAGAAAAAGGATAATCATCACATTTTAACGCTCAAGTGATGTTAACACTCAAAACACCACCACGTCAATCAACGTGAGCATTACTTTTTTCTTTCAAATATTTTAGAGGTATTGTGTTTGCATTAAATAACAAATTGTACTGTACCTAATCACCAAGTAAAGCACCGAAACCATCTAATTACATTGATTGTTTATTTGTTTATTTTTGAAGTTGTTATTTGTATGTGTGTTTGTTTTATTTTATGCTGTACAGGTGCTGTTTAGTTTTTTGTTTTGCTTTTGTTTTGTTTTGCGTATGTCGAATCATTTTGGAGTAAAAGGAAGTCCAAAAAATGTGATGAGCAGATGGAAGAACTTCGATGTCTGCATTATATATTCATATCGTAACAACGTGACTAAAACAAAATCAACAACAACAGCAGCCGTAGCAATAGCACCAGCAACAATTAACAGCTTGTGAGTTGATTTGTGCGTGTATTTGCTATTTAGAGATTTTCTTGCAAAAGAGAATTAACTTCCTCTGAACTGTTGAAATGAAGCTCAGGTTTTCTTCTTTAAAGAGGAAGCGCTTTTTTAAAAGCCATAGTAGTTTGCAATAGAGTGCTCAAGCAAAGCTAGTCAAACATTTTAATCACAAAGTTCTTTCGAGAATGAAGATCTCCAAATCACTTATTCTTTATGAATAAACAGAGGGTTCCCATGGGATATGAATCTTTAACAAATGGCAGCATTAATTTTTATTCTTTGTTCCGCTTTTTTAATCACTTGCCTTGCGAATTTTTATTTTCTTCTCTTTACTCTCCTCCCCCTTTTATGGCAATTAAAGTATTATTTCTTCAAAGATATAGTCTTTTAAACTTGATTCGCGTTGTTTTCCAGAATTTACCATCTCTTTAAGAAAGCACTGTTTGGGATGAAAATGGTCCCTACCTTTTTACACCTGCAATAGGGGCTTTCAAAAAAAAAACCCAGAAAACAAAAAAGAAATCAACACTAAAAAAAAAAAAAAAAAAAAACGACGAATCTGGTGTTTTACAGTGAATACATTCTAGGGTTCAAATAATATGCAACGAGAACTTAATTTCCCTTTACATTTTAAAAGTGTGAGATCACTTTAATACTTCTCCAACAAATTTGTTTGAGTGGCAGCTGAACTACAGTGAAACTCAGGTCGACTAAAGAAAGAACGAGAAAGTTGATATTGATTTGGTAAGACAAGTATCAATACACAATGAGTGTATACTTATCGCATCATTATTTCTTTGAACCAAACAGTTCATTTGAATCCATTTTCACAAGTTTGAAATGATGACTCGTGAAAACTCCCGATCTGTAGCAATAGGCTGCATCCCTCAAAACCTGAATATTGCCTACTTAACTGAATTTTGTTATAGTGAAGGGCTGAATCATCAACCTAATTTGCTACAAATCACATCGCTCAGACAAAAGTAACATAGCTACCGGGTATTGTTTTCAAGAAGTGACGGATACGAGGAAAATCGCAAATTTTTAAAAAGTGTTTTGCATTTTTGGACATCTTTCACTAACATCTTGAACCTCACAGAGTTTCAGACTGTAATAATGTTTAATTACGTAACTATGGCAATGACGTCAACAAGAAAATACCCAGTAAAAGGATTTTCTGTTTTCACGAAGTGACGGCTTTCAGCCGTCCCGTATGTTTTACGTGTGCGGCTGAGTTCAATCACTTCGTTTAAGAGCGCGTCTTCCCTTTCAATCTATGGTTTGAACATGGGTTTGAATACGTGATCGCGCACAATTAGGTCAAATGCGCGCTCATCAAGTCCCATTTGTTTAACTCATGTGCGGCTGATCCGTCACTTCGTGAAAACAAAATCACAGTGGGACCTTGAATTTTGTGTTTTCACGCCCGGTTTTCACGAAATGACGGCGGTATTTACACTTCGTTTTCTTCTAAAATACAAAAGGAATATGCAAATGATTGATAATGAACATTGTCCAGAATATGCCCTATACGAGGATATAAAATTCATTCACCCTTCATACAAGAGGTAGAGATTGAGGTTTGAAACTTAGAAAGCGATTTACTCAAAACTAACTTTTTTAGGTTGCGCGCTCATCCGTCACTTCGTGAAAACAGGGACGATATGTGTGATACATATTGTATGTTTGATGATGTATGGAATCGTACCTGTATTATGACCTGTCATAAGTCCGGAAAGGGGCCATGTATTGGGCGTCGTTTATAAAAAATTATAATTTGAAGTAAAGACTTGATGAGTATACAATAAGGACACGTTTATGTAGTGATTACATAGCCAGGATTATGTTATATCTTGATGTTATTTTCGAAATGCAAAAGGAGCTGAAACATTCCAAGAAGTTGAGGGAGGGATACTTTCGTAATTCATTTCATTTCAGTCAGTAGGAAACACCTATAATACAGTATCTCGGTTAACCGAGCCTTGTCAAAGAAAGAAAAACGCATTGTTTTTATTTAATGCTAACACCAATTATAGCAATCATAGGAAGCGGGTGGGGCAGATGGGGCAGTATCCCTCCCCCCCCCCCTCCCCCCTCATTCAAGAGGCGGGACGAAATCGATTTTTGCGCTCTTCCATGCAAGAAGAAAAAAGGAAAATTTGCATCTAGTTGATATACTGTTTTTCAGTACTTAGAAATTCTGTCTTTCATCTATGAAAAAGGGGGCAGATGCTTGTTTCATTCGAGGGGGGGGGGGGGAGGGGAATTATTTTCGCCCCATGACAATACGATTTGTGGTATTTAGATCAACTTTCTAGTCGGGTAAAAGAGCAGGTTAATTCTACTACATTTTTCACATTATCTCTACAATGGACCCCTATGAAAAACAGCATATGCTGATAGGGTGTTCCGTCCCACAGGTGGTAAATAAATAAATAAATAAATAAACATTCATTTACATGCACATACAGATAATAGGAGCAGTGTATCCCCTGTCTACCAGTGGCGGCAAAAGAAAGGGGCAGATTTTCTCATCAAGAGGGGCCAAATCTCCCCCCCCCCCCCCCGCCTCTCTTAACCCATAACACCATCGTATAATACGAATAGTTTTCTAGTGTTGAGAAATGCACGTTTTCTGCATGAAATACTCTTCTTGCTTGCAAAGTTGCAAAAATCTATTTTGCCCACTCGATGGGGCTCCCTCGCAAGACATTAAGAATTCATTTTGATGTAAAATAATGTGTAACAGTATGAGCTTTCCTTTGCTCTTAAACACAGAGCCTCCACAATCCATTTCTGTCTCTGGGAAGCTACGCTCCCTCGTAGATAAAAAACCTTTTTATAGACTTCAAAAAGCGCGGTGTGGCGGGACAGGTGCTTCTCTAGCTCTCTTCATAAGAGGGGGCATTTCAATAATGCTGCGGGGCATGGCTTTTCCTCTGTAAAGGGATAAGGGAATGTTCGTTTTGTTCCTGCCCCTCGCAAGGTTAATGCGTATAATAATATTCATAATCATAATGCATAAGTTCTCTAGTGCTATAAAATCCCCCCAAACAACATTCCATAAACTAAATTTTTTCTACATGGGTTGTAGTGCCTCGCTATGACTTGTATAATAGGCCTGTAGTATGAAGGCAGGGGCCGCGGAAGCGGGGGTTGCAGGGTTGCAGCTCCTCACTGTTTTGGCTATTAAAAAAAAAACCAAAAAAAAACAAACAAACCGATATCATAAAAAACCTATGTAATTGAAATTGCTCATTTCATAGGCTTGCAAAACTATAAAACCCCAAGGCTGTTGTGAACCATTTTTGTATATCTTAAAAGGGAGAACTTGTCCCTTTTCTGTTCTGAGAGCAGTAGATATGCCAAGGAGGATGCGCGGCACAATCATTATCCAGCAAAATATGATAAATGTGTTAAGAATTCCTTTATGGCCGTGTGGTGAACATAATGAAATTTATTTCCATAAGCGAATTATTTACACACTTATTATATTTTGCTTATAATGATTGTGACGCGCATCCTCCTTGGCAAAGTCTTGGCAACGGCCAACAGAAATCTATCTTCTCTGGGTGTGGTCATTTTCCTCCGCTCTTTTCTGGATACGTTATGGGCACTATTTACTTGCGAAATGTGTATACAACCCTGTAAACAGGTTGGG
The DNA here is from genome assembly GCA_029962745.1 of Echinometra lucunter. Classification (NCBI taxonomy): domain Eukaryota; kingdom Metazoa; phylum Echinodermata; class Echinoidea; order Camarodonta; family Echinometridae; genus Echinometra; species Echinometra lucunter. The sequence continues at coordinate 4,905,380 of CM057160.1, forward strand.
GAGAAATTTAAAAGAGTATCTCGATTTCGTTCACTGATAACCCCCACCTCCCATTATGGGCATTTGTTTCCTTTGGTCTTTTATATTCTCCATTGTTTCAGACATGACCGGGTCAGGATATCTACTGCTCTAAGGACAGAAAAGGGACAAATTCTCCCTTAAGATTATACACAAATGGTCCACAACATTCAGTGTCTATAAATAAAAATCACAAAATATAGAAACGATTTCACCTCACAAATGCATACGCAATTTAGCTATGTTGCAATACTGATGGCACGGGAGGGGTACAGTAGTATGTGCAAAAAAGGGTTATTAAACAATTTAAAACAATAACATCAAATCATTAACATCAGGTTCAAGCATCACATGACAGTGGTCTGACCAGTAGATCACTGTCTTCAAATAGAATTAGATGCAGAAAAGTACAGTAATGTGTATAGTGAACAAAAATCAAATTTATCATTGATGGCATAGGCTTATTAATCAAAGTGCTTCAAAAGACTGCCTAAGACAAAAGGCAGTAATAGGCAGTGGTCGATTATAAAAGTGATAATTTAAACCTGAATGTAGTATTGTCAGTAGACAAATAAGACAACGTCATCAGCCTTTTGTCTCATAAATATTTTAAGTGTGGTTTGACGATCATGTATGTAATTTTTTTTTGTATATTCTTCTGTTATTTGAATATTTATATGTATGCATTTAATATGTGAGCCAATCAAATATCCAAGTTTGAGTACATTGGACCAATAAATAGTATACTATACTATACTATACTATACAAGGCCAACAAAGAAGATGGATTGAGTTAAAAATCAGTTTTCGCTTTCTAGTTTGTAATAAATAAAGCGATCTTAATCTTCTTAAATGTCTTATGTGAAACAAAGCAATGCAAAACAAAATAAAACAATGCTCATGATTCCAGTTCTGATCTGAATTAGTAATGACTAAAGAAAATAAGCACAGATAATGAGAATGCATCAAGACTGTTAAAGGACTTTCCTCTTATACTAAGTTTGTACCATTGTAGTTTTGCTTAAATTTTCATTTATTAATGTACTGATCTCATTGTTCACTCGTATGGGGCTACCATAAGGCTACATTTAGTGATATCCTTGCAAAGCTTACGCACCATTATGATCTGCATCAATATTCGATTCATCAGGCCTGGGGGCCACATTGAGTCACTTCCTTTTTTGCATCAGGTAGGACCTTTGCAGAAGAAAATTTGTCTTGCATTGGCAGCCTTTTGTTATGGGGAACATACCTTTTTATTTGACATATCTGATGTTGGTTTTGTGTGGTTCTATGTACCCCATTTTTGGTGTCTGCCTGCCACTGGGAATCATTGGGTATCCGAAATTAGTTTTAAGTAGTAACATTGAATATTAACCTGGGTCAAAGCTGTGAAAGAGGCCTTTGGGGGCACAATTTTGGGAGTCTGGCAGGCCCAGTACAGCAAAAAAAAAATAAAAATCTTTAATATAGGATTTCCCGGCCAAAGTCGCAACTTTGTGATTCAAATTCATTTTATTTGCATTCAAATTCGCCCAAATTGATTTCGCCATGTAAATTATCATTCAATTATCCTGTTTGTTATTCGATTTAACATTTTAGTCTAAGGATTTCAAAGATATATCATTCAATTTAAGAACTGTTTAAATGGCATTCAAATTCGCCGACACCAGGCCTGTCGGGGCGTCATTTCCAGCATTCAAATTAACACCAAGCATTCATATTCATGTTCATTCAAGTTAAGGGAAAGTAATCACATGTGTTCTACTTTGTCTGCTAGTTTTGTTTGTTTGTTAGTTTTGTTTGTTTGTTAGTCATATAAATATTTGACATTTACAATCATAAATAATGCGAATGTAAAATGCATGCTTTGTCAATATGGTCTATTCTGCCATTTCTTTTAATGGCATAATTGTTGTTACGTATTTTCAGGACAGTACATTGGGGCGCAGTCAGAAATAGTAAGGAGGGGCGAAAACCAGGGCTAGGCGCTGGCGCTTTATGGACACGTATATTACCTGGGACAAGTGGGAAGGGAGCCCTAATCGCCCCTCTGACTACAAGCTAAATAAGGAATTATGCTCACAATTTTGGACACGAGTCCCCACACCTATCACAATTACATGTACATTATCCTTCTATATGTTTTCAAGAATTTTTCCTTTGTTACACGAGGAAACACGAGACAAACTATTTTAAAATTTACAAACCTCTTGAGACCATCAAAAGATGAATGTGTTTTTTAAATACTTTTGTTTTATTTACAATTAAATCTGAATGTCTATGGTTATGAAATGAAAAAGAAAAGAACAATAATGACCCGAATACGAATCTCATAAATCATTTTTATGAAAAATACGTAAATTGATGACATAACTCACATTCTGATTGTTAGCTAAATAAAAATATCTGTATTTATTTGTCATAAAATACAAAAGAAAAGCACAAACATGAAAGAAAAATGAAGTGAGAGATAACATGTTTAACCTAGCTTTTTCTTTTAAACGTGATTCAAATCCCGTTGCTTTCAAGCAATGATACTGGCAGAATAAACATTCTTTACTTTAATCAGAACATGTGATTAGAACATTAGAATATTAATCAGAACACATGACAAATCAAACATTCCTTTTTTTCTCCAATAGAGCACTACAATACAATGTTGTATATTATGGTTCTAGAATCCTCAAATACCCATAGATTTTGAAAGGATAATGCTGTTTAAACATGACATTGGGAATTGTCGCTTGTCGCGTAAGCCACGATTAGCCAAATAATGAAAGGGCAACGGGAGCGATCGCCACCATCCAAATACGCAAAAAAAAGAATGTGAGCAAGAAAAAAAAAAGAGTAAAAGAAGGTAACAAAAGCGAAAAAAAAACCCCGACGACAAAGAGTTCTACATCCTCCCCATAGGCTGACCTTTATCCTCCCACCTAGGGAACGCACTTGGAGCACTCAATATGTAATTCGCATGCTTCCCATGCTCATCACTCTACCGCCCCCCCCCCCCCCCCCGCGAATTTATTTGCACTAAAATTATAGCTGAGAGTAATTATCACTGATGCATTTTTTTTTTCTTCCACAAATGGCTAGCACCCGTGGAATTTTCCACGGGTCCTGCTGCTGTTATATTATATTGCTCTATTGGAGAAAACAAAGAATGTTTGATTTGACATGTTCTGGTTATGTTCTAATCACATGTTCTCATTAAAATAAAGAATTATTTATTTGTCACGTTCTGATTAATATACGATGCGTGACTTCAATTTCCAATCAACAGGTCATCTGGTTATACAATCTAAGAACCCATGATGAATTCTTTGTCAATATATATATATATATATATATATATATATATATATATATATATATTATTTTACTAAGTTTTGCGATAAAGTATGGTAGTGTGACCTAACTTCGCGCAGTCCAAAGTTCGTACACAGGGTCAAATCTCAAAAACTAGACAAGATTGTGAAAATCTGAAAGCATCAACGGAAAGAGCAACTTAAATTTACCCTAGGATTAACCCTTCTTTGAAATTTGGGAAGGAATTGTGGAATCATTAATGAAAAATCGGCAGTTTTGCAGCTTTTTGCCTCCTTTCCGACAAAAAAAAACTGAACCTGCCAACAAGGTCTAGAATTCCTCTTTTCGAGAGACGATGTCATCAGAATTGTAAGTAAAGTGTGATATCAAAATGATTCTACGGCATTTGTCTTGCTAATGATGCAGTTATCTTATCTTTTATGGATCTCTATTTTGTATCAATCATTTGTAAACTAAAAAGTCAAAACCACCTTACAGTTTAGTGAAGTATATTTGAAAGATACATTCATCCCATAAAACAAATACCTGTATTTATGTTCTTGTAATACCTTTACTACTTTACAGATAATGTATACTTTACATTCAACCCCCCCCCCCCCAAAAAAAAAAAGAAAAAAAAAGATATCATAATAATAATGCAAAATGCGTGTAGTAATGTCCTTGTAATACCTTTACTACTATACAAATAAAGCATACCTTTACATTCATCCCATAAAACAAAATAATGTACAATACCTTTACTACTACTCGACCCGAGACTCAGATCTTTGACCGATCGGGAAGCATACGACGCTCTCTGATCTTGAGTTTTTGTAGATCTGCTTACTCTCAAGTTTGATTTGGAACGTTTGAAAGAGTCCTCCCTACTCCTCAGTATTTAAAGCAAATCATTTTCAGGTCGTTGTGCACATATCCAGGGGCCCCCAATCCCCCGACCCATCCACCCAATCACAGCAGCTGTAACTATTTTTGGATATGACAAAAGATCCATCCAACATGTCCACTGCGTGAAAATCATATTATTCTCAAAAGTGTTTATTCGTTGGGAAGTATGCATTTTCGACACACCTGCACACGCACCTTTAATTCGGGATAATGGGGTGGACTTCCATGAGCAGTTTACAGGTGGTAGGTGGTCCTAACATCACTTACAATGTTCACGCTTACAACTCAATTAACATAATCTGTTGACCTTCTTCTGTTGGATAATCACATGTCATCCTTAAACTGTTCAAACAGCTTCATATATTTACTGTTCCTTTTACTTTTTTTTCACTGTACACACTAAAATGAGTTAATTGGGCGAAATAATTAACATTTTATCCAACTCATTTTAAGATGAAAAAAAATTAGAAAGTAAACTATACTTTAGCTTTGGGCTATTCATTTAAAAATCACACCTTGTCAAGTCAGTGCAGATAATTTCAAAAAGAATTTCAAACGAGCGGGGATCATACGTGTTGTACAAAAAAAGAAGAAGAAAAAACCGCGAAATCTATATATTATTCCAATCGGTTGTTCCCAGAAAAAAAGACGAGGTTGTACCTGTTTCTATAGGATGCGAGTAACATGGAAAGTTTGATCCTCAGTTATAAGTGTGAAAATTGTAAGTGATGTTAGGACTACCTACCACCTGAAAACTATATGGAAGTCCACCCTAACCATTATTCCAATTAAAGGTAAGATAGCCCCTGGACAACTACGCCGCGAATAGTCCGGGAGTAATCATCCCTTAGGTGTATATTTTACTGGGGATATAGTTGTATGGGACAGGCGCGCCGGACCGCTGAGAGAGGACAATGGATTTGGGGACAGAGTATTGTTCACGGATAATGCTCTGCGCCCCCCCCCCCCATCCCCTCTCCCCCCCCCCCCATCCCCTCTCCCCCCCCCCCCCCCCCCAACCCATTGTCCTCTCTCAACGTTCCTGTGTGCCTGTCTTGGGAGTAGTATTCTGAGTTACCATTCCAGTAATAATGCTCCTGATGAGCTTTTCAGATATTTTTTTAATCTGTGGGTTTTATACGAGATGGAGAGGGGTGCACGACACATAGTCCGGCTTCAGCAAATAGCTAAGAGATCAATTTCCTGCAACGTTACCCAATAAAATCATAACGTCAGCCCAAGACCGAACCCTAAACCAAGCCAGTTGATCCTAGCCCTTAAAACCTAAACCCCTATGGAAACCCAAACAACAACCTTATGTGATCTTTGACAAAAAAGAAAAATACGCGGAGCAATTGAAACCGGAGCATATTCGAGCAGCTATAAAACTCGTAGGTCACGAATTTTCAGCAGAGGCGGAGGAACGCCTGGCTCCGGACAATGAAAGTGGAGGGGCACTTTTTGTTAGGCGGAAAAAATGTGCCCCCCCCCCCCCTGTAACGAGATATCATTTCTTAAACGGTCAGGAGGAAACTTAACTCTGGAATGTTGCCTCACTAAACTACTCCCCTGATAACCTCTTAAGGACAATAGCCCCCGGAAAACTATAGGCCTGCTGTTGCTGCAGCAAAATTAATGTTGAAGCAACTTCAGACAGGAAGTTCACGGATGAAAAAATATATGCCTTCAGGCATTGTCTTATGACGCGTATACAGTAAGCACGCCGCATATTAAAAAAATCATAACAATGGTACCCTGCTATTTTTGTTCAGGGGTCAATTATTTCAGCACAAATCTTTTAGCCAAACAAGTTTGTTGGGTAAAGAAAATTCATTATTAACAAGGAAATGAAATTTCATAAAGGAAATATGATAAATGAAATATGGTCAAAGAAGGGCACAGAATGACTACCAAGGAATGGGAAAAGGTCCAGAGGGAGACAGAAACGTCGGTGGCAGGATATTAAACTCTCAGAAAAGTTGGTTAAAATCAAGCCAGTTGACCCTAGCCCTTAAAACCTAAACCCCTATGGAAACCCAAACAACAACCTTATATGATCTTTGACAAAAAAGAAAAATACTCGGAGCAATTGAGACCGAAGCATATTCGAGCAGCTATAAAACTCATAGGTCACGAATTTTCAACAGAGGCGGAGGAACGCCGGGCTCGGACAATGAAAGTGGAGGGGCGCTTTTTGTTAGGCGGAAAAATATTTTCAGCAGAGGCGGAGGAACACCGGGCTCGGACAATGAAAGTGGAGGGGCGCTTTTTGATAGGCGGACAAAATGTGCCCCCCCCCCCCCTCTGTAACGAATTATCATTTCTTAAACGGTCAGGAGGAAACTTAACTCTGGAATGTTACCTCACTAAACTACTCCCCTGATAACCTCTAAAGGACAATAGCCCCCGGAAAACTACAGGCCTGCTGTTGCTGCAGCAAAATTAATGTTGAAGCACCTTCAGAGAGGAAGTTCACGGACGAAAAAATATATGCCTTAAGGCATGGTCTTATGACGCGTGTACAGTAAGCGCGCCGCACAAGAGTCTTCTTTAGATTAAAAAATCATAACAATGGTACCCTGCTATTTTTGTTCAGGGGTCAATTATTTCAGCACAAATCTTTTAGCTAAACCAGTTTGTTGGGTAAAGAAAATTCATTATTAACAAGGAAATGAAATTTCATAAAAGAAATATGATAAATGAAATATGGTCAAAGAAGGGCACAGAATGACTACCAAGAAATGGGGAAAAGTCCAGAGGGAGACAGAAACGTTGGTGGCAGGATGATATTAAACTCTCAGAAAAGTTGGTTAAAATCATTAGGTTTGTTAAAATATGAACTGACCAACCGTTGGTATTATGTTTCACATACATTCGAAAAAAAAACCCAGCAGTTGGTCGGTTCATATTCAACCAACCTGAGAGCGTACATCATACGCGGGCAGCACCTGGACAAGTCTACCAAAAAAGAAAGAAAAAAAAAAGATGAGAAAAAGTCAAGAGGGAAACAGAAAATGGTAGGATGCGGTATAACATCATACGTGGGCAGCACCTGGCTGGAGCAGGACAGGAAGATTTGGAGAAGTCATGAAGAGGGCTACATTCAGCAGTGGATGAACTTAGCTTGGTGAGGTGAGGTGAAAAGTTGGTTAAAATCATTAAGTTTGTAAAAATATGAACTGACCAACTGTTGGTTTTCAAAAAAAATCTCATATGTTTTACATCCGTTTAAAAAAACAGCAGTTGGTCAGTTCATATTCCAACCAACCTTAGAGCGTACATCATACGCGGGCAGCACCTGGACAAGGCTACCAAAAAAGAATGAGGAAAAGGTCGAGAGGGAGACAGAAATGTCGATGGCAGGATGATATTACATCATACATGTCATACGTGGGCAGCACCTTGACGTGGCTGGCCCAAGACAGGAAGATTTGGAGAAATCATGAAGAGGGCTACATCCAGCAGTGGATGAACTTAGCCTGGTGAGGTGAGGTGAGGTGAGGTGAGATGAGGTGAAGAAATATGGTAAAGACGGCGACCCATAAGACCACTGGACCTTGTATTCCTTCTGAAAGGGCCTAAAGGGCAATCTACGCACCTCAGTCAAGAAAATGTCTTTTACTGATTTCTCACGGTCGTGACGGTAATAGGGGCATGTTATTTCTTCATTTCAATATCAAATATAACTTTTTATATTTTGGATCAGAAATCAATCCTTCAGTGATTTGTAAAAAGACGAGGTTGTCCTGAACTATAGGATGCAAGCAACATGAGTAAAATGGAAAGTTTGATCCTCAGTTATAAGCGTGAACATTGTAAGTGATTTTAGGACTACCTACCACCTGAAAACTATATGGAAGTCCACCGTAACCATTATTCCAAATTAAAGGTAAGATAGCTCCTGGACAACTACGCCGCGAATAGTCCGGGAGTAATCATCCCTTAGATGTATATTTCAGTGGGGATATAGTTGTATGGGGACAGGTGCGCCAGATCGCTGAGAGAGGACAATAGATTGGGGGACAGAGTATTGTTCGCGGACAATGCTCTGCCCCCCCCCCCCATTGTCCTCTTTCAGCGTTCCGGTGTGCCTGTTTGGGAGTAGTATTCTGAGGTACCACCATTCCAGTGTTATAATGCTCCTGATGAGCTTTTCAGATATTTTTTTAATCTGTGGGTTTTATACGAGATGGAGAGGGGTGCACGACACATAGTCCGGCTTCAGCAAATAGCTAAGAAATCAATTTCCTGCAACGTTACCCAATAAAATCATAACGTCAGCCCAAGACCGAACCCTAAACCAAGCCAGTTGATCCTAGCCCTTAAAACCTAAACCCTATGGAAACCCAAACAACAACCTTATATGATCTTTGACAAAAAAGAAAAATACGCGGAGCAATTGAAACCGGAGCATATTCGAGCAGCTATAAAACTGGTAGGTCACAAATTTTCAGCAGAGGCGGAGGAACGCCTGGTTCGGGACAATGAAAGTGGAAGGGCACTTTTTGTTAGGCGGAAAAAATGTGCCCCCCCCCCCTCTGTAACGAGATTCATTTCTTAAACGGTCAGGAGGAAACTTAACTCTGGAATGTTACCTCACTAAACTACTCCCCTGAAAACCTCTAAAGAACAATAGCCCCCGGAAAACTATGGGCCTGCTGTTTCTGCAGCAAAATTAATGTTGAAGCAACTTCAGACAGGAAGTTCACGGATGAAAAAATATATGCCTTCAGGCATTGTCTTATGACGCGTATACAGTAAGCACGCCGCATATTAAAAAAGTCATAACAATGGTACCCTGCTATTTTTGTTCAGGGGTCAATTATTTCAGCACAAATCTTTTAGCCAAACAAGTTTGTTGGGTAAAGAAAATTCATTATTAACAAGGAAATGAAATTTCATAAAGGAAATATGATAAATGAAATATGGTCAAAGAAGGGCACAGAATGACTACCAAGGAATGGGAAAAGGTCCAGAGGGAGACAGAAACGTCGGTGGCAGGATATTAAACTCTCAGAAAAGTTGGTTAAAACCAAGCCAGTTGACCCTAGCCCTTAAAACCTAAACCCCTATGGAAACCCAAACAACAACCTTATATGATCTTTGACAAAAAAGAAAAATACTCGGAGCAATTGAGACCGGAGCATATTCGAGCAGCTATAAAACTCATAGGTCACGAATTTTCAACAGAGGCGGAGGAACGCCGGGCTCGGACAATGAAAAGGGAGGGGCGCTTTTTGTTAGGCGGAAAAATATTTTCAGCAGAGGCGGAGGAACGCCGGGCTCGGACAATGAAAGTGGAGGGGCGCTTTTTGATAGGCGGACAAAATGTGCCCTCCTCCCCTCCTCTGTAACGAAATATCATTTCTTAAACGGTCAGGAGGAAACTTAACTCTGGAATGTTACCTCACTAAACTACTCCCCTGATAACCTCTAAAGGACAATAGCCCCCGGAAAACTACAGGCCTGCTGTTGCTGTAGCAAAATTAATGTTGAAACACCTTCAGAGAGGAAGTTCACGGACGAAAAAATAAATGCCTTAAGGCATGGTCTTATGACGCGTGTACAGTAAGCGCGCCGCACGAGAGTCTTCTTTAGATTAAAAAATCATAACAATGGTACCCTGCTATTTTTGTTCAGGGGTCAATTATTTCAGCACAAATCTTTTAGCTAAACCAGTTTGTTGGGTAAAGAAAATTCATTATTAACAAGGAAATGAAATTTCATAAAAGAAATATGATAAATGAAATATGGTCAAAGAAGGGCACAGAATGACTACCAAGAAATGGGGAAAGGTCCAGAGGGAGACAGAAACGTCGGTGGCAGGATGATATTAAACTCTCAGAAAAGTTGGTTAAAATCATTAGGTTTGTTAAAATATGAACTGACCAACCGTTGGTATTATGTTTTACATACATTCGAAAAAAACCAGCAGTTGGTCGGTTCATATTCAACCAACCTGAGAGCGTACATCATACACGGGCAGCACCTGGACAAGTCTACCAAAAAAAGAAATTTAAAAAAAAGATGAGAAAAAGTCAAGAGGGAAACAGAAAATGGCAGGATGCGGTATAACATCATACGTGGGCAGCACCTGGCTGGAGGAGGACAGGAAGATTTGGAGAAATCATGAAGAGGGCTACATCCAGCAGTGGATGAACTTAGCCTGGTGAGGTGAGGTGAGGTGAGGTGAGATGAGGTGAAGAAATATGGTAAAGACGGCGACCCATAAGACCACTGGACCTTGTATTCCTTCTGAAAGGGCCTAAAGGGCAATCTACGCACCTCAGTCAAGAAAATGTCTTTTACTGATTTCTCACGGTCGTGACGGTAATAGGGGCATGTTATTTCTTCATTTCAATATCAAATATAACTTTTTATATTTTGGATCAGAAATCAATCCTTCAGTGATTTGTAAAAAGACGAGGTTGTCCTGAACTATAGGATGCAAGCAACATGAGTAAAATGGAAAGTTTGATCCTCAGTTATAAGCGTGAACATTGTAAGTGATTTTAGGACTACCTACCACCTGAAAACTATATGGAAGTCCACCGTAACCATTATTCCAAATTAAAGGTAAGATAGCTCCTGGACAACTACGCCGCGAATAGTCCGGGAGTAATCATCCCTTAGATGTATATTTCAGTGGGGATATAGTTGTATGGGGACAGGTGCGCCAGATCGCTGAGAGAGGACAATAGATTGGGGGACAGAGTATTGTTCGCGGACAATGCTCTGCCCCCCCCCCCCCCCATTGTCCTCTTTCAGCGTTCCGGTGTGCCTGTTTGGGAGTAGTATTCTGAGGTACCACCATTCCAGTGTTATAATGCTCCTGATGAGCTTTTCAGATATTTTTTTAATCTGTGGGTTTTATACGAGATGGAGAGGGGTGCACGACACATAGTCCGGCTTCAGCAAATAGCTAAGAAATCAATTTCCTGCAACGTTACCCAATAAAATCATAACGTCAGCCCAAGACCGAACCCTAAACCAAGCCAGTTGATCCTAGCCCTTAAAACCTAAACCCCTATGGAAACCCAAACAACAACCTTATATGATCTTTGACAAAAAAGAAAAATACGCGGAGCAATTGAAACCGGAGCATATTCGAGCAGCTATAAAACTGGTAGGTCACAAATTTTCAGCAGAGGCGGAGGAACGCCTGGTTCGGGACAATGAAAGTGGAAGGGCACTTTTTGTTAGGCGGAAAAAATGTGCCCCCCCCCCCCTCTGTAACGAGATTCATTTCTTAAACGGTCAGGAGGAAACTTAACTCTGGAATGTTACCTCACTAAACTACTCCCCTGAAAACCTCTAAAGAACAATAGCCCCCGGAAAACTATGGGCCTGCTGTTTCTGCAGCAAAATTAATGTTGAAGCAACTTCAGACAGGAAGTTCACGGATGAAAAAATATATGCCTTCAGGCATTGTCTTATGACGCGTATACAGTAAGCACGCCGCATATTAAAAAAGTCATAACAATGGTACCCTGCTATTTTTGTTCAGGGGTCAATTATTTCAGCACAAATCTTTTAGCCAAACAAGTTTGTTGGGTAAAGAAAATTCATTATTAACAAGGAAATGAAATTTCATAAAGGAAATATGATAAATGAAATATGGTCAAAGAAGGGCACAGAATGACTACCAAGGAATGGGAAAAGGTCCAGAGGGAGACAGAAACGTCGGTGGCAGGATATTAAACTCTCAGAAAAGTTGGTTAAAACCAAGCCAGTTGACCCTAGCCCTTAAAACCTAAACCCCTATGGAAACCCAAACAACAACCTTATATGATCTTTGACAAAAAAGAAAAATACTCGGAGCAATTGAGACCGGAGCATATTCGAGCAGCTATAAAACTCATAGGTCACGAATTTTCAACAGAGGCGGAGGAACGCCGGGCTCGGACAATGAAAAGGGAGGGGCGCTTTTTGTTAGGCGGAAAAATATTTTCAGCAGAGGCGGAGGAACGCCGGGCTCGGACAATGAAAGTGGAGGGGCGCTTTTTGATAGGCGGACAAAATGTGCCCTCCTCCCCTCCTCTGTAACGAAATATCATTTCTTAAACGGTCAGGAGGAAACTTAACTCTGGAATGTTACCTCACTAAACTACTCCCCTGATAACCTCTAAAGGACAATAGCCCCCGGAAAACTACAGGCCTGCTGTTGCTGTAGCAAAATTAATGTTGAAACACCTTCAGAGAGGAAGTTCACGGACGAAAAAATAAATGCCTTAAGGCATGGTCTTATGACGCGTGTACAGTAAGCGCGCCGCACGAGAGTCTTCTTTAGATTAAAAAATCATAACAATGGTACCCTGCTATTTTTGTTCAGGGGTCAATTATTTCAGCACAAATCTTTTAGCTAAACCAGTTTGTTGGGTAAAGAAAGTTCATTATTAACAAGGAAATGAAATTTCATAAAAGAAATATGATAAATGAAATATGGTCAAAGAAGGGCACAGAATGACTACCAAGAAATGGGGAAAGGTCCAGAGGGAGACAGAAACGTCGGTGGCAGGATGATATTAAACTCTCAGAAAAGTTGGTTAAAATCATTAGGTTTGTTAAAATATGAACTGACCAACCGTTGGTATTATGTTTTACATACATTCGAAAAAAACCAGCAGTTGGTCGGTTCATATTCAACCAACCTGAGAGCGTACATCATACACGGGCAGCACCTGGACAAGTCTACCAAAAAAAGAAATTTAAAAAAAAGATGAGAAAAAGTCAAGAGGGAAACAGAAAATGGCAGGATGCGGTATAACATCATACGTGGGCAGCACCTGGCTGGAGGAGGACAGGAAGATTTGGAGAAGTCATGAAGAGGGCTACATTCAGCAGTGGATGAACTTAGCTTGGTGAGGTGAGGTGAAAAGTTGGTAAAAAGCATTAAGTTTGTAAAAATATGAACTGACCAACTGTTGGTTTTGAAAAAAATCTCATATGTTTTACATCCGTTAAAAAAAACAGCAGTTGGTCAGTTCATATTTCAACCAACCTTAGAGCGTACATCATACGCGGGCAGCACCTGGACAAGGCTACCAAAAAGAATGAGGAAAAGGTCGAGAGGGAGACAGAAATGTCGATAGCAGGATGATATTACATCATACATGTCATACGTGGGCAGCACCTTGACGTGGCTGGCCCAGGACAGGAAGATTTGGAGAAATCATGAAGAGGGCTACATCCAGCAGTGGATGAACTTAGCCTGGTGAGGTGAGGTGAGGTGAGGTGAGGAAATATGGTAAAGACTGCAGCCATAAGACCACTAGACCCTGTCTTCATTCTGAAAGGGATTAAAGGGTTACCTACGCACCTCAGTCAAGTAGATGTCATTTACTGATTTCTCACGGTCGTGACGGTAATAGGGGCATGTTATTTCTTCATTTCAATATCAAATATAAATTTTTATATTTTGGATCAGAAATCAATCCTTCAGTTATTTGTAAAAAGACGAGGTTGTACCTGAACTATAGGATGCAAGTAACATGAGTAAAATGGAACGTTTGATCCTCAGTTATAAGCGTGAACATAGTAAGTGATGTTAGGACTGCCTACCACCTGAAAACTGCTCATGGAAGTCCACCCCATTATCCCGAATTAAAGGTAAGATAGCCCCTTGACAACTACGCCGCGAATAGTCTGGGGGTAATTATCCCTTAGATGTATATTTCAGTGCAGATATAGTTGTCTGGGGACAGGCGCGCCGGATCACTGAGAGAGGACAATAGATTGGGGGACAGAGTATTGTTCGCGGACAATGCTCTGCCCCCCCCCCCCCCCCCTCCATTGTCCTCTTTCAGCGTTCCGGTGTGCCTGTCTTGGGAGTAGTATTCTGATATATCATTTCTTAAACGGTCAGGAGGAAACTTAACTCTGGAATGTTACCTCACTAAACTACTCCCCTGATAACCTCTAAAGGACAATAGCCCCCGGAAAACTATAGGCCTGCTGTTGCTGCAGCAAAATTAATGTTGAAGCAACTTCAGACAGGAAGTTCACGGATGAAAAAATATATGCCTTCAGGCATTGTCTTGTGACGCGTATACAGTAAGCACGCCGCATATTTAAAAAATCATAACAATGGTACCCTGCTATTTTTGTTCAGGGGTCAATTATTTCAGCACAAATCTTTTAGCCAAACAAGTATGATGGGTAAAGAAAATTCATTATTAACATGGAAATGAAATTTCATAAAAGAAATATGATAAATGAAATATGGTCAAAGAAGAGCACAGAATGACTACCAAGGAATGGGGAAAGGTCCAGAGGGAGACAGAAACGTCGGTGGCAGGATATTAAACTCTCAGAAAAGTTGGTTAAAACCAAGCCAGTTGACCCTAGCCCTTAAAACCTAAACCCCTATGGAAACCCAAACAACTACCTTATATGATCTTTGACAAAAAAGAAAAATACTCGGAGCAATTGAGACCGAAGCATATTCGAGCAGCTATAAAACTCATAGGTCACGAATTTTCAACAGAGGCGGAGGAACGCCGGGCTCGGACAATGAAAGTGGAGGGGCGCTTTTTGTTAGGCGGAAAAATATTTTCAGCAGAGGCGGAGGAACGCCGGGCTCGGACAACGAAAGTGGAGGGGCGCTTTTTGATAGGCGGACAAAATGTGCCCCCCCCCCCCCCTCTGTAACGAAATATCATTTCTTAAACGGTCAGGAGGAAACTTAACTCTGGAATGTTACCTCACTAAACTACTCCCCTGATAACCTCTAAAGGACAATAGCCCCCGGAAAACTACAGGCCTGCTGTTGCTGCAGCAAAATTAATGTTGAAACCCCTTCAGAGAGGAAGTTCACGGACGAAAAAGTATATGCCTTCAGGCATGGTCTTATGACACGTATACAGTAAGCGCGCCGCACGAGAGTCTTCTTTAGATTAAAAAATCATAACAATGGTACCCTGCTATTTTTGTTCAGGGGTCAATTATTTCAGCACACATCTTTTAGCTAAACCAGTTTCTTGGGTAAAGAAAATTCATTATTAACAAGGAAATGAAATTTCATTAAAAAAAATATGATAAATGAAATATGGTCAAAGAAGAGCACAGAATGACTACCAAGAAATGGGGAAAGGTCAAGAGGGAGACAGAAACGTCGGTGGCAGGATATTAAACTCTCAGAAAAGTTGGTTAAAACCAAGCCAGTTGACCCTAGCCCTTCAAACCTAAACCCTTATGGAAACCCAAACAACAACCTTATATGATCTTTGACAATAAAGAAAAATACTCGGAGCAATTGAGACCGGAGCATATTCGAGCAGCTATAAAACTCATAGGTCACGAATTTTCAACAGAGGCGGAGGAACGCTGGGCTCGGACAACGAAAGTGGAGGGGCGCTTTTTGATAGGCGGACAAATGTGCCCCCCCCCCCCCTCTGTAACGAAATATCATTTCTTAAACGGTCAGGAGGAAACTTAACTCTGGAATGTTACCTGACTAAACTACTCCCCTGATAACCTCTAAAGGACAATAGCCCCCGGAAAACTACAGGCCTGCTGTTGCTGCAGCAAAATTAATGTTGAAGCAACTTCAGAGAGGAAGTTCACGGATGAAAAAATATATGCCTTCAGGCATTGTCTTATGACGCGTATACAGTAAGCACGCCGCATATTTAAAAAATCATAACAATGGTACCCTGCTATTTTTGTTCAGGGGTCAATTATTTCAGCACAAATCTTTAAGCCAAACAAGTATGATGGGTAAAGAAAATTCATTATTAACAAGGAAATGAAATTTCATAAAAGAAATATGATAAATGAAATATGGTCAAAGAAGAGCACAGAATGACTACCAAGGAATGGGAAAAGGTCCAGAGGAAGACAGAAACGTCGGTGGCAGGATATTAAACTCTCAGAAAAGTTGGTTAAAACCAAGCCAGTTGACCCTAGCCCTTCAAACCTAAACCCCTATGGAAACCCAAACAACAACCTTATATGATCTTTGACAAAAAAGAAAAATACTCGAAGCAATTGAGACCGGAGCATATTCGAGCAGCTATAAAACTCATAGGTCACGAATTTTCAACAGAGGCGGAGGAACGCCGGGCTCGGACAACGAAAGTGGAGGGGTGCTTTTTGATAGGCGGACAAAATGTGCCCCCCCCCCCCCCCCCCCCCTCTGTAACGAAATATCATTTCTTAAATGGTCAGGAGGAAACTTAACTCTGGAATGTTACCTGACTAAACTACTCCCCTGATAACCTCTAAAGGACAATAGCCCCCGGAAAACTACAGGCCTGCTGTTGCTGCAGCAAAATTAATGTTGAAGCCCCTTCAGAGAGGAAGTTCACGGACGAAAAAATATATGCCTTCAGGCATGGTCTTATGACACGTATACAGTAAGCGCGCCGCACGAGAGTCTTCTTTAGATTAAAAAATCATAACAATGGTACCCTGCTATTTTTGTTCAGGGGTCAATTATTTCAGCACACATCTTTTAGCTAAACCAGTTTCTTGGGTAAAGAAAATTCATTATTAACAAGGAAATGAAATTTCATAATAAAAATATGATAAATGAAATATGGTCAAAGAAGGGCACAGAATGACTACCAAGAAATGGGGAAAGGTCCAGAGGTAGACAGAAACGTCGGTGTCAGGATGATATTAAACTCTCAGAAAAGTTGGTTAAAATCATTAGGTTTGTTAAAATATGAACTGACCAACCGTTGGTATTATGTTTTACATACATTCGAAAAAAACAGCAGTTGGTCGGTTCATATTCAACCAACCTGAGAGCGTACATCATACGCGGGCAGCACCTGGACAAGTCTACCAAAAAAGAAAGAAAAAAAAAAAGATGAGAAAAGGTCAAGAGGGAAACAGAAAATGGCAGGATGCGGTATAACATCATACGTGGGCAGCACCTGGCTGGAGGAGGACAGGAAGATTTGGAGAAGTCATGAAGAGGGCTACATTCAGCAGTGGATGAACTTAGCTTGGTGAGGTGAGGTGAAAAGTTGGTTAAAATCATTAAGTTTGTAAAAATATGAACTGACCAACTGTTGGTTTTGAGAAAAATCTCATATGTTTTACATCCGTTAAAAAAACAGCAGTTGGTCAGTTCATATTTCAACCAACCTTAGAGCGTACATCATACGTGGGCAGCACCTGGACAAGGCTACCAAAAAAAAGAATGAGGAAAAGGTCGAGAAGGAAACAGAAATGTCGATAGCAGGATGATATTACATCATACATGTCATACGTGGGCAACACCTTGACGTGGCTGGCCCAGGACAGGAAGATTTGGAGAAATCATGAAGAGGGCTACATCCAGCAGCGGATGAACTTAGCCTGGTGAGGTGAGGTGAGGTGAGGTGAGGAAATATGGTAAAGACTGCAGCCATAAGACCACTAGACCCTCTCTTCATTCTGAAAGGGCTTAAAGGGTTACCTACGCACCTCAGTGAAGTAGATGTCATTTACTAATTTCTCACGGTCGTGACGGTAATAGGGGCATGTTATTTCTTCATTTCAATATCAAATATAAATTTTTATATTTTGGATCAGAAATCAATCCTTCAGTTATTTGTAAAAAGACGAGGTTGTACCTGAACTATAGGATGCAAGTAACAAGTAAAATGGAACGTTTGATCCTCATTTATAAACGTGAACATTGTAAGTGATGTTAGGACTACCTACCACCTGAAAACTGCTCATGGAAGTCCACCCCCATTATCCCGAATTAAGGGTAAGATAGCCCCTTGACAACTACGCCGCGAATAGTCTGGGGGTAATTATCCCTTAGATGTATATTTCAGTGCAGATATAGTTGTCTGGGGACAGGCGCGCCGGATCACTGAGAGAGGACAATAGATTGGGGGACAGAGTATTGTTCGCGGACAATGCTCTGCCTCCCCCCCCCCCCCCTCCATTGTCCTCTTTCAGCGTTCCGGTGTGCCTGTCTTGGGAGTAGTATTCTGATAAAATCATTTCTTAAACGGTCAGGAGGAAACTTAACTCTGGAATGTTACCTCACTAAACTACTCCCCTGATAACCTCTAAAGGACAATAGCCCCCGGAAAACTATAGGCCTGCTGTTGCTGCAGCAAAATTAATGTTGAAGCAACTTCAGACAGGAAGTTCACGGATGAAAAAATATATGCCTTCAGGCATTGTCTTATGACGCGTATACAGTAAGCACGCCGCTTTTTTAAAAAATCATAACAATGGTACCCTGCTATTTTTGTTCAGGGGTCAATTATTTCAGCACAAATCTTTTAGCCAAACAAGTATGATGGGTAAAGAAAATTCATTATTAACAAGGAAATGAAATTTCATAAAAGAAATATGATAAATGAAATATGGTCAAAGAAGAGCACAGAATGACTACCAAGGAATGGGAAAAGGTCCAGAGGGAGACAGAAACGTCGGTGGCAGGATATTAAACTCTCAGAAAAGTTGGTTAAAACCAAGCCAGTTGACCCTAGCCCTTAAAACCTAAACCCCTATGGAAACCCAAACAACAACCTTATATGATCTTTGACAAAAAAGAAAAATACTCGGAGCAATTGAGACCGGAGCATATTCGAGCAGCTATAAAACTCATAGGTCACGAATTTTCAACAGAGGCGGAGGAACGCTGGGCTCGGACAACGAAAGTGGAGGGGCGCTTTTTGATAGGCGGACAAAATGTGCCCCCCCCCCCTGTAACGAAATATCATTTCTTAAACGGTCAGGAGGAAACTTAACTCTGGAATGTTACCTGACTAAACTACTCCCCTGATAACCTCTAAAGGACAATAACCCCCGGAAAACTACAGGCCTGCTGTTGCTGCAGCAAAATTAATGTCGAAGCCCCTTCAGAGAGGAAGTTCACGGACGAAAAAATATATGCCTTCAGGCATGGTCTTATGACACGTATACAGTAAGCGCGCCGCACGAGAGTCTTCTTTAGATTAAAAAATCATAACAATGGTACCCTGCTATTTTTGTTCAGGGGTCAATTATTCCAAAACAAATCTTTTAGCCAAACTAGTTTGTTGGGTAAAGAAAATTCATTATTAACAAGGAAATGAAATTTCATTAAAAAAATATGATAAATGAAATATGGTCAAAGAAGGGCACAGAATGACTACCAAGGAATGGGAAAAGGTCCAGAGGGAGACCGAAACGTCGGTGTCAGGACAATATTAAACTCTCAGAAAAGTTGGTTAAAATCATTAGGTTTGTTAAAATATGAACTGACCGACCGTTGGTATTGTGTTTTACATACATTCGGGAAAAAAAACCCAGCGGTTGGTCGGTTCATATTCAACCAACCTGAGAGCGTACATCATACGCGGGCAGCACCTGGACAAGTCTACCAAAAAAGAAAGAAAAAAAAAAAAGATGAGAAAAGGTCAAGAAGGAAACAGAAAATGGCAGGATGCGGTACAACATCATACGTGGGCAGCACCTGGCTGGAGCAGGACAGGAAGATTTGGAGAAATCATGAAGAGGGCTACATTCAGCAGTGGATGAACTTAGCTTGGTGAGGTGAGGTGAAAAGTTGGTTAAATCATTAAGTTTGTAAAAATATGAACTGACCAATTGTTGGTTTTGAAAAAATCTCATATGTTTTTCATCCGTTAAAAAAACAGCAGTTGGTCAGTTCATATTTCAACCAACCTAAGAGCGTACATCATATGCGGGCAGCACCTGGACGAGGCTACAAAAAAAAAAGGATTAGAAAAGGTCGAGAGGGAGACAGAAAATGGCAGGATGTGGTATAACATCATACGTGGGCAGCACCTTGGCGTGTCTGGCCCAGAACAGGAGGATTTGGAGGAATCATGAAGAGGGCTACATCCAGCACTGGATGAACTTAGCCTGGTGAGGTGAGGTGAGGTGAGGTGAGGAAATATGGTAAAGAATGCAGCCATAAGACCACTAGACCCTGTCTTCATTCTGAAAGGGCTTAAAGGGTTACCTACGCACCTCAGTCAAGTAAATGTCTTTTTCCCGTTTTCTCACGGTCGTGACGGTAATAGGGGGATGATATTTCTTCATTTCAATATCAAATACAACGTTACATTGTGTGTATGAGGCTTTGATGGACATGAAAGGTCTTAAGTGAAAAGTTTCTTATTGTAAGGGGCCAATTGCAATATTTGGTATTTTAGGAGCGTGAAACTTTTTTGAAACAAAATATTTTCTTTCTAATGTATTTAAAATGATGCTGTAGAAATTCTTCTTTTGAAATTAATCAACATTATGACATATTAGCGGCACATGAACGGACCTGGAACCTTAAATCAAGTCCTCATGGCCCAATGTGAAATGCCCAAATATCCTATAATTTGCTGTCTAAAGTACTGAAATACAAGCCTAGATATAATCAATATTCAGATACGACAGAGTCCTGCACTGAAAGGTTTAAGACTCGTTTCCTTGATTTGTTATCATGTCTTTCAAATAAGCCAGTTAAAAGATACATTATTTTGCTCAAATAAATGAGTGATTTTTAACAGTATTGCACTTTTAGTTGATCCCAATACAGACTCTGGTATTTCAAGATTCGAGCTTTCCAGGAATAATTTTGAAAGTACAAATAAAGGTTGAAAACACCTTTCCGAGTGCGAAGGGCATTTTAGGAGAGACGGCGCCGTAATTATGTAGTCATCTCACAGAGAAAGAAGAGGGTAAAGACAAATAATTTAGTTCAGGTCATATGTTTATTTCTTCATTTACACTCAGCTATAATAGAGGGGTTCGCTCTAAAAAGAATTTGGCTGTGTAAAAAGCATTTCATTATGCATATAGACCGATTTCACCTCCGGTTTATGTATTTGGCCCTCTATCGGCGACGCCATTGCTGCGGTGGGCAAGCGCGCTGGCCGCGATTGGCTCTGTGTACAAAATGAATGTAAGATATGAGATATGCCCTGATATTGTTCCATTTACTTTATTCTAGATCAGTAAAATAAAGCATGGATACATGGGTAGATGAGCTAAGACAATGGCCATGTCTGACAGATGAAGGTATGATGTATTTTTGTACTTTCGATGGTTTTTCAACTTAGTTTTGTCAGTAAAAGTTCGATTGCAGCATAGAAGCCGTAGCAAACGGGAGCCCTCAATCTTACCTTGTTTACAAAGTCATGTTTTCACTCATTGAATTTTACGCCAAAGTACATAATGATAATGTTTCTTGACTTCAAAGTCCTTTCTGTTGATGTTTTACCCACTGGCGACGAATTCCTTCACACTGCTTACGGAAACCTGTGTAGGGAGTACGGCTTCTCACACAAACAGGCTTCATGAGTCAAAAAGCGAGTGAATTTCGCACTCAGTTAGCTTCCAATTTTTAAACGTTTTCCAATTCTTGTGGCATTGGAGCACCGCACAGCTGCGACCTGAACTTCTCATTGCAAGTATTGAAATAAATCTGCATATATTGGTCAAAATAGACCCCCCAAAAAAATCGAACGAATTTACATAACGCGCTGTTGACTTGTGTACTATAAAAGTTGGAGCGCACACCGCAGTATGTCGAACTGTGTCGAACAGTCTGATGCCCTCTTGCGTTGTGGGATCGGTCTATTCGATAACAGTACCATCCAAGAAAAATAAACCTTTATATATATATGTTAATTCATTTGTACAGCTAAAATCTAAATAAACAGATTAAGGAAACAGTTTCCTGTTGTACCGTGAATTATGATGTAAGGTATTTGATTTAACAGGGAAACTGGATTATTGAGTCCGTTTCACCTTGTTCAAACATGAATATGCATCAGCAACAGAGCATGAGACTCATAACTATAAGAGATGAGTATTTTAACAACTCTGTTTCATCCCAGTGCACAATTATCTTTTGCCCTTAATTTTTTGGGGCAATCATGTATATATTATTATGTCAATTATATTCGCTTCAAACTGCTTAACTGTATTCATTCTTCATCTTTTCTCTTTTTTAATGTTTTACTTTACACTCTAAAATGAGTTGGAAGAAATTTTACTATTTGGGAGAAAACAGGCAAACTTTTGCCAAACTAAAAAAAAAAGAATGGCGCCACGCCTTGTCGGTGCAGATAATTATTTCAAAAGGAACTTCAGACGAGTAGGGATTTGCGCTGTACAAAAAACCCGGAATATATTTATACTTTTCCTATTTGTGTAATAATTGTTCCCGGAAAATGAAATAAAGCAAACAAACAAACAATACCCTCCCCCCCCCCAAAAAAAAAAAAAAAAAACAGAAAAAGAGACTTTTGTTCTTTCTCCTCTAATTATCTACCATGCAGATAACATGAATATGATCCTCCGTTATTACTTTGAAAATTGTAAGTGATATAAGGACTACCTCCCACCTGAACACTACCCATAGAAGTCCACCCCAAGCATCAGCCCAAAGTTAAAGGGAAATACTTCCGGATAACAGCCCATCTAGTTTTCCTGGAGAAGGCTAATTTTTCTTTAGATCTATTCGTCTAGGAATTTTATAGAGGTAAAAGTCAGGGGATAGTTTTTTTGGAGAGTAGTTTTCTGAGATACCATTCCAGATTAATTCTCCTGATGAGCTTTTAAGAAAGGATATTTTTTTATCTATGGGTTTTTATGCTTGTACTCCGACATAAAGAATCGTCCGTAACGGCTACGACGTCAGTGTCCTGCAATAACGTAATACTATAGAGCCGAATCATAATTTAATCTTTGAACCCAACATTATAAATTGGCCTTATACTTCTAACATTTGACTTAACCTTGAACCGATTACAGCCAAAACAGTAATCCTGTGTCTTTGAGGAAATAATGCCTAGAATGTGTCGCCGGAGCAAATTCAGGGTCACCTTCAAAGAGGAATTTCACGGATGAAAAATAAA
Source organism: Echinometra lucunter (assembly GCA_029962745.1). NCBI lineage: Eukaryota > Metazoa > Echinodermata > Echinoidea > Camarodonta > Echinometridae > Echinometra > Echinometra lucunter. Next base: position 4,928,434 of record CM057160.1, read on the forward strand.
TGCTCTCAAGCATAGTCCTATCACACGTACAGTAAGCGTGCTGCACGAGAATAATGTTTACATTGCAGATACTTTACCTATTCAAATTCATCTTCCGAAATGATCGTATTCAATTTTTCAAAGGGAGATATAAAAAGCACTCATTTCTTTTATTTCATGAATACTCCGGAAACTGCACACATTGCTTGGCGCCCTTCCAACATGGTATACGTCACTTCAGTTCTTGCTCGATACCTCTTTTCATAAGCATATCCAAAAAAGGCAATCCAATAAAAAGGAATGTTGGAAACATAACTAGACAAAGAACAAAGAGCTTCTGCTATCCATCCCTTTGTGCTTCTGCCTGCAGAATAGCTGTTATTTTCTTTATTGTGTTTATTTATTCCAAATACAGCGGTATTGTCTATTCAGACTGAATAAATCACTGCATTACACAGTTACGCGGAACGGCCAACAAACTGTAGGTTTGGAATCAGTTTGGGGTCATTTTATTGGTACGACTGAGGTGCTAATTTCAACTTGAATATTTCTTATTGATATCTTATTTTCTTGTCTTTCTAGCCATGAATACGAACAGATCGAATGTGCCTGCAGCGTTTCAGACAAAATTTGCCCATCAAGTAAATAAACTTCCAGTCATCATCATAATTCATCACCGTCGTCATCATCACAAGCTCAATCTTACTCCCTCTCTCTCTCTCTCTCTCTCACTCACTCTCCTCTTCCTTTGTATTTATCTCCCCCTCTTCTATTTACTTTACTATTTGCATCTTCATGCTTTCCCCATAACATTGCATAACAAAACTTTGGCAAATTTGGTTTCTTCCCTTGTTTGACCCCGTCACGCCTATCCCTGACACTTTTCATGTTTATCACACTTAAACATACACCAGCAAAAGCTTGTTTCACAAGACTACCCAAAATGACTCTTGTGACTTTTGAAAAGTGACATTTTTGCCTTTAGTGTCTGCTCACTCATGCATGACTTGACGGATCAATCAATAACTGTAGAAACACTGGTCAAATTATTTTGCTCAAAACTTCTTCGTTAAAAAGTTATGCTATTTTTAATTAGGGGGAGTTACTTTTTTGTTGTGTTTAGACAAGGAACAAAAAGCTTCTTCCATCCACCCTTTGCGCTTCTGCCTGCAGAATAGCTGTTTTTTTTTGTTTATTGTGTTTATTTTATTCCAAATATTGTCTATTCAGACTGAATAAATAACTGCATTACACTGTTACACGGAACGGCCAACAAACTGTCGGTTTAGAATCAGTTTGGGGTCATTTTATTGGTACGACTAAGGTGCTTATTTCATGAACAACTTGAATATTTCTTATTGGTATCTTATTTTCTATTCTTTCTAGCCATGGATACGAACAGATCGAATGTGCCTGCAGCGGTAATTCAGACAACAAAATTTCCCATCAAGTAAATAAACGTCCTAGTCATCATCATAATCCATCACCGTCGTCATCAGCACAAGCTCACTCTTACTATCTCTCTCTCTCTTCTCTCTCTCTCTCTCTCTCTCTCTCTCTCTCACTCTCCTCTTCCTTTCTTTGTATTTATCTCCGCCTCCTCTATTTCCTTTACTATTCGCATCTTCAAACTTTCCCCATAACATTGCATAACAATGTCAATAGATTTCATTGCCATTCAGAATAACCAATCATCAAATCCATCGATATAAGGTTTAAAATGCTGCTTGTCCTTTGTTGAAATCAAGGAGATCGGATCCCATAACCATCATATTATCTTACTACGGATTTTGAAAATATAAGCTTTGCAAAGCCTTTCTGGAAAAATAGGGTTTAGATTTGGCCTTACCTAAACACTGCTAAATATGTCAAGCGAGGACCCCGTTTCATAAAACATGTTATCAATAACAAGTTGCAATAACTGTTATAAGCTACTGAAATCCTTGCATCTGATTGGCTGAGAGCAAGTTTGTCATAGAAATGTGGCAGTTGTTACTGATGACAAGTTTCATGAAACGGGGCCCAGGCTTAACTTGGGTCGCTTCCAATGAGCGGCCTATTGTCACTGCCATTCCTACACTTTTTGTCGGTTTTGATATTGTGCGACGCATGCTCCGGCAACAATCGCTCAGCTGTCAATATCCTACACCAGGGTGCCGTTGCATAAAAACTTCCTATTATGGTAACTTTGCCATCAATGGTAACCACCATGGTAACGTTGCTCAACGGCCAATCAAAATCCATATTCCACGAAAGTTACACTTGATGGCAAAGTTAACAACAAGTTTTATGCAACGGCACCCAGACCAGTGGCGTAGACACGACTTCAGACTTGGGGGGGGGGGGATAATCTCCTAGCTGGACGCAGGGCGTACGCAGAAATATTTCGGGGGGCCGGGGGGGGGGGGGCAAGAATACGTAAAATCTTTGAAGAAACTCAAAACAAAGGGAGCAAAGCGACCGAGCTTCAATTCAAATTGAAGGATCTAGTGCACACTTTTAGTGGATATTTTTTGAAAATTTTCAATAAAAAATGTAAGTCTTAAAAATTTCGGTCCCCCCCCCCCGGCTACGACTATGACTGGCCGTACTTTTATACATAAACACCCCCCCACACACACACACACACACACACACACACAAACACACCCTAATGTGTGAGTGTTTGTGTGCAAGATGAGCAGTTCCTTGCATAATGTATAGTAATGAAAATTCAGTAGTGTAGAACGTGAAGAATGAAGGAGATATCAAGGAGATAATTCGAAAAAAAGAATGAAATAGGCCTAATTATCACAGGCGACCAAAAACATTCATTTGACGATAAAGAATAATTTTATCTTCAAAATACGCTGTAGGCCTATAAGATATCTAAATTACATATTCGGCTAACTCGCATTGCAATGTCCAAATTGCCTAATTCCCAAACTATCATGTATCTGAATATTCAAGTGAGCGCAGCGAGCGAAAAAAAAAACACACTCTTTGATGCGCCTCAAAGATATCTAAATACGTGTATTGTGCTCACCTAATTGCCAAATATGGCGCTATTCGACTTCACGCTTGGCATCCAAAACCATTCTGTTTCTATGAGCGAGTGAAGCGAGCTACTACCAAAATAAACTTGATGTATTAAATGTTGCAGATCATTATGGATAATGATACTTTTTTCTATATGTGGACCTTTTATTAGAACATAACGAGCCAATGAAAAAAGGTAACATGCAAATGTTACACTGAGAGCAAGGAACTTGATCACAAATGGATCCGTATTCATTTATTTCTGATGTAAATGTGACCAATTCGACGTTCTGTATTTAAAATCATCGATCCCTCGGCATTCTTTACTTAAAGGCATTGGCTAACTTTGTGAGCAGCTGATTTTAAAAATTCTCAAACTAAGATGAAACATGTGTATGAGTACTTGTATTTGTACTCAAAAACCCTGAAACCAACCATAATTTGGAATGAAAAAGTGTAAGTTAGACGTAAACGGCGATTTTATTATCCTTCGTCTCACGAGACAATCCCTAAAAGGACCACTTTGCTTGAATTTGAAAATGCCGTTATGTGCCTCCCGCCGTGTGATACGCCAATAAACACAGTACGGTAAGGTGAGTCATACGCGCGTGCGCACTCCTTATGTCTATTCTGTGCAACCGACCCTCGTATATTTTTCAAACATTGGTTCATATTTTTGATATTTAAAATTACTTCCTGTGGATATTATACTTTGAAACTTTCAGACTGGTATTTTTACACTATAACCCTTATGTTTATCCCATTTTCAAGTAACAAAACAAGATTTTTTAAAAATCATAACAATGTTAGCCAATGCCTTTTTAAGCTTTTTCACAATTCCTCGTCATGATCAACCTTCATGAAATGTCCCTCTTTGGCATCCATCTATTTTCTCTCCAGAAAGAAGTCTTAATCGATATGTCTGAAGAAGAAAAATGTGTAACAACGAGGGAATTATGCATACACACCTACAAATATCAATCTTGTACATCACCAAAAAGGAAATTGTAGACCTAATTATGATTTTTGGCAATAATTGAAAAAGTTCAGTTACTTATCCCTTCATATGTTATTAATATTTTTTTATATTTGAATACACTGTATTATTCTTAGACATCATTCTGCTACTTTAATACCTAAATCATGTGGTAATCATTTTCAGTGACAGACAACTTTACTCAGAAAAGCAACTGCACAGACATGACAGAGGATTTCTTTTAAATAAAAGTCAGAAATTTATTACGTTAGACACATTCCCACGGAACGAAAAATAACCACACTACTATCAACAACAACAACAAAAAAACACCATGAAAGTTTTGTTTTCGTGGAAATGTCAAATTCTTTTTAAAGATTGTCAAAACCTATAAAAGCACTTTAGAAATTACCTAGACTTACATCGTTTAGTCTTACAAAATAGTTTGTTTTCGATGGAAACTTACAGTAAACATGTAAACAAAAGACCGATCGAAAGAAAATACTACGTTTTACGAGAAAAATATACAGATGTTAATCATGAAGGTTATATTTTAATGTTAAAAACAGCATATAAACTTTGATACGATAAAAAAGAAACAAAACTACACCAAACATGCAGTCAACCCACTGATCTTTCTTTTCTGTCTAAGCGGGGTAAGGCACGTACATTTCACCATTTATTTGTAAAGCCAATGTACAAAGAATAAAATACGAAAATATGGAAGTAAACTTAAACGAATGAGAAAGAAATACTACTGCTTGGAACAATGCACACTAAACACAACAAAAAAGTACCCCCCCCCCCTAATTCAAAATAGCATAACTTTTTAACGAAGACGTTTTTAGGAAAATAACTTGGCAGGAGTGTTTCTACACTTGTTGACTAACTTCTGTTTGAAAATGAGATTGATCTGTCAAGTCATGCATGAGTGAGCAGACATTAAAGGCAAAAATGTCACTTTTCAAAAGTCACAATAGTCATTTGGGGGGATTTGTGAAACAAGATTTTTCTGGCGTTTTTTAGAGTGTTGTTGATGTTTTTCAAGGTTGTGCCATGGTTGAGTGACAAAATTGCAAACGATGAAGCAATAAATACTGAAAACTTACTGTTTAATGCCGGAAAAAACGAATACCTGGTATTTTCACATAATGTGCTGACTCATGTTGGTTGATGCCAGTTTTTTCCACAAACTGAATGGATTTTGCAGATTTAGGAGGGCTGAACATCATTTTTCTCAAAAAAACTGTGTTCACCCAAACTGTGATAAACATAAAAAGTGTCAGGGATAGGCATGTCTGGATCAAACAATGGAAGAATTCAAATTCGCCACATGTTTGTTTCACAGAGCCCCAAAATGACTCTTGTGACTTTTGAAAAGCGACATTTTTGCCTTTAATGTTTGCTCGCTCATGCATGAGTTGACGGATCAATATCATTTTCACACAGAAGTAAGTCAATAAGTGAAGAAACACTCCTGCCAAATTATTTTGCTCAAAACTTTTTCGTTAAAGAGTTATGCTACTTTGAATTAGGGGGAGTCACTTTTTGTTGTTGTGTTTATATGAATCAAGCGTCGAATTCTAGAGAAATTAGAATAATATTATAATCCCCATAACGACGATCATTTATTGGCGTACTTGCATGGCATCTTTTCTTTATAATTCTTGAGAAATTGCTAAAACACAACTCGATCAATTTTGGACAACTTGATCGCACGGTGGACTTCAAGGTTCTTGGCCTTTCAAATTAAAGGAGAATGCAACCTTGACATCAGTGTGTTTCCAGTGAATGAAGAAGAACAAGAAGAGTAAAAAGGGAAAATTTGAGCAAAATCGGACAGTCCGTTCAAGAGTTATGAACTTTAAAAGTTTAATCTAATCTTCATTATAGGATCCTTAAATTGGCAACTTTGCCAGCATCTGTGATGTCATCGTGGACAAATCTCCATTCATTTTCTACACAGAATTCAACTTTTTCTTTATTTTCAAGAGAAATGTAATTATTTTGATTTATTGTTTGAGTATGACATGGCTATATCAATTCTGCAATCATATTCATGATATTGGGAATAATGTTGATTCCTGACCTGAAATCATTTTTTTTTTATTATGTACAAAATGGTTCTAGGACTACTCCCCCGGAGGACAACTCCCCAGTTGTCCTCCGGGGGAGCTGTCCTCCGGGGGAGTTGTCAGGTGGGAGTCGTCCCCGGGGGAGTTGTCCTCCGGGGGAGTTGTCCTGATACGGTACAAAATGAATGGAGAGTTGTCCACGATGACATCACAGATGCTGGCAGAGTTGCCAACTCCAGGTTCAGCATAGTAGGGATTTGCTGAAACTTTCAAAATTCATAACTCTTGAACCGGTTGTCCGATTTTGCTCAAACTTTCACTGTTTACTGTTCTTGGTCATCTTTATTCACTAAGAGCACACTGATACTTGAGTTGCATTCTCCTTTAAAGTCACCGCGCGTTATATACGATCCGACTGCGACTCGATTTGGGAAGAAATCGTATTCGCATCATAAGGACCCCATGGAAGAACGGTTGCATTTTGTAAAAGCTACTGAAACGGGCTATCCTCCAATATCACAAATTTTCATTGATTGCATGTATTTTATTGTTTTTTAAGATATGGAAATAAAAACAAACAAACATACATAAAATAATGACATTTATACACATAAAATGATCATAACTGAAGTTTGTAACTATGATGACAGAAATACTACAATCGAAGTTCTTATTGGGATGCATAAACCTTTAATATACTTACATTGAAAAATTAAGGCGCCATTATGTTAAAAGAAAACGTTGGAATCGTCCATGTTTGTTAGTTGATAAGGGCAATGAGAACTTTAGTTTCTGTGGTGAATATGCAATCCGTGAAGAGGGAATAAATATTATGCAATGAAATCTCTGTTAAGGGTATGAAAGCGAAAATGTTTTCGGGGTTTCCCTGTTAAGGGTATCAAAACCACTCTTACTTCAGTCCTCGTTTAAGGTGCTTTTTAGAAAGTGAAGGTGAGTGTGTGTGTTTTTAAAAGTGAAGTATACGGACTCAAGTGAAGTATACTGATATTGTGCAGACCTTAATGAGACATACCCCCCCCCCCCCCCGGGCAGCAAACAACGCTTAGTGTGAGTATTACCTTAAAACATGTGCATGAATATGACATATCGAAATAATTTCTTATAATGAAATTTCAGATCCAATCTACAGAGAAATACGTGTAGAGAAAAACAGAAACTCCAAGGAGGATGATCATGTTGATATGGATGAACCTCTTAGCCCGTGGATCCTGTTCAATGGAGGTCGTGATCTGACGCACGCGTTTCTCCTCCGCGCGCGCTTTTCGCCGCCCCTCTTCGCTGTCATCCCCATAGCCGCAGAACCACGTGACAGCCCGGTAGCATCCGCTCTTCTCTTCTGAAGTCCCACCAGGAGTATCTGCTTTACAAGCAAAAAAGAAAATAATAAAAGGGAGCTTTGTGGTTGACAATACTTTTGAGTGAATTCATCATCATAATTGAGGTTAATGAAGATAATTTTTCAAACAGATGGGGTGTATGTTGAGGGAGGATTAGTCTCTTAACACTTGCAAATACCTAAAAACCAATTGGAGATCTGATCCTTGATGCATGTCAGAAACACAAAGTCCGAAAAATCACCCTAATGTGCGAAAAAAACAACAACTAACAATTACACACTCCGAGCATGATTTCAGTGGAATATGACAGTGCCCTTGAATTGATTCTTCGAAAGTAGTTGTGATCGTATGGATAAAAACCTCGGACTATCACATCAGCAGGTTTGTGTGGTACATAATTAAACGCTGTACATGTGCCAAGAGTAGACAATGGCGGCCCAGCGTTTGTGCCACTAAAACTTACACGAATGTCGAGTAACGGATAATAGTGTTGTTCTACAGATTGATTATTGGATTTTTGTCTCCTCCTTTAACATGTTAACTCTGGAACACATACAGTTCATTAGAGGAATAAAAACAGTTAATGCCCGCCAAACTAAGAGATAATTCCATACCTTTCACAATGCCTGAAGAAGCTCCATCTTTTTCGTCGAATTCTAGTTTGTCAGTTTCATCTGCCCCGTCGCTATGCCCTTCGTCATTGCTCAAATCCTCCTCATCAGATCGCTTAGCCTTGCTAAACCGGGTCCAGAACGTCGTACGAATGAGCTGTGTATATATAAAGACAGTATGAATTCGAATTAATAATGTGCTTCTGGTCTAAGAAAGAAAGACAGAAGAATGGTAAAGATCTACAAACGATGCGAAATTTCAGTTTATGATGTTAACGTTTGTATAAAGGATGACGAAGGGAAGACCTCGTTACAGTTCTTATGTAATTGCAGAATAAAACTGATATATACCCAAGATCGTACACTTTGGAGTGTCATATTGTACAAACTGATCGGGGATGGATTAATAAATCTGTTTTCTTCTTCCTCCTCCTCTGTTTGCTTCGTCCTTGTCTTGGCATAAGCCTATATTCTTTTACGGTGAGGAATTTATGATTACTGAATCCATCCAGTAACTGAACATGATGTAGACGATACACATGAGTAGAAGAATAGTTTAGCATTTAGACAGAGACACAAGATGCAAACCGATTCCCTTTCATAAGAATAATAATTATCATCGGCATTGGTTAAGATACTTGAATTCGAGCGAGCGGGTGCAACCCTAGGTGTTTTAGTGCTTTAAAATATTATTTTAGTATAGGATTTCCCGTCCAAATTCGCAAGTTTGTGATTCGAATTCATTTTCTTTGCATTCAAATTCGCCCAAACTGATTTTGCCATGTAAATTATCAATCAATTCCCGTGTTTCATTTCTGGATTTAACATTTTTATGGAAGGATTTAGTAGATTTGTCATTCAATTTAAAAACTGCCTAATTGGCATTCAAATTCGCCAACACCTGTCGAGGCATCATTTCCAGCATTAAAATTCAATACCGAGCATTCCTATTCGCAATATCTTCATTCAAGTTTGTTTGGTAGTTTTGTATATTTGTTTGTTTGTTAGTCAAATAAATATTTGACATTTACAATCATAAATAATGACAATATAAATATGCTTTTTGTCAGTATGGTCCGTTCTGCTAATTCTTTTAATGAAACAACGGTATTTTCAGGACAGTACATTTGGGGCGCTGTCAGAAATTCAGTGAAGAGGGGCGAAAACCAGAGATAGGGGCCGGCACTTTGTGGGCACGTACCTGGGACAAGGGGGAAGGGAGCCCTAATTCCCCTCTGACTACAAGTTATATAAGGAATTTTGCTCAGAATTTTAGACATGAGTTCCCATACCAACCACAATTGCATGTACATTATCCTTCTTCGTTTTCAATTACTTTTCCTTTGTTACGAGGAAACAAGAGACAAGTTTTGAATTCACGGACCTCTTGAGACCATCAGTCATATCATGAGATGATTTTCTTCTTCTTTTTCTTTGTTTATTTACAATTAGATCTGAATATCTATGGTTATGAAATGAAAAAGAGCAAGACACTAATGACCCGAATACGAATCTCATAAATCATAAGCATGATTAGTATATGCAAAATACATAAATTGATGACATAACTCCCAATCTGATTGTTAACTAAAATGAAAACATCTATATTTGTCATAAAATACAAGAGAAAAACTTTATGAAATTCAAAAGAAGCATTGGAATGAGCAATAAAAATCTGTAAACAATCATTCTACATCAACCCTCGAATTTAACTGCTCAAAGTACTAAATTGAATGCTAAAACGAATTAGAATGCTGGAATGACAACGTCGCGAGGGCAGCAATTCGTGTTGCGCTAAATTGAAAGACAAGATGGTGAAAAAACAGCTTTTTCATGAATTTGAATGAAAAATGTGTAGATTCAAAAGAGAATTTTACAGATTTGATAACTAATAATACGGATTTGAATCCGAGATACACATGACAGCAGCAAAATCGTCGAATTTAAATGCAAAAGAAATGAATTTGAATGACAAACTTGCGAATTTGTCCGGGAAATCCTATATATATTAAAACTGACATAATTTGACTGATTGTATGATTGTTTTACCCAATATTGCATTCTATAGGGTTGTTTTTTTTTTCAGTTTGGAAATTATTGGTGCGGAGATATCTTTGCCCCCACGAAATTTCTTTGGGGCAACTGCCCACCCCCCCCCCCCCCCTCCGGATCAACGCCTCTGAGAACTAATGTTGACAGCTGGAGATCGCCCTCAAATATGACTTTCTGTATTAGGTCTCCCTTCACTGTGTGTTTTTAAATACACAGAGTCACAGAATTAAGAACAGGGTGTTGCAGCGGCAAAAAACAAAATCAAAAAACTTATTCTTCATAATGGTTGTTATATGCCATACATGCCATACGAGAGGCAAATCAGAAGGCAGATGTGTAGAGCACTGACTCGGAGCATTCTCAGTTTCTCTGACATATTTTGGATCTTAAAACTTTCCCTCTCATTTATAAAGAACTTTCTCTAAATCTTTAACGAATCATTCAAGAGTATCGCTGGCCTACCCTTTCTGGAGGTGGATGCTCTGTGAGAAGACTGACTGTGATGTCTACTGTAAACACCACCGCGAATAAGATCATATTGAAGTAGAAGTAATGAAGTTTGAGGATGTGTGGTCGGTTGTCCTCCTCCCAACACACCGGTGCAGGCCAGATGAAGTCCAGAATAAGCCGAGTGAAACCTGTGAACGCCCCTGCAATCAGACCCCAGAACGTGCCCTGTATGATTGTGTTGGAGAATGAAACCGCGAAAGTCTTTAGGAATCAATTTGAACGGATGAAAAGATTGCATGGATGTATGCAACGCTCGTGTGTCAATATTCATGTACAATTGTACACGATTATTCTTTGCCCATGAAAATGTGAAAATCCGTAAGTGGCAATGAAGATGATAGAAATGCAGGAAATAGACGGCCATGACAGGATATTGACCGCATTCTTTGACCGATTTTTACCCCTTTTATTTGTTTTTGTTATTGCTGTTTTCTTAAAGTATTTGTTTGTTTGCAAACTTTATTACATGACAAAGAGATAAGAAACATATAAAATTACAAGCAAATGAATATATCATGAACATTTTACGTGCCAGGGGTAGCGCCTTCAACTATCTTTTACTTTGATAATATTAGAAATAGAAAGCACATTGAATAGAGGCATTTAATTTGTAATCGATCTTGCGAAATCTAACATTGCAAGCAAAATAAATTGACGGAATGTATCTGCAGCTTTAAAATATGTAACTGTTCATAATAATCGCTGAGACCTTACTCTCTCTTTTTTTTTTTTTATGTATTTTTTACAGTGCTGGATATAAATATCTGGATGTAAATGAGGGTACAAAACAACACTTATGAAGGTGAAACGCTCTCAGGAAGCATTCCTGTCAGGCATGGTGTTAATCTTTTTTTTCTCACTGTATAGGATTAACGCTGAATATTTCATATTGCAGGAATTTTTCTTATCCAAAGAACATACACTCTTTAAAAAAAAAAAAAAAGAGTGATCGCCAACGCGTTCACTCTGTTTTGGGTGAATTTCAGAAAAGAATGAATTCAGAGTGAATGAAGAATAAGAATTTTGATATTCACTCTTTATTCACTCTTTTGCTTTTAGGGGTGACCTCAGTGATCACTCAAAATCACTGAGATCACCCCCAAAAAAGTGAATATCATTCTTAATTCACTCTAAATGCACTCTCTTCTGAAATTCACCCATAACAGAGTGAACGTGTTGACTTTTCTTTTTTAAAGAGAGTAATTATAAGAAATTATAAGAAATTATAAGAAATGCTACAAATCTCAGTGCCTACAAATAAAGAAAGCAATCATGATCATTCGACATTTACAGTACTGTAATTTTTTTAAATGAATATTATCATTATTATCGCTACCTGTTCATTAGCTCTTGGCCATAAGATGGCGAGTAGATAAACGGCGCAGACACTGGGCGTAATTCTGCCGGCTATCCGGGTGAAGTACCGGTTCAATCCGTCACCGCCCTGCAGCAGCTCAATAGCCGGTATCCACAAGACGCTTAGAACCGTCATTACAACCACAATCACTCTGTAGAATCCAATCGAATAAACCATCAGGTTTTTATCAGAGAATGAAATAAATCATGAATGAATGAAGCATAGCGCATACACAAGATTTTTGCCTGATTCGGCTTAAGATAATTAGGATAATGCTAGTCATTTAATGTTCTGTCAACCAAGATTCTGCATAAAAACATCGGGCTTTTCTCATGCATAAATATAAGGCACCAGAAGGCACCACAAAGAGAAATGATTACCCCTCCCCCCCCCCCCCCCCCCCTTGTGTTCTCGTTCCCGTTCCAGCAAGCGAAAAATAAGATTTGCTTTTTTATATGATACGTTATGATTTATTTGGCGCTGTTATTTTGTCGTTGTTTTGTTTTCCTTTTCGATTTTTCGAACCTCGCCCCCCCACACAAACTTTTTCAAACTTTCATTTACTGTTGGAGAATCCCCTCATAGGGGTATATGAATGGCTAGGGTGTATGCAAACACTGTTCATAGAATACAGTGTGGTTTTAACGTCACTGCTCATTCAGATTTGTGGTCTTTCTTTCTTTCTTTCTTTCTTTCTTTCTTTCTTTCTTTCTTTGGTTGGTTGTTTGGTTGGTTGGTTGTTTTTTGTTGTTTTGTTTTGTTTTGTTTTTACACCGCCATTTATCATTATGCGATGAGTATTAACGCATCAATTATATAGTCAACGGTCAAATGAAACAGTTTTGCCAACAGTTGCGCAGACAAGCTGCTGACGTCATATTTTGCGCTACCATAATTGACTTTGTAAGAATTTGATAGCTCAGCACCTTTTTGCCTCGACTTTTCTTTTTTCCTTTTTTTTGGGGGGGGGGGGGGGTGCTCATCCCATTCATTTACGCGCAAAAACCCGAGGGAGTTACAGCGGGAATGTTGTCGCTTCAGAACGCAAAATAATTTTTGAATTAACCTGCCAACAATCATCATCTCCTTGACTGAAGGATCTTTGTGCGAGAACTTCTTCCTGAAGTAGTTCCAGATATCGACGGTGAAGAGCGTGCTGATACTGTTAAAGAATGATGTCAGGCTACT
>CM057160.1:4946557-4948013 GCA_029962745.1 Echinometra lucunter
GGCTATCGGTCAATTGGGAGATGACTTGAATGGGGGGGGGGGGGTATCAGTTAGATATAACTTACTGAGAACCATTAGGATCATTCCACCAAGGATCATTATGAAGACTTGCACGGTGTCTGTGTACATGACAGCCGCTAGGCCACCTGGAAAAGATAAAGGATTTTGATTCAATAATGTTAGTGCCATAAATCATACAAGTAATATGATTGTATCAAACTAATCTCTCTCTCTCTCTCTCCCTCTCTCCTTTTTCTGCTTCTTTTCTTTCTCTTTTATTTCCTTATCGTTTTATTTTCGTCTTTGCTTTTCTCTACTCAAAGCAAGAAATGGGGCGGTCTCTGTGGAAACTCTGGATTGTTCTACCAACCTGTTACTGTGAAGATGCCTACAAAGACAAGCAAAGACACAATGGAGACATACTGATTCCAACCGAGTGCTTGCTGGATGAAGAGCGCCCCCGAATAAAGATCGACCTAAAGGCGGAAATGGAAATAAAAATAAGATAATAGAAATGGGTAAAGGGCAGGTTTAAAAAAAAACCATCACCCATGGGCGACAACAGACCGAATGAATTTTCACATTATCCTAGGTGGAAAAGGATCGATCAGTTTGGACTTAGCGTGGAGGTGGTTTTGCGGAGGACCTCTCGAAAATTGAATTAGTGCCAAACCTGTGATCTTTTGTATCCGATTGCTCTTGACCGGGTGCCTGAAAGCATACATACTTACGGTGTCCCCGAGATACATTTCAGTAGGTGATGAAATATCTATCAAATTATTTCACAATGATTTGCTTGCTGACAGCAGAATTTTAATGAGTAGCGCCCCCCCCCCCACACACACCATCCCGCTCGTGGGTTTTATAGGGGGCACATCCGTCCCTTACTTCATCAACCCCCTTGAATCGAAGTAGTAAACCCAAGGTACACAACTCTAGGTCCCGACTGTACCCACTTCCCTCCCCCCCCCCCCCAAAAAAAAAAGAATAATAATAAATAAATAAATAAATAAATAAATAAATAAATAAATAAATAAATAATAAACAAACAGAAATCCTAGACTCGCCTCTCGAACCAAACCTTTTCAGTGAAGCCCCGGGCTTTCCATCATAAACGTAATTAGACTATTCTTTAATACTCAAACTCAAAGTAATAATGGATAATTTTCTAACCGATATTCTTGCGACGATGTAAACAAAAATAGACATGCACGCCAGATAAACCCGAATCCGTCTTCCACCAAATCTCTTCATCATAAACTCAGGCAAGGTACATACCTGATGGATAATGGCACACAAACTGAAAATGACAATTACATTATGACCATAAAAATAGCTGTACGTATGAACACGATCAAAGCTTGTAGACCGGACTCCTCGTCATCTTCCAAAGTAGTGGTTTTGCTGCCCCCTGAATTCCCGAACTGTAGAATAATTTGACTGGTCATTCTTTCTT
>CM057160.1:4948513-4966955 GCA_029962745.1 Echinometra lucunter
CTTCTTCTTCTTCTTCTTCTTCTTCTTCTTCTTCTTCTTCTTCTTCTTCTTCTCCTTCTTCTTCTTATCTTGCAGATTCTTCTGTTCTTGGTGATTTGGAATTGATTTACAACTGTTCAAATGATAAACTATTAACTTTTATAGTTTAGCTATTATGTACTGCCTGGATGCTTGAGAACATTCATAGACATTACTATTCAAAAGCAAACAAGATGAGAGATATATTAATTTTATTTCAGGTACACATAACAAATTTGTTGCTAAATGGCAATCACTTAAATCTTTGTTTGTTTAAAACAAAAAGAGAGAAATGTAAAGTATTGTATTTCATTTGAGTGTAAAATACATTCTTCTACGTTGTGAAATATTTATTTAACTCAATAAAATAAGCCTATGGAGGGCTAAAAAAAAAAAGAAAAAAAAAACAGTTATTTCAAAATAGGCATATAAAGTAGGACCGAAAAGGTTTTTCAGTGAAAAAAATAAGTTTGAAAAATCTTGTCATAATTACCCCCGATGCTATGTAGACAGGGATGAAGAGATAACCCATCAACTGAAGAAGACTCAGGGCCTGGATTCGAGGAAAGTTGATTACGATGATTAAAGTCTCATTAGACAGTTAGAAACATAAATTTATAGAAATATAAACCTGCATAAGAGGTATTTGAGGGCAGCCATAGAAATATTTAAGGAGGCTATAAACCTATCAATTTTTAATCAATACAGGTTTTAAAAAATCTTTATCATGTCACTGTAGGGATAGTAGAGAAGAAGAAGACCCCCCCCCCCCAAGATTTCTGTCTGCAAAAGAAGAAAGGAAAGGAAGAGGGAAAAGGGAAGAGAAGGGAAAAGAAAAGAGACAGAGAAAGAAGAAGAAGGAAGAAAAGAGAAATAAGATAAAAGAAAAAAGAAGGAAAGGGAAAAAGAAAGGAAAGAAAAAAGCAAGAAAAAGGGAAAATCTGGAAGTGTGTGTGTAAATGGAGGGGGGGGGTAGATTAGACTCAGACTGCAGCAAAACTGTTGACAAACTTGGGGTCACCACCAAAAAAAAAAATTCTGCAAATGTAGGCCTTACAAACCCCTTCCCCTTCAAAATGTTCTAGCTACGCCCCTGCTCCTCTGCATATTATTCAAGAAAATGTCCGAGTTCCTAAGAAAAGGGAAGCAGATCATTTGAACACCGTTGAAGGAGAGTCATATTCAGTGGATAAGTATCAATTACCTCTCGATACATGGTGGATTCATATTCATCACATTTTATTACTTTATCCTTTGTTTTTTGTTTCTATCACACTTTTCAACGTAAACTGGGTAGAACAAAGAAACGATGAAAGCCGTGCTTGGTGATTTGTTAATCATAACAAGATTTTTAAAAAATACTGACAAACCTTTTCGGTCGTACTATAAATGCTTATTTTGAAATCATTGTTTGCATTTGAATGATTTCAAAATAAGCATTTATAGTACGACCGAAAAAGGTTATCAGTATTTTTTTTTTTCATCTTGTTATAATCACCCCCGATGCTACGCACTGAAAGAGAAAAGAAGAAGCTTCTTCTCCTCTACTATCCCTACAGTGGCATGATAAACATTATAAACATTTTTTAAAGCCTGTAAAATATGAATGCATTTTTGTTGTTGTTGTTTATATGACCGTTTTTTTTTAAACCACAAGTTATTTAGCATCGAAAGTGTCGGTTTATGGCGAGTGCCATGGTGTACACCTTCTTTTATTTTAGGTCCAACGAATGAAAATCGTTTTATTGAATCTTTGTTCGATGATAAGGGAACGTTTATGGTTTGCAAACTGTCATAGTTCGTATAGTACCAAAGCTAATCTAAATATTGCTATCTGGGCATGAGTACCGATGCTACGTTGGTCCAGTCACTGAGGAATCACCGGCTTTAGGGGGCGGGAGCGTGTGTGGGGAAGGGGGTGCTCCATTATTTTGATGGGGACGGAAAGCAGTATAGGAGAGGGAAGGGATGGGGTTGAATTATGTTCTTTCTACTTTGTTTTCGTCCTCCCATTTTCTTAATCTTTCTTTCTGTCTTATCGTTTCGCTTTGCCCTTTACTGCCATGAGTCGGGAAAAGGAGCGCGTGCCCCGGTGCCTGACACCTCGCAGTTTGTATGTATGCGTGTAGGGCAGCCAAGGCGTTGCCGAAACTAGGTTTTCCTCCGGAACAGAAATTTGTGTGCTTTGTTTGATTATGATTGTTTGATTACAATAAAATGCGAAATAATAGCAGCACTCAAAGTGACTAAATGCGTAATGGATCCATAAACTTATTCGTGACTCGGGAGGAATATCAGAAGGGATTTCAACTGCATCAGGTAGATGATGGAATAACTGATAATATAGTACAGTAGAAAGAGAAACTGGTGAGAGAAAAAAAAAAGCCTCTTTAGAATAATATTCCCTTGGAAGTTTTATCATAGCAGCGATTATACGGAATGCTCTATATTCCAAAGGGTTTGAGATATATTGCAATATCCGAACATGAGGTGAATGTCAAAAATGCTAAAATTTCGAGGGACAAGTAGACAAAAACTACCCCTTCTCCTCCCTTCCCTTGCCCTCTAGCCCGGAGGTGACTTCTAAGTAGGGCTACTCAACAGAATAGACTGATTAGATACTCACTCCTTCAACAGTGAAGATCCATAAAGTTCAAAGCTTGGTGGTAATCATTCCATATTCATTTTATTTCAAGCGTAAAACCGTCAGGGGCGACTCCTTTGTGATCTAAGGAGTCGCCCTCCCCCATGCAAGAATGCCCCTTTATAAAGCACCAGAGCCTACAGGCCATATCTAATTTTCGTGAGGTCACAGCACCAGTATTACAAGGAATTTATTTTTCTCTTGAAATATTCAAAATGATCAGAGAATATAGAAGCACACTGTTTGAACAGGTTGACTCAGACATAAAGCTTTCTAAAAAAAAACAGACAAAAAACAAACAAAAACTGAAACTAAAACTAAAAACAAACAACGCTGCTTTCTGACACAGCAGGAGTTTCGAAACAAGGACCAAAAGTGGAAAAGGAAAAAGAGGTTTTACGGACATACCGTCGAACCAGAGAAGTTTACCCATCTAATAATTGATGTCATTAAATTCAAGTGGCGTCTGTAATTATTTCAAACTGCCATATACATGATATACTTACATTTAGTTCAAAAGCACCAGGGGTTAGTCCGCTAGCTGCCGCATCTCCAGCCAGTCCAACGAAATGTTCGCTGCCGATGTTACTCCCAAAGATCGATGCTCCAACCTGTTTGAGAAAACAATCCATCTCTCAGAAATTATCATTGTTTTTCTTATTTTCAACTAATAATCATTTTAGACATATATCTTGTTGATAGGAAAGAAGAATGCTAATGCAGATAAACAATGAAGAGAGTAAAGCCCCCATCCCCTCCCCTCCCATCCCATGGTACATGGACAGTGATGGATAATGAATATATAAATTAATTTCTTTTTAAACCATCAAAATGATGGATAAACTAAAACAAATGAAGCAATAAGCGAATAAGCTATAGTAAATGAAAATGTATATAAATGAATAGATAAAAGAACAAAAAAATAAATCAGTATACGAATGAATAAATCAATGAATGAAAATAATGAATGAATAAATAAATGAATAGGTAGATAAATGAATAAATCAACGAATGAATAACTAAAGAAATGAATTAAAAAACGATCTTATATAACATGATAATGCACGTCTACGATATTCAGGATATAGGGTGGTAGCAGAGGAATAATTCCCCTTTCACATCCTGATTTTTAACTTCAGTCTATCCATACAGATCTGATTTATATACACGTCAAAATATATGGCCCGCCATAACATTTCACTGCGAATAGTTTAATTGGGTTTCTTTTCGAGTTAAACTTGTATATTACGCTCTCTAAGCTACAAAGGAGATGTCCTTTTTTAAATATGTTTGCCCTTCAGGGTTAATCGAAACCAGCCTGCTTGAAGAGACAGTTTGAGGATTTTTGCTTCTCTGAGAATTTGGAAGGGTAAATAGACTCCCAGATATGTTTAATGACTTTTCGTCTCTGTCGAAAAATTCTTCTAAATTTTTATTTCAAGCTAGCAAAATAATTTGATGTCAAACTCACTGGAAGCCACGTCATGAATCTTCCTGCGAGAAAATATCCACTAACAGTTCCTCGGTTCGTCGTCACAAGTGCCTATCAACATGAATTAGAAGGAGGGAGGGGTTTTCATTTACTATAATGAAAAAGGGAATATAATCAATTTCATGTTATGACAAGCAGATAGCTACAATTTATTGTTCGAAATATGCGAAATAACTCTCAATTTCAAATTCATTGCAGGTTGACGCAAAATCAAATTGCGCTGAGTGCAACAGTGATAATTATCGTCAGGTGGAAAACGGTGTGTACACCGATTTATTAAGTTTTAGCTCTAATTGGCAACAAATTTATTCCTCGTAGGCTTTATAGGTTGCATATTTGAGGTACGCAAATAATTTCTGTTTAGTTTCAAGGATCGGTCGGTGCTATATGGCTTGTGTTCAAAATGAATCTATGGGTAATTTTAGATGACCTCACGTTTATGACTGCGGCCTGTATTTACAATTTTCTCCTTAGTCCATGTTTGTTTACCCTTTATGACTGTCTTGTGAAATGGTAATAAACATGCCCCTATTGGAAATTTATAATTTGCTAACAAATTTGTCGGCATTACTCCCAGTGTTAAAGATCTTATGCTCGATCTGTAATGAAAATTTTCATTGCAGATCGAGCATATGATCTTTACCATTAGGAGTAATGCCGGAAAAAATGTTTACAAAGTTCAATTAGTTCATTTTGTTTTCATGCGCATTTCTCTCAGACAAAGTTAGGCCTACAATCCCAATTTCCCCCTAAAAAATAAATGAATAAATGAATAAAATAGCACTAGCAAAATCATTCGTCGTGATCGCCAATTTTACAGAAGAGAGAAACAAGAAAGACAATTGGATGCAGGTTCAACGGACTCTCCCCGATAAGCATAACCCAATGCACGATATGCAGGGGGAAGGGGCGAAGGCCAGTTTGTCTAGGGTTGCCAAGGGTTGGAGCCTGAAAGGGCCCTACTCGAGATGAAAAAAAAAATCTTACATAGACTGCAGCTCCAATGACTATCATGAAGTAGCAGACAATGGCTACGTAGTCCCAGGTATTGAGTACAGCAACCTCCGCCATCGTGTTGGGGTAATTTTCCGCAGTAACTCGACGCGGATCTATAAAAAAATAAAAGAGACAACATTACTACTTCATGAATTACAGACCACTATCTCGATCTCCTTCTCAACATGCAAGGCTGGAGAAGGGCCGAACTGACCAATTTTTTCCCTAAGCATGATACGGGCAGCTCGATTTTTGCGCTAAGGGCAGGTTGGTGGGGGGGGCTGTTTTAGGTTGGAGGGCCAGTCACATCGAAATTCCTCGACTGAATTGCTACCACAATCACTTCATTTGAACGGATTAAGGTTTCTGCGCTGTTGTCACCTCGACAAAACTTATGATCTAGATTACAAGCCCCTTTGGAGTAAATCGACTATCATTCTAATATTCTCATGCGAATGAAATATTAAAATGCAATGATAACCATTGCCAGCTATTTAATAATCCGACCCCAACTAGATTGTTAGATAAAATGCACTTCGCGCTGGTTTAATGGTTAACTGAGGTTGGCATTGACTCAATGTATCAAAACGAAAAGAGCAAACATGTAGGCCCTATCGCGATCAACTAGCTACTGTAAACCATTTTTACTCTGATTCACTTTCCATCCACTCCGGTCCACTCCTTCTGGAGAAAGGTACTGAATCTAGACATGCCTACCATGTACACAACCTTAACAATGCATGCAGTAGATCATAAACGTACATCCGTCTGATATAAGCGTAGTAGAATGATATACTAATAAAAGTAAGCGATACATACCTCTCTTCAAGTTTGGATAAATAAAATAGTCCCGCTTTCTTCTCTGTAACAGTAAATATTACCGATGCTAGGCTGAGCAGTCTAGTTCAAAAATTTTAAGCAATGCAAATCAAAGCAATCTACATTCCACAGAAGGATGATAAAATCATGTGAACTTTCCGATTAAGTGGTCCGCTAAATGTATACCATCAAGACCGTCACTTAGCCAGTATTCTGAAACCTTCGTCATGTTCGACGGGAACTTAAGTCTTGACATGCACACGCCCATTTTGGTCTTGCCATAAAATTTGGTTTGACTGCTATAATATCGGCTAGGGGTCAAATAGCTCTCCGGCTTGCCACCCCCCCCCCCCCCCCCCCCCTTCGCCTCTCAAACACTGCGTTGTCGATAAAAAGAAAGCACTGGGATATAAAGTGGGGTGTATGCATGGTCAAGGGAAAATTAGCTCCTCCCCATCCCACTACCACATGGCTTGATTTATTTTGCCCTATACCAGCTTTATAATGTAAAGTGAAACTATATGTCGACTTCTTCATTATGAAATCATTATGCTTTAATAATGTGGAATGAAATGAATAGATTAAAGTTTGTTTATTATATTTGTTGATTTTCACTCCAAGTGTTGTTTTTTTCTTTCTTCCTTCCTTCCTTTCTTTCTTTCTTTCTTTCTTTCTTTCTTTCTTTCTTTCTTTCTTTCTTTCTTTCTTTCTGTTCTGTTCTGTAGAAACGGAACCGCCCGTGTACCCCATCCTAACATAGGTCGTAATGCTGTCCCTCTTTCCCCACCTACCTTTTCACCCATTCTCTCTGCTAAAGTTTCCACCTGTAAACTTTGCCCTCCCTTGTCCCATAACTCTGTTAATTTGCCACTCAACTTGCCCCCCCCACCCCCCTCAGCTTTTACAATCCCAGTAATTGTAGCAGCTAGTACCGTCAAAAGGGCATGGGTCGAGTTAAGAGCTGATTGAAAAGTGCAGGGGTGAGTGATCGAGTTTTGTATAGAGGAATGCAGTATTTCACTGTGGACCTATGGCTTGCACTGATCCCCGAAATGAGGTATTTAGACATTAAAGGCATTAAAATTTAGCTTCAGTCGATAAACAAAAAAGGTGGTTGATTATAAATGCAGGAAATGAGTCATGGTCTTAACAGGCAGGGGGAGAAGGGGGAGGGCGGGGGGTGGGGCACACCAGATGGATCCAATGGGTGAAGAGTGGAGGAGGATTGATCCGGACACGGAGGAGAGAAGGGTTAGCAGAGAGAAAATAAGAGATCATGAAATAGACTGAACCAGCCTTTTCGTGTCATGGTTTCTTTGGCCCTTACCCCTCCTCCACTTTATATGCATGCCTTCCTAATTCATTTGCCTTTGGTTTCATTCCTCGTCAATGGGCCTATCTTATACGATGAAAGCTTACTTGCACACTATAACCATATGGTGGGGGTGGTTCTTTTTTTTTTTCTTCTTTTTTTTTTTTGGGGGGGGGATGTTTTCATCCTAAAACTAGACATTTTGAACAATTTTGGACAGCCACTCTTAGCAGTGAACGGCTGCACACACCAGTGCTGATGATATATTACTCAGCACCTCGTTTCCAAGATTCCCTGATGATTGACCCCAAAATTAGCCTTCGATAACCCTTCGGATGGGCAGCCTCGATCCCACCCCACCCCCCCCCCCCCCATGCTGCAATATTGATTCATAGAAATGAATATTATAAAGGGATATGAGGAAGAAAAATAATCACAATATTTAGAAATAACCCCCCCCCCCCCTCAAAAAAAATAAAAAAATAAAAATAAAAATAAAAATAAAAATGATGATTCCAAGCCTTTAATTTCAGGAAACATCATCGTCGTATGATATCTCTTTTATTTTCGCAGGCATTTCAGTAAAGAAAAAAAGGAGAATAAGAAGAAGTGCTTTCAAATTTTAAAGTATTGTATTAAAGAAGGGTTGAGGATCCTGATTGGAGATGATACACAAGGAACGCCCCCTGACACCTTTACTTTGAAAGGTCAATTAGACAGCAATGGTTGCATTCTAATTGATCTAACCATTTTATCTTATCTTTTATTCCCCTCTCTCCCTCCTTTTCTCTCTCTCTGTCTCTCTCGTTCTCCCTCTGTCATAATTCATTATCGTTGTCTCCTTCACTTCCTTTTTTTCTTCTTCTACTTCTTTGCCTTCTCCTGCTTCTTCTTCATTATCTTCTTCTCGTTCTTCTTATTTTCTTATTTTCCTACTACTACTACTACTACTACTACTACTACTACTACTACTACTACTACTACTACTACTTCTTCTTCTTCTTCTTCTTCTTCTTCTTCTTCTTCTTCTTCTTCTTCTTCTTCTTCTTCTTCTTCTTCTTCTTTTTCTTCTTCTTCTTCTTTCTTCTTCTTCTTCTTCTTCTTCTTCTTCTTCTTCTTCTTCTTCTTCTTTTTCTTCTTCTTCTTCTTCTTCTCGTTCCGTTTCCTTCTGCTTCTCCTTCTTCGTGTTTTTCCACATCTTCTTCCTCTTATCTTTCTAATCCTACAAACTGCCTTATTACATGGCCTGATGGGGTAGATAGGTAATAATAATGCGAGTCATTCACGTAGACATTTATAACTTGTTAAATTTATCAACATGTAGACGTAAAAGCAGTAAAATATGATAACATAATTTGCTTCAGCTATTGTTGGGCTCGTATTTATTTGATTTAAATGCCTTTTATCATGTTTACAGCCTCTTTTAGATTAGAAACTGTTAATACCCGCCGTTGTTTTAGTCTACTTAGGAGCCATAAAGAGTTCATCGCATGATGGAGGTTTAAAAACTTAAAGCTATTATCAAACGTTTCTAGTGACATTGTGCATGGAGCAGTCTTCATACTTCAAGCAAAAAACAAAACAAAACAAAAACTAGGGTATTTGAAGTGAAATTTCATTGTGCTTAAAAAGCATTTTGCTTTCTTATGTTAATGGCTTCTTGATGCATTTCGTAAACACACTTGTAGAAAATATCCGGAAAATATCCGGCAAATGCCAAAATCTCCTATATAGCTAGCACAATGAAAGAAAAATATTCATTATAGATTCACTTGATTTTCTTGATTTTTTTTTTCGAAAACTTTGAATGAATTATATACATTGTATTTTATTACCATAACAAAGCTGTTTCTTCTTGACATTTCGTTTACTATGGTTTCATCAATGTTCTTATCTTATTCACGGTTTTAATCACAGAACTATAAATCTAAGATTTCAAACTGATACAGTAAATCATCATTCAATCACTACCACATATACGGCACATTTTCTTGCGGGAGGGGGGAAGGGGGTCGGGGAGGGGGCAGGGGGCGGTTGACGCCTTTTGCCAGAATTGTTACAATGTAAGTTTCAAAATACAGATATCTTATATAAAGTAATACCTAGCAATCCGACTATGTTGGCTGGAGGATTTGTAGCTCAATATCCCCCCCCCCCCCCAGCCTCGTACACTTATGATTTGGCCTACTACCATAGACCATACAATACTGACACATTTAAAGCTATAGTGGCGATTTACATTTTTCACATCTTTCGAAGAATAACAGTGATGACCAGAGACATCGTACACATGGTAAAAAGCAGTGTGCAGTTTACTTGAAATGGACTATGGTCCTAGTTAGAAATGATTTACTACACAAAGAAAATCAAACTGAGTTGGTGTAATGACCTAGCTTTGTACATGTACATCAATCTATACTTCCTTCCACTATGCTTGCTCGATCTTAAGCCCACCGCACACCATACGATCCGACTGTGACCCGGTTTTCTAACAAATGGAATTTTGCATTAAACATCGGAATTTTAGCAAGTGAAATTATCTTAACTGAAGTTTGGAATAATGACAGGAATACTAAAATCGAAATTTTGGTTAATTGCAAGCCTTGGGGTCGGAGTAAAAGCCAAATCGGCTTCAAATCGTAGCCAGTCGCAGGATTGCTATGTCGTCACTACGATTCTGAATTGAGTTCGCTTTAATTCTTACAGGGAGGTTGTCAATAGCCCGGGATTTCGATTTTAGTATTCATTCGTCTCTTGGGAACGTTGATCATTAAGATTTTACTTGTTTAGATGTTCATATCAAATGCTGTTCCAAAATTTTCCGAAATCGGATCGCAGACAGATCGTATAGTGTGCGGTGGGGTTTAGACAATTCAGTTTAATTTGAATATTCAAATTCTTTCTCCAGAAATTGCCCAACAAAGCAGAATACACCATATTTCATACCAAATGAAACCAAAGAGCAATATGCCTTGCTGAATCTATATACTGGCTAATACATTTTTTTTTTTTTTTTTTTAATGATGGTTTCATAAGCTTTTGAACTGAATGAGCGCCCTCTGTTATCTTTAAGCAAGTAAGTGGACTTTATTATGATCAGGGGAGCGTTTCATGAAAGGACTTGTCGGATGTTTTATCCGACAAAATCTGTTTTATCCGACAGTTGCCATAGTAACGATGCTTCTCAGCCAATCAAAATCAAGGAAAGATGTCAGATCTGACAGCTTGTCAGACAACAAATGTTGATAAAACGCCCCCAGGACAAGTCTTGAAGTACCAACATAAGGTTTCTTAATCATTTTTTGTCGTATTCTCATTTTAAATCTTTTGCATCATATTTACATCCGTTTTCCCCGCCCCTTCATCATAGGCCATACCTAAAGCTCATGTTATAATTGACGTGGTTTTAGGATTACGATTAAATACTTGTTTTAGGATTTGAAGTCATAGTTATGAGTTTATGAGTAGCTAATCAGTCTATCCATGCTGTCGAAAGACTGCGCTTCTAACATGTCTAATGGATGATATGACCTTATACAGCAATGTATAAATTATTTTCTCAAGCGCTGCCTAACAAAGCAACATGCACCATATTTTTTATTATCATTATTCATATCACCTGAAACCAAACTGATTTTACAATCTCTGTACTGGGTTGCATACTATGCATGGAAAATGACTCTTTGTAAAGTAAAGTACATATACATGTAATGAACAGAACGCAGCTTGACTACCATATCGATCGATATGATGAGTTTAATTTGATTTGTTTATTCTTTTTTTTTAAAACTGGTTCTGATCGCAAGCAATGTCGTCTGTAATATGTTCGAAAATGGTCCATAATAATCAAATAGTGAATAGTCCCAGCTAATATACATGTTAAATCTTTACTTCTGAAAGAAATCTAAACAGTTCATCTTGAAGCTTTTCCCGCTCTCGATGTGGTTCCACCCTTTTTGGCTTTCGCCTTCGAGGTGCTGGTCGTGTCTCGAGCTGTGGAGCTCGTTGATGGCGATCCACGATTACGACTACCGGCCGTCTTCTCTTTCTTACCCTGAGAGGGAAGCTCTCTTATGCGATACTGAGCGTAGAGAGCCTCTGATGAAAAGAATCAAACAAACAGAAGATGCTAAATGCAGAGGAATGTAATGCGTACATAGGCTTGCACAGTCAGGAAAAGATTTTGGAACAGTTTTCCCTTGAAAAGAAGATCCAATTTTTAGAACAAGAACTTTTGGCCTGGACCTTATTGCGTGCGGTTGATTAAAGGCTCCGATCCTTATCCTCCCCTATGTAGGAATAATGTAGATAATTAATATGATTTCATGTACTTTCAAAAACTGGAAACTCTATTTGGTTCCCCTTTCTGAATCCAATTGGGTCAAAGTTCCCACCATCCTGTTTCTGAAACTGCCCCCTCTTTGAAGGGATCCGGTGGAGGCTTGATTTAATAAATTGTTGAATTTTAATGTCTGTGTTGTATAAAGATGTTCAGAAGGATAAAGAAACAGCCAGGAATATAAAGGTTTTGAAATATAAGATGTTATTGTCAAGATATCTATCAATGAATTCTGCCATTTGCAAAACCAACCTGGGTATGCTTTTGCCTAACACTGCAGTCTACATAGTCTATGACTATGGGGTAAAAAAGGGGGGTCTTGCATTTCCTGTCACTTATGTATTTTCACTTTTTGTGAAGCACATGATGATGTTTTTGAAGCGCATTTTCCAGGGATTCATTAACACAATACATACACCATGTACACTGATGTAGGGCCATGCAGCCGCAGATTTTTTAAAAACTACTCAGAGGCTCTAAATAGACCTTGCCCCCTTATTTCAAACTTACTCATGAAATCTGTGTTTTTCCTCAGTTGCGCTACGTAAGGTTCATAAGGCTTGACTGCATCGTTTTCGTCACCTATGAAAATTGAGTTTTATACAAGAAATTATTAAAATGCGTCGGGGTTATATTGTTGAAATTTATCAAATTTCGATAGGGGACTCACCACTCTTCATCACTGATTGATCTTTTTTCTTTTTCAATAAATACAAACTGAATTACAGGTTCACATCGAGAAATCGCAGCAGTGTAGTTTAAATATATATTTTGACCGATACTTAAAGCCCACCGCACCCGGGGGGGGGGGGGTACTCGACCCAAAAAGTGGTAGGTATGTGCCGCGGGCGAGACAAAAAACGGGGGCTTTGGAACGGGCTTATTGTGAAAAGGAGGGTCTTTGGAACGGGCTTCGGAACTACAAATGTTTGTGAAAACGGGGGTCTTTGGAACGGTTCGCCTGCGTGTGAGTGCGTATGTATCCCTATGGAACGGGCATACGTGCATGCAGCTAGCCCGGCGGCACGGGCGCCGGGTGCGCTCGCGCAGAGGTGATGGTCGGACAGCGCTCTGCGGGCCGCTTTTCACCAAAAATGCAGCTCATTGTAGCGGATCAATGCGGCCGGAACGGCGTAACGAAAAACATGCGAAGCTTTTAATCGGATTTCTTTCTTCTTTTTTATCGATAAAAAGAAAATGCTATGCTTTGGAACGGCTTTCTTTGTTCTTTTTCTCAATAAGATAAAAATGCTATGCTTTGGAACGGAAATTTGAGTGTAAAAAAGGGGGTCTTCTCCGCGGCACATACCCACCACGCATTATATACTGAGCGCCCCCCCCCCCCCCGGGCCACCGCACACCTAAAGGTGCTTTCACACATGATGCGACAGTGTGGTACCACCAGGGTACCACACTGTGGCGCCACACTGTTTCGTCTTCACACATGGTGGGACTTTGTGTCACCACATATGCTAATGAACGCGCATTAACGCGTCAACTCTCAATAAGATACGGTGTTATTAGTCTATGATAAGATCAAGGGAGCGTTTCATGAAGAGTTTTGTCGGTGAAAATCACCGACAAATGTTATAAGCTACTGAAAATACTGGCATCTGATTGGCTGACAGCAAATTAGTCGGTGAAAACCACCGACTAATTGTTTCATGAAACGCCCCCCAAGAGAGCATATTGTCAAAACTTGCGCAAGCAATCTCGTGGCAACAATAATGTTTTTGCGCTAACTTTTTAGAAATTTGATTGGTGCGCATTTTTTGTGTATCTAGGCAGCAAAAAAAAAGTGTGTCCTGCCCATAGGTCCTGCCTCGGCGACATTTTTTGGTCGCCCTATACCCCATAGGCTTGACACGAAAAAGTGTGGTGACACAGCGTGGTACCACTCTGTCGCATCATGTGTGAAAGCACCTTTACGGTCCAACTGGTCTGCTGCGACTGGTCTGCGACTGGGTGAGAGGAAATATGACGTCACAGCTCTTGTCAGCTTATTGTGAGTCGCATGCAGACCAGACAAATCGTTAGGGCAGTCGTAAGGAGTTGGCATGCGGAATCTCTACAACTAGATGGCAGGCTCAATACAACTTCCAGCCAATCAGACAGCAGTATTAACATGGTTGATATAAAGTAGTCGGATCGCAAGATGTGCGGTGTCGAGGCTTGTGACTGCCCTGCGATTCATCTCCTCTCACTCAGTCGCAGACCAGTCGTAAGGTGTGCGATAGGCTTTAGTGCATGCCATCGATACTATGCGCAAAAAAGTACCAGAATTTATTTTCTATTCCGCTTGTATTTCCAGTATTTAGTGACACCCCTTTAAATTTGCATGTAAAACAAAGAATATTTAGGTAGGTTTCATTCATTTTATTTAATACCATTACAGACATTCCTTTTAGAACGGAAAACAATATCAACATTTTCATCAAACAAAAGTTTGGCTAGGAAATAACAGACAAAAATATTAATATGCTTACGTTCAATCTTGATCGGAACGTAGATACCTCTTGGTTTTAGAAACAGTTTGGTGCTCGCTCGTACGTTGCAATCAGGAAGACTCTTCAACATCCCTTCCTCATCTGCTAGATCTAACAGAACTTGAAAAAAAAATTAAAAGCAAAGACTAATCATTAGGAACTAATCCGGGCCGAAAGCTACACTTTGAAAACTAAATGTTAAATCACCATTCAGAAGGGCCGGGGAGTGACTGCATTGTCAAAATGGTAGATGAAAAGTTTGAAAATGCTGGATACAACACTATTAAGGTTAGAATCCAGATGCCAAAGTGTTACCCTACAATTTTCATAATTTAGTCACTCCTCGGCCCTTTTAAATGGTTCCTCTTTTTTTTTTTTTTTTTTAAATCATCATAGTTAGATTGATAATTTTGTATTTTATGTTAAGGTAGTATAATTTGTTGTATTTCACTGTATTTGTACAAATTTGTACATGTATTTGCATGTATAGCGCCATAAGCGTCATGCCTGAAGTCAGTCTCTTGGATTTCACAATATCTGGACAGATTTTCTGAAGCAGGACAAGAAAAATAGTCATTTTGTATAAGATTTACCAGTAGGAATCTCGAATTTGTCATCACGATGCTTGAATGGAGATTAAGCCCCCCCCCCCCCCCCCCCCCCCCTCCTCTATTAAAGCAAGAGCGAACTGGCACCCTTGTATGGGATTTTGAAATAGCACCCTCTCAGTCCTAAACTACTGATTTTGTCTCTTGAAAAATTGTATCGACATATACCTATACCAAACACAAGAAGTGAACTAGCGGGCCTCTCGTTTGATTACAAAAAAACATGGCAAACAGAATGGGACAACGCAGAACATGGCAGATTTTTGTATGATTTACACAACGATATTTCAAAACCCCATACATAGACAGGGCTTATCTCGCAGAGATGAGTGCCTGATACAACAACTAAGAGTAGGTAAGTGTAGGTTGAATTACTATCTCTTGCAAATCAAGCTGCATGATACTGGTCTTGTGAAATATGTCAAGAATATGAGACAGTCAAACAATTTATTCTACATTGTTCAAAATATGACAGGGAAAGAAATCGTCTGAAAGACAGGATCAAATAAAAAAATCTAGATTTGAAACAATTATTGACGTCTAACCCAATTTTTACTCGAGAGTTATTGGGCTATATATATGACGCAAAACGTTTAGATAGCTTTTTAATCTATCACTGGTCATCTTCGTAAGTGAAAATTTTGGTTAGAAGACATACTGGTATTTGCAGTTTTTCCATGAACAAATGCAATTCACCTCCACCCCCCCCCCCCCCCCCCTTTTTTTTCTCCTTTTCATTGCATGCGCATTTAAATATCGCGAATAAATACAAATGATCATAACCAACAACTAAGGAATATTACTAATATTGTAACCATATCACTACTAACTTCATTTTCACCAAGTAAAGCTGCTTGCTGGCTTTGATCCGAAGCCGACGCCAAAACTACGAAAATGACTGGCGCAAATAATCTGAAGAGATTGGAGA
Organism: Echinometra lucunter; assembly: GCA_029962745.1. Classification (NCBI taxonomy): domain Eukaryota; kingdom Metazoa; phylum Echinodermata; class Echinoidea; order Camarodonta; family Echinometridae; genus Echinometra; species Echinometra lucunter. The sequence goes on from CM057160.1 coordinate 4,964,156, forward strand.
GCGCCATCATACCAAGAACCAACCAACCAACCCCTTTTTGCTCCCAACATGCTCTATTCTGATCAATGAGACCTTTATTTTTTGAGTAACATCCGTTAAAATGTATTTGTATTCATACTAAGGAAATTCACGAGAAGCCACAAAGGATGTAATGTTTCTAAGAGTCTCTGGTTTTGAGTAGCCGTAAGTTGGTGCTGTTGTAAATACATCATACAATAAGGGTCAGTTCACTGCTGCTTTAACGTATCCGCCTTGAAGCGAGAATAATGTTTGCTTCTTTGTTTGTTTGTTTGTTTGTGTTTGTTTGTCTTTACTCCAGAATCAATAAAAAGAACATGTACAAAGAACAAATTATGTACAAAGATTATGAATACAAAATATACAAATCAAAAGACAACAACTCTGAGGAAAGCCCAATTTCAGTGATGTTTATTTAACATCACTGTTCTTCCTTGGGGTACTTCAAAATAAAATTACCAAATGTTCTTACCATCTTCGTCATCGATATTGCATTTCTTGCGCAGAAGGTCCAAGACATTCACAAGCATGCAATCAAGGTTGATGAGTTGATAGTCGGCCCCTGCCAAAGGAAAGGCAAAGACTATGACAATATATGGATTCATCTGCAGACCAGTCTGTAACAGGGAAATGTTACTGACGCTCTTTCAGACATCATAGGCCTACATGTATACCTATGGGTATTGTGTGTCCGGACAAGTTCTGTATCCGGCCGGACAAACAATTTCAAACAATAATTTCAACAAATTTGTATTCAGTATTTCAGGATTAAAAAAAAAATCTATACCAGACAATATAATGCTGTTATAAATGACGATTACTCTTGGTGGTTATTTTTATGCAGATATTTTGTGAATAAACAAACAGCAACCGTGACGGCCACATTTTTGTTAAGTGTCCCAAACTCCGGGAGGGGCGGCCTCTCCCACCCCCCACCCCCCCAAAAAAAAAAAACACACGAAAAAGTGGAGGGGCAAAAACGCATTTTTGACCACCAAAAGCTACCTACCCGTTTGCTGTAGAATCTCACGAAAAAAAATAGGATTCCAATAGGCATCCATCACCATGAATATTTCGTCTTCAAAACTTCATATATTACCCACCATAAATGTTAAAGATTTCTCAAATACTGCATGCAATGCAAACTTCTTCAAATTTGCTGTTGTGAAATAATCTGTACGGATACACAACAGTCCTGTTTGGACAATCCACATCTTGGTACAGTAGACTATATCATTCTAACAACAAATGTTGCAAACGAGACAATTTGGCATGAATTTCATTTGTCAGTTTTCAAGAAATTTGTTGAAAATCTATCAGTCTAAATGACTATTAAATATATGATTAATAGATCTATCACTTGATTGCTAACTGATGCATTTCATTCAACAAATCAGACAGAATGTGACTAAAAAATAAAAAAAAAATCCCACCAGTTATACTTTAGTCTTCATCAATCTACAAAACCTAAAAGAACTTAATACTTACCCACCGAGCCAAACACTTGCAAACATGGTTAGATTAAATGGTAAATTTTCAAATTATTATAGGAATATAACGTCACAAGACTAGAAGAAAACGGTGAGTCCTATCGGAACTATCAATCTAAATCTCCGGTATTTTAGTTCTTCTTCTGTTTGGGGAAAACATCTTCACCCACGGACACGTGCATCTGTCTGAGATCAGGGCAGGGGGCGCGCAAACTAAGCGTATCCAAGAATTTAAGGCTGGTGCAATTACGCACAGCGTTTCAAAACTTTACTTTTGAACCTTGCTTTAAACCTTTGCTTTGTAGATCCAATTTATTTTGGATTCCCCCCCCCCCCTCTCTCTCTCTCTCTCTCTCTCTCTCTCTCTCTCTCTCTCTCTCTCTCTCTTTCGACAGCGGGTAGTAATATGTTGCAATTATGATAATGATAAAGGTGCCCGAAAAGTATCAATTTTATCCGAAAATGCAAATCTGAATCAGGCGAACTCGAACGTGGGGCGCGCAGAGTTACTGACCACTGTGACGTAAAATCATATGCGCCTTCATCACAAGTCTCTCTGCGCATGATAAAACTGGTTACTACAGCAACGCATCCCTCACATAATCATTTTACAATCAGTTCAATTTTCTACCACTGCATGCACCTAGCTTGCATTAAAAATTGCTTGTTTCTAGTGATATTCACAGTATTTAAATATGCCATTGCAAAATCCATTTTCGCCGTCACGGATTCGACGCCGTTTGAGGTCGTGAAATCCTCGACAGGGACAAGACGTCGCCAGAGAGAGGAGGTAAATTTGGATATCAAAGCGCCGCTTTCCAGATGGATGATGAAGCATCGCCAAGGAATGAAAGCAGACCATCACCATCGCGATCCAGAAAAAGTCGAACCGAGTGGAGGATCTTGATCAGAAAGGGCATTCTTCTCCTACTCGAAATAGGTAACTAAAATATTTGGACAATTATCTTAAAGGCTTAAAGCATCCAGTGTGCACATGGATAGAAAAAAAAAATCAAAATCAAAATCAAAATCTTACTTACATGTAATGGTGACGACGATGAGCTTGATAAAAAGGACAACAAAGATAACATTATGGTATACCAGTTGTTGGATGTCCGGACAGGTTGAGTATCCGGACAGTCGATTTCACAAGCAAATCTCTTAAATGTTTAGCACAAACTGTTAGAAATATTATAGAGAACAAATATTGATGATGATTAGCACAAATCAATGCATAGTCTAGTTTTTGTTTAATCCAAAGACAAAAAAGAAGGCTTCATTTTTGTTACGTG
>CM057160.1:4967455-5192993 GCA_029962745.1 Echinometra lucunter
CTGCCTTATTACTTGGCCTGAATGGGGGTAGATAGGTAATAATAATGCGAGTCATTCACGTAGACATTTATAACTTGTTAAATTATCAACATGTAGACGTAAAAGCACTAAAATATGATAACATAATTTGCTTCAGCTATTGTTGGGCTCGTATTTATTTGATTTAAATGCCTTTTTATCATGTTTACAGCCTCTTTTAGATTAGAAACTGTTAATACCCGCCGTTGTTTTATTCTACTCAGGAGCCATAAAGAGTTCATCGCATGATGGAGGTTTAAAAACTTAAAGCTATTATCAAACGTTTCTAGTGACATTGTGCATAGAGCATATACTTCATGCAAAAAAACAAAAACAAAACAAAACAAAAACTAGGGTATTTGAAGTGAAAATTCATTGTGCTTAAAAAGCATTTTGCTTTCTTATGTTAATGGCTTCTTGATGCATTTCGTAAACATACTTGTAGAAAATATCCGGAAAATATCCGGCAAATGCCCAAATGACCTATATAGCTAGCGCAATGAAAGAAAAATATTCATTATAGATTCAACTTGATTTTCTTGCTTTTTTTTCAAAAACTTTGAATGAATTATATACATTGTATTTTATTATATAACAAAGCTGTTTCTTCTTGACATTTCGTTTACTATGGTTTCATCAATGTTCTTATCTTATTCACGATTTTAATCACAGAACTATAAATCTAAAATTTCAAGCTTATACAGTAAATCATCATTCAATCACTACCACATATACGGCACATTTTCTTGCGGGAGGGGGGGGGGGCGGGGGGAGGGGGCAGGGGGCGGTTGACACCTTTTGCCAGGATAGCTACAATGTAAGTTTCAAAATACAGATATCTTATATAAAGTAATACCTAGCAATCCGACTATGAGGTGTTGGTTGGAGGATTTGCAGCCCCAATACCCCCCCCCCCCCCCCCCCAGCCTCGTACGCTTATGATTAGGCCTACTACCATAGACCATACAATATTGACACATTTAAAGCTATAGTGGCGATTTACATTTTTCACATCTTTCGAAGAATAACAGTGATGACTAGAGACATCGTACACATGGTAAAAAGCAGTGTGCAGTTTACTTTAAATGGACTATGTCCTAGTTAGAAATGATTTACTACACAAAGAAAATCAAACTGAGTTGGTGTAATGACCTAGCTTTGTACATGTACATCAATCTATACTTCCTTCCACTATGCTTGCTCTTAAACCCAGCGCACACTAAACGATCCGACTGTGACCCGGTTTTCTAACAAATGGAATTTTGCATTAAACATCGGAATTTTAACAACTGAAATTACCTTAACTGAAGTTTGGAATAATGACAGGAATACTAAAATCGAAATTTTGGTTAATTGCAAGCCTTGGGGTCGGAGTAAAAGCCAAATCGGCTTCAAATCGTAGCCAGTCGCGGGATTGCTATGTCGTCACTACGATTCGGAATTGAGTTCGCTTTAATTCTTACAGGGAGGTTCTCAATAGCCCGGAATTTCGATTTTACTATTCATTCGTCTCTTTGGAACGTTGCTCATTAAGATCATATCAAATGCTGTTCCAAAATTTTCCGAAATCGGATCGCAGACAGATCGTATAGTGTGCGGTGGGCTTTAGACAATTCAGTTTAATTTGAATATTCAAATTCTTTCTCCAGAAATTGCCCAACAAAGCAGCATAAACCATATTTCATACCGAATGAAACCAAAGAGCAATACGCCTTGCTGAAACTATATACTGGCTAATACTTTTTTTTTGTTTTTTTGTTAAATGATGGTTTCATAAAGTTTTGAACTGAATGAGCGCCCTCTGTTATCTTTAAGCAAGTAAGTGGACTTTATTATGATCAGGGGAGCGTTTCATGAAAGGATTTGTCGGATGTTTTATCCGACAAAGTCTGTTTTATCCGACAGTTGCCATAGTAACGATGCTTCTCAGCCAATCAAAATCAAGGAAAGATGTCAGATCTGACAGCTTGTTAGACAACAAATGTTGATGAAACGCCCCCAGGACAAGTCTCGAAGTACCAACATAAGGTTTCTTAGTCATTTTTTTGTCGTATTCTTATTCTAAATATTTTGCATCATCTGTACAAGCGTTTTCCCCGCCCCTTCATCATAGGCCATACCTGAAGCTCGTGTTATAATTGACGTGGTTTTAGGATTACGATTAAATACTTGTTTTAGGATTTGAAGTCATAATGATAAGTTTATGAGTAGCTAATCAGTCTATCTTTGCTGTCGGAAGACTGCGCTTCTAATGGATGATATGACCTTATACAGCAATGTACAAATTATTTTCTCAAGCGCTGCCTAACAAAGCAACATGCACCATATTTTTTTATTATCATTATTCATATCACCTGAAACCAAACTGATTTGACAATCTCTGTACTGGGTTGCATACTATGCATGGAAAATGACTCTTTGTAAAGTAAAGTACATATACATGTAATGAACAGAACGCAGCTTGACTACCATATCGATCGATATGATGAGTTTAATTTGATTTGTTTATTCTTTTTTTTTTTAAACTGGTTCTGATCGCAAGCAATGTCGTCTGTAATATGTTCGAAAAGGGTCCATAATAATCAAATAGTGAATAGTCCCAGCTAATTATACATGTTAAATCTTTACTTCTGAAAGAAATCTAAACAGTTCATCTTGAAGCTTTTCCCGCTCTCGATGTGGTTCCACCCTTTTTGGCTTTCGCCTTCGAGGTGCTGGTCGTGTCTCGAGCTGTGGAGCTCGTTGATGGCGATCCACGATTACGACTACCGGCCGTCTTCTCTTTCTTACCCTGAGAGGGAAGCTCTCTTATGCGATACTGAGCGTAGAGAGCCTCTGATGAAAAGAATCAAACAAACAGAAGATGCTGAATGCAGAGGAATGTAATGCGTACATAGGCTTGCACAGTCAGGAAAAGATTTTGGAACAGTTTTCCCTTGAAAAGAAGATCCAATTTTTAGAACAAGAACTTTTGGCCTGGACCTTATTGTGTGCGGTTGATTAAAGGCTCCGATCCTTATCCTCCCCTATGTAGGAATAATGTATATAATTAATATGATTTCATGTACTTTCAAAAACTGGAAACTCTATTTGGTTCCCCTTTCTGAATCCAAATGGGTCAAAGTTCCCACCATCCTGTTTCTGAAACTGCCCCCTCTTTGAAGGGATCCGGTGGAGGCTTGATTTAATAAATTGTTGAATTTTAATGTCTGTGTTGTATAAAGATGTTCAGAAGGATAAAGAAACAGCCAGGAATATAAAGGTTTTGAAATATAAGATGTTATTGTCAAGATATCTATCAATGAATTCTGCCATTTGCAAAACCAACCTGGGTATGCTTTTGCCTAACACTGCAGTCTACAAAGTCTATGACTATGGGGTAAAAAAGGGGGGTCTTGCATTTCCTGTCACTTATGTATTTTCACTTTTTGTGAAGCACATGATGATGTTTTTGAAGCGCATTTTCCAGGGATTCATTAACACAATACATACACCATGTACACTGATGTAGGGCCATGCAGTTCAGATTTTTTAAAAACTACTCAGAGGCTCTAAATAGACCTTGCCCCCTTATTTCAAACTTACTCATGAAATCTGTGTTTTTCCTCAGTTGCGCTACGTAAGGTTCATAAGGCTTGACTGCATCGTTTTCGTCACCTATGAAAATTGAGTTTTATACAAGAAATTATTAAAATGCGTCGGGGTTATATTGTTGAAATTTATAAAATTTCGATAGGGGACTCACCACTCTTCATCACTGATTGATCTTTTTTCTTTTTCAATAAATACAAACTGAACTACAGGTTCACATCGAGAAATCGCAGCAGTGTAGTTTAAATATATATTTTGACCGATACTTAAAGCCCACCGCACCCGGGGGGGGGGGTACTCGACCCAAAAAGTGGTAGGTATGTGCCGCGGGCGAGACAAAAAACGGGGGCTTTGGAACGGGCTTATTGTGAAAAGGAGGGTCTTTGGAACGGGCTTCGGAACTACAAATGTTTGTGAAAACGGGGGTCTTTGGAACGGTTCGCCTGCGTGTGAGTGCGTATGTATCCCTATGGAACGGGCATACGTGCATGCAGCTAGCCCGGCGGCACGGGCGCCGGGTGCGCTCGCGCAGAGGTGATGGTCGGACAGCGCTCTGCGGGCCGCTTTTCACCAAAAATGCAGCTCATTGTAGCGGATCAATGCGGCCGGAACGGCGTAACGAAAAACATGCGAAGCTTTGAATCGGATTTCTTTCTTCTTTTTTCTCGATAAAAAGAAAATGCTATGCTTTGGAACGGCTTTCTTTGTTCTTTTTCTCAATAAGATAAAAATGCTATGCTTTGGAACGGAAATTTGAGTGTAAAAAAGGGGGTCTTCTCCGCGGCACATACCCACCACGCATTATATACTGAGCGCCCCCCCCCCCCCCCGGGCCACCGCACACCTAAAGGTGCTTTCACACATGATGCGACAGTGTGGTACCACCAGGGTACCACACTGTGGCGCCACACTGTTTCGTCTTCACACATGGTGGGACTTTGTGTCACCACATATGCTAATGAACGCGCATTAACGCGTCAACTCTCAATAAGATACGGTGTTATTAGTCTATGATAAGATCAAGAGAGCATATTGTCAAAACTTGCGCAAGCAATCTCGTGGCAACAATTTTTGCGCTAACTTTTTAGAAATTTGATTGGTGCGCATTTTTTGTGTATCTAGGCAGCAAAAAAAAAGTGTGTCCTGCCCATAGGTCCTGCCTCGGCGACATTTTTTGGTCGCCCTATACCCCATAGGCTTGACACGAAAAAGTGTGGTGACACAGCGTGGTACCACTCTGTCGCATCATGTGTGAAAGCACCTTTACGGTCCAACTGGTCTGCTGCGACTGGTCTGCGACTGGGTGAGAGGAAATATGACGTCACAGCTCTTGTCAGCTTATTGTGAGTCGCATGCAGACCAGACAAATCGTTAGGGCAGTCGTAAGGAGTTGGCATGCGGAATCTCTACAACTAGATGGCAGGCTCAATACAACTTCCAGCCAATCAGACAGCAGTATTAACATGGTTGATATAAAGTAGTCGGATCGCAAGATGTGCGGTGTCGAGGCTTGTGACTGCCCTGCGATTCATCTCCTCTCACTCAGTCGCAGACCAGTCGGATCGTAAGGTGTGCGATAGGCTTTAGTGCATGCCATCGATACTATGCGCAAGAAAGTACCAGAATTTATTTTCTATTCCGCTTGTATTTCCAGTATTTAGTGACACCCCTTTAAATTTGCATGTAAAACAAAGAATATTTAGGTAGGTTTCATTCATTTTATTTAATACCATTACAGACATTCCTTTTAGAACGGAAAACAATATCAACATTTTCATCAAACAAAAGTTTGGCTAGGAAATAACAGACAAAAATATTAATATGCTTACGTTCAATCTTGATCGGAACGTAGATACCTCTTGGTTTTAGAAACAGTTTGGTGCTCGCTCGTACGTTGCAATCAGGAAGACTCTTCAACATCCCTTCCTCATCTGCTAGATCTAACAGAACTTGAAAAAAAAAAAAAAGCAAAGACTAATCATTAGGAACTAATCCGGCCGAAAGCTACACTTTGAAAACTAAAATGTTAAATCACCATTCAGAAGGGCCGGGGAGTGACTGCATTGTCAAAATGGTAGATGAAAAGTTTGAAAATGCTGGATACAACACTATTAAGGTTAGAATCCAGATGCCAAAGTGTTACCCTACAATTTTCATAATTTAGTCACTCCTCGGCCCTTTTAAATGGTTCCTCTTCTTTTTTTTCTTTTTTTTAAATCATCATAGTTAGATTGATAATTTTGTATTTAAAGTTAAGGTAGTATAATTTGTTGTATTTCACTGTATTTGTACAAATTTGTACATGTATTTGCATGTATAGCGCCATAAGCGTCATGCCTGAAGTCAGTCTCTTGGATTTCACAATATCTGGACAGATTTTCTCAAGCAGGACAAGAAAAATAGTCATTTTGTATAAGATTTACCAGTAGGAATCTCGAATTTGTCTCACGATACTTGAATGGAGATTAAGCCCCCCCCCCCCCCCCCCCCTCCTCTATTAAAGCAAGAGCGAACTGGCACCCTTGTATGGGATTTTGAAATAGCACCCTCTCAGTCCTAAACTACTGATTTTGTCTCTTGAAAAATTGTATCGACATATACCTATACCAAACACAAGAAGTGAACTAGCGGCCTCTCGTTTGATTACAAAAAAACATGGCAAACAGAATGGGACAACGCAGAACATGGCAGATTTTTGTATGATTTACACAACGATATTTCAAAACCCATACATAGACAGGGCTTATCTCGCAGAGATGAGTGCCTGATACAACAACTAAGAGTAGGTAAGTGTAGGTTGAATTACTATCTCTTGCAAATCAAGCTGCATGATACTGGTCTTGTGAAATATGTCAAGAATATGAGACAGTCAAACAATTTATTCTACATTGTTCAAAATATGACAGGGAAAGAAATCGTCTGAAAGACAGGATCAAATAAAAAAATCTAGATTTGAAACAATTATTGACGTCTAACCCAATTTTTACTCGAGAGTTATTGGGCTATATATATGACGCAAAACGTTTAGATAGCTTTTTAAGCTATCACTGGTCATCTTCGTAAGTGAAAATTTTGGTTAGAAGACAGACTGGTATTTGCAGTTTTTCCATGAACAAATGCAATTCACTCCCACCCCGCCCCTTTTTTTTTCTCCTTTTCATTGCATGCGCATTTAAATATCGCGAATAAATACAAATGATCATAACCAACAACTAAGGAATATTACTAATATTGTAACCATATCACTACTAACTTCATTTTCACCAAGTAAAGCTGCTTGCTGGCTTTGATCCGAAGCCGACGCCAAAACTACGAAAATGACTGGCGCAAATAATCTGAAGAGATTGGAGAGCGCCATCATACCAAGAACCAACCAACCAACCCCTTTTTGCTCCCTGCATGCTCTATTCTGATCAATAAGACCTTTATTTTTTTTAGTAACATCCGTTAAAATGTATTTGTATTCATACTAAGGAAATTCACGAGAAGCCACAAAGGATGTAATGTTTCTAAGAGTCTCTGGTTTTGAGTAGCCGTAAGTTGGTGCTGTTGTAAATACATCATACAATAAGGGTCAGTTCACTGCTGCTTTAACGTATCCGCCTTGAAGCGAGAATAATGTTTGTTTCTTTGTTTGTTTGTTTGTTTGTGTTTGTTTGTCTTTACTCCAGAATCAATAAAAAGAACATGTACAAAGAACAAATTATGTCCAAAGATTATGAATACAAAATATACAAATCAAAAGACAACAACTCTATGGAAAGCCCAATTTCAGTGATGTTTATTTAACTGTTTAACATCACTGTTCTTCCTTGGGGTACTTCAAAATAAAATTACTAAATGTTCTTACCATCTTCGTCATCGATATTGCATTTCTTGCGCAGAAGGTCCAAGACATTTACAAGCATGCAATCAAGGTTGATGAGTTGATAGTCGGCCCCTGCCAAAGGAAAGACAAAGACTATAACAATATATGGATTCATCTGCAGACCAGTCTGTAACAGGGAAATGTTACTGACGCTCTTTCAGACATCATAGGCCTACATGTATACCTATGGGTATTGTGTGTCCTGACAAGTTCTGTATCCGGCCGGACAAACAATTTCAAACAATAATTTCAACAAATTTGTATTCAGTATTTCAGGATTAAAAAAAAAATCTATACCAGACAATATAATGCTGTTATAAATGACGATTACTCTTGGTGGTTATTTTTATGCAGATATTTTGTGAATAAACAAACAGCAACCGTGACGGCCACATTTTTGTTAAGTGTCCAAACTCCGGGAGGGGCGGCCTCTCCCACCCCCACCCCCCCCCCCCCAAAAAAAAAAACACACGAAAAAGTGGAGGGGCAAAACGCATTTTTGACCACCAAAAGCTACCTACCCGTTTGCTGTAGAATCTCACGAAAAAAATAGGATTCCAATAGCATCCATCACCATGAATATTTCGTCTTCAAAACTTCATAATATTACCCACCATAAATGTTAAAAGATTTCTCAAATACTGCATGCAATGCAAACTTCTTCAAATTTTGCTGTTTGAAATAATCTGTACGGATACACAACAGTCCTGTTTGGACAATCAACATCTTGGTACAGTAGACTATATCATTCTAAACAACAAATGTTGCAAACGAGACAATTTGGCATGAATTTCATTTGTCAGTTTTCAAGAAATTTGTTGAAAATCTATCAGTCTAAATGACTATTAAATATATGATTAATAGATCTATCACTTGATGCTAACTGATGCATTTCATTCAACAAATCAGACAGAATGTGACTAAAAATTAAAAAAAAAATCCCACCAGTTATACTTTAGTCTTCATCAATCTACAAAACCTAAAAGAACTTAATACTTACCACCGAGCCAAACACTTGCAAACATGGTTAGATTAAATGGTAAATTTTCAAATTATTATAGGAATATAACGTCACAAGACTAGAAGAAAACGGTGAGTCCTATCGGAACTATCAATCTAAATCTCCGGTATTTTAGTTCTTCTTCTGTTTGGGGAAAACATCTTCACCCACGGACACGTGCATCTGTCTGAGATCAGGGCAGGGGGCGCGCAAACTAAGCGTATCCAAGAATTTAAGGCTGGTGCAATTACGCACAGCGTTTCAAAACTTTACTTTTGAACCTTGCTTTAAACCTTTGCTTTGTAGATCCAATTTATTTTGGATTCCCCCCCCCCCCCTCTCTCTCTCTCTCTCTCTCTCTCTCTCTCTCTCTCTCTCTCTCTTTCGACAGCGGGTAGTAATATGTTGCAATTATGATAATGATAAAGGTGCCCGAAAAGTATCAATTTTATCCGAAAATGCAAATCTGAATCAGGCGAACTCGAACGTGGGCGCGCAGAGTTACTGACCACTGTGACGTAAAATCATATGCGCCTTCATCACAAGTCTCTCTGCGCATGATAAAACTGGTTACTACAGCAACGCATCCCTCACATAATCATTTTACAATCAGTTCAATTTTCTACCACTGCATGCACCTAGCTTGCATTAAAAATTGCTTGTTTCTAGTGATATTCACAGTATTTAAATATGCCATTGCAAAATCCATTTTCGCCGTCACGGATTCGACGCCGTTTGAGTCGTGAAATCCTCGACAGGGACAAGACGTCGCCAGAGAGAGGAGGTAAATTTGGATATCAAAGCGCCGCTTTCCAGATGGATGATGAAGCATCGCCAAGGAATGAAAGCAGACCATCACCATCGCGATCCAAGAAAAAGTCGAACCGAGTGGAGGATCTTGATCAGAAAGGGCATTCTTCTCCTACTCGAAATAGGTAACTAAAATATTTTGGACAATTATCTTAAAGGCTTAAAAGCATCCAGTGTGCACATGGATAGAAAAAAAAAATCAAAATCAAAATCAAAATCTTACTTACATGTAATGGTGACGACGATGAGCTGATAAAAAGGACAACAAAGATAACATTATGGTATACCAGTTGTTGGATGTCCGGACAGGTTGAGTATCCGGACAGTCGATTTCACAAGCAAATCTCTTAAATGTTTTAGCACAAACTGTTAGAAATATTATAGAGAACAAATATTGATGATGATTAGCACAAATCAATGCATAGTCTAGTTTTTGTTTAATCCAAAGACAAAAAAGAAGGCTTCATTTTTGTTACGTGTCCGGACACCCATCTCCCCATCCTACTCCCCTCCCCCACCCCCTCCCTCTTTCTCTCTCTCTCTCTCTCTCTCTCTCTCTCTCTCTCTCTCTCTCCCTCCCTCCCTTTTAGTAGGACGGGGGGTTGTGTGTCCGGACGCAAACAAAAATGAAGCCTTCTCTTTTGTCTTTAGATTCAACAAAAACTATTCATTAAATAGCACCAAGCATCATCAATATTTGTTCTCTATTATAATCTTGCTTGTAACTTCTTTAAATGGCTGTTTTAAATCGACTGTCCGGATACACAACCTGTCCGGATACACAACATCTAGTAGATCTACGGATGCATCATTTTTCACTTCTACCACTATCTACTTTCTTCATTTCCTGCACACTACTTTTGGCTTACCTTGTCCACAGCCACTGCTTCTTAGTCTATCCCCATTCTCTATTCCCTCTCTATTCCCGCTCTCACTATTTTCCTTCTTGCTATAACGTCTTGCAGCAAAAATTTTTTTTTTTTTTTTAGTAATTTCTCTTATGTTACTTAACATTGTTCTTTTTAATTGGACTGTTACTATTTTATTTTGCAAATATGTAGACTCTATTTATGTTATATTTGTAAGTCTATTTACTTTGTTGTATGTCACAGTCATGTATTGTTTTTATCATGCATTGAAAGCAGTGTTTTTAATTGAAGAGGCTACCCTGCATACAGAAAACTGTAAATGAATAAATAAATGAATGAATAAATATATTTAACTTAATACCTCTCTCTTAAGCCACAGACATCCGAAATCGAGGGAGAGAAAACGAGATACACCTACTGGCCCTCTCCTTCAATCACCTCCTCGTTGTGACGTTCATGATATGGCCGACGTCGTCGTGTCACCAGCCTTGCCTTACAGCAAAGACTTCGGTAGTTTCGACCTGACATTGTGCGAGGCAGCTGATGGCCGGTGTATCGTGCTCGTCGAGTACGAGGACAGGGTCTTCCTCAACGGCAAACAGGTAAAAGAAATTCATGCCCATACCCCATTCCCAACCCCATCCCCCCCCCCAAAGAAAGGAGATGATTACAAGAACTTTTTTAAAAAGGGGGGAGGACTACCGGAAAAGAAAAGAAAAACCTTGTGTCCATACAGGGTGTGTATCCGGACAGATGATATCAGATGATGATTTCAAACGATAATTTCAGTAAAATTTGCATGCGATGTTCCAGAAAACTTATAAAAACTAGTCTGTGTTGGATAATTCCACACATATCCAAGATGATTAATTCTATTTGATGCACACTTTCGTAAAATCACAGCTAAAAAATAAAAAAAAAAGAAAGAAAGAACAGCAGAGCAAAAGTTTACCTTTGATTTTGTTAAGTGTCCCGACATACGACCAGTACTACCCGCGCCCCCACCCCCATGAATACGAAGAAAGAAAATTGCATACAATGTCTTATGAATCCAGCTTGGGCTTTATAGGACCTATCAATTTTCTTCAATGCAGGAGCGCCTCTCTTAATATTTATTATACTTTCAGCAATATCTATTCGTTTTGTCCATAAGCTTAGAATCTTTTGTCAGCAAAAGATTTGTCATGGGATAATACAGGGCTGGCTGTGGTGGAGTGCCGTCTTAGTTTCTCCCTTCACAACATCCTACAATACTGTTGATGTCTGAAATTTGTTTGCTATCGTTCCGTCAAATTGATTTCGACTTTTGATTCAGGACCACAGTTGCATTTGATCTCATGATTTTGGATGATAGAATTTCAGACTTTATCATTCTAGAGATTGAAGTACGCCATATCAATATTATATTTTCCTTTTATTCTTTAAACCGCCAGATCTACATCATGCTTGACGGTACAGTCACGGACCGAGACGGTCATCCAGACAAAGTTCTCCAACGCAACTACGACTGCGTCCTCCAAGAAAAACGACGCATACGGAAAGCGACCAGGGGCACGTCCTCCAGCTCAAAGAAAACCAACAAAAGGTGAGACGTACTGATGGGGGCTTGGGGGCGATTGTCCCCCAAATGAAATTCAATAGTTTATTTCTAATTCGATAGGAGTGATTTACAAATGTTGCTGAAATGACATGAATATCCGGCGTTTTTTCCTCACTTACATTTTTTCTGCCTCTCCCAAAGAGTTTTTACTCACTACGCCACTGAATTAGACATTCTACATGTATTATTATTTGTTACAGAGTGAATAGAGAAATCAAGAGTAGAGTTGCAAAGCACTATCTTGTCTCCTTTCCTCTACACTTAAAAGGCGAAGGATGAGCGAGCTGCATCCACATTCCCCAACCTTCTCCCCCGCCCCTTAATTTAGGAAAAATCATCTGCAATCAACATAAACACAAATCGCCGGCATATCAGCGAGGTGATCTACTTTGTATCTTTTCTATTTAAAAAGATCACTCTTAAAAAGTCAATTATCACTAAGCATGCTAAGGAGATGGCAACTCTCGGATCAACTTTTTTTCATCCGACATGATAATATACCCCATAATATGATTTCAAAAGCCCCGTCAACTTTCACAGACACGGCATGAACGCCACTGCGCATTCCTCACGAATGATCGATAAATCATCATGATATGTAAAAACGTTCTGCATCCAACGTGTTGTGGGGGTGGGGCGTTTACCGGTTTTAAAATTATAGCTTGGGGTTTGCATATTAAGGAGAGAAGATAGAACTCTGATTAAAATCTTTTCATTTGATGTATTGTAACCATTCATTTTAGTGGTTTGACGCTGATGCATGAGCCTAAGGGAGCACCTAGAAGCAACTCCAAAGATGAACCTGACATAGCGCCAAGCCGTCTTCCTCGATCGAAAATGCAAGCATGTCGGAAAGATGATCGGTAAGGCACGTTTTCAGACACTATTCCTTACCCATGATTACGAATAAAGTCTTTTTCTCAAGTTTTAATTGTTATAATGCAAACAGTTCTGCCCCCTCGTACCAGTTTGTTACATCACACCTATCGGGAATAAATACGAATTGCGAACCTCTTTGGAATTAGATAGCAAAGTCACGTCATGAAAAGTGAGCTGACATAATTACGTTTTGATCGTGATGTCAAAAAAAAGTTTTCTTGTTGATGTATCTTTGTTCCCATTGTAGGGGTAGAATCGGGTAGAATACGCCACAAATGATTTTAAAAAGATATTATTTCACGTTATTCATAGGACCGCAAGTCAAGGCAATGATTGGAGTTTTTGTGTTCATATTGTCTCTGTGTTCACTGTCACTTTGTCATGGTGTAGAGCAAGGAAAGAGAGTTACAAGTGTGAATAATGTTCTTGTTGACCTTCCCGCTGAATGTGCACGGTATCAATATCTTCCCTTCCTCCTTCCTCTTGTGCTACTCTAGACAAGACATCATCGGCGAGATGGCTGATATCGAAGGGTCATTCAGTGACATCATTGCTCGACTGTGCGAGGCGATACTCAAGCACAGCAAACATGGCAGAAGCTGCAGACAACACGGCAATCAAGATGGAGGCCATTCTTATGCAGAGATCTCAAACCATGTCAACGCCACTCTGGACCGTCTCATCGATCAGTTCCAATCGGTGGTCGAGCTCAGCACAAGCATCGACGACACCGGTGACGATACTAGGAACGCCGATTTCGATGACGAGGCGTTGATTGAAAAGTGGGTGACTGAGGCTTTTAACGATATGGATGAGAAGAAAGACGAGCCGAAGGATAAACCAAAGAAAGAGGATTGCCAGGATGCCAAAACAACAAGGAAGACTTCTGGTGTACGTACCGTGGGAACCCAGATAAAAGAAAAACGTATTGAGAAGAAGGATAAAGAAGGACAAACGGAGCTCAAGGAAGAGTTGGTGGAGAAGTTTGACAGGAGTGAACAGACTGAGAAACGATTTACTGGCATGACTGGAGAGGAGAAGTTGATCAGGGAGTTACGGGAGGAGAATCGGCTGCTCCAGGGAGAGATTTTTGCCTTGGAATCCGAAATGCGAGAACTGCAGGAACAGCAGCAAGAACTAGAAAAGCGATTCGAGGAGGAGACAGCCGCAAAGCTAGCAGTGATGAAACAGCTAGCCGACATGACTTGTAGTAAAAGCAAGAATCGAGACGAGTCGACTAATACCGAGAACAGAATCAGAGGCCATACCGAAGAACTCGTTAAAACAAGAAAGAACGAAGCAACATCTACAACTTCCATTGCAAAGTGCACGGTCAGCTCTACCAGCATCAACAGCTTGTCCAGCGTCACCAGCAGCGAATCAGAATCTTTGCCGGATATCAATGAGGCCACCGAACCTGAAGTCGGCATGCGACAGAGGAGCCGTGCTCTCAAATCTGAGATTGGGAGACTGAGGAATGTATACTCTGATGTGGAAGAACATCTGTCCAAATTAGCTGAGGAAAACACCAACCTTCGACTTCGCATAGGGAAGTTGAACCGGGAGGCGAAAGACGTGAAGAACCAAATGGAGCAGACAGACCTGGCCTGCGAAGAGTACCGACGAGAAATAAAGAATCTTGACAAGGTGAACACTCAACTTGAGAAAAAATTGGCAGAAATGAGCAAAGAGAAGCTGTTTGTCGAAGAGAAACTTCGTGCTGCAAATGACGAGTTGACGAAAGTTGACGTAGATCGCCGGAGAGCGGGGAGAGAGCTTGCCGACAGGCACAAGAAAATGGAAAATCTGACCAAGGAAAAGCAGCAGTTGAGTCAGGAGTTCGGAAAACTTGAGAAGGCTCACTTGGAAGCAAGCACCAAATTAGCAAAGCTATCGAAAACCAATGCAGAAAGTGAAGTACAATTGGCGGTCTTTAAAGGTCAGATCGGAGACATGACAATCGAAACAAATCAGCTTCGTGGAGAAAATCAGGCAAATTCAGACGCAAGGCAGAGGGCAGAACGAGAGAACCGGAAGCTGGAGTCTGAACTCAAAGCCATTCGCAAGATGAATGGTGAACTCTCTGGGGAAGTGCTTCTGATCAGATCGAAGACAGGTGCACTAGAAGACACCATACGCCACCTGGAATCCGACAACGCTCAGCTCTCGCAGACGAACGTGCACCTGGAGGCAGCCAAAGAAGCATTCTCGAAGCGTGCATCCGATGCAGAAGCTAGCAATCAAATGATGTCCTCAAGTCTCAAGGATCATGAAGCCGAACTGTACAGGCTCAAACGGGAGAACTTTGAGCTGCGGACAACAGTGGAACAAATGAACATGATCAACGCTAGTATCCGAGCACGACTAGACAATTGGGGCAAAGACAGCGTTGATATCGGGAAAAGAATGAAACAACTCGTCGGTGTCAAAGCAGAGCTTCAAAGCTTCATCCAGCAACTGACCTCGGTAAACACCAACATTGAGGAACGGTTCGAAAAGATGGACTCCGAATATGCCGACCTGGAACGGAAGTTGCAGACAGTGGGCAAGGGTGAAAAGGGTGGGGAAGAGGGTACCGAAGCATGTACAGCCAAACGCAACAATTCACCCGTCTTGCAAGAACTTGACTGACAGTTTTAAATGATGTTTCATTTTAAATGGGATAGCTATGGGGGCTAATGGTGAGGAGAGAAAATTCACTCTTTGAGTAGCCGTATACGAGATGACTTCGTTTTGGAGTTAAGTGTTTAGCAAAGTTGTAACAACCAATCAAGACCACTGTTTCATACGCATCTCGATCAAACTGGTCGGACCCCGGACCAATCAGAATGGTTGTTTTAAATTTGCGATTGATCGCAAACCTTTGTGTTACGGGCCCCTGTTCCCTATCAAGGTTTTCGTATTGCGGGTTAAGAACTTAATTCTGAACTTATTTTGTCAATCCGAAATATGCCATTTGATATCAATAAAACCTGTTCCAGTTTGAAAATATAAAACATAAAATTCTCCTTGTAGCATTTTGTACATTTATAAAAATGAACTAGTACGAGTACGCAATATAGAGACAAGAGTCCGTCCTGAGAAAAATTGCTATAAAGAATCTGGCCTAACTTTTCGCAGAGTTAAATGTAATAATCAGTCAGAACAGAATTGATTTAATTATGAAAGATTACAATATTTTATTCACAAAAACATAATTTACAAAAAGCAATGTGATTTGCATCATGTTGCTGTAGAAAACAATGCACACACTTTCAACCATGTTCAATAAAATGCCAGATACGTTATTGCGAGTAAAAATCCTAAATTTGAATGGCCAACCAAGATCACATCTTGTTCAAAAAGCTGACCCTAAACCAATCAGAGTGGGTGTTAAAATTTGCAATTGATCCTACGCCTTCGTATTACGCGGCCCTAAATTTGCCTTCTTTAGACTTTGCAGAAACAGAAAAACATTTGAACAATGCATACCGCCAAATATCCAGAAGTTTCCAATTTTGTTAAATTTGTCTCTGGGCTTCTTATTATTCTCTTATAAGGAAATAATTTACATTTTCAACATCATAGCCCACATTACGTGCCATTATATGATCAACTGTACCACACATGTTTCGGCCACAAGTGCTCCGAGGTAATTTTTGCACTACCCAAATTCTCAAACCCTAGAGAAGCACTATGCCACATGAATCCTTACCCTAACCCTTATCTATAACCCATCCCCAGCTGCCACCCTAACCCTAACCTTAAAATCTCTTTGAAGAAATAAAGTATGTCGGAGCACCATCAGAGTCTATTATTGCGTCATTATTTTGAATTAACACTACGGCAAGGACTTAGCAGCCTCCACCATATTGGTAAGCTTTGCTCGGAGAATGTCCATGGGGAGGAACCCGAGTCCGCAGTCCGGTGCGACGACGAGTCGATCAGGGGACGGCAGATGCTTCAGGACTTCTTGTAGTCGTGATCGGATCTCGTCCACGGTCTCGACGCGACTTCGTGCGATGGCGACGGAACCGAGGATGACAGTGGTCTTCTTGAAATGGTCGAAGAGGGATAGGTCGTTCCGGCGGTGAGTGTCCTCGAGAGAAACTACAGATATTGATAGATGAATGGCAACGAAATGTCAAAATGTGTCAAGATGATAAAAGAGGAGGCTTGTGGATGGCCTGGCTATACGACTTAGATTTATTCAAGTTCAAGTTCAAGTTCAAGTTGAGGCCTGTTGCATAAAACTTACTATAACAGTAACTTTGCTATTATAGTAACTCTTCATGGAATACTGGAATTTGATTTGGCTGTTGAGCAGAGTTACTATAATAGCAAAGTTACTATTATAGTAAGTTTTATGCAACGGGCCCCAGGTTTTTTATTATTTCCAACATAACATGGGACATAAAATATCTCTTTTTCTTTTTTTAACAAAAATATCGTAAATCAACATACATCATTTTTTTCTCTTTTTTTAAACATCAAAACAAAATAGATGTCTGCTTGACGCAATGTATCCATAAAAAAAGGAAATTAATGTTTCGTTTTGTTGCTTACTTGTTTGTTTTGAATTGTTTTGTCTGTCGTGCTTTGGGATTCCATGGCACATAAAATGGTAGTCAAATACAGCATCTTTCCTGCTTAACCCACCCTTCCATAGCCACCCTGATGAACTTGTTTAAAAACGAATGAGATGTATATCACACCACAATCTTAGCAAATATCCTATCTAATCATCGAGAAAGTATCAGTGAAATTCAAATGAATGTGCCAAAGAGATACAAACAAAATTTTCTCATGTTTGCTTCATGCGCGACAGGGACTTAACGCCATTTTGCATAGATAATGAGTTTTGTTGTACATTAAACCCTTAACTGTTTTATATTTCATTACGTAGCATTAAAATTGTTATGACAATGTGATTGACTAATGTCATCTAATTGACCGTCACCCTAATGGCAAATTCGTAAAATGACTTACTCTCATCAAATCCTGCTTGGTCTAATTTATCGGCAAGCACAAAATATGCATCTTTGTCTGCTTTCGGGTAATCTGTCTGATCCTGTTAAGATTACAAAAAACAGTACAAAATAATACAAATATTATTCATTTAGGAGGGTCAAATAAATAACAGAAGTCGTACATAACTAGAATGTATGCCCACATTGCGGTACAAGACCTGGGCCCTTTTTCATAAAACTTGTTGTCAATAATAAAGTTAATTCTCCCTTACTTGAATTACGGACTTATCGCCTGGGGCAGTGCAGCAACTTCCCAAATTAACAGACTCTTTATATTACAAAAAAGAACAATTCGTATTATTAAAAATGCAGATTTCCGGGCACACACGAATAATCTTTTTCTGAATGATAAAACTTTGAAAATTAAAGGCTTGAATATTTTTCAGCTTGGACAGCTAATGTACAAGCTCAACACTAAATAATTGCCTATGCCTCTTAATGATATGTTTGTAAAAAAAAATGATTCGCTTCTTAATTACTTCACTTGCCAGGCGAGCTCCTTCCATCTACCACTAAATAGAACATCGTTCGCTCTAAAGACATTTGTTTTGAAAGGTCCAAAACGGTGGAATTCTCTTCCAAATGTTATTATGCAATGCAATTCAATACAAATTTTCAAAAGGAGACTTAGAAGCTTTCTTCTGAATAGCTACTAGGTAATTGCATTCCCCAATCGAATACAATTTGTAGCGTGACTTTGTGCAACTTTGATGTTTGTGTACCTTGATTGTTTTTATGTATATATTTATCATTGTTTGCGTCTTAAAATGATTTTGTAATTACTGAATCAGTTGTTTTTGTTTTTTATAAAATAATAGTTCATAATAATTATTTTTAACAGGGGGGGGGGGCCTACACCCTACAAGTTCTGCTTTTTAGTCGGCACTCCTTCCCTTTCAATTTTTTTTTAAATTCATTGTATTGTGCAAGTTGATCTATATGTATGTTAATATGTGAATAGGTAAACTGTACCATCATTGTAAATATGAAAAATTGAAAGAGGAAAAATAAATGAATTGAATTGAATTGAAATGAACAAGTTGCAATAACTGTTATAACCTACTGAAATCCTTGTATCTGATTGGCTTAGAGCAGATTCGTCATAGAAATTTGTACTTTGTATTTATTTATTCACGGTAAAAACTCACAATCAGTCAAAACGGACTGCTTTTCAGCGAGTCCGTGACAACGATAATATACAGGTAAAAGTGAGACAATACTGTTACTTATATTTACAAAATATTTACAAAACATTACATATAACACGAAAAATTAAACATGATATATTAAACAAACAAACAAATAAAACTGTATCAAACCAATTTTTCGAGAGAATTATGAGAACTGGCAATTGTTACTGATAACAAATTTTATGAAACGGGGCCAGGACGAGAAAGGGCAAGGCAGGGCGTAGATTCGATTGCCTGATCATATATACTACATGTATAAGTACAATAAACTTGTGAAGTCTTGTGTGACGCATAATGTTGTGTCAGTAATTTCCAAATCATGCTGCACACAGAGTGTCAGGACCGTTAGGACAGTGCCAGTTATACGGTAGTGAACCGGTCTTTGACGCGCCCTAGCGAGAGTTTACATCTAATAAAAAGTGAGTGCAGTATGAGCAGTGCAAACATTCGCTTGAAATGCTAGCTCTCTTACTGATTTAGCCTCCCGATGCTTCATATTAGCGTAAGTATTTGGAATAACGCAATCAAAATGATCTTTTATGGAACTAGCATTTTGTCCTCTCCACATAGGCGTCATTTCCACGGCATCTGTGTTACAAGAGGCGCCATTTTGAATGCTTTATTCTCAACGATACAAGGCTTTTCGAGAAATTTTTTTATAGGCTAGTAATTGAAAAAAAAAGTATGCTGTCTTCATTATGTTCCATTGCCTCCTGCATGTGCAAAGTAACCATTACGAGGCGAGTCGAAGATGCCGCACGAGCAAATTGCATTATGCATCTTGTAAAATAATTTTTCAGGCTTCGCGTTAACGTATACATCCCCATCCACTCCCCCCCCCCCCCCCCCCCCCCCATTCCAATCCACCACTACACCCTCTCTCCCGGGAGTAAACAGGTGGATTAAGCTAGGTTAAACCACACTTCAGTTGTAGCACCATGTTCTCACCAGATAAAATGGATAACCACAGCAAAGGTGGACGGTTTTCGTGACGTCTTTTCCAACACCTTCAAAGCAACGTGACGCGTGGTCGATGCCGTATTCGAGGGCGATCTCGGGAGTTCGTACCATCACCGGCTCGTCGAGCTGGATGTGGCGACATCCTGGTTAGGAATACAAGAGGGAGAGAGAGACAAAAAAAAAAGAAAGAGACATGCATTTAATGAGAAAAGAAGATCGGGTACAGAGAGGGAGGGGGAGGTACGGGAAGAAAGATCCAATTAGGCAACTACGTTCCAGTTCCAAACAATTGTTAATCCCCCTTACGGTATCCACAATATCATATGAGCATAGAGCATTTCAACATGCAGTCCCTCAACTATGGAATAAACTCCCAAGTGATGTCAAAGAATGCTCGTCTCTTGATCAGTCTAAGTCCTGGTTAAAATCGTATCTTTTCGCAACATAATATCTTAGCCTCATTTAATGCCATGAATTTGTAATTTTCCTGTTATTTTGCATGCTGTTATGTTCTGTTCCACGTACTATTTCATTTCTTCTATGCTCACTTCTTGCTTTTCCTCTTTTCCATAGTGCTTAGAGACTTAATTGTAATTTGCGCTATATAAAACCCGAGTATTATTATTATTATTATTATTATTATTATTATTATTATTATTATTATTATTATTATTATTATTATTATTATTATTATTATTATTATTATTATTATCATCTTGAGCATTTAATCATAATGGAAAAGACGCTATATATATCCTATTTATTATTATTATTATTATTATTATTATTATTATTATTATTATTATCATTATTATTATTATTATTAAAGGGAGAGAAAGAAGTTGAGAAAGAGACATAGATTAAATGAGAAAAGAAGATCGGGGTACAGGTAGAGAGGAGAGAGAATAAGAGAGAAACGAGACGAGGAGGAGGAGCAAGGTCGGAAACGTGGTAGAAATACAGGGGGTAGAGAAGAGAATGCAAAGAAGAGAAGAAGATGTAACTTTGGACTTGCGTGTGCATTCATCTCTCGTTCTAATAATTACATGCGAAGAGCTCGCTTCTAAAAGGCGCTAAATCGACTTTTAATGAAAATTGAGTTATAATATCAGATTATTGTTCAGTTAGGTACTTGTCTTTAAACAAAAAGTTTTAACCTAAATCTTGAGAGCAATCATGAAACATGCACCTTTTAATATCACTTTTCCACTTTTCCATTTACAAAATCTAGCAAAAAATGCCTTGAAGTTACGAACGTGGATTTATCGCGTTTTGGACAAAAGCTCTTCATATGCTTTCATTTTTTTCTCTCTCTTATGTGTAACATCCTGAAAACAGTTTTATTCATCTTCCTTACCTGCTTTTACTAAACTTTGATGTGTGCATTGACAACTTGGGCAAAGTCAGCACTAAGCTCTTTCACGTCCCTGTAAAAAGCATCTGTAAGATAAAGCGATCACCAAATGAGTTAATTTATTATTATTTTTTTTACATTTTTTTCCATCTATAACAATACTGAAGACATTTCGAAACGTAAAGATCTAAGACGAAAAATCAAAGCTAAATGAAAGTAAAGAAAGTGACAAATTCAGATCAAGACAAAAAAATTATATCAACAAAATATAAAAATATGGTGGGATCAAAAGAAATTAGTTCGGAACTTATGAGATTGACCCCATTAAAAGATGGAAAATCAAATTGATTTCATCATTTCAAAAATGTGACAATATGTTCAGCAAAATTAATACTAAAGTTACAAACAAAAGTACAATCTTAAAAATTCCGGATCAGATTGACTCTGAAAAGAGTCCGTTGGAGCCACACTACGTTCCGGGTCAAAAAATGACCTGGAATAGGGTCATGAAGACTTATTTCCGTGTCAAATTTGACCTTAATCCGGGTCATTTTGACTTTATTCCAGGTCATTTTTGACCCAGAACGGAGTGTGGCTCTAACAGACTCTTTTCTGGGTCAAGTTTTTAGAGTGTAGCTCGTCGTGGTCTAGCGGATACGTCACCAGAGTGTGGATTTCGAGATCCGAGTTCAAGCAAGAGACTACGACATTTAAGTAAATCAGAAAAAAAATGTGAGGCAAAAGTGGATAAGGAGGCATGAGCTACGGGCACATCACCCAACACCATGCTGACGAGTGAAAAACTAAAAGACCATCACGTACTTTAATTAGTTCCCCTGGAATCAACGCTGCTGGCTGCCACCTATTCAATGACAATGGTGATGGAGCAGCAGTGATAAATTAACCTTTTCACCATGGAATCTATGCCACGTGACTAAAATTAGACTACATATTTGTGGCAATGGGTGGAAGTGAAGGGAGGGAGCAGCTATACCCCACCAGCTACCCCGTTACCCTTGGTCAAGATATAGATTAGCCCTTCGGTAGGCGCTATTTACTTAAGAAGTTGACGCCCCTTTGGAGCCCGCTATCAAAATCATATATATCTTCTAAGTTACGGGGTATAATAATCCCTTTTATGGAGTGGCGTAGCCAGAAATTGATATTTTAAAGGGGAATCCCCTCCAGGTTGGCAGATCCAGCCCCTTCACCTTGGGAGGCGGAGGTATAGCAGTTGATTTTGTTGTTGTTCTTTATTATGGGGGTCTCCATCCCTTGCTGGATATAACAGGCCACTGTTCATTTGTTTAATTATTGACCTGACAAAAAAAAAAAAAAACACGGCAAAATTATAGCTGCAGTAAAAGAACAATGTCCCACTCTGTGAAATACTTACTTGCTGTTGACCCAATAATAGTCATAGGACCTGGAACGGTGGCTTTCACGGGCTTGTCAGAATTGCTCTGTTCAAAATTATTGAAGGAAGGAAAAAATAGGGAAAGTACTTCCGAAATGCTCGCTGTTAAAGAGCCTATCCTTTCCCCAAATGTACATAATAATGTATCTTTTACTCACACTCTCAGAAAAAAAAAATTGGTTGGTTAAAATTGAACCTACCAACTGTTCGTTAAAAGAATATCCCATATATTTAAAATACGAATTTGTTTTAACGAACAGTTCGTAAGTTCATATTTTAACCAACCTGAAGATTTTTAACCAACTTTTCTGAGAGTGCACCAGCAAACTATATTGGATGGCATACATGTATATATTTACGAGGATTTTTTTTTAATATCTTGTATTAGGAGCATTTGTGAAAGAACTAATTTCTCTAACCATTTTTTAAAAACGAAAATGGAAGTGATCGAAACATTAAAACGTCTTTCATTAAAATATTGCACAAACGGACTACACCTTTTCTTTTTTTAATTTCAGTCTCTGTCACCAAAAAGTTTAGTTAGCTTCATTCGATTAATTTTGAGGTTTCTCAAGAATTACCTGTGCAGACCGCCATTCATCCCCTATCCAGTTTATGTCATCAGGTATCCCTAAAGATCAAAAGAGAGAAAAAAATACTAAATATAGTAAGGATAATTTCATTTGAAAATCAATCGACTGAACATAATTCATGAGACTGAATGCATTTCGTACAAAATATTACACGAATTGTATTACATTCGGTAACATCATCGCACACTAGTTCACCATCAATAAAACAATTAAATGAAGGTCGTACTAATCTCTCTTTACCCCCCCCCCCCCTCTCTCTCTCTTTCTATTTCTCTCTCTCTCTCTCTCTCTCTCTCTCTCTCTCTCTCGACCTCTCTCTCTCTCTCTCTCTCTCTTGCTGTATAGGCTTATATGCATAGTGGGTATGAGTGTGTTCCTGTAGATTTCATTGCCTTTATGTGCGAATGAATGCATTGTGGTAACGAAGGAGAACCACGTTATCTACAGAATTAGAGATCTACTTTGATCAGCACCTTATAAAGCAGGGGCGTAACAGGTACCTGTTATCAGGGGGGGGGGGGCAGAGCCCAAAATTTCCCGGTAACTAGTCTATGACTAGAATCTGTGGCGTAGCTAGGACTGCATTTTAGGAGGACAGTAGTGCTCCACCGGCGTAAATCCAATTTGAGGAGTGGGGGATGAAAAACTTTTTAAACGATTTTTTTCCCTGTCACACACATTTTCATATCTATTTTGCGAGCGAGCGAAGCGAGCGAGCCAAAAATAACCACTTTTCTCGATTTTAATTGCATTTTCGGATGGAAATCCTAAGATTTTGACGAGCGATCGAAGCGAGCGAGCCAAAAATAACCACTTTTTTTTTCAATATCATTTTCAAAAAGAAATTCTATTATAATGGTTGTTTTATGATAGATATTCAGAATCTTTACTTACTGATTAATTGAAATATATTTACTTCCTTAAAAAGTGTTTGCATGGGGGGGGGGGGAATTTGTACACACCCTACCCCCTCTCCCCCAAGTGGAGGTGATAGATCCCCCTACCCCCTGGAATTTACGCCAATGTAGTGCTCCCTAGAGGGGAGGGTGCAGGGAGGGGGGAGTTTCCCCCCTCCCGCGCGAAGCGCGGAAGCTCCGACGTTTCTTTGAATTATTATTTGTTGGTAATAAAGTCTATCTTCTGCGGCGTAACTAGGATTTCATTTTAGGAGGACGGTAGTGCTCCCTAGGGGGGAGGGTGCAGGGAGGGGGAAGGTTCCCCCTCCCGCGCAAAGCGCGGAAGCTCCGGCGTTTTGCGCTGTCAGTTCCCGCTCTCTGCTGTTATGGGGTTGGGGAGCATATGCATAGCCAAAAATTTCCCGGTAATTAAGTCTAGAATCAGTGGTGTAATTCTCTGCCTGTTTTCGGGGGGGGGGCAGAGCCGAAAATTTTCCGGTAACTAAGTCTTGAAAATAATATGCGGAGGTGAGCCCGCACTGCGAGTTGCTTGTTTTGAAGCCCTTAGCGGGTGGGTCCCAGGGTTCTGGCTTAGGGCCCCTGATGGGGGTCTACAGGGAAAGCCACTGCGGGGGGTTTTGGTACTAAATTTTTCCTCATTTCTTTTGTTTCACTTTGCTTTCTTTTTTTTTTTCTTTCCCTCATTTCCCTCTCTCTTCTTCTTTCTCCCTTTCTCCTTTTTTCTTTCCCTTTCTCCTTTTTTCTTTCCCTTTCTCCTTCTTCCTTTCCCTTTCTCCTTCTTTCTTTCCCTTTCTCCTTCTTTCTTTTCCTTTCTCCCTTCCTTTTTCTTCCTTTCCCTTCCTTTCATTTTTTCCCGGTGGTTTGGTGGATTTTCCCGCTGAAATCCTTCAGGGGGGCACTCTGCCCCCCCCCCCTGCCCCCCGGCTGTTTTGCCACTGTTATAAAGGTGTATAGACACAATACATAAAACCATTACTTCAGCATGCACCACTGGCTGCAGTTTTCTCGTCTAACAATAGCTTTTCCTTTAAAAGTTAATACCACGTTTGTACAAAAAGATCAAAGTCTGAGTCACGTTTACATGCACTATTCAATGTTACAGGGCTAGCTACATAATGTGCACAAACAGGTACTGAATGAATTATGCACACACATAAAGATCTCTATTTCCGCCCCCCCCCCCCCTCCCAAAATAAAATATCAGGGGTGGGGGACACAATTGGGTATGTCCCCCGAGAGAAAATGAAATTTCGGGGGCAAAGACACCCGAAAATGCCAACACTGAGAATATGCCCTCCCCCCCCCCCCAAAAAAAAAGAAATACACTTAAGAAAAATTTGTGAGCAAACTTTGGGGTGTGCCCCCCCCCCCTCCTGAAAATTAAGCTGAGGGCCTTTTTTGTTGTTGCTGCTGTTGTTGGGGGTTGCTTTTTACTTATAAGCGAATTTTTAGACAGTGTTCCCCCCCCCTCCGATTGACGTCATGCTACTGAGGGAAAGCTAAGTAAACTCAACCAACTCTTTAAAGTTACTTACTCAACTTGCCTCTGACTGTAGGTACCTCGCCTACCCATGCGCCATTCCGACATGATTGTTTCGTTAAGTTCTCGAAATCAAAGCCTTCGACGTGCCGACTAAAGACAGAGAGAGAGAGAGAGAGAGAGAGAGAGAGAGAGAGAGAGAGAGAGAGAGAGAATAATGAAGAAAGCGAGTGAAAAAAAGAGAAGGAGAAAGTGTACAGATAGATGAAAATATTGATAACTTTATCGATCAAAAGGTCTTTGGAAAGGAAAGCAATTTTCAATAATATATGAATCAAAAGAGATAAGAATGTACATGTATATAAAACAGGTACATCTATAGTGAGAAACAAGGTTACTTATTACTGCTAAAAATGCAGGCAAATCCACAGTCACTGAAATGAAATTTTGGGGAATGGTAAAATATGCACCCATTACCTGTGAAAATTATGTTTCATTCCAGCATATATTCATGAATCCTGCTCTTGGTCTGTGGATGTCTTTGGATGCCAAAGAGAGAAAAAGTGTAATGAATTGGATTTGATGCTTGTCTGGAATGCGTTAAATAGATTTCAACTCATCCCAGATGCCAGGGAAATAATTTAGACTCTGGAGTAAAGTGGAAAAGTTTCGGGGATAACCTCTCCCATGTAATGCACTGCAATGGTATTCAACAGGTTCCTATAGATCCAGAATTGAATTGAATTGAATTGAAAAGGTCTTTATTGATATCCGCCTAGCGACCAAAGGTCGAAATGCACAGATTTACATTCAAATTCAAATACATACATACACAAAAGTTGTCAAAATATACATGTGAATGAACATGGAAAAATGAGACAAATTCGATGACAAGATGTAAGAGTGCAATTAAGAAATATATTTACAAAAATAAAAATCTAAATCATCCCACATCCCAACAAAACAGTGATCCATTATACAGCCGCCCAGGGAATGAAATGTAAGTTAATGCACACAATAATAGCAGATCATGATGGTTGCCTGTTGACCTGAGACATACACAATATACACTGACTAATCAGCACGATGGGAACAGTGGATGGACATGTAGAACTGATGTTCTACATACCTATTCTGTATAAAAAATTGCAAGATAGGAAAAAGGGCCGAACAGTATTATCTTGTATTCGGAACAGCAGACGCTCGACACATCAAGCGTGTCAAGGTGACAATTTGCCCATCCAGGTAGTCTGGTGAGCTTGTTCCGAAATAATCGCCACGTTAGTACATGTCAGATGTGACCCTTTAAAGTTACTTAGACTATCCATCTCATTGACGAGGAATGTTCATCAGCCTGAACGTCGCTGTCGGGGCCTAAATTTGAGTTGATTTCCATTTCACCCCATCTAATATTATGCGCGAAACTTTGTTTTATGTTTTTTGTTTTTGTTTTGTCAGAAGGAAATGAGTTTGTACCAGGCATTGGCGTAAATCCCGGGGGGGGGGGGGGATGGGGGGATATATCCCCCCACTTTTTGGAGAGGGGGGGATGGCGTGTACAAATATCCCCCCCCCCCCCCCCACTTTTTAAGAAAGAAAATATATTTTAATTAATCCGTTAGTAAAATCTTTGAATATCTGTCATAAAATAACCATCATATTTTAGAATTTCTATTTGAAAATCCGATTGAAAACCAAAAAAATGGTTATTTTTGGCTCGCTCGCTTCGCTCGCTCGCGAAATAAATATTAAAATGTGTGTAGGGGGTCTGTGGGGATCAGTGAGAGTGTGTGCTTATACTTAAGTGTGAGATCGACAGAAAAAAAAATTGTCAAAAAAGTCAATCATCCCCCCCCACTCCTCAGAGTGGATTTACGCCAGTGGTACCAGGTCACACCACCAAACTGACCCAAACTGATCTATATAAGGTTCTCCTACATGTTCGTTTGTTTATTCGTTCTGTTGTTTGTCTGGTGGTGATCTCGGTGGTAATGACCTGGGGCGGTTTGAACTGAAATTCGATCAAATGGTGAAGTTCGAAAGGACCCGTGTACGCCTTCATACGAAAACCGACCAGCGCTCAAGGCAAAAAATTAATGTCGAAAGCCTTTAAAGCTCCCATGGCCAGTTCATGCATGGTGTGCATGATTAAAGTATTGTGGGTTGTTTTGCCCCCCCCCCTCCTCCTCCCCTTCCTGCCAAATTTATCTCACTGAGTCTCACCAGAGATGATTGATATAGTTGTCTCGTCGAATCTCGCCGTCAGTCACGACATCGATGCCGAATGATGCCTGCTCTTCCAAGGTCTGTTTGACTGCCTTGTCGACCAGTGCTTCGTAGTCTACATAATTTATAGTGAATACAATAATAGACTGTCGGTTTTTGTAGTACTTGTGAAAATAATACAGAAAAATAACGGTTTTTTTAATTGTTTTGTGATCGATCGGGCTGTCATTCTGTTTTCCATTTGTTTAGCGGATATATTTTTCCACCACCAACCCCCTTCCTTTCTTCTTCCGCTATAGATGTATAGGTTAACTTCTTTTATAACCCGAACAATGTTTTTCTTTTTGGTGGTTTGATTCCCGAACACTTCCATATTCAACATCATAATTTAAGTTTCAGGATTTATTTTCTTTAGTGAGTAATTATGTTTCATTGTCTTCTCATTCTTTCAGAATATTTTTTTTTACTGTTGCTCTTATCGTTATTATTTCAGAAATCAACCTTTCCCTGCTTCTATCAAAAATATTTCAAGCAGTTCATCACCCTTAAATCATCCCTACTGAAATTTGCAAACTTTACAATATCGTAATACATAATCCAAAACATGATTAATCATTTCTATAGGACATTCATGAAGTAGATAATTCATGATTCCCTTCAGTTGGTTTCTTGAAAGTCTATGCAACCCTGTTCCTCTTTTAGAAAATAATTATATTTATGCAAGAACACAAGGACATAGACAGCACGTGTATAACATCTAAAATACATAAGAAACTCCATTTTCATCATATTCATGTTCCAGAAATTAGTTACTCTCCATCGGACTACCACCCACACAACTGTACCCCCACCGATAGACACCCATACAACCTTGACAACCTTCTGGAAAAAGCACCTTCGCAGGAATTAATCATTACAGGCCAGTTAAAATCAAACCCGAAATGAGACTGATCTGAGCCATTAAGGCTGGCGAGTAAACAGGATTTCCCAGGATTAGAGGAGGTGCTGTGGCTCAGTGGATAGAGCAGTGGTCTCGTAACCGAGAGTACCCGGGTTCGAAACCAAGTGGATGCGCTAATGCCCTTTGGTAAGGTATCAATCCTCATTACCAAGTCCAAGGGGACTTAAAGCCGTCGGTCCCCTGGTTGCTTACTAACAAGCATACACATGCTTTCTTAGCAGTCAGGTAAATTAACCAGCCATTTAACCATTTAACCATTAACCAGCTCATTTTGTGTGCGGCGAAAAAATGCTCACAGTTTTCATTATAGTTGCAACTGTCCTGCAGTGGTAGCCCATGTAAGGGATGGTTGCCATGCACATCGGATATACTGTTCTTCCACAGGGATAATTGTCCAAAGGAACAACTGTCCGGGTCATAAAGCACTAAAAAGCATACAGTCGTCCGGGCGGTAGTCTGCGGGAGTTGTATCCTTCATGAAATTGTTGAAATCTTACGGCAAAAAGTCTGACTTGTTGATAAACCAGCTCGGGATTCTACAGAAGTACGGTTTGGGGTAACTACCGATCACTGAACATTGTCCTTATCGGCGTGATGATGATCAATTCAATCGTTTGTCCGCTGTCCGGGAAAAATATCTACATAATACAGGAGTGAAGTCCACTCTTTAATGAGTCACTTTGGAGTATAAATCCACCCTAAAATAGTGGAATCCATTTTCAAATTACTTCAGACCATTTCTTTGGAGTCAAAATAATACACATAATTGCTTAATTGCTTGGATAACTACTCGAAGAGTGGATTTTCACTCCCGTAATCCCCCATCCCCAGCAGGTGGTCAACCATACTATATGCTTGCTCCAGATCTTAGGATTTTGACCCCCTATCACGGGCTTTTGGAAGGGAAGTCAGCAAAATTAACCTCCCCCTATCATGGGCTTTTGAAAGGGAAGCTAAGAAAATTACCACCCCCTCCCCCCCTCACAGGTTTTTGGGAAGGGAAGCTAGCAAAATTACCCCCTAAATGAAGGAAGAGTGCCGAGGTGAAGAGTTCGGGGGTTTGAAACTAACCCTATTCTGGACCCTATTTCAGGATTGTTCGTAAAAGACCGAAAACTACCCCTAATTAAAAACATTTCGAAAAAAAAAATACCAAAAGACCCCCACATTTCAACGATTTTTCAACGATTTTTCGGGATTTCTTTCCCGAACTGATCGCTCCTAAAATACCCCTTTCTTCCGAAAAATCGGGAACGCGCATGCGGTACAGTAAGTTGACCACCTGAGTTGGGGGGGGGGGGGGGGGCGGGCCCGTAAATAATCTCTAGAGAGTACGTGTGAAGACTATACTCGTCCTTAAAAATCAATACTGGCATGCATGCACCCAATGATATTTCTACCTTCTTTCTCAAATTTGCTGATGAATTGACTGAGGTTGGTGGCTTTGTATTGCGTGTCCTCGAACCAGCAGGGCACCTTGAAGTGGTCAGGTTTAGGATAGCTGCCAATGACGGTTGTTTGTAATGGCATGGTGCGGTGATGGTGGTGAAACGAACTGAATGAATTAATGATGAATGAAGACATGAAAATGGTGAGAATGAGTGATATAGATTGACGGAAATAACGAGGAGGAAAAGAGGTTTTTTTTTTAAATCACGAGACTATATGAAAACGAGAAACAAGGCAGCTGAATGGAAATTGGTATATTGTTCACGAATTAATATTGCATAAATAGTTTGATAAACCATTATCATGACCCTTTCTCTAAAGTTCTACTCTGCTAAAACAAGCCAATAGCAAGATTGTGTCTCGCCCACCCGTGACTAAATAACACGAAAGTTTCCCCAAGTATATCCCTAACCAAGTTTGATGTCACAAGAAAGTCTTGCAGGTAAACTTTAATGTTTGACCTAAAATGACCTTTAACCTTACCATGTGACCTGACGGCACAATAGCATGAATGCACCCCTTAGTGCATCTATCACCCAGATTTGGTTGCTATTGCAGCAACATGTGCCAAGTTATATGTGTCATAAGAGAGTCTTGCAGGTAAACTTTAACGTTTGAAATAAAATGACCTTTGACCTTACCATGTGACCTCCGACAGCACCATAACATGATGTTACCCCTAGTGCATCTATCACCCAAGTTTGGTTGCCATTGGACCAACAGTTGTCAAGTTACGTGTCTTAAGAGAGTCTTGCAGGTAAACTTTAACGTTTGAAATAAAATGACCTTTGACCTTACCATGTGACATCCGATACCACTATAACATGAAGGTCCCCCAAGTGCATCTATGACCCAAGTTTAGTTGAAAAGGGAGCAACAGCTGCAAAGTTATTTGTCATCAGAGAGTCTTGCAGGTAAACTTTAACATTTGACCTCACCATGTGACCTCCGACAGCACCACAACATGATGTTACCCCTAGTGCATCTATCATCCAAGGTTGGTTGCCATTGGACCAACAGTTGCCAAGTTATGTGTCATAAGAGAGTCTTGTAGGTAAACTTTAACATTTGAAATGAAATGACCTTTGACCTTACCATGTGACATCTGATGTAACTATAACATGAAGGTCCCCCAAGTGCATCTATGACCCAAGTTTAGTTGAAAAGGGAGCAACAGCTGCAAAGTTATTTGTCATAAGAGAGTCTTGCAGGTAAACTTTAACATTTGGCCTCACCATGTGACCTCCGACAGCACCACAACACGATGTTACCCCTAGTACATCTATCACCCAAGTTTGGTTGCCATTGCACCAACATTTGTCAAGTTATGTGTCATAAGAGATTCTTGCAGGTAAACTTTACGTATGTAAAAAGAGTCTTGCAGGTACTCTATAACAATGTGACCTCAAATGACCTTTGACCTCACCATGTGACCTCCGACAGCACCGCAACATGGTGGTACCCCTAGTGCATCTACCACCAAAGTTTGGTTGCCATTGGACCAGCAGTTGCCAAGTTATGCGTCATAAGAGAGTCTTGCAGGTAAACTTTAACATTTGTGACGGACGGACGACGCCATTTGGATCCCTTAGTCTCGCCTTCACCTCTGGTGGGCGAGACGAAAAAAAAAAGGGGGGGTACTCATCTAGGCCTACATGAATGTATACGTAATTTATGAGATGAATCCGATGATACTAGTCAGAATATGAAAATCCATAGGGGCAATTCCATGAAATATGTTACCCAGGGGTGAAAAAATGAAAATCATGGAACAACTTTGTTTTACAGTGAAAAGTATTCGGGAAAGGTTATATCAAAGTGATGTAAGAAAAGAAATCTCGCCCAATTCAGAAAAAAAAATTTTTTTCAGCTACTGAAATAAAGTGTTTCTTCAAAGACACTGCAGTAAAGTTCAGTGTGATTTTCATATATTTCTTCTAAAGTGAATATTTTCAGTATAAAATGACTTTTAGGCATTTATACCAGTGCAAGCTGAGTACTCATTTTTACGCCATCCTGCTGGATACCGCAAGAAAATAATTCTTTTCTGGAAAATGGCAAAAACAAATGTTATCATTTCCACCTCGCTCAAAGTATAATGTCCGTAACGTTTTAGATGTAAAAGTTTTCATAGCACACTGTGTTTTTGGTTCAATTTGGCTCTAAATTCAAACGCAAAGCTAAAAATGATATCGCACAACATATCAACGGATTTTGTTTTTAATGCATAATTCATTTTTTAAAAGCGTTACGGACATTACACACAGTGGCACAAGACATAGCTTGTCATGATTGCAAGAAATATTTTCAATCTTACATTGCAATGTTGATTTTGTCTAACCTCGTTCACACACAAAAAAACTGTTGTATAACTATACGAAAACGGTAAAGCTATGATAAATTTCTATGTCTGTATGCTCACTAACGAAAGACATATGACAAAACACTGTGTGACAAAACTAAGGTCTGAGCATAGTTTTGAATAGAACTCGATAAAAAATCATAGTCCGTGTGTTTTTTTCTAAACGTATGGCCACCATAGAATGATACATGTAACTGGGTAGGGCTATTGCAGAAAAAATTGGGGTTTTTTTTAGCAACTGAAATAAAGTGTTTCTTCAAAGACACTGCAGTAAAATTCGGTATGATTTCATTTATTTCTTCTGTAGTTAATATTGTCACTATGAATTTGAAATGACTTTCAGGAAATTATTCCTATGCTACGATAAAGCTGAGGGCTCATTTTTACAACATCCAGCTAGATATAGCAAGATAATTCTTTTCAGAAAAATGGCCAAAACGAAATTTATCATTTCCATCTCTCTCAAAGTGTAATGTCCGTAACGTTTTAGATGTAAGAGCTTTTATAGCACACTGTGTTTTGGTCCAAGTTTATTTTAAATTCATATGCAAAGCTGAAATATGATATTACACAACATAACAAGGGAATTCTTAAGAATTTGCACAATTCATTTCAAAAAAGCATTCCGGGCATAACATCACAAAACTGAAAACCGAGCATCTACACAATATTTTCTATAAAGAGTTGAGGATGTGTGTCTGAACACTGTTCGCTTTATTCAAACATGATTCTTTATATGTTTCTTTATCGAGTTATGGGATAAGCATTTTGTGTCTAAACAGGCTTATAAATGGAGATTGGGTAAAATTAGAAGAAAAAAAGGGAGATCAACAACTTATTATCATATTTACAAATAATCAGAGTAATTGTGAGCAAAACAAAACAAATTACAACATTTACAACAGATTGGGTAAAATTAGAAGAAGAAAAAAAGGGGGCAGAAACAGGACTCAGAACATATATCGCATAGTAAGCAGTACCATATTTGGAAATTAGCACTACCATTAACCAAAACAAAGGAGACAATAGTAGAATACTGATCATGGCATTACATGGGGTTTGTGATTTACAAATACTTGTATTTACCTTGGTCGAGGGTTGCAGAAGTAGACATGTAGACAGGGCATAACATACATGTCAAAAATGTATGTGAGAGAGAGAGAGAGGAGATAAATCTTTCCAAAAGAGGTTCAAAACTCGAAATGGTGTGACTTTTGCCAATAGATAAAACTCATTTACGGCTGAATAGGGTAATTTTGGAGAACCCGTGGTTACTCGCGGGGTTACAGGATACTGACTCCCCCCCCCCCCCCCCCCCCCCTCCCCCGTGAGTTGGTCGATCAAGTTGGAGTTAAACAGCATGCATGAACAGCAATGCATAATGGATTGCCTGTATACAGGCCTACTATTATAAATAAATTATGCATGAAAAGAAAAGGCTATAATTTTTATTGTTATAGCGTCATGCGATCGACTGCTTTCCGCGGAAATGTGATACAAAAATGTAGGCTAATTATGGTCCTTGAGAGAGAACAATGCAGGTCATGGGCACTGAAGCATTGTATATCTACATGACTATATACTAGTCTTGTTGATACGGGCCCCTCATGCGATGTCGATCGGCTCTCAGCGTTCAAGTGTTCCTCTCAGTTGCTACATAAAATGTTCAAGGATCAAAAGCGGGATCAAAAGGGTCCGACGAGATGCAGAGTTGAAATATATCAGAAAACATCTGTAAGGACAACATGGCCTGGGTTGCACTTCGTCAGTGTAGTGCAACCAATGTTGTCCTGTGCAGGCAGTTTCATCATTGTGAATCGCATATATATTTCATGATATATGTATATATATTATTATATACATATATTATTATCAGACCAGCCAAGATAATTTGAATCTCAGACACTTAACAGGTCTGTTCCTGAATGCTCGTGAGGGCTATATACCGTGCGTTGCCGGAGCTTAATCCGCTGTGTCAAGTCCATGGCTGGAGTAATGATACCCAAAGTCCTTCGAAGCGCATATATATATGTGGAGCCATTATAATGTGATATGCGATATACAAGAACGCAGTATTTTCATTTCGATAATGTAACAACAATATCCTCAAAAGTTTGATTCACATAATTTCTGTATTATAAAGAGGGATAATAGGCACACGTATAAATCATGGAAATAGCACTCATACTTACCGAATTCACGTCTGATAAACGTAGGATCTCTCACTATAATATAGTCGAACGCACTCGCACTGTCCTATCACTATGTATGCTGATCGAATGAAAACAAACGGGTGATATGATAAGCGGTACCATGGACCCTCCATACTGTTTAGCCTTGACATTCACGTGCCACGAATTGGGTGTACACAAGCCTTATGGTTCCATGACATATACTCCGCCGACATTTGCTCGATCGGCCGACAACTGCTCCGAAAATTCGGACAAGTGCTCCGCGACAATTGCTCCGCCGACATTTGCTCCGCCGACATATGCTCCGCCGACATTTGCTCCGCCGACATAAGCTCCGTCGACATATAGTCTGCCGACATTTGCTCCGCCGACAACTGCTCCGAAAATTCTGACAAGAGCTCCACGACAATTGCTCCGCCGACATTTGCTCCGCCGACATATGCTCTGCCGACAGTTGCTTCGCCGACATAATGCTCCGAAATGACGACATTTGTTCCTCCGAATTAATTGTAATCATCAATGAATTAATAATAATTCTACTCTGCTGCTACAATTGACCAATTATTGACAATTATTTTTGACAATTATTATTATTATCATTGTTATTTTTACTTTTGACAATTATTATTGACAACTATATTTGACAATTATAATTGACAATTATTTTTTTCTACAATCATTTCATATCATAAAAGAGCTCTTCTCCTTCTCCTTCTCCTCCTTCTTTCCCTCCGTCTTCTTCTTCTTCTCCTTCTTCCTCTTCTTCTTCTTCCTCCTCCTCTTCTTCTTCCTCTTCTCCTTCTTCTTCCTTTTTTCTCTTTGTTCTTGTTCTTGTCCTTTTCTCCCTCTTTTCATCTTCTTTACCATGTTCTTCCTCTCTTCCTTTCCCCTTTACTCTTCTCTTTTCCATCCATCTTCTGCCTACAAAGCCGGGGGGCACTCGACCCCAAAAGTGGTAGGTATGTGCCACGGGCGAGACAAAAAACGTGGGCTTTGGAACGGGATTATTGTGAAAAGGAAGGTCTTTGGAACGGGCTTCGGAACTACAAATGTTTGTGAAAACAGGGGTCTTTGGAACGGTTCGCCTGCGTGTGAGTGCGTATGTATCCCTATGGAACGGGCATACGTGCATGCAACTAGCCCGGCGGCGCGGGCGCCGGGTGCGCTCGCACAGAGGCGATGGTCGGACAGCGCTCTGCGGGCCGCTTTTCACCAAAAATGCAGCTCATTGTAGCGGATCAGTGCGGCCGGAACGGCGCAACGAAAAACATGCGAAGCTTTAGAACGGATTTCTTTCTTCTTTTTTTCTCGATAAGAAGAAAATGCTATGCTTTGGAACGGCTTTCTTTGTTCTTTTTGTCAAAAGGATAAAAATGCTATGCTTTGGAACGGAAATTTGAGTGTAAAAATGGGGGGTCTTCTCCGCGGCACATACCCACTACGCATTATATACTGAGTGCCCCCCCCCCCGGGCTACAAAGTTCATATCTTTCATGTTCCTATAATTATTGTGTTGACTATTGTATATTATGATGTCTCTTTTAATCACGGTCAATGTCGTCTTCTTGTCACTTGCACTATTATGTATATATATTTTTTAATATCATTGGTAATTCAGTCTGCTGCATGGCTGCAACGATGATATATGAGTAAAGACCATTATTATATTATTATTCTCATATTTTCAAACATTGTAATTTCTTAATTGAATGCAGATCATAACCACACAGTGAATCAATCTGCTTTTAATGTATTGTTTTGATAATCGCAGAGGTTCATGGAATTTTGCAATAACCAGACTCTCAGCTTGTTATGCCACATTCATTTACAGTTTTTATGGCGACGCATCCCATCTACATTATTTGTATTCCTGGGGCCCGTTGCATAAAACTTTTGCCGGAGTTTTCTATGGCAAAATTTGAGGAAACTACGGCAAAAAATGAAATTGCCATAGTTTTGAATTACACAAAAAATTTGACAGACTTTTTATGCCAGAAAAAAAAAGTTTTATACAACAGGCCCCTGGTGTATAAACTTCATTGCAAGTTGTTGCATTTTTTGTGCAAATTTAATTATTACAGCAAAGGATTGATTTCATTTACTTCTCCTGGATTAATATTTCCCCAAAATCTTCACAAACTTTTTGTTTAATAACAATTTTTACGGCATCTTCCGTACTTTTAAAATTCAATCTTCATAATTAAATTTTCACATGTAATTGCTCCTTGCATGTATATTATTTCAGTTTCCGTTTAACTCTTAATATGATATTAATATATATTGTCTTATCTTGTTAATATGATAATATGAGTCTTCGTACTTTCGGAGTGATTGTCGGCGGAGCAAATGTCGGAGGAGTATATGTCGGCGGAGCATATGTCAGCGGAGCAAATGTCGGCGGAGCAAATGTCGGCAGAGCAAATATCGGCGGAGCAAATGTCGGCGGAGCAAATGTAGGCGGAGCAACTGTCGCGGAGCACTTGTCGGAATTTTCGGAGCAGTTGTCGGCGGAGTAAATGTCGGCGGAGCATATGTCGTGTCACCAGGCAGGGGGCAGAACGGGAGAACGGGAGAACCAGAAGCTGGAGTCTGAACTCGATGCCATTCGTAAGATGAATGGTGAACTCTCTAGGGAAGTGCTTCAGATCAGATCGAAGACGGGTGCGCTAGAAGATACCATACGCCACCTGGAATCCGACAACACTCAGCTCTCGCAGACGAACGCTCATCTGGAGGCAGCCAAAGAAGCATTCTCCAAGCGTGCATCCGATGCAGAAGCTAGCAACCAAAATGATATCCTCAAGTCTCAAAGGATCATGAAACCAAACTGTACAGGCTCAAACGGGAGAACTTTGAGCTGCGGACAACAGTGGAACAAATGAACATGATCAACGCTAGTATTCGAGCACGAATAGACATTACTGGGGCAAAGACAGCGTACTAGTAGAGCTTCAAAGCTTCATCCAGCAACTGACCTCAGTTAACACCAACATTGAGGAACGGTTCGAAAAGATGGACTCCGAATATGCCGACCTGGAACGGAAGTTACAGACAGTGGGCAAGGGTGAAAAGGGTGGGGAGGAGGGTACCGAAGCATGTACAGCCAAAGGCAACAATTCACTCGTCTTGCAAGAACTTGACTGACAGTTTTAAATGATGTTTCATTTTAAATTGGATAGCTATTGGGGGCTAATGGTGAGGAGAGAAAATTCACTCTTTGAGTAGCCGTATACGAGATGACTTCGTTTTGGAGTTAAGTGTTTAGTAAAGTTGTAACAACCAATCAAGACCACTGTTTCATACGCATCTCGATCAAAATGGTCGGACCCTGGACCAATCAGAATGGTTGTTTTAAATTTGCGATTGATCGCAAACCTTTGTGTTACGGCCCCCTGTTCCCTCACAACAAGGTTTTCATATTGCGTGTTAAGAACTTAATTCTGAACTTATTTTGTCAATCCGGAACATGCCCTTTGATATTAATGAAACCTGTTCCAGTTTGAAAAGATAAAACATAAAATTCTCCAATAGCATTTTGTACATTTATAAAAATGAACTAGTACGAGTACGCAATATAGAGACAAGAGTGCGTCCTGAGAAAAATTGCTATAAAGAATCTGGCCTAACTTTTCGCGGAGTTAAATGAAATAATCAGTCAGAACAGAATTGATTTCATTATGAAAAATTGCAATATTTTATTCACAAAAACACAATTTACAAAAAGCAACTATCATTTGCATCATGTTGCTGTAGAAACAATGCGCACACTTTCAACCATGTTCAATAAAATGCCAGATACGTTATTGCGAGTAAAAATCCTAAATTCGAATGGCCAACCAAGATCAGACCCTGTTCAAAAAGCTGACCCTAAACCAATCAGAGTGGGTGTTAAAATTTGCAATTGATCCTACGCCTTCGTATTACGCGGCCCTAAATTTGCCTTCATTTTGCATTTTGCAGAAACAGAAAAACATTTGAATAATGCCTTCATCTACCCGTAAAACGCCCAAATTTATTTAGTAAGTGATGGGCCTTTATGGTGGGTTTTATATATGATTTCCTAATTCTTCATACAAAATGCACAGAAATTAACATACCGCCAAATATCCACAAGCTTCCAATTTTGTTAAATTTGTCTCTGGGCTTCTTTTCCTCGGGCTTATTTTTCTCTTATAAGGAAATGATTTACATTTTCAACATCATAGCCCACATTACGTGCCATTATATATGATCAAGGCTGTACCCACACATGTTTCGGCCACAAGTGCTCCGAGGTAATTTTTGCACTACCCAAATTCTCAAACCCTAGAGAAGCACTATGCCACATGCATCCTTACCCTAACCCTTATCTATAACCCATCCCCAGCTGCCACCCTAACCCTAACCTTAATCTCTTTGAAGAAATAAAGTATGTCGGAGCACCATCAGAGTCTATTATTGCATCATTATTTTATTATTAACACTACGGCAAGCACTTAGAAGCCTCCACCATATTGGTAAGCTTTGCTCGGAGAATGTCCATGGGG
The DNA here is from genome assembly GCA_029962745.1 of Echinometra lucunter. Lineage (NCBI taxonomy): Eukaryota > Metazoa > Echinodermata > Echinoidea > Camarodonta > Echinometridae > Echinometra > Echinometra lucunter. Next base: position 5,006,727 of record CM057160.1, read on the forward strand.
AGGAACCCGAGACCGCAGTCCGGTGCGACGACGAGTCGATCAGGGGACGGCAGATGCTTCAGGACTTCTTGTAGTCGTGATCGGATCTCGTCCACGGTCTCGACGCGACTTCGTGCGATGGCGACGGAACCGAGGATGACAGTGGTCTTCTTGAAATGGTCGAAGAGGGATAGGTCGTTCCGGCGGTGAGTGTCCTCAAGAGAAACTAGAGATATTGATAGAGAAATGGCAACGAAATGTCAAAATGTGTCAAGATGATAAAAGAGGAGGCTTGTGGATGGCCTGGCTATACAACTTAGATTTATTCAAGTTCAAGTTCAAGTTGAGGCCTGTTGCATAAAACTCACTATAATAGTAACTCTTCATGGAATACTGGATTTTGATTGGCTGTTGAGTATGGCATGTTGCTCAACAGCCAAATCAAAATCCAATGCCCAACAGCCAATCAAAATCCAGTATTCAAAGAAAAGTTACTATAATGGCAAAGTAAGTTTTATGAAGGTTTTATATTATTTCCAACATAACACGAGACATAGAATATCTCTCTTTCTTTTTTTAACAAAAATATCGTAAATCAACATACATTATTTTTTTCTCTTTTTTAAACAGTAGAACAAAATAGATGTATGCTTGACACAATGTATCCACAAAAAAAAGGAAATTAATATTTCGTTTTGTTGCTTACTTGTATGTTTTGATTTGTTTTATCTGTCGTGCTTTGGGATTCCATGGCACATGAAAATGGTAGTCAAATACAGCATCTTTCCTGCTTTAACCCACCTTTCCATAGCCACCCCGATGAATTTGTTTAAAAACGAATGAGTTGTATATCACAACACAATCTTAGCAAATATCCTATCTAATCATCGAGAAACTATCAGTGAAATTCAAATGAATGTGCCAAAGAGATACAAACAAAATTTTCCCATGTTTGCTTCATGCGCGACAGGGACTTAACGCCATTTTGCATAGTTAATGAGTTTTGTTGTACATTAAACCCTTAACTGTTTTATATTTCATTACGTAGCATTAAAATTGTTATGAAAATGTGATTGACTAATGTCACCTAATTGACCGTCACCCTTATGGCAAATTCGTGAAATGACTTACTCTCATCAAATCCCGCTTGGTCTAATTTATCGGCAAGCACAAAATATGCATCTTTGTCTGCTTTCGGGTAATCTGTCTGATCCTGTTAAGATTACAAAAAAAAAACAGTACAAAATTATACAAATATTATTCATTTAGAAGGGTCAAATAAATAGAAGTCAAACATAACTAGGATGCATACCCACACTGAGGTACAAGACCTGGGCCCCTTTTCAGAAAACTTGTTGTCAATAATAACCTTAATTCTTCCTTCTTGAATTACGGACTTATCGCCTGGGGCAGTGCAGCAACTTCCCAAATTAACAAACTCTTTACATTACAAAAAAGAACAATTCGTATTATTAATAATGGAGATTTCCGGGCACACACGAATAATCTTTTTCTGAGTGATAAGACTTTGAAAATTAAAGACTTGAATATTTTTCAGCTTGGACAGCTAATGTACAACCTCAACACTAAATAATTACCTATGCCTCTTAATGATATGTTTGTAAAAAATGATGCGATTCATAGTTACTTCACTTGCCAGGCGAGCTCTTTCCAACTACCACTAAATAGAACATCGTTTGCTCGAAAGACATTTGTTTTTACAGGTCCAAAACGGTGGAATTCTCTTCCAAGTGATATTATACAATGCAATTCAATACAAATTTTCAAAAGGAGACTTAGAAGCTTTCTTCTGAATAGCTACTAGGTAATTGCATTTCCCAATCGCATATAATTTGTAGCGTGACTTTGTGCAACTTTGATGTTTGTGCACCTTGATTGATAAATTTATCATTGTTTTGCGTTCCTAAAATGATTTTGTAATTACTGAATCAGTTATTGTTTTGTTGTTTTTTCATAAAATAACAGTTCATAATAATTACTTTTAACAGGGGGCCCTACACCCTACAAGCTCTGCTTTTTAGTCGGCACTCCTTCCCTTTCAATTTGTTTTTAAAATTCATTGTATTGGGCAAGTTGATCTATATGTATGTTAAAGTGTGGATATGTAAACTATACCATCATTGTAAATATGAAAAATTGAAAGAGGAAAAATAAATGAATTGAATTGAATTGAATTGAACAAGTTGCAATAACTGTTATAACCTACTGAAATCCTTGTATCTGATTGGCTTAGAGCAGATTCGTCATAGAAATTTGTACTTTGTATTTATTTATTCACGGTAAAAACTCACAATCAGTCAAAACGGACTGCTTTTCAGCGAGTCCGTGACAACTCACTTTTACCTGTATATATACAGGTAAAAGTGAGACAATTCTGTTACTTATATTTAAAAAAAATATTTACAAAAAATTACATATAACACAGAAAATGAAACATGATATATTAAACAAACAAACAAATAAAACTGTGTCAAACCAATTTTTCAAGAGAATTAGAACTGGCAGTTGTTACTGATAACAAGTTTTATGAAACGGGGCCAGGACGAGACAGGGCAAGGCAGGGCGTAGATTCGATTGCCTGATCATATATACTAAATGTATAAGTACAATAAACTTGTGAAATCTTGTGTGACGCATAATGTTTGTGTCAGTAATTTCCAAATCATGCTGCACACAGAGTGTCAGGACCGTTAGGACAGTGTCAGTTATACGGTAGTGAACCGGTCTTTGACGCGCCCTAGCGAGAGTTTACATCAAATAAAAAGTGAGTGCAGTATGAGCAGTGCAAACATTCGATTGAAATGCTAACTCTCTTACTGATTTAGCCTCCCGGTTCTTCACATTAGCGTAAGTATTTGGAATGACGCAATCAAAATGATCTTTTATGGAACTAGCATTTTGTCCTCTCCACATAGGCGTCATTTCCACGGCATCCGTGTTACAAGAGGCCTCATTTTGAATGCTTTATTCTCAACGATACAAGGCTTTACGAGAAATTTTTTATAGGTCTGTAATTGAAAAAAAAGTATGATGTCTTCATTATGTTCCATTGCCTCCTGCATGTGCAAAGTAACCATTACGAGGCGAGTCGAAGATGCCGCACAAGCAAACTGCATAATGCATCTTGTAAAATAACATAGATCTTATTTTTCGGGCTTCGCGTTAACGTATACGTCCTCATCCACTCCCCCCCCCCCCCCCCCCCCCCATTCCAATCCACCACTACACCCTCTCTCCCGGGAGAAAACAGGTGGGTTAAGCAAGGTTAAGCCACACTTAAGTAATAGCAGCATGATCTCACCAGATAAAGTGGATAACCACAGCAAAGATGGACAGTTTTCGTGACGTCTGTTCCGACACCTTCAAAGCAACGTGACGCGTGGTCGATGCCGTATTCGAGGGCGATCTCGGGAGTTCGTACCATCACCGGCTCGTCGAGCTGGATGTGGCGACATCCTGGTTAGGAATACAAGAGGGAGCGAGAAAGGAAAAGTGACAGGAGAAAGAGGGAAGGAGAGGGGGAGGTAAGGGAGTAAATGAAGAAAGGGAGAGAGAGAGAGAATTTAAGAAAGAGACGTAGATTTAATGAGAATTGAAGATCGGGGGTAGAGAGAACAAGAGACACGAGACGTAGAGGAGAAGCAAGGTCGGAAACGTTGTAGAAATACAGGGGGTGGTAGAGAAGAATACATGATAGACAGAGTGTGAAAGATGTAACAGGATGAAGAAAACTGAAGAATGAATGATAGTATGATTGATAACTTTGGACTTGCATGTGCATGAATCATCTCTAGTTCTAATAATTACACACGAAGAGCTTGCATCCAAAAGGCGCTAAATCCACTTTGATGAAAATTGAGTTACTAATAATAAACTATTGTTCAGTGAGGTACTTGTCTTTAAAAAATCAAAAACCTTAATTCTGCGAGCAATATAAAAACTACAACTTTTAATATCATTTTCCCATAGACGCGTTTACAAAATTTGGTTTTCAAAAATGCCCTTTTCTCTGAAGTTACAAAGGTGGATTTAGCGCCTTTTGGAAGAAAGCTCCTCATATACTTTCCTTTTTATCTCTCTCTCTACACAAGATTTTGTTGTAACATCCCCAAAGCATTTTTTTTATTCATCTTCCTTACCTGCTTTTACTAAACTTTTGATGTGTGCATTGACAACTTGGACCAAGTCAGCACTAAGCTCTTTGACCTCTTTGTAGTAAGCATCTGTAAGATAGAACGATCACCAAGTTAGTTCATTTTTTCTAAATTTCCATCTATGATAATACAAAGACATTTCGAAACGTAAATCTCTAGGACGAAAAATCAAAACTAAATGAAAATAAAGAAAGTGACAAATTCAGATCAAGACATAAAATTATACTAAAAATATATCAGAATATGGTGGGATCAAAAGAAACTAGTTCGGAGCTTATGAGTTTGATCCCATTAAAACATGGAAAATCAAATTGATTTCATCATTCCAAAAGTGTAACAATATGTTCAGCAAAATTTATACTACAGTTACAAACAAAAGTACACTCTTAAAAATTCTGGATCAGATTGACTCGGAAAAGAGTCCGTTGGGGTCACCCTCCGTATACCGGGACAAACAATGACCTGGAATAAGGTCATAAAGACTTATTCCGGGTCACATTTGACCTTAATCCGGGTCATTTTTTACTTTATTCTAGGTCACTTTTGACCCGGAACGGAGAGTGGCTCCAACGGACTCTTTTCTGGGTCAAGTTTTTAGAGTGTAGAGGTGTCGTGGTCTAGTGGATACGTCACCAGATTGTGGATTTCGAGATCCGAGTTCAAGCAAGAGACTACGACATTTAAGTAAATCAGAAAAAAAAAAATGTGAGGCAAAAGTGGATAAAGAGGCATAAGCTACGGGCACAACACCATGTTGACGAGTGAAAAACTAAAAGACCATCACGTACTTTAATTAGTTCCCCTGGAATCAACGCTGCTGGCTGCCACCTATTCAATAACAATGGTGATGGAGCAGCAGTGATAAATTACCCTATTCTCCATGGAATCTACGCCACGTGACTAAAATTAGACTACATATTTGAGGCAATGGGTGCATGGGAGTGAGGGGAGGGAGCAGCTATACCCCACCAGCTACCCCACCGGCTACCCCGTTACCCTTAGTCGAGATATAATGTAGATTAGCCCTTCGGTAGGCGCTATTTACTTAAGGAGTTAACGCCCCTTTGGAGCCCGCTATCAAAACCATAGATATCTTCTAAGTTACGGGGTATAATAATCCCTTTTATGGAGTGGCGTAGCCAGAAATTGATATTTTAGAGGGGAATCCCCTCCAGGTTGGCAGATCCAGCCCCTTCACCTTGGGAGGCGGAGTATACCGAGACAGCTCGCTAGCAGGAGGTATAGCAGTTGATTTTGTTGTTGTTCTTTATTATGGGATTCAATCGATGATTCAAACAAGGAGGGGTGTGCACCGTCTCCATCCCGGCCCTTGCTGGATATAAAAGGCCACTGTTCATTTGTTTAATTATTGGCTTGAAAAAAACAACAACAACAACACGGCAAAATTATAGCTGCAGTAAGAGAACAATGTCCCACTCGTGAAATACTCACTTGCTGTTGACCCAATGATAGTCATAGGACCTGGAATGGTGGCTTTCACGGGCTTCTCAGAATTGTTCTGTTCAAAATTATTGAAGGAAGGAAAAAATAGGGAAAGTACTTCCGAAATGCTCGCTGTTAAAGAGCCTATCCTTTCCCCGAATGTACATAATAATATATCTTTTATTCATACTCTCATTAAAAAAAAAATTGGTTGGTTAAAATATGAACCTACAAACTGTTGGTTGAAAGAATATCCCATATGTTTTACATACGAATTTGTTTAACCAACAGTTGGTAGGTTCATATTTTAACCAACCTGAAGATTTTTAACCAACTTTTCTGAGAGTACACCAGCAAACTATATTGGATGGCATACATGTGTATATTTACGAGGATTTTTTTTTAATATTTTGTATTAGGAGCATTTGTGAAAGAACTAATTCCTCTAACCATTTTTTTTTTCAAACGAAAATGGAAGTGATCGAAACATTAAAACGTCTTTCATTAAAATATTGCACAAACGGACTACACCTTTTAGAAAAAAAATCAGTCTCTGTCACCAAAAAGTTTAGTTAGCTTCATTCGATTAATTTTGAGGTTTCTCAAGAATTACCTGCGCAGACCGCCATTCATCCCCTATCCAGTGTATGTCATCAGGTATCCCTAAAGATCAAAGGAGAGAATACTAAATATAGTAGGGATAATTTCATTTGAAAATCAACCGACTGAACATAATTCATGAGACTGAATGCATTTCGTGCAAAATATTACACGAATTGGATTGCATTCCGTAACATCATCGCACACTAGTTCACCATCAATAAAACAATTAAATGAAGGTCGTACTATTCTCTCTTTCACAAGGGCTGGATTACCCCCCCCCCCCTCTCTCTCTCTCTCTCTCTCTCTCTCTCTCTCTCTCTCTCTCTCTTTCTCGTTGTATAGGCTTATATGCATAGTGGGTATGAGTGTGTTCCTGTAGATTTTACATTTCCTTTATTGTGCGAATGAATGCATTGTGGTAACGAAGGAGGACCACATTATCTACAGAACTAGAGATCTACTTTGATCAGCACCTTATAAAGGTGTATAGACACAATACATAAAACAATTACTTCAGCATGCACCATCGGATGCATTTTTCTCGTCTAATAACAGGATTTCCTTTAAAAGTTAATACCATGGCACGTCTGTACAAAAAGATCAACGTCTGAGTCATGTTTACATGCACTATTCAATGTTACAGGGCTAGCTACATAATGTGCACAAACAGGTACAGAATGAATTAAGCACACACATAAAGATCTCCAAATCAGAACAGGGTTTTAAATCATGCATGTTGAGGAAACATAGTCTAAGGCTTTATTTCCACCCCTCCCCCCCTCCCAAATAAAAAATTATTAGGGGTGGGGGACACAATTGGGTATGTCCCCCCAGAGAAAATGAAATTTCAGGGGCAAAAAACACCCAAAAAGGCCAACAGAATATGCCCCCCCCCCCCAAAAAAAAAAAGACACTTAAGAAAAATTTGTGAGCAAATTTTTGGGTGTGTCCCCCCCCCCCCATGAAAATTAAGCTGAGGGCATTTTTTGTTGTTGCTGCTGTTGTTGGGGGGTTGCTTTTTGCTTATAAACAAATTTTTAGACAGTGTCCCCCCCCCCCCCCCCTCCGATTGACGTCATACTACTGAGGGAAAGCTAAGTAAACTCAACCAACTCTTTAAAGTTACTTACTCAACGTCCCTCTGACTGTAGGTACCTCGGCTACCCATGCGCCGTTCCGACATGATCGTTTCGTTAAGTTCTCGAAATCAAAGCCTTCGACGTGTCGACTAGAGAGAGAGAGAGAGAGAGAGAGAGAGAGAGAGAGAGAGAGAGAATAATGAAGAAATCGGGTGAAAAGAAGAGAAGGAGAAAGTGTACAGATAAATGAAAATATTGATAACTTTATCGATCAAAAGGTCTTTGGAAAGGAAAGCAATTTTCAATAATATATGAATAAAAAGAGATAATAATGTACATGTATATAACAAAAGGTACCTCTATAGAGAGAAACAAGGCTACTTATTACTGCTAAAAATGCAGGCAAATCCACACTGAAACGAAATTTTGGGGAATGGTAAAATATGCACCCATTACTTGTGAAAATTATGTTTCATTCCAGCATATATTCATGAATCCTGCTCTCGGTCTGTGGATGTCTTTGGATGCCAAAGAGAGAAGAAGTGGAATGAATTGGATTTGATGCTTGTCTGGAATGCGTTAAATAGATTTCAACTCATCCCAGATGCCAGGGAAATAATTTAGACTCTGGAGTAAAGTGGAGAAGTTTCGGGGATAACCTCTCCCATGTAATGTACTGCAATTTGGTATTCAAAAGGTTCCTACATCTAGAATTGAATTGAATTGAATTGAAAAGGCCTTTATTGATATCCGCCTAGCGACCAAAGGTCGAATTGCACAGATTTACATTCCAATTCAAATACATATACACAGGTTGTCAAAATATACATGTGAATGGACATGGAAAAATTAGACAAATTCGATGACAAGATGTAAGATTGCAATTAAGAAATATATTTACAAAAAATAAAAATCTAAATCATCCCACATCCCAACAAAACAGTGATCCATTATACAGCCGCCCAGGGAATGAAAAGTAAGTTAATGCACACAATAATATCATATCATGATGGTTGCCTGTAGACCTGAGACATACACAATATACACTGACTAATCAGCACGATGGGAAAAGTGGATGAACCATGTAGAACTGATGTTCTACATACTTAAACTGTAAAAAAAAAAAGCAAGATAGGAAATAGGGCCGAACAGTATTATCTTGTATTCGGAACAGCAGACGCTCGACACAAGCGTGTCAAGGTGACAATTTGCCCATCCAGGTAGTCTGTGAGCTTGTTCCGAAATAATCGCCACGTTAGTACATGTCAGATGTGACCCTTTAAAGTTACTTAGACTATCCATCTCATTGACGAGGAATGTTCATCAGCCTGAACGTCGCTGTCGGGGCCTAAATTTGAGTTGATTTCCTTTTCACCCCATCTAATATTATGCGCCAAACTTTGTTTTATGATTTTTGTTTTTGTTTTGTCAGAAGGAAATGAGTTTGTACCAGGTCACACCACCAAACTGACCCAAACTGATCTATATAAGGTTCTCCTACACGTTCGTTTGTTTATTCGTTCTGTTGTTTGTCTGGTGGTGATCTCGGTGGTAATGACCTGGGGCGGTTTGAACTGAAATTCTATCAAATGGTGAATTTCGAAAGGACCCGTGTACGCCTTCATACGAAAACCGACCAGCGCTCAAGGCAAAAAAATTAATGTCGAAAGCCTTTAAAGCTCCCATGGCCAGTTCATGCATGTTGTGCATGATTAAAGTACTGTATTGTGGGTTGTTTCGCCACCCCCCCCCCCCCCTCCTCCTCCTCCTTTCCTGCCAAATTACTGAGTCTCACCAGAGATGATTGATATAGTTGTCTCGTCGAATCTCGCCGTCAGTCACGACATCGATGCCGAATGATGCCTGCTCTTCCAAGGTCTGTCTGACTGCCTTGTCGACCAGTGCTTCGTAGTCTACATAATTTATAGTGAATACAATAATAGACCGTCGGTTTTTGTAGTACTTGTGAAAATAATACAGAAAAATAACTGTTCCTTTAAATTGTTTTGTGATCGATCGGGCTGTCATTCTGTTTTCTGCATTTAACTTTTCCATTTGTTTAGAGGATATATTTTCCCACCACCAACCCCCTTCCTTTCTTCTTCCGCTATAGATGTATAGGTTAACTTCTTTTATAACCCGAACAATGTTTTTCTTTTTGGGTGGTTTGATTCCCGAACACTTCCATATTCAACATCATAATTTACTGTTGCTCTTATCACAATGTGGCAGGCAATATCGTTATTATTTCAGAAATTAACCTTTCCCTGCTTCTATCAAAAATATTTCAAGCAGTTCATCACCCTTAAATCATCCCTACTGAAATTTGCAAGCTTTACAATATTGTATTACATAATCATGATTAATAATTTTTATAGAACATTCATGAAGTAGATAATTCATGATTCCCTTCAGCTGATTTCTTGAAAGTCTATGCAACCCTGTTCCTCTTTTAGAAAATATATTTATGCAAGAACACAATGACACAGAAAGGACGTGTATAACATCTAAAATACATAAGAAACTCCGTTTTCATCATATTCATGTTTCAAAAATGAGTTACTCTCCATTGGACTACCACCCAGACAACTGTACCCCCACCGATAGGCACCCATACAACCTTGACAACCCTCTGGAAAAAGTACCTCCGCAGGAATTAATTATTACAGGGTCATAAAGCACTGAAAAGCATACGGTCGTCCGGGCGGTAGTCTGCGGGGTAACCATTGCTGTCGTTCTTTACTTTGCGTACATGTACCTTCGGGCGGGATACACTTCACAAATTTGTTGAATTCCGATGGGTTAAATTGTGCCTGGTGGCTAAACCAGTTCGGAATTTTGCAGAAGGACGGTTTTGGGTAACTCCCGATCACCGTTGTTCTCAGTGGCATGATGCAGATCAGTCAAGTCGTTCTTTTCTGCAACAGTACTGGTTTCTGGGGAATAAGTTCGAAAGTCTCTATAATGCCAAATCACCAAGAACAGTACGTAATAACAAAGTGGGTTTCATTTCATTTTCGGAATTATGTCCCCTTTTTCATTTCGAGAATATGGATATCCGGAGTACAGCTAACTTTTGGACTTAAGTAGTCGTAGGAGCCTGGGTGGTAGGCCTGTATGGTGTCATAGTATATTCAGGGGGATGGGTTCTAAGGGTAAGGGGTATATAAGTCTGGGTGGTGGTGAGAGGGATCGATGATCAGCCTGCAGAGTGGTTGTACTGTACTTTAGCTCCTGGACAGCCATCCGAACTCTGTCATATTCTGATACATGTACATGTACTTCCATACCTTCAGGAGTTGTATCCTTCATGAAATTGTTGAAATCTGACGGCAAAAAGTCTGGCTTGTTGATAAACCAGCTCGGGATTCTACAGAAGGACGGTTTGGGGTAACTACCGATCACTGTTGTCCTTATCGGCATGTTGATGATCAGTTCATCAGTCGTTCGTTGCTATAAATGTCAAATTAAGTTTTCTCGGAAATCATCTCTACACAATACAGGAGTGAGAGTCCACTCTTCAAGGAGTCGTTTTGGAGTGGAAATCCACGCTAGAAATAGTGGAATCCATTTTCAAATTACTCCAAACCATTTCTTTGGAGTCAAATCCACATTAATTGCTTGGATGACTCCTCGAAGAATAGATTTTCACTCCCACAAATAACAGAGAGTACATGCGAGGACTATACCTGTCTTGGAAAATCAATACGGGGGGGGGGGGGGTGTCATAAAGCTGTTCACAAAGTTACGAATGACTTTACAGACGACTTGAATATGGCAAGCCAAAAGGGTTCTTAATTATTGCAAATCATATCAGCCAAAGGTGAAATATGCAGACAAAGATTAACATTACTACTCTTTTTCAACATTTTTACTGCAAAGTATTTTTTTTTTGGCCACAATTTATTTGAGACTATGGAAAATGCAGCCACACTTTGTTGAAACATCGGGAAAAACTATGGGCATCCCATTTTGCACTTAATATTCAAATTATTCGTAAAGTCATACGTAACTTTATGAACAGCTTATGAAACACCCCCTGGCACACATTCAACCATCGCATCATCTTTACCTTCTTTCTCAAATTTGCTAATGAAATGACTGAGGTTGGTGGCTTTGTATTGCGTGTCATCGAACCAGCAGGGCATCTTGAAATGGTTAGGTTTGGGATAGCTGCCGATGACGGTTGTTTGTAATGGCATGGTGCAGTGATAGTGGTGAAACGCACTGAATGAATGAATGATGGATAAATGACAACATGAAAATATGAGAATGAGGGTGCTTTCACACATGATCACGAGACTATATGAAAAAAAAAACAAGGAACCGGGCATGTTGGCTCAATGGATAGAGCGTCCGCCTCATGAACGGGAGGTCGTGAGTGCGATCCCCGGCCGAGTCATACCAAAGACTTTCAAAAATGGGACCTTCTGCCTTCTAGCCAGGCGCTCGGCATTTTAGAATGGATAAAGGTAATAATAACATATTATGTTATGCAGGGCCCGCTGGTAGAGCAGTTAAAAAACTGAAGTGGCTACCCTGGGTAAATAAGACGTTATTATTATTATTATTTATCAAATAGTGGGTAAAACTTTACCTAACCGCCATACATGTCACTTTTTTTTTTTTTTTTTACCAAGCCCTTCTTAAGGAGGGGCAGACCGATGGATATGACTCAATCTCGGCTTTGGGGATATATAATTGGGAATGCTTTATCGAGTATGATTCTAAAAAATAAAGTTTTTTTTTTTCGTCAGTTTGATAATTATTTGCAACTGAAGTTGGATAGAATAAAAAGAAATCAATAATTCAGAAATATAAAAGGTATCACAATTCTCTACTGTTTCCTTCATGAGTGGGGTAATGGAAGGCATTTTCATATATATATATATATATATATATATATATATATATATATATATATATATATATATATATGTATATATATATGTATGTATGTATTTATATATACAGTGATGGTTTTACGTTTAAAACTGTAATAAAAGAAAAATGACCTTTGTTATTTTTGTAATCGAACTCTTTGTTTCCTCCATTCTTTCACAATTATGTATGGATTCATGAAAATAATTATATGTTTCTCTTTCGCCAATCCTAATTTCCACAACAGTCGTTCTAACGAAACCAACACAAGATCAGCAGAAAACCAACAAACCCAAAATTAAATTACCAACTATCTCGTTTGGGAGTCAGTGTGGAGCACTGATCTAGATCTAGATACATACATACATATACATTTTGGTATTGATATAGCGCCTTTCCATTAACATGCTCGAAGCGCTGAAATCAGCAAACTATAATTCTGCTCTCCAAGTGCTTACAATATAATTATAAAGATAGGATTACTGAGAAAATAAATAGGTTTTGAGTTTTGAGATCAGTGGTTATGTGGTGTCGGTTTGGCTGGAAGGGTATAGTCAAAATAATATGCACACGTGCGACCAGAAAAATGTATGAAAAGGGCAGTTTTCGCCTGGTATTGTAATTTTGACGCGCGTCACGCGGTTAGGGTGCCCAAAAGGAAAATCAGGAAAAGGGGTACAGAGAAGGACTGTTTTCTTGAGTTCATTAACACCCGTTTAAAGTATGTGTTCCCCATCCTTAGTGTGGACTTGGGTAGCCTCGTATTGGTACCCATGTTTAGGGTATGGTGACCCTGAAGTAGCTGACAACAGGTCATGTGCGACATGAATTTCGCATCCCAGGTCCTGAATTTCGTGCCACGGGTCGTGAATTTAACGACTGGGATGCAAGTTCGCGCCACATGTCATGAATTTCGCATCGCGGGTAGTGAATTTCACGCCACGTGTCATGAATTTCACGACTGGGACGCAAAGTTCGCGTGACGGGTCGCGAATCTCGCGACTAGGTGCAAAGTTTGCCCAAAAATTCATGTCGCACATGACTGTTGTCTGGCGTACTTCACGGCAACCGTATAATGTTCAAGGACGTTAAACTCGCGCGCGTTCAGGAGATAAATCTTTCCAAAAGAAGATCAAAGCTCGAAAAGGCGTGACTTTGACCCGGGACTTTGATCAGTGGACAGAAACTCAGTTACGGTTGAATAGGGTAATTTTGGAAAATCCTTTACGCGCCGGGGTTACAGATACTGGCTGCATGCCCCCCCCCCCCCCCCCCCGCGAGTTGGTCGACCAAGTTAAACAGCTTGTATATACCGGTATATAGGCCTGTATCATTGTTATAAGTAAATAATAATGCATGAAAAGAAAAGGCTATAAGTTTTGTTTTTATAGCGTCACGCGATCGAATGCTTTCCGCGGAGATGTGATAAGGGTTGTCCTAAAATCTAGGCTAATTATAGTGGTGTTCACTACCACCCCCCCCCCCTAAAATGAAATCCTAGCTACGCCATTGTCGAAAGCTCGGCATAACATGATAAAGGCAGAGTAAACATACTCGCAACGTCCCGCCTCCTCTTTCTTCAGTCACAATTTTATATATATAAATGACAGACGAGTTTCGAACAATGACCTGCCGCACACCTCAGCTGGATCCGAGCGAATGCTTTAGGATGTGTATGTTGGAGTAATTAACAATTGTAATCGGGAAACATACACAATGTTCAGCTTTGGCAACTCTCGTGGAAATAAATACATGTGAGACAATTGAGAGAATAATAGCGTAGCATGAATCAAAGTTCCCCAGAGCTGTCCTACCAGTTTGGAAATTTTTTGCAAAGGTTGAAAAAATGTCTCCGTCGGGAATCGAACCCGGGATCGAACCCGGGCCTTTGGCTATGAACGCCAAAGCCTTAACCACTAAACCACGGAGACGGGCCAGTGGTTTCGGCGACTCCAAATTCGCTTAACCGACTGACTGACAAATCTTCAACCCTCACTAATTAATTCCTTTGTTGGTGGCAGATGAGTTTCGAACAATGACCTGCCGCACACCTCAGCTGGATCCGAGCGAATGCTTAATGATGATTCCCGGCGGAGACATTTTTTCAACCTTTGCAAAAATTTCCAAATTGGTAGGACAGCTCTGGGGAACTTTGATTCATGCTACGCTATCATTCTCCCAATTGTCTCTCTCTCTCTCTCTCTCTCTCACACACACACACACACCCACACACACATGTATATATATATATATATATATATACATACATACTTTGGGTATCATTACTCGGACTTGACACAGCGGATTAAGCTCCGGCAACGCACGGTATAGCCCTCACGAGCATTCAGGAACATATATATAATATATACATATGTAATATATATATATAATAGTAAGATGAACAATGTTCGGACGAGAGGCAGTGTCAAAATATAAAGTAAAGAAAAGGAGTTCACAACATCATACAGGATACACGTAAAACGAGCAGAATTTTTACTTCACCTGAAGAGAATAAAACGAAAGCGCTTGTGAAGTAAAAATCCTGCTCTTGTTGCACCTATCCTGTATGATGTTGTGAACTCCTTTTCTTTACTTTATATTTTGACACTGCATCTCGTCCGAACATTGTTCATCTTACTATTATATATATATATATATATATATATATATATATATATATATATATACCGTGCGTTGCCGGAGCTTAATCCGCTGTGTCAAGTCCGAGTAATGATACCTGGAAGCGCATATATAGAGCCATTATAATGTGATATGCGATATATACAAGAAGGCAATATTTTCATTTCGATAATGTAAAATAAAAAATTTGATTCACATAATTCCATATTTTCAGTATTATTAAGAGAGAAATAGGCACACGTATAAATAGCACTCATACTTACCGAATTCACGTCTGATAAACAAAGGATCTCTCACTATAATAAAGTCAAGCACACTCGCTCTGTCCGGTCATGGCTGTATGCTCATCGAAGGAAAACAAACAGGTATGGAACAGAAGTTTGTTGAGCGGTACCCAACGAACTAAAACATAGATAGAAGGATTATACCGGCCGCTGAGTGGCCCCTCCGCGGCGCACGCTGTCCGCCATATTGGATAGAGCAAAAAATTCGTGCTTACTAGCTGAAACGTTTACGTAGTCATGCAAATGTTCAATAACTGTCAGCAAAATGCCTTATTGAGTAGCAATTAACTGTACCAATCGACTCGTGAGAGGCTCGGGGGAAACATTTCATAAGTAAGTGGCAATTTTATTTCCTATTATAAAGAAAATATAGAGTTTAAAGGCAGGTTTTACGTGCAAACTACATGCCAGTTTTCTCGCTTGCAGTCCCATCCCTTGGTTTTCATGGGTGTGAAATAATATGCGTATCGTGGGTTAACTGGGTGAAAGCATCAAAACAATCTGAATCCACACGTACCGAATTTTCTAGGGTCTTCATTAACATTATCATTTGTCACATGCATTTGTGCCTTCATTCCCCTTCCATAGTCTGCACGCATTTGTATTTTCATTCCCCTTCAAGTTTCACGACCACATTCCACAATAATTATGATAATATAATTACATTTGTAAAACCTTTCCGAGGCGCATGAATAGCTAAGAATGGAAAGAAGAAAATAAATAAACAGAATAATATTCCATCTCACCTGCACTTAGAACAACGTCTTTATTTGTGTAAAGGTCTATTTGAAATGCAAATGTAGCATGACCATGGAAATGCCATCATAATGTCTGTTTCAGGAGAATGAACCATTTCTTGTATATTTTTTTTTTCATTTCTGTCCCTTGTAAACTGTGAAGCAAGGCAAACCTCTGCATCCAAGAAGCAGCCAAGACATGTCCACTGAACTTCCAAGTTCATCACCAACTTTACTATCACCACATTGCATGGCCGGTACATCACGCAAATCATCTCTGCCTGCCATGCCTAACTCCCTTGGAGGCCAGTGTCATTACAAGGTGGACACCATGCTCGTACGGGGACTTTCAAAATGGACCCTAAACAAGTAATAATCCTTCCACCTCGGAATACCCTGAACAAGTATTTTGTCATGTTTTCCCCACTCTAAACAAGTATGTTCAAATCAAGCTGTTGTAATGTTGTACGAGTATACCCTTTTCCCCTGATTTTTTTTTTTTTTTTTTTTTACTGTTGATACCCTTTTCACTGTACGCCCGTACATCGCCCGTCTATGAAAAACAAGTGTTTTTGTGTAGGAGTATAGTGTCAGCCTTGTAATGACAGTGCCCCTTCCCCCGGACTACAACTCCAAGATATAATGCTCATGTATATTGACTCTTTCAATATCATTGCAATATGATTATATGAATCATTATTTCCCACCATATAACGGTAAATTCCGTATCTTGTTTACTCCATGTGAGAGAAATAGCATATTTTTAAATTAGTGACACAAAGAAGTTATTAAGTAAAGGAATTTCTTTGTTTTGTGAATGGAGAAGGAAAGAAATTTCCCTTCTCTGTATTGAAACTTGAAAGCAGAGGTATCAGTATGTACATTACACTTGTTTTCAACATTTATTTAAAAGATTCTCACAGCCAGTGGCCAAATTATGATCCATTTTACAAACAGAAATACGATTTTATTATAATAAACGGTGTGAAAAGGAACATTATTTTTTATCACTATTTCATGTGACTTTTCCCAATCCTTCATAATTATGCTTCCTGTTTTCCTATGTAAAAGACTATAATGTACTGTACATGTGCAATGATCTTAATGTACACATCTCTCCTCAGGGCTTGAAAAAGAACATTATTTATTTATTATTCTGTGTGATTTCAGCATTTGCTTTAATTAACCTACCTGAAAAAAATGGTTTGAAATTTGGGATGGGTAACTAAATACACGTGAGAAGCTTACCATGTATACTTGTCTTTAATGATTTGATGTAGACACTTGAGGCATACAGTGTTTTTGTTTATATTAATTTATTTTATACTGCAGGGTAGACCTGTTTATGTAACTTAGCTAAAAATATTATGTTTACGCACTGTAATGCTGTACTTGTGGTATGTACCATCTGTAATAGTTTCTTCTTCTTCTTCTTCTTCTTCAGTCACATGTGTTTCTTGCAACAACAACCAAAAAAGGAAGAAGGTGAAGAAGAAGAAGAAAAAGAAGAAGAAGAAGAAGAAGAAGAAGAAGAAGAAGAAGAAGAAGAAGAAGAAGAAGAAGAAGAAGAAGAAGAAGAAGAAGAAGGAGGAGGAGGAGGAGGAGGAGGAGGGGGAGGAGGAAAAAAATGTCAATTATGCAACAAATGTTTGTATGTACTATGTAGACATATGTCATGAATAAATGATCACTGCCAACCGGCCTTTGTACACATGTACTAGCCCTATCAATTAAATGAAAATTGTACAAGCAGTGTCTTGCCTGTAGTGAATTAGTGCCATAGGAGAATATTTATGAAAATTCATGCTGCAAGAGTTCACAAATAAATCAAACAATTTTTTCACATTACCTGAAAAGACATGGAAATCATTTTTCATGTGTAGTAACTTGCATGCTTAGAAATAGATTGATAATAATAGATAACAAGAAATGTCAAATAGTAGATAGGAAGGGGGAACAGGAGAGAGAAAAAAAGAAAGAGAGAGAGGGGAGAGGAGAGGAGAGGCAGAATGGGATAGAGCAATCGAGAGAAAGTTGGAGAGAGATCTTGAGGGCGAGGGTATGACATGGAAATCAAACTAGATGTTGCTTGGTATTGCTTGATGATAGCAATGAATACAAACTTGATCAGGTCTATGCCTGCTGCTGAGCAGAATATATAAGATTGAAATAATTTTTGAAAACCATGGTCATAGAATAAAGGTTGCAAAAAAGGGGATTACATGCTGTCATGCAAACTTTACAATTCTCTGAAAAGCAACCCCCATCTCCCCAAAAAGGGAGGGAATTCTCGTCAGTGTTGAAAAGGCCTGGTCCAATTCATTGCCTTTTGCTTCCCCTCCGTTTTTTATTCTTTTGTTTCCTTCTTTATTTGGTTTTCTTTATCTTCTTTTTATACCTAATTCAGTCCGCTTTTTATACTCCTGTCAGAATTCTTTTCAAGTGATCGTGGCACACGAAATCGAGCCCTGAAAAAGTGCATGAAATTCTTTTATAGAGCTGGAAAATCGTGTTCAAAGTTGAAACAAAGATGTTTAAAGATGGTTAAAAACGATATCATGACAGATCAGATATAGTTATCTTCCATCCCCCCCCCCCCACCCCGATATGACATTGAAATTGTAAAGAATTCAATTTACGTTCAGCTGGTTGGCGCATGCTCGTCCGAGTTCTTGCTCTATCCAAGATGGCGGCGTGTGCGCTTGAGCGGATCCATCGCGGTGTGTGTGCCGTGAACGGGCATAATCCTTCTACGTCTTTCTAGTTCCGTCTTTCTAGTTCTGTGGCGGTACCACGGACCCTCCATACTGTTTAGCCTGGCATTCACGTGCCACGAATTAGGTGTGCACGAGCCTTACGGTGGTCGGGAGTTATGTAACACTACAGTGGGCACCATGCTCATATACGCAAAAACGCTAAGAGGGGTTGTTTTTCACGGGGGGGGGGGGGGGGGGGGAGTGTACGCGCGTACATTGAAAAGGGTGTCAAAATTGTAAAAATCAGGGGAAAGAAAACAGCTTGTGTGAAAATACTTCTTTAGGGTAGGGAAAACAGACAAAATACTTGTTTAGGGTATTCGGGGATCGAAGGATGATTGTTTAGGTTCCATTTTGAAAGTCCATGCATGTACGAGCATTTTTTGTTCGTTTGTTTGTTTGTCTGTTGTTTCAAAATATTCTTTTAATCTTTTCTTTCAGCGACATCAACATAGCAAACAAATTGCAATCATGAATTGACAAATAACTTCATACGTACCACGGTACCAGTAGATCTTACAGATGTACTTCATTGGTAAATCAATTTTTGTCTTAGTTGATTCAACTAATAACTGGTCCTTTTCCTGTTTTCCTTTCACTGAAAGAAAGATTAAGAAATAAAATAAAGAAGAAGGAAATGAAAAGGAAGGCTGAGAGATGATAACGAAAAGACAGAGCATGGTGTCCATCTTGTAATGGCAGTGCCCCCCCCCCCCCGGGATATAAAGAAAGGAAAGAGTATGGCAACGATTATCGGGTTCAATGTGATCTTTAGGATTGTGAGAAAAGAGATACATGGATAGTGAAGAGATCGAGCTACGTCTGTGTAGGATTTAGCTGGGGAGGGGGGGGGGGTACTTTCAACAAAACTTGTTTTGTACTGGCTTGGGAGTTGGGAGTGTGTTCTTAAAGGAGAATGCAACCCAGACATCAGTATGCTTCCAGTGAATGAAGAAGAACAAGAAGAGTAAACAGTGAAAGTTAGAGGAAAATCGGTCAATCTGTTCAAGAGTTATTAACTTTGAAAGTTTTAAGTAAGATCCTTAAATTGGCAACTTTGCCAGTATCTGTGATATCATCGTGGACAACTCTCCATTCATTTAGTACACAAAATTTAGCATTTTCTTTATTTTCAAGAGAAATAAAAATTCTCTTGATCTATTGTTTGAGTGTGACATGGCTATATCAATTCTGCAAGCATTTTGGGAAGAATTATGTTGATTCCTGAATTTGAATTTCACATAAATCAATTTTTTAAAAAAATATGTACAAAATGAATTGAGAATTGTCCACCATAACATCACAGATGCTGGCAAAGTTGCCAACTCAAGGATCCCCACAATAGTAATTTACTGAAACTTTCAAAATTCATAACTCTTGGACCGATTGTCCGATTTTGCTCAAACTTTCACTATTTACTCCTCTTGGTCATCTTTATTCACTAAGAGCACACTGATGCCTGGGTTGCATTCTTCTTTTTAAGTTACCGCTTCCAACCACCATGCACATTGTCCTTTATACTTTGATACGTCTTTTCATCAACGATACTGTCATTACAAGCTTCGCTTTCCAAAGATACAAAATACAGCATTTATATTCATTTTCAAATAATTATTCTTAATTGTTGGGGTTTATGTTCATCATTTTGTAAAGTGAAAATCTTATACATGATACATGATAGTGAATTATGTTCACGATTACAATATTCTCAATTGCCATGATTGTTGGGGGTTTATGTTCATATTAAAAGTGAAAATCTATGAATTCATATGGTTGTTGTTATTGCATCAAAAAATGAAATGAAATCAAAATAAAGCTCTTCCGTTTATGTAACGTGGAGGAATGTTTCAGGCGGGAGATAGTTCTGCCCCTCCCCCCCCCCCCCCGCCACTCAGACACGACACCCCCCACCCCACCCCACATCCTCACGGTGATATGTACATGTATTTATGATACCTTATCAGTGCTTTCCACCGGCGTAAATCCACTTTGAGGAGTGGGGGGGATGATCGTCTTTTTTGCTGATATTTTTTCTGTCGAATTCACACTTAAGTATAAACACACGCCCTCACCCACCTGCACAGACCCCCCTTACACACATTTTAATTTTTATCTAGCGAGCTAGTGAAGTGAGCGAGCCAAAAATTACATGTACCACTTTTCTGGTTTTCAGTCGCATTTTCAAATAGAAATTCTAAAATATGAGCGAGCCCAAAAAACCACTTTTCTGGTTTTCAATCGCATTTTCAAATGAAAATTTGAAAATATGAAGGTTGTTTACGACAGATTAATAAAAATTATATTTAAAGATTAATTCAAATATCATTTCTTCCTTAAAAAGTGGGGGGGGGGATATTTGTACACGCCATCCCCCCTCTCAAAAAAGTGGGGGGATATATCCCCCATCCCCCCCGGGATTTACGCCAATGGTGCTTTCTGATGATAGCAAGATTCTTTTTCTGAATGCTGCAGTAAAATTTATCTTCTTCATAACTTATGAAAATCGCATCTTTGTTTCAAATTATTCAGTGGGCGTCTAACTGTTAATTCTCCAGTCAAATTATACCGAACAATCAGGCATTTTGCTCAGGCCGATTATCATTTCAATAGTGTGATCCCGTGGTCCTAACACTTTTTTCCCTGAGTCAGCAGCCTCCTCCCTCCCTCTCTCGCTCTCTCTCTCTCTCTCTCTCTCTCTCTCTCTCTCCTCTCTCTCTCTCTCTCTCTCTTTCTTCTTTCCCTTCCCCCATGCAATTGAGGGAAAACGTGCCCCTCCCGAGTCCCCCCCCCCGTCATAAAGATACGCAAATAATTAAATGACTTCATTTTCTGCAGTTGGCCTCGCTTCCAAGTATATCGTACACCCATTTTCTTCTCTCATAGGCGATTAATTATTAGGCCTCTTCCTATAGTGTGATATACTTAGTCCTGATTAAATGAAACATAATAGGGGTTCCTGATGGGATATGTCCCCCTAAACGCATGAAAAAATTTGTCAGCACTTTTTGGAGGGGTGGTAGTCTCTCCCCTCCCCCCATTTTGCAAATGAATGGAAATGGAATAAAATTCTTGAAGTCTTGGAGTCCCCCCCCCCCCTCAAAAAAAAAAAAAAAAAAACAGCTGAGGACCTTTATTCTATTATTTCCTGGTTGAGAGAAAATTAGAGAGTTGGAGAGAGAGGGCAGGGGCAGATTACAAGAACGATCGTATTACAGGCGGGGGGGGGGGGGGGGGTGGTGGGCAGGGCAGCAACTTTAAGAGAGATGGCGCTATACCTATACCATTTGAAAAGACTCATCAACGACCAAATAAAAGACATTACCGCTGGATGGCCAGCTCCATTTAATGCATTTTCGTCTGTGCGTGTATTTTACTCCTTAGTCCATACCAAGGGTCCGGGGCGAATCTAGAACAAGCCTACTGTACAAAAGAAGGGAAAAACATCTGCCATTATCACACAGGGAAGGAATAGGCACAATCTTAGATTTGGAGGGGGGGGGGTATATTGATCGATCTCAGAACAGTCAGTTGGTACAAGGAACTTTATGAACTGTCGGTTAACAAATATTGTATGTAAAACATAATGAGGATTCTTTTTTAACCAACTGTTGGTAGGATCTTTCACCAACCTAATTTTCAACCAGTATTGTTCTGGGAGTGAAGAGGCATATGCCAATAATCAATTATCGCGAAATCAAAATGAGAAAAGGGAAATAGAAAGAGAGAGAGAGAGAGAGAGAGAGAGAGAGAGAGAGAGGGGGATAAACAACGATTTGAAAATGTTATGATCTCAACGTTATTGGTATTAGATACAGAGGGGCCAAAAATTATCATCTCAACAAGGGGGGGGGGACAAAACACGTAGCAGAACAGCAACAAAAAAAAAAAAAAAAAAAAAAAAAGAGGAAAGTGAAAAGAAAGGGGGGGGGGAATGATTCAATTTTCTTATCCTCATCCAACCTTATAGCTTCCATTTTGTATTGGACTATCGGACCAGTACGCCCCTCCCTTTTTTTCCATATCCTCTAAATCTGCTCAAATGACGATCCTGCTTAATATATCAGCCCACGGTTCACAGCTGCCCAAATTTCCATTTAAATAAAGAGAATAAAAGTAGGCTACTGCTTGATAAGAAAAAATACAGATGGATGTTTCCATGATGTTTGTTTGTCGTTTGTTTTTGTTGATGTTGTTTTTTGTTTTAAGATAAGAGCATAGTGCTAAATATACTGAGCGGCAATGTTACAGTAGACGTTTTGTTGTTGTTTTTTTTTCATTTGAAGATAAGCTTAAGTTCAGTGGTTCTCAACAGACATAAGATTTAGAAGAAGACCTATGGCATCCCACTCACAGACTCGAAAATCCACTGTTTTGCATAATTTTATTTATTTTTTTAAGTATCTCTCCTTGAAATAAAGACATTTCCCGCACACAAGCTCTTCTCTCACATGTCTTTGGAGGTAGTTTAAGCAGTGGCGACGATTTCATGTAACGAGAGGGGGGGGGGGCAAGACGAAACACCAAAGGCCACCACCGAAAATCTGTTTCGAGAAGTGGGGGGGGGGGGTGATTATTACTATCTAAAAAACAACAGCGGCAACCGCAAAAATAATGAAAGAAGCCTCATTTTGCCATCAAAATGCATTCTAGGTCTACAAAATATTAAAATGGTTGGCTTAAATTTGGTCACCTGACTCAAAATAGAAAAAATAAAATATCAAGCTTTAAAAATCAAAGGAGATGATCCCCCCAGAACTGAAAATCGAGGGGGACATAACACCCCCCCCCCCCCCGGATCGCCGCCAAAGGCTACTGAAGTAGAACCATAGATATATACTAATTAAATTAGTATCTCTGTGAGTTGAACTCACATCGGAACGCCCTCCTCAAGTTCACGCTCTATTGCCATCTAAAGGGCCACGCCCACCTTCTCGTTTTCAATTTTAAGCCCCTATTGCAATTTACCCATACAGCTTTAATCTCATTTATGCTTGCTATTGATAAATGGTCGAACAAGAAACAAGTACATGTGAGTCACTTATTCAGAGGGGGGGGGGGGGGGGGGTAGAGAGAGATAGAAATCATACTCTCAAACTGGAAGTCTAAAAATGAGTAAACTATTGTTCAACCTGCCTGCAGTCGAATGGGTTTCGTATTCGAGAAGCGAAAATGACGTCATCGTCAAACCGGAACTCCCTCGATTGTGCTTGACATACACAGCATTCGAGCATTCCCCGAAGAAAGCCGGCGAAATTGCTTCAAATTTTTAATGATTGACAGATTGATAAAGAGGACAAGTTCGTGAGTTGTCATTTCCAATGACTGTGCCAGACTGCTGATCTCATAAATACATGTGTTGGTTCCTGTGACAGACGAGGTAGATATCCCAACTTCTTTTCTAACAAGTGGTTAGAATAGATCTACATGTATGCCTGGTAACAAGTGGTTGAAATGAATGAACCTGTCATTGTGTCTCTGCTCTGTGGTGTGATAGCAGAGCTGACGTGTGTTGTGCCTGTGCTACATGATTTGGCTACAAATTACAATGAATGAATGAACATGATGAACGATCAAAATGTACAGTATAATTACCATGTCTTGCCATATCGAAGTACTAATGTTAGATTTTCTCATTAAATGTGAAAGTCAAATGTCAACTATACATGTATTCTGTGATCTACCAACATGACCAATAATAAATTTTGTGCCTACTGTTTAGGCACTAGCAGTGATAGACCGAAGTGTTCTGTCTCTAACAGTCGTCGTTAGCCTCGTATTTTGGTAGGGTCGGCACTCCTCCTTTATAACAAAATACGAGGCTAACGACGACTGTTAGAGACGGAACACTTCGGTCTATAGCAGTGAGTGTGGATTACATGAAGTTTTGATTTGAATTTGATTGAAATATGCTTATGATATTGTTCTTTGTTGTTGTCATGATTAATTGTGAAGAGATTTGCTAATTTGCAATTTAATAACAATGTAGATTATGATAGAGCTTTAACAACTTCCCCATGCTAGATGTAAATGTATCCAAATTTTAAAGCTACAATGTATTGCACACATACTGCCACACCAAGGTGATGAGAGTGAATAATCAAGCCAGTAATGTCACTCGCATGCATTTAGCCATTCAATGAAGAAATTGGTTTTGGTTCATCCTGCACTGCCTGTTAATATCCTTTAGCACCAGCCTATTTCCTTTTATAGATTTTCACAACTAATCATGACCCTACCTACATGTATGAATAGAATAGAGTGATACTCATGCACTCATCCCCCTCGCTACCAAGAGGGATCCAGAGACTCCAACTCTCCCATTTTTAGTGGGAGATCTCCCGCTTTGAGTCCATTTTCACAAAATCTCCCGTTCTCCCGCTTGAGTTTGAATTTCTCCCGCTACAATGTAGGTGTGTTTCTTCCTTTTTTCTTTTCCTTTTTGAAAAAATGAATCTGAATCATTGGATTTTACCTCATTTAGTGTTGTCACGTGTTCAAAAATAACCCTAAGATAGCACCAGAGAGCTTCTATAATCCTTAAAGTGGCCTCCGGCTGCAAGGAATTTCATGCTTTGCGCTGATGATGTGGGCTACGCGCACAATGAGTCAAGTCTCCCCTTTGCTATAGAGGATCTCGGCGGGAGAATCTGCCGTTCAAGAGGTGCTTGGGGTTGGAGTCTCTGGGGATCTGCCTAAGATTTTGCCCATAAAATTTGATTAGAGAGGAGATCAAGATACATGTACATGTAGTTGGCAAGGACTAGTTATGTAAAGATATTCTGGGCTGTATTATCCTTTAACACCAACCCTTTTTCTTATTTCTCTTTCAAATTTTCCCCAACTGATTATAACCGATGCAGGGCTCTACAAACCCACTTGCCTGGGGCAAGTAAAAATCATGAAAGGGCAAGTAAATTTTGAAGTCACTTGCCCTTTCGGGCAAGTAAATTCACTCAAAGCTATCATGAGAACAAATTTTAAAAATCATTTGATATAATGCTCATAGTGCAGGTACATCTTTTGCAATGGCTAAGTAATATCAGTGTTGCAAAATGTAATTTAAACTGCAAAAAAAAATTCATAATATGTGGAAATAGAGCAAGTGAGATATGTTTTCGGGCAAGCAAGATTATGTTTTGGGCAAGCAATTTTCAAAGAAACTTGCCCAACAGACAAGCAGGAAGAAGATTTTTTTTGTAGAGCCCTGCCTGATGGAAAGAGTAACAAAATCTTAGGGGGGGGGGGTCGGAATTGGTTACCCATTGAGCACAATCAATTTGATTTCAGTACCAGTATATCACACATTTGCTATAGACCCTAGCCCAGGATACTGTATCTCTAGGCTAGTGTTAAACGGGTCGATACATGTACTTTGTAAGATCAGTGACTTTATGTCCTATGAAGAAAGGAGATGGGTTCTTAACTACTGTCAGTTGCACTTTATATCACCAACCCTGTTCTCTTGCAGATTTTCTCATCTGATCAGAACTCTATTGGAAAAGTGTGACATCTACGGAGGGGGGTCGGAAATTGCGACCATGTTTGATGAGAATCGCAAGGTGTGGGTACCCCACTTGGAGAATGGATTCCAACTTGGGAGGATCATTGACATTGGGGTTGATGGCATTACCATACAGCCGGTGGACTCGGGCAAGGTTCGTAACACTGCATTTTATTACTCACTGCGTTTTGGTGTTCTTGTTTGGGTTGTAAATGTATGCTTGAATATGGTCACATTTGAAACAGAGATAAATGAATCAAATCAAATCAAATCAAATCAAATCAAATCAAATCAAATCAAATCAAATCAAATCAAATCAAATCAAATCAAATCAAATCAAATCAAATCAAATCAAATCAAATCAAATCAAATCAAATCAAATCAAATCAAATTATATCAAATCAAATCAAATCAAATCAAATCAAATCAAATCAAATCAAATCAAATCAAATTATATCAAATCAAATCAAACAGCATTGTATTTATGAGAGATGAATGCATGTATTTCTTTTTTAAAAGAGACTCCAGCCTCCAGAAATTCTATTTAATATCTGGGGTTTTTCCAGGGCAACCAGGCCCAAGTTTGTTTTTATTTTTTTTTGTTTGTTATTTTTTTTCCTTTAAATTCAGGAACATGGGTATTAACAATCATATTTTTCTTAGGACTGGGGCATCTGTATGTACATTGCTGTATGAAATCAATAATTCTGCAAAAGCATCTGAAAGTACCGTGACTTGTGAAATACATGTGGATACAATTTAGTTTACCCATTGCCTGCGAGATCTGGGCTGCTCTAGTACATTTAGTAGTAATATGTACATATGTGGTGGGTATGTGGTGTGGAGAAGACCCCCATTTTTACACTCAAATTGCCATTCCATTGCATAGCATATTTTTCTTATTGAGAAAAAGAAGAAAGAAAACTGTTCGCCGTTCCGGCTACATCGATGCGTTCCAGTGAGCATCATTCTTGGTGAAAAGTGGCCCGCACTGTGCTGCACTTATATACCTACATCTTTTGGGGTCAAGTGCCCTCCCCCTCCCCCCGGGTACAATTTTGTAATCAGTGGGTTCAATGTCTGATCTGTTGATGAGGGGAAATAAACTGAGTCTCACATCAGAGTCAGTCACATGAAAACACAACAGTTGATTTATGAAAGTTATGTTATTAGGCATATAAGATTTGTTATATTTTTATGGGCATTAAAGAACAGTCAAGGCTTGTTCACATATGAAACGGAAAACCTGCTCAGTAAACCGCCATGTTTGTTTGAGTTTGAGGGGGGTTTTTTTTTAAGGAAAGGGAGATGCATGTACATGTATGAGGCAAACAATGAACACCAAGGCAAGATGCATATTTTTTGCCTCCTGGC
This sequence comes from Echinometra lucunter, assembly GCA_029962745.1. Classification (NCBI taxonomy): domain Eukaryota; kingdom Metazoa; phylum Echinodermata; class Echinoidea; order Camarodonta; family Echinometridae; genus Echinometra; species Echinometra lucunter. The sequence continues at coordinate 5,034,179 of CM057160.1, forward strand.
AGCACAAAGATTTGACCAAATCAAATTCTTATAAAGTTAGTGTAAAATATGACATCATAACTTTGTCTGCGCAACATTTTGCCAAATTCTCCTTTATTTGGAGTTGATGCGTCAATGCACATCTCATTATCAGTGGCATGGCTTACTGCACCATATAAGTACATGTATGTGAACATAAAAAAAAAAATGGTTTGCTGCAAGGGTTTTTGGCTGTATAACTGAATAAGCCTTAAGTTTTAACTGTTTGGCAATGAACACATGTACATTTTTCACAGTATCGTTGTTATTTCAATTCGAGCAAGCAAGATGCCTGCATACACATCATTCCACATGGAAGCATTATTCAAAAAGGAGAGCTGGAAAGAGCAGTGAAAAGAGAGCTGCTAGCAGGCCGCTGTGATTAAAGGCTACATGTACAGTACATTTAGTTTCGATATAATCTACATGTACATTCGTCGACTGCCCAAAATACCCATTTCAGTTCGACTTTACACACAGTTTATGTACATGTGCATAGGCATTATATAGTTTTGTAAATTAATCTCATTCAAAGGGTGTAAAATTATGTATTTATGGTATGTTCAGGTGTTGTTCTTGAAAAATCAATACTGGTAGATGACTTTTCTACACTTTTCAACTTACATGTAATATATAGTGCAGAGTTGAGAGTACATGTACTTGCACTGTGTTTTCATTGGTTTTTGTGAAACTGAATCAAAAGTAAAGTTTTTATTTTTTGACAAAAAGAAATATTTGTTTAAAACACATGAGCAAGGAGATATTTACAAGACTGAATTAGAAATAATATCCTCAGCACTTAGATTACTATTTCCTGTTGGTGGCAAAAATACCTCTCCAAAGAGAGGGAGAGAAAAAAAAGAAATGTATTTTGTGACTGGTATGTTATTAATGATATAAGTTCCAAGACGTTTTGATTATTGGGTTCTTGAAAGGGAATGAATGGCTATCACTTTCACTGAGAATATTTGTTCAAGTTTCAGCTTCAAGTTTCAAGTTTTATTTTCCACATTCCATGAAAAACATTTCTATTCAAAACAAAACCGTAATGACATACATATTCATGTACATGTATATATTAAAAACAATGCATGACAGTAAAAGGAAAAATGTGGAATGGAACTGCATAGACCATTGGCCTTTCAAGGCAGAACCCTAACAACTCCCATTGTGCCTTCTCTCTTTACACAGCGTAGCCTACACCAGCTTCAGAGGATTTACACAAGTGTACATTGTATTTGTAATTGCCTCAGATTTGATAAAATTTGGCAACTTCTTGTCTTTTTTTAAAAAAAAGGTCTAATCAGCTATTCATCCTGAAATTTGCACCAATGATTCCTATATTCCACTCTTAGGTTAGGACAAATCATAGTAATGATAATAATAATGATATATTTCATATATATATCACATAATGTAAATACTTCAATACGTTTTTAATACAATGTTACTATTATTACCCTTGATCACTGGATTTCTAGCCCACACACAAGTGTGCACCATCTCCACTCCTTATTAGGGAGCATTCCTACCATTATGCACCGTCCACATGTGTACATGCAGGGCATTGGCAAAGGCTTTTGGTTTACATTTGTAAATAAGCCAGTATGAAAGGAAAATGCCTTTTGCACATGTACATGTTGTAAAAGTAATTAAAGAATAAAGATTCTTCTTTTTGCCAGTTTAAAGATTGTAATGCTTATTCACTTACCGGTAGTGGCACAACATATAGTACAGCACATCAGGAGAAATGGACTTTGCATTGTCTATAATTCTCACTCTTTCCCATATTTTGTGTGATTGGTAAATCTGGGTTAAAGGATAACATGTACATCACTGTATGTTTGAGAGATGGCACTGCAGCGGATAAAACTATTATCATACGATGTACATGTACATGTAGGCTTCTTGATATGTACACTGTTGTCAAATATTCAATGATAGATGAGCATGAATGTATGAATAAAATACTTTTTCTAGTATCTGAAAGCACAATTCATTAAAGAAAAAAAAAAGACTTTATTGTGGCTTTTACCTGCACACATGTACATGTAGTATATGTACACGATAGTATTTTTACCTGTACAGCTTGAAAATGCATTAATGATGAATCGGGAGGGGGCGGTAGCCCTGCATCAATGGCCAGTGGGCAGTTCATTATATCCACAACATTCATTCTCCAGGTTTCCATCTTTCTAGTTAGTGGCACTGAACTGACATTACCGGTACATGTAGTAGTACTCCACATGTCTACTGGTGTTTTATCTGTTGATTAAAGGGGTGTATAGATATATCAGTAGATAGGCTCGTATGGTGTCCATTTGTCTTTTCTTTGGACTCTGTAGCTATTTGTATTACACTCTAGAGTCGCAGAGAGTGTACGTATTTGCCTGAGTAAACACAATGCTGGCAGGGTTCTGGAATTAAACATTCTGACACACCTTCGTAGGTTCACTCACTGTTCAGAGAAGAGCTATCATTGTGATTTTAGATGGTATGATTGTGGCAGAACATAAAAAGGCCATATACATACATGAATCCATTCTTTACAATTTGGTGGAATTATTTACCAGTGCGAAATGTTTTTGTGTTTTTTTTTATGGAAGCATCTCTAGAGCAATTGGATTCTGGAAGTTTTATAAAGAACCATGGTCAAATGAATTGTAGAATGTCAAAAAACAGAGTACTGGTATAAAAATCTCTGCTGGAAACAATCTTACTACAAAAATTTATAAGAGTTTCTGTGAAAATTAACTTTTGAAAGTTGTTCAAATGTAAAAGTTATAATGCAGTGTGATCCACTTTTATAGGCAAAATGTAACGCATTCATACTTCTCATATATTTACACTCTTTCAGTATTGAAATTTGATTAGTATTTCCACTAGATACATGTGAGTTGTACATGAATTCCTACTTATTCTCTTATTGTAGTTACACTTCAGTTAAAAAAAAAAACAAGAACAACAAAAAATATGATTTGCCTCACAAAATTCAGGAATAGAGATGGGAAAGATGATTCATGTTAACATTGATAATTATGTCAATCCTTTCTTCCTTCCTAGGTAATAAAAATGGAAAAAAAAGAGAAAATTACAATGCTCACCTGGGTATTCTCCATGCCTTTTACTAGCCCTAAGATTGCTCATAAAATATACAGTATCCAACGGAAGTGAGAACACCCTTTACAAAATGTTGAAATTCAAATGTAAATTCTTACATAAATGTATCACAACTATGACAGAGAAGAACGAAATTCTGTGACTGATGTATTGATAGGAATTCCATAACAATAATGTAATAGTTGAAGGATTTTGTTTCAATTTGTGGCAACAAAAGTTAAGCACACCCTCAAGGGCGTACTCACTTTTGTTGGATACTGTAAATACAATGCAATACAATGCAATACACATGTACATGCATGTCATTATTAAAATTCAAGAGCTCTTAGCCTGTCAGCCACATATTCAAGGGTAAGCAGTAAGATGATGAAAAATGATTGGAGGTCCTTGTAGTTCAGTTACCATGGTAACTAAGAATAATGCAATTTCCAGACTTGCTTGTTTCGCTGTGAACCAGCAGAGCCTTTGAGGGAATCCGGGAGAAGTGTGCATAATGAGAATGGAATATTATTTGTAATCTCCCAATAATCAAATGAAGCTCTGAGGTGCATGTAGTATACACATGAACAGAAAATCTGTGATGGCAGATAGTGGCTATCCTTTCAAGATGATATCCTAAATGGTTTAAACTCAAAGTGGTAATGAAAAAATTAAAAGTATCCTTTAAAAAAATTGCAGTTAGGATTTGCAATTAATGAAAGACAAGGCATAGTACACACACATGTGATATAATTTTTGTAGTACATGTAGTGCAGCACAGTGCAACGGCAGTAGTGTACATGTAGTAGTAGTTGTAGTTGTAGTAGTAGTAGTAGTAGTTGTAGTAGTAGTAGTAGTAGTAGTAGTAGTAGCAGTAGTAGTAGTAGTTATAGTAGTAGCAGTAGTAGTAGTAGTAGTAGTAGTAGTAGTAGTAGCAGTAGTAGCAGTAGCAGTAGTAGTACATGTAGTAGTAGTAGTAGTAGTAGTAGTAGTAATAGTAGTAGCAGTAGTAGCAGTAGTAGTAGTTAGTACATGTAGAAGTAGTAGTAGAAGTAGTAGTAGAGTGGTAGTAGTATTTGTAGGTTCGCATTTGTTTTATTTTTTGCAAAAACGTCAACTGAAGTCTTTAATTTTTGTTTGCATTACTGTTGATAAATTTATCATACACACAGCGTTGTATTTTTATGCAACTCTACCATCACACAATGTATTTTTTCTATCTTCTATCCTTTCAGGCTGTTAGTGCATCGTATGACAGGGTGTTCCCAGCAGAAGATGATGAAGCCAAAACAGTCGAAGATAATTGTAAGTTACAGGCTTTTGATTTCTATTTTATTTTCCTTTTTTCGTTTTATTTACTCATTGTTTATTTATTCATTTATATGTTTATTTATATATTAATTTATTTATTTATTTAGTTGTCTTCATTTCTTTTATTTGTATTTTTATATGCTTTATTCATTTATTTATTATTTTTATTTTTTATATATGTTTATTTTAATTATGCATTTATTTATTTATTTGTCTGTTTGTTTTTGTACTTTTTATATATTATTTTATTCCTTATTGGTTGCAAGTTATTGATATTGTGAATAATATAGGTCTTGGTATGTTGCAAAAATGCAGAGGTACATTTGCATGAGGCCAAGTGTTCTTAAATGTATAGGTTTTCCCGGTCAATTTCATATTTTTTCCATTCCAATTCATGAACGTGCATTCAATTTCATGCAACGCACGCCCCGCGAAGACATTCAGGCTTTCAAATTCCTAATCCGATTGATCAATGGGCGCTCTTATTTCCTTTCCGTAAATCAAAATCACACATGAGCACTCAATTTCCAAATACGAGCATTGTATTTCCTACTTGCACATTCAAATTCACCTCATAGTCATGATGACGCTGTTTGGGGTGTTCAGTTTCATTTTCAGGCGATCAGTTTCCTACTTTGTGCACTCAATTTAGTGGAAAAGATAAAAAGGGGGTTATGGGGGGAGAGGGGGACAAACGTTGGTTGTTTTTGATAAACGAGCACACTCCGAAAACAATTAGTCAAAATAACTATTGTGTTGGTGCATATTGTCCGACCAAAATTTTGGTGAAAATTGACCAATATGATGTTCATAATTATCCAATTATTTGTTGAAAATTAATGTACCAAAATGTTGGTTGATTTTTTACTAATTTTTTGGTTAGACACAAATTCACCAACACATTGGTTATTTTGACCAATCCCTTTTTAGAATGTACACAATCTACCCCGCACATCCCTCACCCCTAACACACACACAAGAAAAAAAAAATCCCATTTTCGTAGGCTTCTAGTATGCTTATTCCTTTTTTTAAGGGTTCTATATTGTTCTGAATTTGTATCCACTTACAATGATATCCATAATGAATATACAAAGATAGGAAGAAAACTCTGATGAGAGTTATAGTGTTGAGTTTCAAATTTTCGACCTGTATTTAGATCATCTTCAGGAACTGAGGTAACACTGAACAAGAAATGTTTTTGTATACACTGATATAATTAGATAAGAAGGCATCAAAATATTCAGTTTTACTTCAGTTTCTGAAGATGATCTAATCAAAGGTCGAAAATTGAAACTCAACACTATCATGACTATGACTCTCATTGAAGTTTTCTTCCTATCTTTGTATATTTACAAATGAATGATATCTGTCCTGATATGTTCATGTATACTTCAATAATTTAACAGCATCACGACATAATTTCTAACTTACACTCCTTGATGACGCCACCCATAAAAAGACAAAATCACAACACTAACCACTTAGCGTCAATTAAAAAACCAACAAACAACATGAACTCAAAACCTCTCATGTGGAAGCCTAAATAAACAGCAATATGAAATGTTTATAATTTCCATGTTACCAGTTTCAATGGAAGCATTTATGGCACAAACCTAAAATAATGGACTTAAGCATGATAACATTTTTTGTCTTGCTAAAGAAGCCCAATTTATTCAAAACTAAGTGAAAAAACACCCACATTGACCCCAAGCTAACTAAATGCAATGAATCTTTTAAATCGAATGCACTTATTTGGAACTTGGTTGCCTTTTCACGAATATGAATGACCAAGGAGATTCAGTCGCTGGAAATGAATTTGATTGCCCATTTATCAAAAAGCATGCTCCTACTTTGAATTTGAATTACCCAAATGAACAATTGATTGCTCGGATAGTGAATTTGAATGACCCAATTTGAATTTGAAAGCCGCTTCAGAGCTGTGAGCGTGAAATTCAGGAAACTGAATGCTCGGAATATGAACTTGAATGACAAAATCATGAAATTGACCGGGAAAACCTACATGTATATTATAGGAAAACCGATGGGTATACAGTTGATTACTGAATGCATTATATATGCTCAAGGATATTTATTTGTGATTATTATCTATATAGGGCATTTTTGTGGCGCATTAAAAACACATATTTTTTGTCTGTATGATTTGTCTCTGCAATATCAGAGCATATTGTATAAAACGCCAAATTCCCCATAGGCTCATGTACAAAATTTGCCGTGCAATATTATGCAATATTGCATGGTCTCTTTGCGTGCGCGCATTGAAGTAAACATGCGCAATAAGGATTACAATGCGCAGATACGCAATACACGCATTACACAAACTACACTTTGACGTCATAAAGAGGTAAGTCAAACTTGTGTGATCAAAATAAATGTATGATGGGGGCCCTTTTTAGTTGCTAAAATGACTTTTATTGAATTTTAAACCCCTTTCTTGTTGGGTATAGATAATAATAATTATATTGGATGGCTTTATTTCATGGAATACCAGGAATATTCCACTCGTTAGGGCTAGTATTGCACTCATCTTCGATTCGTGCAATATTGGCCCTAATTCGTGGAATATTCTCTGGTCCTATTCAGAGCCATCCAATATGATATAATTGTTGCACAGAATATGATGATAATATATGAGGGTCATTTAATCCAAGGACTACATTGTTTAATAACATCCTTCATTTCACTCTCTCTTTCGCTCTCTCTTTCTGACAGGCTCTTTGATGTATCTCAATGAGGCTACATTGCTGAACAACCTGCGGTTACGATACAAGAAAAATGCCATCTACGTATGTCAAATTTATCCTTTTACCTGTCATAGATTTAGTTGCTGATTGAGTTTTGATTAATAAACTGCAGTGTACAAACGATACTGTGTATTAGACTTGATGAGCAGATTCTAGTCTTGAGGCTTTCCTTGTGTAATAAGTCATGCATAGATAAGACTGGACTTTGCCCATGCACTGCTCCTGTCTGTTGAGTTGAATCTGTTGAATAAGAAAAATACTAATGATTTTCGTAGAAAAGATGAAAAACAAGATGTGATTCTTAAATTGAACCCCATTGTTGATACATTGTATGCATGTATGCTCCAAAATCAGTTTGTTAGTTAATGGCTAGATTTCTTTTTTAAAAATTAATTCTTTAAGGCTTGTTTCCTTATGAGCAGCCCTAAAGAAGACTTTTCAAATATGATGAAATTTGTAGTAAAGGAAAGATTTCATATGTATTCGCATGAATTTGGGATAGTGATTATATGTGCCTATTTTCTTTTTGCACGCTTCTCTTGATCAGTTTGAAAATGGCGTGGTTTTCCTTTTGCTTTGATTTTGTTTTTATAGTCATTTAAATTTAGTAGAGCTTAACCCATAGACGTACAGTGTCTCCTTTAGGAGACGCTTTGGCAGTATCTGTTGGGCCAGAATGCTGGGCAAGACACATTATACATGAGTAAAAAGAGAAAAATTTGCTGAAAATTTTGAGTCCATTTTCAATGCAGTATGATGTTGCATTTTCGAATTAGAGTAGTTTAAATGTGACTAATCGTTAAAGTCTTTAAATTGGCAATGCAGTGATTATTATATAATCCCTATTTCCACGTTTAAATTGGCAGTTTCCGCTTAAATTTTACAATCACAATTCATTTTGGTTCATGTTATATCTGTTTTATTTTTTTCAAACTATGTAAGAGTGGAAGAAAAATAATAGTTGTTGCCAATTTGAGGATTGAAGATGATTAATTTAGACCTCTATAAAGCTCTGTACTTCTGTGGGTTAAATGACAGCAAAGAAATACAGAATTGACATTGATGTTAGTTTCAGTACTCATGGCTATATCATTATCAGCTTTCATTTTCTGTGATGTTTTTAACTCCTTCCTCAGTGGACTTGCAGTGAAAATAGTGCACTGTGCTTATTTATGTATATCCTTATTATCGTGATACATTAAAGCATTTTAACCCACTGACTCCAAGGATTTTGTGATCCCTGTATTAAGCCTATAGGAGTAGGAGAGAATGCGATAGTGAACAGGTTTAGAGTACTCCACAGTACATACGACCATTATTGACACGTACCTCCCTCTTCACATGTTTACTTATTGTAATTGCACGTATCATCATCATATTCATTTCTATAATTAGACAGATATGATTAATTTTGTGTTGTGCTGCTTTCCTCCATTTGGAGTTTTTCAGCATGAATGCATTTTACTATCCTATAAATTGGGGATAGAATTAGCTAATTTGCTTGTGTGTTTGTACTCGAAATGTATTACATGTACATAAACCATATTCACTTAGGCATGTCTGACCAATTATATTCAAATGTAAACAGGAATGATGGTAAAACTCAAATTCGAGAATAATTATTCTGAAGTGCTTTCCACAAATGGTTTATTGTGGCAACCTTCATGTAAACGTTGTATAATTCAAATATTGCTCAACTTTGCAAACAAAACAAAACACAAACACAATTATGTATACACATACCATACTATCACAAAGCACTAGTTTTCTCTTTTGTTTGTTTGTTTGTTTGTTTTGTTGTGTTTTTGTTTTTGTTGTTGTTGGTATTTTTTCTTATGTTTTCAGTAGTTTTGTCTTTTATTATACATGATCACTTCTTCTTGTTTTATGTCTTGCTTTGTGTAGGGTATATCATATATTTTTTGTTGTTGTTTTCCAGCATTGATTTTCGTTTAGACGTTCATATTCTGTGTACATTTAATTCAATTCATTAAGGATTTCAGTTCTTATCGTCAACTAGATTTACATCCATTACTTATCTTTTTTTCTGAAGACCTATGTAGCCAACATCCTGATTGCAGTGAACCCATACAAAGAGATGGGGGACCTCTACTCACCGGCTACAATCAAGAAATATCAGGGGAAGTCCCTTGGTACACTACCACCCCATGTCTTTGCTATAGGTATGTATTTGGGGAATGAAAGGATTAGTTTGTGTGAAGAGGGATAGGGTGTATGCATTGTGTAGTCATAGGGTGTAGTCATAGGAGAGATAAGATTACTAAAGGCTCATTCAGACATAATGCAATGGCAAACCCTGAAGGAAAACCCCATTGCTTTTTGTTTTTGTTTTTGTTTTTTTATGCCATGCCAATGATAATGAGATGTGCATTAACATGTCAAAAATATATAGTTCATGCTCAAATGAAGTAGAGCTTTACAAAAAATTGCACAGACAAACTTGTGACGTCATATGTTGCCCTGTCTCTTTAAGAATGTGATTGGTCCACACCTTTTGCTACCAGGGGGCAAAAATTAGCCTCCTGGGGGGCGTTTCATCAACATTTGTTGTCTGACAAGTTGTCAGATCTGACATCTTTCCTTGATTTTGATTGGCTGAGAAGCATGGTGACTATGGCAACTGTCAGATAAAACAGACTTTGTCGGATAAAACATCTGACAAGTCCTTTCATGAAACGCTCCCCTGGGGAGCGTTTCATCAACATTTGTTGTCTGACAAGTTGTCAGATCTGACATCTTTCCTTGATTTTGATTGGCTGAGAAGCATTGTTACTATGGCAACTGTCGGAAAAAACAGACTTTGTCGGATAAAACATCTGACAAGTCCTTTCATGAAACGCTTCCCAGGTGTCACCTCGTATCCCATTCACTTGTACAAAAAAAACAAAAAAAGAACAAAAAAAGACACATACCGTATGGGTTTAGTACGGGGGTTTTACACTTCATATGTGAACAAGACTTAATGATATTAAGATATATTATAATACATGTGTTTAAATGTAGTGTAGAACATGATCTTAACCCCTTTTTCTCTGTTCTTCCTTATGGTACATGTAGCTACCCCAGTAATGTATGTTCTTGTATACCAGCAATTTCATGTATAGTTGCATGTACATGTATCACAGATGGAAGTACAGGGGGGGGGGGGGTGTTTCACAAAGAGTTAATGGACTTGGAGTCATGCCTAAGCGCCAATGCGCATCCGGTATTTACATGTAACATGTAATCTCATTGATGGACTTGCCCATAGCATGCGTCTCCTGAGCACGTTCTGTCCAAAGCGGTGACGCCCAGTATACAGTGTACAGCACACAACTAGGAATTTAAGTTCAACTTAACTCCTTGTGAAACACCCCCCAGGACATGTATCATGCTTTGCAAATTTCTCCCACTAATGTATTGTGTCTACATGCATATATTCTTCTAGCATGGTACACCAAATTGACCACTTTGAAGGACATGTTTAATTTGTATATTTTGCAAATACTAGTATAGTAATTCAAAATCATAGTTGAACCACATATCTCAAAACAAATGGATTGTGCAATAAAATCAAATTTACTATTTCCCTGTTCTTATCCACCCTTTCCTTTTGACTTCAGGGCCCCGTTTCATAAAACTTGTTATCAATAACAAGTTGCAATAACTGTTATAAGCTACTGAAATCCTTGCATCTGATTAGCTGAGAAGAAATTTGTCATAGATATGTGGCAGTTGTTACTGATAACAAGTTTTATGAAACAGGGTCTAGATTTCTTTCTTATCCCATTGCTTACATGTATATGGGAACTGGGTGAACCCTTCGTTAAGCCTTTAGGAAATTAGAGAATTTAGTAGTCAACACTTAAATGATTCTATGCAGAAGAAAATTGATATGTTATTTTAAGTTATAGGGTATGTTACAGAAACAGTTCTTATGTCGATCACAGCTCTGATAGGCAGTTAAACATATAACTCACTGATTGGTTAAAGTTGTACTTGTACAATCATTTCATATCAGTTGAGATGCATTTGCTGACCTTTGACTCTTTGCTTGCTCATTTAAATTTGAAGAGAAAAAAATGACAATTATTCTTGTGAAATTTTCTGTATATTTTACTTCTCTTAGTACAGTATTGATACCGGTAATTATTCTATAGATATCATTCATTAAAGCACACTAGCTATTTTTTAGTTTCACTGGTACAGTGATGGAGAAACCTAATTATTATAATTATTCAATTTATGAATGTGCACTGATGCGAAAAGAATGCTCATTGAGTTAATGCAAGCTAATTTTGTGCCTTTGCAACCTCTATTCCAGGTGGAATACACACTCTCATTTCATAAGTTGGCATAATTGGCCAATTATACCTAATTACTGCTGAAGAATGTGCTCATTTTGAGTCATATACATGTACATTACTTTTTTAATCAAGTCATTAGTATGGTTGCCATAGGCATATCCATGTTTACTTTGTATGCTCTTGAACAATGGACCATATGTTGACTTTCATGCATCATATGTTGCGGTTATATGTGTTATATGTTGATAAGACCTGGAATATTGATTGCATTATTTAGAACTTTGCCCTTTGATTCAGGTGTAAAAATATAGTGTCTTGTAGCAATACACGTGGTCTTTATAATACTTATTACAATGAATTTGTGACATGTGGCATACATAGGCCTGCTGTTCACCTACATACATGTATGGTGTATGCATAAAGTACATGTAGTATGTACATGTACATAGACAATAGACATGTTATGGAAATTTATATCTTGTGTATAAAATCTAGTTGGACTGCAGTAGTCTTATGAATACTTTATAGTACTGGTAAATATATCTTTATTTAAATGGGTCAAACATGGACTCAGTGGCGTATCTAGGGGGGACGGGGGGGGGGGGGGGGGGGCACGTGCCCCGAGCGGCACTTCGAGGGGGCGCAAAAAACGCAAAAGAAAAAAAAGGGACAGCTTCATTGTTTGTAAAGCCTAGATACGCCACTGCATGGATTAACTTTAAAACTTGCACATTTGGAATAAAAAATGGCTTATTTTGTATTTCAGTTGAATGTCCTAAGTCCACTATATTGTTATGATGTGTAATGTATTGATATTTACTTCAATTGCATATGTAAATTGAAGTAGAATTAATAAATTGATAGGTGCCAATAGGTGGACTCTATTTATGTACAATGTACATCAATGAATAGTTTTCATGTACATTTGATACCAGTATACAAGAATTACATATACAAGAATTACATATACAGAATATTAAAGCAGATCTAATGCAGGTATGAAAACAGATACATGTGCTTTTATATTTTATGACCGAGCTAAGCTAAAGCCTTCCATGACATATTGACAAGAAAGCAGAGTCAGCCTACAATATTGGTTCACCCATACAGTGTATTCTAGATAATATATTCACTATAAGTGACCAATTTTTGGTATTGGTATTTTATGACAGCTGACAAGACCTCCTTTGACATGATCACTAGCAAACAGAATCACTTTTGGTTTGTCTGTATTCTTGATGACAATGATGCATTCACTAATCACAGGTTCATCATATCACAGTTGGTAATAGATTTGTTTTTTTTTTTCAAAAGTCCCCCCCCCCCATTGCTGTATGATCGCTTGTACATTGTTATCAAAAATTTCACATTTAACTACTAAGAATAAACACTTGTTTGTATTTTATGACAGCTGACAAGGCCTACCGTGATATGATCACTTCCAAACAGAGTCAAGCTATCATCGTCAGTGGAGAGTCTGGGGCTGGTAAGACAGAGTCTACCAAGTATATACTCAGGTGAGGGGAATTTTCTGATCAGTTTGTGGTGTAAATCGATGACTTACAAAGCCGACATGTAGTGCCTCAGCGGTGTTTCTTGCTTTTGAAGCATTCCATGTAAATGGAGGAATCTTGAAATGATAAAATCTTATTAAAGACTTGGGCCGGTATTCAATTCAATACGTGGATTAATTTTACTAAGTATTTTACTTGGCTAAGAAATTTGCTCAAATCATATTCAATTCAGTACTTTGAATTTTACTTTAGTAAGCCAACTTTAAGCCCAAATCCATACTGATATGCATTGTGACGTGATATTTTCAATGCGCAATTAACATGTCGCATCAAATACGCTCGAATATGCTATGATATAATTCTACACAGCTCATGATGACTGCTTATAAAAACCTGTGCCTGCCAGTCAAGGCCTCCAAAATAATTGGCGTAAGTCTCCTAGGTAGGTGTCTCAGATTTAGAGTAAAATACTTAGCCAAAATATTGAATTGAATACCAAATTTTGCTAAGTATTTTATCTAAGTAAAACACTAAGACAAATACTCATATTTCTGACTTAAGTATTGAAATGAATATCGGCCTTGATGACTAGGAGAGTTCTTTACCAATGCTGTTACTGAGGAAACCAACTTGCAAACCCTGATACCTCAATGCCTAGTGTTGCAATAAACCCTTAGATAACAATGTGATTGGCTGAGTCACTTGGACAGAGTGCCAAAATCATAGAACACAGGATGACTGAGAATAACCCAGACTTAAGGGGTGTTCAGCTATAAGGCGACATGTCCCCACAACAAAGACCTGTAACATTTGAGTGCGCAAGTCAGTGGGTATTAGGCGACAAAAAATGTCACTGAGGCAGGACACATTTTTTTTGCGGCCTGGCTGCAAAAAAATGTGCACCAATCAAATTCCCCCCCAAAAAGGTAGCGCAAGACATGTTGTCATGAGTTTGTGTGCACAAGTTCTGACAAATTTCTCTTTTATTTGAGAGCTGACACATTAATTCGCGTTCATAAGTGGCACCACAATGTCGCGCCATATCTGAACACTAAAAATGTTGCAGGGGTTGGTTGCGGGGACATGTCACCTTGTATCTGAACATCCCTTTGCAGGATCTTGGCATTGTCAAGACTACCAGATGTAAATTGATGACAAAGCCAAATTCCTGAATATGCATTGTTGCCTTCATCCACCAGGTATCTGACAGAGTCCCATGGACAGAGTGCAGGAATCATAGAGCAGAGAATCATTGAGGCTAACCCACTCTTAGAGGCCTTTGGTAATGCTAAGACAGTCAGGAACAACAACAGCAGTCGCTTCGGAAAGTTCATGGAAATGCACTTTGGAGACAAGGTTGGTGGCATTCCTCTTTGTGAACAAGTGCCAAGAAAACGTTCACTGTCCATGAAGGTTTTCTTTATGAATTTGTCATGTTTGTTTGTTTGTTTGTTTTTTTTTGGACAGGATTGCAACAGATAGTACGAACTAAATTGATCTATTCAAATACTAGTTCTCTCTCTCTCTCTCTCTCTCTCTCTCTCTCTCTCTCTCTCTCTCTCTCTCTCTTTCACTCTCTCTTGCTTTCATCTTCTCCCTTTCATCATAACTTTCATTATTTGGCCAAATGTAGGGACCCTGCAAAATTTTTCCTGACATGATATTTTCTAAGCTTGAAGCTACTGCTTATTTTTTTTTGCAGCACAGTGTTGTAGGAGGCTATGTATCTCACTACCTCCTGGAGAAACCACGTGTGTGTTGGCAGAACGAGGAAGAGAGGAACTACCATGTATTCTACTATCTATGCGCTGGTGCTCCAGATGATCTTCGCAAGAAACTACGTATCAAAACCCCAGATGACTATCAGGTGAGTAAAGAGACCATCATTGGCAATGTTGCTTCAAAATGGCAGGTTTTAGTGGACAACTCTTGGTATGTTTTGTACACAAAATTTCATATTTTCTCCTTTATCTCTCAAGGTGCAGCCCGTCTCCTTAGCTCAAGATATACTTATATCATGGAAAAATTTATTTGACACAATATACATGTATGTTGAGTTCACAAAGAAGCAACATTGCCAATTTGAGGATAGCCATAGAAAGTAAATCAAGACTTTTCAAACTTTCATAACTTTCTCATTTTGTAACCGATCTTGATGGAACTTTTTAAAAATTGCTACTCTCTATCCTCTTTTTTCATTAAAATTGATATTTTCCTCAGGGTTTGGTTCCCTTTAATGCTTGCATAATTCATAGCACACAAAGCTGCAAAGAAATATTCTGCTTCTCTCTTGGGGATTCTTTGCTGCCCCCCCCCCCCCCAAATGATTCCGAATGTTCATTGTTTCACAAATTTGTACTTCTCCTGAACTTTCCAGATGATTTATTCATAACTTCTCTGCACCTTCAAGATATGATTAACTTATGTATTCTTGGGTCCACAATTTCTTCCTTTTGCCACCATACTATTCATGGCAGTTTTGGTTTGGGGAAGTGGTATGTCAACTGCTCCTATAGATCTGTATGAGAATCAAAGAACTGATAATAGTCTTTGCAGAATGTTTCATTCTTACTACTAATCATCCCTACATAACAAACGTTCTTGTCTTCCGTCTTATTTTTTGCAGTACTTACGGAACGGCATCACTCAGTACTTCGCTGGTAAAGAATCTCAGAAGCAAGTGACAGCAGACAGACAGAGCAAAATGGTAGGATAAAGATTTTTAGTTGAGTTCTCTAATTCTATGAAACCTGTCTATAAAGGCCATAAATGTGAAACAAGAGAAACTTTTACTTTACAAAAAGTTGGTCTTTCAACATGTAGTCAGGCTCTATTCAAGGGAAACGGTAGTATGATAGTTTTTTTAAAAACTGTCCATAAAGACAGATATTGTTCACATTATGCAAATATTGGTTTCTATATTTTTGCATTTGTTATGGGTGTACTGAGATGTCTTGTCTAAAATGATGAAAAGTCTAGACATGTATGTAGTTTATATGTAAGAATTTGCAAAGAATTTCTTCAGTTTAAGGATGGGATGTACTCAATGGTTCTAGCACTACAATCACCCTTAAGGACAATTACCTGATGTACTGTTCCTCCCCCCCCCCATACACACAGTTACGATCTAGGACAATTATTCCTAGGGTAATATACGATCTAGGGCTTATTGTGCTACAGGGTAACTTTCCGCGGGGGGGGGGGGGGGGGGGGGGGGGGGGGGGGGGGGGGGGTGGGTAGTTGTTTTGACACAGTATGGAATGTGTCAATCGAAAATGGCAATGTATTGTGATGAAGACAATAATATAGTAATAACTTGGGAATTTATTTTGTTATTTATTACTTTCATTTTTCTCACCTGTAGGTCAGTACCATAATTGTACATCCATCCTAAATCATTAACTATTACTTCCATGACAGCTACCTCCAAACTACCCTGTGGCATGAATATCTCCTTGTCTACATTTACCTCTGGGCTGGTATTCAATTCACTACTTAAGTCAGAAATATGAGTATTTTGCTTAGTTTTTTTACTTCGATAAAATACTTAGCAGAATGTGGTATTGAATTCAATATTTTGACTAAGTATTTTACCCTAAATCTAAGACACCTACCTAGGTGACTTAAGCCAATTATTTTGGAGGCCTTGATTGGTAGACATAGGTTTTGTACGCAGTCATCATGAGCTGCGCAGAAGTATATCATAGCGTATTCGAGCGTATTTGATGCGACAAGTTAATTGCGCATTGAAAATATGACGTCACAATGCTTATCAGTAAGAATTTTGGCTTAAAGTTGGCTTACTAAAGTAAAATTCAAAGTATTGAATTGAATATGACTTAAGCAAATTTCTTAGCCAAGTAGAATACTTAGTAAAAGTTTTATTTATTCCAAGTATTGAATTGAATACCGGCCCTGTATACCTTCCTATAGGCAATATTAGTGTATACCACTTAAAGTAACAGTAGTCATCCTTTTTGTACATACATGTATGTGTGTACATGCACAATACATGTTTAGGATGACATTGTGAGCCAGTGCCCCTTCCTGCTCAATCTCTTCCAAGATACCCTGAAACAATTACTGTCTTATTTTTTATAATATTTAAATGTCAAATATATTCATGTATACTGGTGCTTCTAATATGTATCTCTTTATCAAATACTCATCTGTTTTCCTCTTCTATTTCAAACTGTGGTGAGTTCCTTGAATCTCATCTTTAATATAATGCACTGTAATATAGTTCATCATGTTTTGCAGAGGTGATGCTTGCATTTTGCAACCCCACATGCTTGAATATTTTAACCTATTTTGTCCAACATACTTTCGTTCTCCTTATTTATTATTTTTTTTTTTCTGTTAATGAAGATTTGTTTGCATGAAGTCTATGATTTAGTGTATGCAAGAGTTGTATGTTGGTTGTATCTGTGTCACACTCATTTCCCGATAATGATTTACTGAAACGATACTACACGTATGTAATGATATGCTTGCACCAGAATTTAAAATACAATTTTGTAAATGTTTCATAATAATCGTTTATCAGTTAAATTTTGTGCATATAGTATTAATTTGATCAGAGGTAATTGATTACCTTAAAAATGCGAACTTAACACTTCTGTTCTTCAAAAATCGCCTTGTACAGTATTTTTGCAAAACAGGTTAATAGGACAGAAATTGGTGTGACAAATCATTAAACTCATTACCAGTATGGTGTAGGATTTTGTGGAGGGCAGTTTAGTATAAAATCCGATGTTTGTGAGTGAAGTGCAAAATTATGATTGATTTCATATTTCTCTAGTTTTTCCAGGCTATTTTAAACGTTAAAAGAAAAATAAGGGAAATTCAAAGCTTCAGGTGAAGTTGTAATCAATGGTGAAAAATTTTATGCCCTTCATTGTTGATATGCCTTTGTACTGTATGATTTGTTCATATGCATGATCTTGGTTAATCTACAAAGAGAGCAATCCGTATGGTTCTGTACTTCTGTCTAGCTGGCCTGTGAAAGTAGAACTTCATGTATGTTGAAATGATGTTTAAGGGAAGACATATGGTGTTTAGTGAGTTACTTTGCAGATGGATTATACTGATGAAAATATGGGAAGAAGGAGGAACTGAATATGTGCTTTTTTTTTTTTTCAATTTCTAGACCATAGTTTATTTTAAGATCTTTTGGGGGTGGGATGGGGTGGGGAGCTTAGTTGTGAATATTGCTTGTCTTCAGCTTTGTGTGTGTGTGTGTGTGTGTGTGTTTGTTTGTTTATCATTGGTAAGAGTTATTTATTATTGTTCATTCTATTTCTTTGAGGTTAAATGCAACAAAAATTGCTCACATCCACTTTCCATCATTCTTCATCCCAAAACAGTACAAGAAAAAGGGAGCGCTTCATGACATCCAGGTAGATGATTTCCGTGGTTACCAGAGAGTGGTGGACGCACTCCGGAAAATTGGTCTTAAGCCTCAGGAGGAGTCGGACATCCTGCGTATCGTGGCCTGTGTCCTGCATCTTGGTAACATCTCATTCACTGGCAATGACAGTCAGGATGGTAAGGATAGTGTTGTTTTATCAATTTTTTTAAATGGGTGGGGGAGGGGGGGGGGGCTATTTTAAGGTTGTGATTTCCATGGTTATGAATGGTGGATGCACTCCTAGGCTGGTATTCAATGCAATACTTCATTCAGAAATATGAGTATTTTTCTTAGTTTTATACTTAGATGAAATACTTATCAAAATTTGGTATTCAGTTCAATATTTTGACAAAGTATTTTACTCTAAATCTAAGATGCCTACCTACGAGACTTAAGCCAATTATTTTTGAGGCCTTGATTGGCAGGCATAGGTTTATATGCACTCATCATGAGCTGGGCAGAATTATATCATAGCGTATTCGATGCAACACATTAATTGCGCAATGAAAATATGACGTCACAATGCTTATCAGTAAGAATTTTGGCTTAAAGTTGTCTTACTAAAGTAGAATTCAAAGTGTTGAATTGAATACAACTTAAACATATTTCTTAGCCATGCAAAATAATCAGTAAAAGTTTTACTTAATCCAAGTATCCAATTGAATACCGGCCCGGAATGTCAACTCTCCGAATGAGCCTAACATCCTGCCTATTATGGTATGTGTCCTAAAATGTTTATAACATCTTATTCATGGGCAATGATATTACATGTATGATAGAACCAGCTGTTTCCTTTACAAACCCATTCATGACAAGAATTATTTGAAGCCATCTTTGGTCAGCTTTAATTTCTTCTTCAAATTGGCAACACCAGTAGTGTTCTGTTATTGCTGCATTTTTCTTACAAACATTCATGCATCAGGGCCCCGTCTCACAAAGAGTTGAGATCAATCCCAAAGTTGAGATTGATCCGAATCGATCACAACTCTTTGTAAGATGGGGCCCTGAAATGCATATGAATTGGCAGAATGTATCTTGAGAAGTTAAAAAGTTGCCAATTTGCATGGAAAACGGGGATGTTGAACTTTCCATCACATCCGCAGGATTTTGAGAAATACTAATGAAACCAAAATGGGCACGGTATGTGCAGAATTTTTTTTCTTACTGCTCATAAACTCTCACTCTTGTTTTTGTTTCCTGTGCAGTTCATAGACCACATGCCATTATGTGCTAAATAGTTCCTTTAAAATAGAGCATGATTACAAATTTCTAAGTGTATCACTTGCACATGCAGTGGAGTAATGTGCAGGGAATTTGATCTGCAGGAGATGAGTGGGAAATGCTAGAGAGATTTGAGGGATTAATGCCTGGAAAACTTTGAGAGAGCTATGGTGAAAAAGAGCAAAAGTGCACTACAAACATTGCATGGAATTCTCAGATTTATCTCAATGTATCCAAAAACTAGCTCCTTTTAATTTTTTTGAAACATGGAGTAAAGCGTAACAAAGTGAATAAAATTAGCCAATGGAAAATTGGAAAAAACATGACAGTTGCCTCTAAGAATATCATGTTAATCACGATAAACCTTAAAATGAACTCCTGTATCAGGAGAGCAAAGTTTTCATGGTGATAGGATCATAGGAGTAATCATGTGACTTTTTGTTATGTATCAGGTGGTTGTAGCGTGTCACCTGACGGCAAGGATACCTTGAGTTTTGTAGCAGAGCTCATCAAGGTGGATGTGAAAGAACTGGAGCAGTCCCTGACGTCTCGTAGCATGCAAGCAAGGGGTACCGTCATCAAGTGAGTATGGGGGAAGGGGCAGTCATAAGGATTTAACTGGGGGCGGGGGGTAAATATTGCTTCACGACCATATAGTACAAAATACTGAATTTCAACCCCTAAACTTAATGTTTAAGATTTATTTTTGTTTGCTATGTGAGCTTTCATGCTTCATGACTTACCATGCTACATGCAGCTAAAATAGACATTTTCCAACATGTATTCTGCACAATGAAGAATTATCAGTATGTCAATACAGTAAACTCTGCTGGGACCACCATATTTGTTGGGACCACCACTACCAAAAAGAAAAAGAATGAACAGTGGTAGTAGACATGGAAGATAATTTTGATCATATTTCTTGTTAAAGACATTGGTTAACATTGTTGTGATTTTAAAAAAATCTTGTTTTGTTACTCGAAAATGGGATAAACATAAGGGTTATAGTGTAAAAATACCAGTCTGAAAGTTTCAAAATATAATATCTACAGGAAGTATTTTTAAATATCAAAAATGTGAACCAATGTTTGAAACATATACAAGGGTCAATTGCACAGAATAGACATAAGGAGTGCGCATGCGCGTATGACTCACCTTACCATACGTGTGTATTGGCGTATCACGCGGCGGGAGGCACATAACAGCATTTTCAAATTCAAGCAAAGTGGTCCTCTTAGTGATTGTCTCGTGAGACGAAGGATAATAAAATCACCGTTTGGGTCTAACTTACACTTTTTCATTCCAAATTATGGTTGGTTTCAGAGTTTTTGAGTACAAATACAAGTTCTCATACACATATTTCATCTTAGTTTGAGAATTTTTAAAATCAGCTACTCACAAAGTTAGCCAATGCCTTTAAGCATTATCATTTTTTTATTTCCTTCTTACAAACAAGGCATTTAAGGATAATAATCTATGCCACTAGAGGTTTGGAGGAAGTACATGTATGTGTATTGTATTATTTCATATCTCTTGGTTCATTGAGATGTTTTCAAAGAGATAAAATATGTGAACAAACATCAGTTGATCCATTGCTGTATTGTAATCAAGAGTTTAATTTGTGGTTAGGAAACTTAATGCAATGTTTGTATTCCACACCATGTCCATGTATATTTAAAGGATATATGAGCCCTCTCTATGACTTTGTGAGCTCGTGTAGTGTTTAACCCATTCGTGACAGACGTCCACATTTTGTGGTTTGGCCCAATATCTTTTGATGCAAAGCCATAAAAATCATACCAAATACATGAGCAGAAAGAGCAAAAAATTCTACACAAACTGTGCCCATTTTGGTTGCGTCAATATTCGTTGTTTAATGCTGAAAATTTTTCAAAGAAAAATAAGCATTAAAATCCTTAAATTGGCAATGTTTAAAATCACCGTTTTCCCCTGCAAATTGGCAACTTTTTGACTTCTCATCATAATTTCTGTCAATTTATATTCATTTCAGATACATGAAGTTTTATGAGAAAAATGTAGCAATGAAATAAAAATGTTGGTGTTGCCAATTTGAAGAATAAAAGGTGATCAAATTTGGCTTTAAATAATTCCTGTCACGAATGGGTTAACTTTTACCTTCCTACATGTTTATTACGTGACATGGATTTGTTTATCCTTATACCAAAAGAGTTCAATGATATCACGCTTCACAGCTCTTATCCCAGTTTTGAATTACAGTCAGGAGGGCAAGCTCTTCTCTTTCAAAATTGTATACAAGTATTGAAATTGGAGCTGTTTTATGTAATGGTTAGTCTTATATTTACATGATCAGCTGTGGGCTATTTGAAATTAAAACTGTCTTACAATCAATTGTAAGAATCTATGTTATCTCCGTTCTTTCTTCAATTAATAGTATCTCACAAAATGTGCATATATCTGTTAAAATAAACTTGATCGTTAGTTACTTTTGATTGAAGGGTAGGATTGATTAAGGAGATATGACAAATTTCAGGGAGAAACGACTTCTTTTATGATTACAGGGCTCTGATTGAAACATAAGTCTCTTAAAAACTGCTTTGAAAGTCCATGCACACAACAGCACCCCCCCCCCTCCTGTCTTTCCAATTCTGCCATAAAGTTTCATGTAATTATACATGTAGATGGAAGCTTGTGAATCCGAAAACCCAACTCGCACCAACTCTAAACCAACAGGAAACTGAGCCCCCAAAAAACTTTTCTGATATTGGATTAGAGTTTATCCGTTTGGAGGCTGTTTGGAGTTTTTGTGTCAACATGAGTTTTGCATCATAACAGCTTTATATTTATAAATTGTCATTAAGCTGAAATCCTCTTTCCCATCCAGAGTGCCTCTGAAGAAGGACCAAGCCTCAAATGCTCGTGATGCCCTGGCCAAGGCTATTTACTCCCATCTCTTTGATCACATTGTGTCTCGCATCAATGAGTGCTTCCCGTTCAAGACCTCAGCAAACTTCATTGGGGTGCTCGACATCGCCGGCTTTGAATTCTTCACACTCAACAGCTACGAACAGTTTTGCATCAACTACTGTAATGAGAAGCTTCAGCAATTCTTCAACCAAAGAGTACTCAAGGAGGTATGACATTGAAAACTTGTATGTGCAAGGAATTTCAAGAGGATCCATTAAGCCTTCAGTCTCTTGTACTCTGTATCTTTTACCTCAGCTGCACTCTCAGTGCAGCCACATAGTAGTGAGATTTTAGTGCAGTCTAGGATTCTTTGTGCTTTCTCAAGGTTATTCTGCAAAGAATGTAAAAACAATACTAAGTCAAGCAACAGATTTGTATATATTATTTATTTATTTATTTATTTACTTACTTATGTATTTTTACATTTTCTCTTCAAATTTAAACATTATAATTGCCATGTCAAAGTCACTTCATTTCCTTCTTTCCTTTCTTTAGTACACATGTTCCAATCGTTTAATGTGAATGCAGGATTGCAAGATGTAGACTGTCAACAAAATTATTGCCTTATCAAATGCATGCAGCAGTTTTAATTTCAGCGTGGCATTCAATTTTAATTGTTTAATCATTCCAGGAACAAGAACTGTATGAGAGGGAGAGCCTAGGTGTGAATACTGTCACCTATGTAGATAACCAAGATTGTATTGGTAAGCAGTTTCCAAACATTACTATGAGTGTATGTGTGGACATCTCTGTACAGAAATAAACTTCTGTATTAACATTGGTTTTTGCATTTATGAAGATTTATACACACTGCTAGATCTATTTAGTGAGAAGAGAAGGAAGAAGAAGAAGAAGAAGAAGGGGAAGAAGAAGAAGGGGAAGAAGAAGAAGAAAGAAGAAGAAGAAAAAGAAGAAGAAGGAGAAGAAGAAGAAGAAGAAAGAAGAAGAAAGAAAAAGGAAGAAAGAAGAAGAAGAAGAAGAAGAAGAAGAAGAAGAAGAAGAAGAAGAAGAAGAAGGAGGAGGAGGAGAAGAAGAGGAGAGGATAGGAAGAGGAGGGGAAGAGGAGAGGAGGCAGGGAGGAAGGAGGAGGAGAGGAACCGAGGAAGAGGAGGAGGAGGAGGAGAGAAGAAGAGAGAAGAAGAAGAGAAGAAGAAAAGAAGAAGAAGAAGAAGCAAGAAGGGGGAAAAAGAGAAAAGAAGAAGAAGAAGAAGGCAGAAGGAGGGAAAAGAAGAAGAAGGAGGGAAAGAAGCAGAAGAAGAAGAAGAAGAAGAAGAAGAAGAAGAAGAAGAAAAGGAGGAGGAGGAAAAGAAAGAAGAAAGAAGAAGAAGGAAGAGGAGGAGGAAGAAGAGAAGGAGGAGGAGGAGGAGGAGAGGAGGAGGAAGAGGAAGGAGAGGAGGATGGACACTTCAATGGTTAGAAGAAGTGAAATCAAGAAGAGAGAATGCTGATAATAATTAGAATCATGTTGTATTTGTATAGCACATACGTGTAATAAGGGTTTTATTTAGCTTCAGTATTTCCTTCAGTGATACTTGTAATATCTCTTCTTTCTTTACCGATAGATCTGGTTGAACTCAAGCCCAATGGTATTCTAGATCTATTAGATGAGGAAAGCAAGCTCCCCAAAGCCAGTGCTAATAACTTCACTCATAATGTGCATCAGAAACATAAAGATCACTTCAGGCTAGCAGTAAGTACTCTGATTAAATGATTGATTATCAAGGCCCACATAGAAATTAATTCCGGTTTATTATCTGGGGGTGAACATAAAAAATACATCAATCTTACGATTGATATCAATCGTAAGATTGATTGTATTTTTTATGTTACACCCCAGATAATTAACCAGAATATCAATCGTAAGTCTATGGCAAACCGTGTACTAAAGAGATACAATTGATTGTAAGATTGATTGTATCTCTGTATGTTACACCCCCCAGTGGTCATGCATACATGGATGAGTTGCTGGCTGGGTATAAAGTCCCTTTTACCCTTCTGTAGTGTTCATTTTACGTTGCAAAATCTTTTGACAAAGTCATATGTGAAGCTGATATTGTAAGCATGATGGATCCTTGCATGGAACCTCAAGCCTATCAGAACAAAAAAACTCTTGGTCTCCTTTGCATGAAGAAAAAAAAGAAGTTAAAAAGTCATGAACTGGATTTGCACAGTATTGAGATGAAACGACTGGCATATTATTATTCTCTTGACATCATGCTTATACATGTTTTTGGAAGAAAAAGCAATGAGGTTTAATGCTTGGTATGACTCACAAACTGTTTATTTAAACATGTATTTAACTTCTTGTACAATTTTTCAGATCCCTCGCAAGTCCAAGTTGACAGCTCATCGCAATCTCAGAGACGATGAGGGATTCCTTATACGTCACTTTGCAGGGGCTGTGTGCTATCAAACTGTAAGTATGCACAACCTTTTACTCTTTCTTACAAAATAAATATTACACCAGTAATTTTAGTTGATATGTAATTGCAATCAATCTTTCTGTCTAAACATAGAGATTATAAATTGTTTTTATTGGCATGCATGTCGACCCAGACGAGGGCAGATACTTCTTAATTAGTTCTTAGATGTGAAAACGTCATGGACATTTCCTCATTTTACAATGCCTTGTACAGACAGCTGTGGAATAACAGATGCGTTTGAGATGAAATAAACCAGCTACATATGCATGTTATACATGTATACACATTGGGTGATTTCAAGTTTGGTGTTGACCTTTTGGTGTTAGTGTTAGGCTGATTTTTACATCAACACAGCTCCAAATTAAAAATCAAACTGGTCTTGGGACAACTGTCACTTGGAGTTGAGCAGTCAATAATTTCATTTGAACCACTTTTGTAAACTCAGATTAGGTGTTGGAGTTATGGAAAGCAATCAAAATTGTGCTTCTAACACCAACACTAGCACCAACACCGAACTTGAAATCACCCATTGTACTTAGCAAATGGGATCAATGATTAATACTCCTTTTTCATCATGCAAAGTGAATGCACAGAAAAGAATAAGAATGCCCTCCATGCCTCTCCGAAAGTGATCATCAGAGACTGCAAAGATTCTTTCCTCATCAGTTTCTTCCCTACGAACGTACACATATCTTTGCTTTCATTCAGAGATTCAGAGTGAATTTATGGAGAAGAACAACGATTCACTTCATGCCTCTCCAACCCACCCCCAGCTTTCTCTCTCTCTCTCTCTCTCTGATAAGAGATGCATTTGTTTCTTGCATGACGTGTATCTTGTCTTGCTTGCCTTTCAGAGTGAATTCATATAGAGAATAACACTGCACTCAATGCCTCTCTAGAAGTAATCCTCAGAGAGTGCAAAGACCCCTTCCTTTAACAGTCTCTTTCCTTTGTCATTCAGAATGAATTCATGGAGAGAAAAAAATACCCCTCCTATCTCACTACTTCTCTGAAATAAAGGATGACTATGGGATACGACTATACCATCATTTGCAAAAGTTTCTTTGAGTTATTGCATTTCCAAAATGCAATAACTCAAAGAAAAAAACAAAGTTAACATGTGTATTTTTCAGACACATTTATTTTCAATGCATTCATATGGGCTTATACCATTATACTCTTGTGCTACTGACCACTGTAGTTGACATGTCATGTAATAGTTCAGTGGGACAAAAAAATTGTATTCCAAATAATTAAAATATCCGCAAATTCTCAGGTGGTCTTAAATTTTTGCAAATGGTGGCAATACATGTATATACAATTATCTTGTTTTTCTCAATTCAGGGTGAATTCATAGAGAAGAACAATGATGCCCTCCATGCCTCTCTAGAGGTTGTCATCAGGGACTGCAAGGATGCTTTCCTCACCAGTCTCTTTCCTAAGAACAACAAGGAACCCGCCAAGGGACGAGGAGGACAGAATGTCCAGAAACTTGCCTTCGACAGCGTAGGAAACAAGTTCAAGGTAATGACAGAGGCTTGGGTGGGGGCGGAAAATTGGCAGAGGGTCCATGGTTCAACTTCTTTATCCTGCGGTTCCTCTTTTCTTTCATCTTCATTACTGTTAATAGTTTTATTATCATTATTTGCACACTGTTTTTAATTTGTGACTGATTATTTATTTCTGATTACGCATTTTGTACTTGTGACTTAGTATTTATGTATTTTAAATATTCAAAACTTTTACTCAGTAAAAACATTTTGAAAATATAAGGTTGAGATAACTTACGCTAGCTTCTGTAGAATTTGCATCTTTTACTAATATGAAATCGTACTCAACGGGTTAAATTTTAAGATTTGGTGATATCAGTACATATCCATTTGATCAGTGACACTCTGAACTGCAAGAATGAACATTGTATGTAATAATGCAAGATCCCCTGGTTCTTTTATTGGTATGTGTATACATGTACATTTTCTCTTCGATATCTTTATTTCTTTTTCCAACTTGCAAAGCTCATCATCAATAGTGCTCATATTTACGATGTGGCGACGTACATGTACCTGCACAAGACAGAAAACCCTAGAGAAAACTTGTCAAACTTGTCGATGGGATCACTAAGAGACAGATACAGTTTAATGATACATGTACCTAACAACAAAGGGCATATACATGTAGGAAAGAAAATATTATGGGAGCTTAGGGAACACATCGAGTGGGCCATGGTTCATTAAATAATAATAATAATAATTAATAATATGGTCCATTTATATAGCGCAGCTACTATATGCATATACTCTACTGCGCTCTGCAAAGTTAATATTATTACCCCGGCTGAAGGAGCTGCCATGCAAGGCGCTAACAGGAATTTCTTCTTACCGGGTTCCCACTTATACACCAGGGTGGAGAGTGGCAAATGTGGATTAATGTCTTGCCAAAGGACGTTAGTGCCAGGCCGGGATTCGAACCCTCAACCCTTTGATTAAGAGTCACAGACAGAACCACTGCACCATGACACCTCCACTCAATCCCTGACCCAATCAGCTATTGCATAAACATATTTTATAAAATTGTGAAACCCGATATGATTTTTTGTGTCCAAGGTACAACTCAACCAGCTGATGGAGAAGCTCCAGAGCACTGGATCCTCCTTTGTACGCTGTATCAAACCTAATGGCAAGATGGTGGATAGTCTCTTTGAAGGTGGACAGATCCTCAGCCAGCTACAATGCTCAGGTAAAGTGCACTTGAAAGTACCATAGTGATAATATTTTAACCAGCACCACAGAATCACTCCTGATGACAATCAGAGCATACTGATCGAAATGTCAAGCATACTCTTTCTTCAAAGAGAGTCCTTTTCAGAACTATTCCAAAAGAATTCACATGAAAGATACCAAGCAGTCCTTTTAAGGACTAACTCTTACATGGTGCTACCGCAAACCTATAACTTATCATCCCACCATGGAAACCTTCAAAGAACACCGTACCACAAAAGCACCAGAAAGTAGTCAGATATGATTTTTTTTAATTTCAGTGTAGGTGTGTTTCTGAAAGATTAGATTCTTTACTTTAAAGTGATATATTATATAAATAGTGCATGGTCTATCATGCACTATACTGGATTATGTGCACGACAGATACTAAATTATCCGGAGTGCAGTTTTGTTATACCGAGGCCGAAGGCCGAGGTAAAATACACCTGCACGAGGGATAATTTAGTATTTGGAGTTCATATAGTCCAGTAATGGTGCATCAATATAACATGCACTATTTATTATAGTAAATAGACCCCTGACGTTAGATCTGTAGGACATTTTAAAGAGTCTTCCTTTCTCGATTTCATTAATTGCCTTTCTTGCTCACATCACAAGCGCGCAGCTAAAAACAATGGTAACAATGGGTATGCGCAAGGTGCTTTTGATGCGCAGTCTGATACACGTTTGTATGCGCCTAACCATGCAAAAATCAAAGTTATAGTGCATGGTCGTGCATTATAACAAAAAACCAATCACAGCGCATATTTTACATACACTATTTACTATAATTCATTAGAATGGGGCCTTCCGAACCCAATTAAAAGACAGGAGGAATGCCTATTCCCAAAGAATGTAACTGTTCTTTTTCTGAATGGGGCTTTGAAGCTTTGTAACAGTTCTTTTTCTGAATGGGTTGAGGATCTGTTGAAGCTCCCTGATTCAAGAGGTATTGTGCAAGGAGACAAAAGGAAGATTAGAACTCAATGGGAATTTCTGTGAAGGGATTATCACATTGTCCTAAAACTTGGCACCCCAATTAGGCAGTCCTGTTTATTATCGTGTTAAGTATAGATGCAGAAGCTTATAGAGAGCAAGAAGAGACCAATAGTTAGGGTCAGAAAGAATTAATCCAGGAGTTAGTGAAACATTAATCTACAGAACAACAGCCAGAATACAATGTTTCAAATGTTTAATGCTTCCAGGCAGAATTATGAAGAAAATGTATCTCCTTTTGGGCTAAAAACAAAGAAACAATTAGAAAAACCTAGCAGCAAACCCAAAATGTTACCATGCTGACTTAACACACTTTAACGCACCTACCTTGCGCTCAACTGTAAATCAGATTGTTTGCCCTTTCGGTGATTGTGATGTGTGGTCCCATGTTTTATATGGATTGGTTAAAGAATCAATTCACAAGGAAAAGTTGTGCATCAATGAGCAACGTATCGAGGATTTGTAAATAGAGGGGGCGCAAATGGTAAATTTGAAAATAGAGGGGCGCAGACAACAATCTTCTTAGATATAGCTATATTACCATGTGTGTTCAGTGTGAGATTCTCAAAAAATAGAGGGGGCGCGCGTCTCTTGCGTTCCAGCCGGGATCCGCCACTGCATCATTGAGGATGGTTGCTAACTGTAAATGCATCTTGTTGGGTTTACAATGGCATGCATTGAAACAAAAACATACTGGTGTCATCAATTTCAATCTCTTTAAATGCTTTTCTGCTCCCCTCTGACTATCAGGTATGGTGACTGTATTGGACCTGATGCAGGGAGGCTTCCCATCCCGAACACAGTTCTCAGATCTCTACAACATGTACAAGCAGTACATGCCATCAGAGCTAGTACGACTAGACCCAAGACTTTTCTGTAAGGTAAGACTGCGGTCACATTCATTGTTATGATGGTCTGTAGAAAATCTTAGTGTTCTGTCTGAAGTGAAATTCTACATTTGTTGTTGATTTTGTTTAGGATGTTGTTGTTGTTGTTTATGTGGAAGGAAGAGATTGCAACATGTGTTCACAAGCAGAAAATACATGTAAGTATCATAATCCCTTGAATAATGGAGCGGGAATAAAGATCCCAGGCATAGAAAGGTTCATACATATTTTTTGAGAGAAATGTTTGGTGATAGATAATTCATGCTGTATGTACCGTACTGCAAAGAAAGCACAGTAATACTTGTAGGTATGCAGCCTGGAGGAACTACTGTACTCTTATGGCATGAAGTATTGTACAAGGGATTTGGTAGAGAGGAGAAATGCCTTTCCACAACAGGCACTAGGGCATGGACTTGGTTGGTTGGTTAATTTACTTGACTGCTAAGAACGCATGTGTATGCTTGTTAGTAAGCAACCAGGGGACCGACGGCTTTAAGTCCTCTCCGAAGGATTTGGTAATGAGGATAAATACCTTACCAAAGGGCATTAGCGCACCCACTTGGTTTGGAACTTGGGTACTCCCAGTTACGAGCCCACTGCTCTATCCACTGAGCCACAGTGCCTCTTTACTTTAACCCATTCATGACAGGAATTATTTGAAGCCTAATTTGATCAGCTTTTTTCTTCAAATTGGCAACACCAACATTTTTTTTATTTTATTGCTACATTTTTCTTATAAAACATCATGTATCTGAAATAAAAATAAATTGACAAAAAGTATGATAAGAGGTCAAAGAGTTGCCAATTTGCAGGAGAAAAGAGTGATTTTAAACTTTCTATCACCTTGCCAATTTAAGGATTTTAATGCTTATTTTCCTTTTAAAAAATTTCAGCATCAAATAACATATATTGATGCAACCAAAATGGGCACAGTTTGTGTAGAATTTTTTGCTCGTTCTGCTCATGTATTTGGTATGATTTTTTAGGGCTTTGCATCAAAAGTTATTAGGCCAAACCACAAAATGTGGACCTCTGTCACGAATGAGTTAAGCATTGAACTTTTGATCTCCTAGTGATGAGAGCTAAAACACTGAGCTATCACTTCACTTGTCATTACAGGCCAGGCCCCTAAAGCTCTGCCATTTTGTCCAGATCCATTAGAAGGCCGACCTAAGCACCATCAATATTCATGATAAAAAATGAATAATTCATTTTGTAAGAAGCTTCCAACCATTAGCATTTGCTTGTATGCATTACGAAACGTTACATGCATCAGCTTACTGCATGCGCAGTTAATGCACAATAAGAGTGCAACAAATGCGCATTAAATCAAAGTGTCACAATAAAAATGATGTGCGCAATAGATATGAATATTGCAACAGTGTTATCGATATCATGGTGATAACGGGTGCTTATCAGCCCCTTCAAATGATCCGAAAGAGGCGGGGCCTGATGCCATTCACGTAATGATATCCGCACATGCTGCTTTTCATCTAGTAAATTTATAATACGTCTATGTTCCAGGCTCTCTTCCATGCACTTGGACTGGACGAAAACGACTACCAGTTTGGTCTGACCAAGGTCTTCTTCCGACCAGGCAAGTTTGCCGAGTTCGACCAGATGATGAAGTCTGACCCAGAGAACCTGAGGATCCTGATCAAGAAGGTCCGTCGCTGGCTCATCTGTACTCGATGGAAGAGAGGGCAGTGGGGAACCCTGATGGTCATCAAGTGTAAGTTAATCCATTGACTACTGAATTCTTGTAATCCTGTAGACTTAATATAGGGGCCACCCAGTTCCAGGAGCCAATGGGTTAAAAGAACAGTCTCACTGGGGGTGGAAAGGCGGCTTTGGTCTCTTACCATGTCCTGGCACCTCTCCGTTTCATGCTTTATCAAAGTTTTTTTTTTTTTTTTTTTTTTTTTTTTTTTTCATGGTTCAAAGCATACAATGCCCCAACATTGCTGAAATTTGTATTTGTTAAAACTGTGCAACCAAATGGTTGAATTAGCATAATCTTCATGAACGTAGGAAATGGTGTGCATTTGTACAGTGTATTCTTCATCTTTTCGTTCTTATTAGAATTTATATGATTTTGAAAAAGATGAATACCAGTAGTCTTCACCGTTACATCATTGATTACCCTGTCAAAAGAATAAATTGATTTGGATTTTCTTTTTGAACCCGTTGACTGCTGGAACTGGGTGGACTCTGCATGAAGTCTATAGGAATGTAAGCATTCAGTGGTCAACAGGTTAAGAAGTGAGTTTGGTACATAACCATACTCTTTTGCATTCCTAGGTATGGATGGTAAAATACCTTTCCACAGTTCATTCTAGTCAGTTTTCAACACAAAATAAACTAGTCAATCATATGAGAGAAGTCTTCACATTCATTATAAGGTCAGGCAGGTATAGAATGTTAACATGAGTGAATTGTGAATTGGTCTTATTTGAAACGCTTTTTCTCTCTCCTTGATGATGTGCAGTGAAGAACAAGATTTTGTACCGTCGTGCTGCACTGGTCAAGATACAGAGCACAATCAGGATGTTCCTGGCCATGCGTAAGCACAGGCCCAGATACAAGAGTCTCATGCAGGTCCGCACACTCAGCAAAGAACTGGACAAGCTGGCACAAGTTGGTAAGTTCCATTTATGCCGTCTCCATCTCAAGCTTTATTTTTAGGTGATCCAACATCCGCTCCTGCAACCTGTTCTTAGTCCTGTTGATTATATCACGTTATAATTAATTGTTTTGGGTTAGGTGTAGGATTTGGGCTAGAGTTAGGTACTTATACAGTGTTATTAAATTCAAGGTTTGTGTTTAGGAATTTGGGTAATGAAGGAAATCTATTAAAGTCAAAGCAATTGTTACTGGAGCTCATATTGTGCACTGAATGAATTTGATAATACTTGGCAGAGCATTCCACAGCATCATCACATAATTACAAGGGCTTCAAACATTCCCCACCCACCTGAAGAAATTTTGTTTTTAGGCTTGACAAGGGAGCACACTTTGAGTGATAGTAAGGCATGCATTAACTATATGTGTTTATTTTTTAAAATCTGATTGGCCTTTTTACATGGTACATATTCAAGATAAACAAAGGTGTATCAGCATAAAGAACACACCTGGGGAACATGTACTTGCTCACTTTACTGGTTACAAAGTTCCTGAAGCCAACCAGATTGCAGTCAGTATCTGTTGTTAGTCCTATGATAATGTGTGTTTCCTTATATAATTAACTATGTATATTACAAGTTACAGCATTATTGAATAAGTTTGTAACTTCTAACTATATCTGTGTATGATTTTACATGTATACTTTATTCAGTATTGAAACTTTATTTCACAACAAAATTTGTCTCAATGCGTTATCTTCAAACAGCAAAGACAATTAAGGACAAGGGAGCGCAACAACAAGTAGCAGCCACAAGCAAAGCCTTAAACGATCTTCTGGTCAAGATTAAGGTAGGAATATGTAGGAGCTTGTAACTCACATACTGATGAATTGTCAAGAATATTTCATAATTCCCCAAAGACAACTGTATTCGAGAGACAGAAAATAAGGCAGATTTTGCTGAAAATCTTTTTAATCAAGACGTTATATCTTAACTGTCCAGAATATTTTTATTCTCTCAGATACAAGGGAATTTCCCAATACAACTGTATTAAAAAAGAATGTGCATATTTGGTTTCTGAGACATTGGGATGCACTATCTATGCATCACTTGGTTAACCCTATTTTTATGCTTCATTGAATTTATGAAAGTGTGTAATGTTTGGCAGTGATGAAAAGTAGAGCACTGGACCATTTACTTGTGTTTATTTTGATTTGTTTTCCTCTCTTCTTCTCACTTTTTACAGTTTACATGTCCAACCATTTTCTTGGTTATTTTTATTCTTTCACTTTCAGTCAAATTTGTGCATTATCCTGATTATGTATTTCAGTTGATATTTGATTATTGAGCTATATTCATATTGATGAAAAGACATCATTCGTGCTATGACTGTCATTGTCTTTATTTCCTGTTATGCACCGTATTAGATATATATGTCTATGATTGAACATAGTGAATGGATAAATAAATAACTTGAACTTGTTTTGTTTTGTTTTGTTTTCAGACAACCATCATGACACGTAGACAGATGGAGGATGCATACCTCAACCTCTCCAACCAGATGAGGAAACAGCTCCTGGACCTCATCAACAAGAAGAAGGCTGAGGATGCGGAGGCAGAGAGACTCCGGAAGATACAGGAGGAGATGGAGAGGGAGAGAAAGAGAAGGGAAGAGGAAGAGAGAAGGAGGAAGGCAGAGGAAGAAGAGAGGGAGAGGAAGAAGAAGATGGAGGAGGAGGAGAGGAGACTGTAAGAAGTCAAACTTGTCTTAACCCATTCGTGACAGAGGTCTACATTTTGTGGTTTGGCCTAATATCTTTTGATGCAAAGCCCTAAAAATCATACCAAATACATGAGCAGAAAGAGCAAAAAATTCTACACAAACTGTGCCCATTTTGGTTGCGTCAATATTCCTTGTTTGATGCTGATATTTATAAAAAGGAAAATAAGCATTAAAATCCTTAAATTGGCAATGTGATAGGTTTAAAATCACCGTTTTCCCCTGCAAATTGGCAACTTTTTGACTTTTCATCATAATTTCTGTCAATTTATATTCATTTCAAATACATGACATTTTATAAGAAAAATGTAGGAATAAAATAAAAATGTTGGTGTTGCCAATTTGAAGAATAAAAGCTGATCAAATTAGGCTTTAAATAATTTCTGTCACGAATAGGTTAAAGACAAAGTCCACCCAGAAGTTTCACTGTTTCAATAAAAGAAGTTAAATATGAACAGCAATTTAAAAAAGAAATGAGCAAAATCAATCGGTCAAAGAATAAGAAAATTACACTCATTTGCATTTTCTAGTAAATTACTCTCGGCTCTGCAAATTGGCAACACTGCTGACATTATATGCGAGCAGCTTTCCATTCACTTTGTACATGAAATTTCACATTTTTTTCAATTTTACAGAGCCGAGAGTAATTTACTAGAAAATGTAAATGAGTGTAATTTTCTTATTCTTTGACCGATTTGACTCATTTCTTTTTTAAAATGCTGTTCAAATTTATCTCCTTTTATTGAAATGGTTAAACTTCTGGGGTGGACTTTTCCTTTAATGGTCACTTCTCTATAAAGGCCACAGGTCTATAGCAGACACTTATGTTACCTCCCTGGAAGAAGAAAAAATGTGTTACAGAACTTGCCTTTAGCAGCAACTTATCTGCAGTGGCCACTTTTCCTATTTCCCTATTGTTGCCTTTATAGACAGGTTTATAGACTGTATAGCTAAGTGCCCCATTCCCAAGGTGATATCAATTTTTTTTCATGTTATATATGAGGGCTCAGCAAAATTAGACAGTTAAAAAAAAAAGAGCATTGTTACTGAGAAAAATAAGAGTTAAAAGTTCTGAACAGGACTATAAAGTAAGTATTATTATGAAGTTAACACTAATTACAATGATAATGAAATTGATATAAACAAACTAGAAGTAACAAGGAGAAAGAGAAGATAGAAATCTACATAAGAAAACCAAATAAGAGATGAATTTGTTGAGAAATCTAAAAGAAAGCAAAAGGTAAATTAAAAGATATCCCAGGGATTTGGTGACGTAGGATAAAATCAGTAACAAGAATGTTATACTACTCCCTTCACTTCATTGCAGGAAAGCCGAAATGGAGGCAAAGCGACTCAGAGAAGAGGAGGAGCTTCGTATCAAATTGGAAGAAGAGAAGAAGAGATTGGAAGCAGAGAGAAAGCAATTAGAAGCTGATAGACTGAAGGTTGAAGAGATGCAGAGACAGGCTGAGGAAGAACAGCGTAGAAGGTGAGAGCCAGTTGGTTTTGTGGCACATACTTCAACCATAACTGTTCTTACACGAACCATAATGCTATTTTGAACCCTGGAGCAATGTCCCTAAAGCCCACCGCATGCTATATGATCCAACTGCGACTCGATTTTCGAACAAATGGCATTTTGCATGAAATAAAAAAGTTTAAACGAGTAAAATTATCTTATTTGAAATTCGAAATAACAATAGGAATACTGAAATAGAAATTTCGGTTAGCTTGAAGCCTTGTGGTCGGAGTAAATGCCAAACCAGCTTCAAATCGTAGCCGATCGCAAGATTGTTATAACATCACTACGATTCGGAATTGAATTCGCTTTTATTCCTACAGGGAGGCTTGCAGTAGCCCAGAATTTCGATTTTGGTATTTATACGAATATCCAGAACTTTTATTAAGATTTGATATGTTTGAATGTTCATATCAAATGTTATAATAATATTTATCCAAAATCGGATCGCAGACAGATCGTATAGTGTGTGGTGGGCTATTAATACGCATGACCATAACTCTACCACTAAGCTTACATCCAATTACTACTGTAACCCTAGCCTGTATCTCTCACAAGATAACTCTCATAACTTGCATTTCTTGTGTGCAATTTTTTATTTATGTATTCAGTTCAGTTGCCTCAGTTTTTTCCTGCTAAGGTCTCAAAATTATGATACCATTACTGGGATGGAAGTAATGATTTTCAATTCATCTTGTGCAATGTCAGTATGTATTCAAACATTTTCAGATAAAATCAGAAGTCATGTATGCGATACCATCGCTACAATGGTCATGATACCCTGGGCCCCATTTCATAAAACTTGTTATCAATAACAAGTTGCAATAACTGTTATAAGCTACCGAAATCCTTGCATCTGATTGGCTGAGAGCAAATTTGTCACAGAACTGTGGCATTTGTTACTGATAACAAGTTTTATGAAACAGGGCCCGGGAATCAAATGTCTTGTACTAAAAGGTATGAAGCCCAACTGCTTCTCTGAATTGACGCATTGACTCCTGAATTCTTACAATTCCATGGGTTTTGTATGCAGTTCCAGTAGGCCATGGGTTAAAAATGTGAAATTATGAAGATCATGAGGAAATGTACATCTTCATGAAAATTGTCAGCATTGATTTTCATGCAAGTATTTCGGGGGGGGGGGGGGGGGGGGTTGATTTTGCAGTTGACCAATTGTTTAAGGAATTTTAACTTAACTCCTAGTGTTTGAGATCTTGTGATTAATGTAAAAAGAAAGCAGTCTCAAACACTGGTAGATCCAGTAAGAATCTTTGTTTAATAGAGGAGAATCTCTTGAAAAACTTCCTAACATTGCTTACCTATTGTTGCCAATTTGATAGGGAGGAGCAGGAACGTCGTGACTATGAATTAGCCCAGCGTCTCTCGGAGGAAGCTAACTCTCAGGTCATTGCTGAGGAAGCTCTCGTAGCTCGGTGAGTCACTTACCTTTATTCCATTCCATTCCACGTTTTCCTTATCTATTAAATTTAATGAATCATTTGAAATTCTCCAGTACAAAGAAATAACGTCTGTTGGTAGGCAGAATGGCATTAACTCTCTATAAATATCTATGAGCTAGCTGCATTTTGGCTCTCAGCACATAAAATATACATACAGTCGTATCAAAGATCTAGGTATATAATCTCTCACAACCACAACCTTTTCTTAGAGTAGACAGTAGAAGTGTATTTTGGATTTTGAATCGATAGCAACATGTGAAATAATCGTGCCTCACTAATGGGGTGTTGCAAGAAAGTTGCAATCAATTGCAAATAAATGCTAATTTTGAAACAACCATTCTGATTGGCTCAGGGTCTGCCCTTTTCAGAAGACATGCATGCAACAATGATTTTGATTGGCCAGTGACAATCAGTTGCAACTTGCAATCGATTGCAACTTTCTTGCAACACCCCATTAAGAGTGAACAATTATGTATCATCAACATTTAGCCCATCATCATTCTTGCATGATATTTTAAAGTTATGTTTGCAAAGATTTCTAATTTATCATTGCTGACAATTAGCATCTGCATGTATCTGAATGCTCAATACATTTGCGATGTGCTTGATGTGAGTCAAGGCTTAACTCTTTCTTTTGTTAAAACGCAGGATCTTAATATTGAATATCACTATAGAACCTCTGCCAGTTGTCAAGCCCAGTATAGATGATCAACTACTGTGTATGTTGCTAAATAACAATAAAAGCTGTGCTTTTTAACAAATTCTTGCTCAGTTATACCTATCTCCATCTTAAAAAGCATTTAAGAAGCTTGCTAATTACAGAAATATTGCTCTTCATTGCCAAGCAGTGTTACAGAACTTTTTTTTTTTTTTTTTGCTGATATTCATGCCTTTTCAAAATTTTGCTTGCTTTTGTTTTCTTCATGTTGTGTGTTGCTTCACCTTCATCTTCCCTCCCCCTGCCTTTTCCTCCGTCATATAATATTGTCATTTATTTATATAATATTACATATATGTTTATATATGATGTTTCTCTCATTTCTTTACACATCATTTATTCAAAATGCTTTTCCTTATGGGCTACTTGTTTATAATGCATTCCTCAAATATTGCTATATATTCCTTCATAATATGTTCTGCATTCTGTTTTCTTGAAATACATATCTTTACATTGTATTTCTTCAAAATGTATCATTTTAAATTTCATTTTCTTTTTCTTTGGTACTTGAATGCATGCATCAATTGCTGCTTCATTTTAATGCTACCAATAACAGAGCCCAAGCAAAAGTTGTAGAATCTACACCACCACGAGTATCACAAAATACATCTTCACCTAAATCACGACCAGTGTCTCAACATGTATCTCAACCTCAATCTACACCTGTATCGAGACCTTTATCAAATTCTGTGTCTGAACCTCTATCTCCGACGGAAAGCATTTTGTATGCACTTCTTGAATTCATTTATCCATCTTATCCATGTGCATGCACACATTATTTCAATGAATTTAGAGGAAAATGCAGTTTATGAAAAAAAAAAGGGTCACTTGCTTAAAAAAGAATCTGAAAGTTATTAGAAAATGGTTCATATAAATGTTCCTCACATATGTATTGTTTCACAAAAGTTAAATATTCACTCATAATGCCTAAGCACCATTCATGATTCTGCTTTTTTTTTCATATTAGTTGACAGTATTGATAAATTTCTACTGTTTTCTAATCTCTATACTGTACGAGCTGAAATTTTCACAGTTGTTTTATTTTCGTGAATTTCGCGAATCACTCACCTATCGCGAATTTAACTACACGCGAAAATATCAGCACATTTTTTTTCTGAGCCCTCATCATCGGCACATTGTTGCCATTGCCTCGCACTATGTGGAAAGTGCAGCAGTCCTAAATCTCTGTGCGTGTGTAGCATTATAATTATTGCAACACCAGGTAAATTGTCACTCACCACAAGTTAGTTCCGTAGTTACCTCCAAAACCCCAACAAAAATTCAAATGCTGCTACCAGAAATGTGGAATCGATGCCATTTTTCCAAAGCATGGGGGCCTTAGTGGGGTGGTAAAAAAGAGAATAGCCGAAAACATGCTAGAAATCTAGAAATCAGGGGTTTTATGTTGGCTTTTTTTGTTTATCGCAAGCTATGAGTTTGATGGTATTGGCAAAAAAAATCGAAAAACAAATCCTCTGGATCTGCTGATATGGCTCTTTCATGTACAAATAAGTTTACTACAAGTCCCATCTTGCTACTGCTCTTGCACTCGCGAAATCAACGACTTGTGAAAATGTCTTTGAGCCTGTGATTCGCGAAAAATATCTGTACACGAAAATATTGGCTTATACAGTATAGTATGAAACAATATTAATTTCCCTGTCTTTGGTTTTTTTGGGGTTTTTTTTTGTGCAACTCTTTATGTGGTACCCCAGTCCAAGTATGAATCAAAAGTATATGTACCTTTTTCACAAGATAGTGGATTTTGTCCCAGGGGGGTCGAATTTAAAGGAAAATTAAGCATTGATAAATGATTGAACTACTTGCATATATAATTGTATTATCATGATTTTGATATTGTCATCACATCATGTATCTATACTGCATACTGTACACAATGTACTTGATCATGTATCATTCATATTTAGGTGCTATATATACTATACATGTATATATATATATATATATATATATATATACTGTTCAGGGGAATTAACATTATATGATCAAGATGAAACATAGTCGAAGTCTCTAGGATGAAAAAAAATGATAATGATAAAAAATATCACACAACTGTGATTTCCAGGAACAGCTACATTTTTATTGAATCACATCAAATCAAAATGCCAAGAAAGATGATACATGTTGGATTATAAATGGTACTCCAACCCCCTCACCCATGTCATTCAAAAATGTAAAAAAAAAAAAAAAAGAAAACAAAGATTATCTCTAGTCTCTACAACTGTGTCACTATTTGCTTTACAGCTTGATAGTCAACAGTTAGGGCCCTGTTTCATAAAACCTGTTATCAGTAACAAGTTGCACATTTCTGTGACAAATTTGCTCTCAGCCAATCAGTTGCAAGGATTTCAGTAGCATATAAAAGTAATTACAACTTGGTATTGATAACAAGTTTTATGAAACGAGGCCCAAACAGGGCACAGGGAGGTAAAACTTATTTTTCAAAGACTGAACTAGAGGGGCAGGGCAGTCTGAGGCATGACAATTGCATTTACTAACATTCATTGCATGGGTATGTTTTCCCTTTTATCCCCTCCCTTCATCTCATCTCATCTCGTAACCTATTTATCCCTTCCATACAGCGCTGAAGCTACCGTCGTCCAGGCTGCCCCTCCGACCAAGTCCCTGGACCTGACAACATGGAAGTATGCTGATCTCAGAGACACAATCAACACCTCTACAGGTAGGCAGAACACCTTATCAGCCATGTAATTGAATCAGCGACATGTAGGCCATTTTCTGTTCCTAGGTTTTTAACCCCAAGCTAATTGAAAGCACTGAAAGACAAGCTTTTTCATGATTGAGAACATGCATACATGTGTGGATAGCCCACAGGAGGTACATACCAGTTGTGTATATGATGCAAATCACACTTATTGTTGTTGGTGTTGTACTACAAGACTTGTGCTAATCTAAACCACACAAAGGGTTCATGAAAACTTCCTAGTATAAAATAAGTTTGTATAGACTAATTTAGGGGTCCTGGGGGGTGTTTCATAAAGCTGTTCGTAAGTCATGAACGACTGGAACATGTTCTATTCATTTACATGTAGCATAAGAAGGTATAACCAGTCATGCGTAAAGTCGTTCGTAACTTACGAACAGCTTTATGAAACCCCCCCCCCCCCCTGATTATTTGTCGTGGTTAAATTATTACTAAGTAAGCGCATTTATGTGCCACAATGTGCAATCGGCCTCCTACAAGCAATTGCCAGATTTTAGTTATTTCCATGCCACTGGTAGCAGGAATGTACATTCCTCTTTTGTACAAAGCACAACACTATTGACAAAAGACGTATAGCTAGTTGAACACATACTTCTGTCAAATCATATTTACATTTTTCTTGATTTGTTTTTGTAAATATCCAGACATCGCTCTCCTGTCTGCCTGCAAGGAGGAATTCCATCGTCGTCTCAAGGTGTACCACGCCTGGAAGATGAAGAATAAGAAGGTTGCTGCTGGCAACCAGGGTGGACCAGAGAGGGCGCCTCAGTCTATATTTGACAGTGGTTGGTATCTTTTCTCATTGTACGTGTACCCATCCTCAAATGTGACCCCCCCCCCCCTCCCATTTTTTGCATTTTTACATTTCACTGTAGAATGTAAAGCTTGCCTTGTCAAGACCATGCAAACCCTGTGATACTACAATGAGAATGAGAGCATACCAGACAGACTAATCACCAGAATACCGTAGTAGAGAAAACAGGATGTAAAGAGAATGACCATTCAGGAGTGCCCTATTGTCTGTCTCAATAAAAGGTTGAATGACAACTCTATCAAGGGATTATCAGATTAGGCTCAAACTTGGAATAGTTTTAAAGGAGATATACTTTTCTCTTTCTCTAGATCTTGAAAGCCACAGAATGAAAAACAACTTCTGAGTTATACACACATTTTAATGTGAAGATTTTACCCAGCATGCTGGCATATTAATTTCAAACCCCCCCCCCCCCCATAGTAATTTATTTGAATTGAATTGAATTGAATGTATCGATGCATCTGTTATTATGACAGAAATTCTTCTTCTATTGGTTAACAATAACATTTCAGAACAAAAATCATACATACTGTAACAATCAGATGGACAAGTATTCATACCAGATCGAGTGAACCAAATATCAGGTGGAAAATACAGAGTTTAAAAGAAATTACAAACCAAGTTTGTAATGAAAAGTAACACAATAAAGGAAATTCATCTCATATTGATACCCTACAATAACAAGAGAGAGTTGAATGATTAATGGAATTAGTTGTGGCGAAGTGTTGAAACTTAACCATTGTTATATGTTAAATGGCTGCACTATATTACTGGGATTGGAGACCAGAGAGTCACAGTTCTTTATTTCGCTTTTCACCTCCCAGCCATAGATGATGCCACATACTTAATAATAAATAATGATAATGATACATGTGCATGTATAATACAGTACTCCCGATAGGACATAAAACACATCTGGGGCCCGTTTCATAAAACTTGTTATCTGTAACAATTGCCACATTTCTTTGATAAATTTGCTCTCAGCCAATCAGATTCAAGGATTTCAGTAGCTCATAACAGTTACTGCAACTTGTTATTGATATAAAGCTTTATGAAACAGGGCCCTGGTGGTATACAATTGACTTGACATGTAATTAAATTTTCCCTCATCATGATATCTACTCCTTCATCCACGCAGCTCAACAGTACAACCAGCTGGCGCCCCCTCCCCAAGTACCCCGACATGCCCCAACCAATCAGAACATGCAGCGCTATTTCAGGGTGCCTTTCACTGTCACGGAGAGTGCAGGACCAGGCCAGATGCCTGAGAGGGGTTGGTGGTACGCCCACTTTGATGGGCAGTGGATTGCCAGACAGATGGAGCTACACCCTACCAAGGTGCCTGTACTTCTTGTCGCAGGTATGGTTAAATGGTTGGTTGTTTTACCTGAGTGCTAAGGAAGCATGTGTAGGCTTGTTAGTAAGCAACCAGGAGACTGACGGCTTTAACCTTATTTT
Organism: Echinometra lucunter; assembly: GCA_029962745.1. Classification (NCBI taxonomy): domain Eukaryota; kingdom Metazoa; phylum Echinodermata; class Echinoidea; order Camarodonta; family Echinometridae; genus Echinometra; species Echinometra lucunter. The sequence continues at coordinate 5,076,946 of CM057160.1, forward strand.
GACTAGGCTATTTCAGACTAAGTTTTTACTGGGGGGGAGGGTCAAATTGACTCCCCACCCCCCAGATCTCGGAGACAGATTGTCAGATTCTCATGAAATTTTGCATGGAGGTACATTGAAGTATTAGTAACGCATTCACGTTTTCATTTAAACAAGGAAATGTAAAGTTTGCAAATTATGCGCATATTAAAGACATTCAGTCGTGGGCTTTCATGGGAGTGGATCATAATTTGCTGACACCAGACTTTGTGAAAAGCACTGGAAATACCTGTAATGAAGCTAAATTTCTGGAGCACAGCAAAACAAGCTGTCCCACCATAAACATTCTTCGGCCTGCTTCGGGCATTGTCGGGCCAGGGAAAGTGAGATAATGACTTTGCCAAATGGGGCAAAGGGTGGAATATACAGAGCATTACATAAGGTCTGTTGGTCATAAAACTCGTGGTAATAGACAACACCTATTACTGGGTATGGTGTCAAATTCCCTATGGAAGCCCACGACTAAGTGTCTTTAATTTCCGAAGTATGGTAATCTTTGCTTTTTTATCATTTTGCAAAGAAAAACAGTAAAAAGTTTCATAATAATGACTCTAATGAATCGTAGAGATGTAGATAGGCTTGACAGTTAGGTATTTACATTGTTTATTATGGTTTTGTCTATCAATATATTTACATAAGCATGTATAAAATTTGCATATATTGTCATCGTGTTTGAATTTCTTATGTATTCTTTTGTTTTAATTTATTTTGCGTGCTATTGTTTTTTATTTTTTATGTTTTGTATTATTTTGACCATGATATTTGAAATGACAACCACAAAGACCAAGCACTGTACCTAACCCTAAGCTTTACCTGAGCATTGATAACCCTGTATCTTTCAAAGAATAAAGCCCAGATGAACGCTTGCTCTGGAACAAGTTTTCAGTGGGTTAAACTTGTCCAAGATCACAGGTTATTCAGTTATGAATAATATGCAGCCTGTTATCTTAATAACTACTCACTTAAACACACAAGTTTGTGTAGGGTCACCAGATTGACACCACAGTTGCATTTCTGGAAGGCTTAGTTATGGTAGCCTTTAGACAAGGACATGATTCATTGAGGCAAGCATAATGTTTTAATTATTACAGCAGTGAAACCTGCTTTAGCAACCACCTGTTTATAAAGACCAAGTTTTGTTTCCCTTGAATAATCATTTCTTTCCATTGAACATATTAAAGGAATCCGTCCAGAAAGACCACCTGCTCGTAACTTAGATGGCTATTCCCATCTCCCTTTTGGCAGTCTTTATATACAGGTTTCACTGTACACGTATTTGATCAACTCATCTCTTACAGGTAAAGATGATGAGAACATGTGTGAGATGAGTCTGGAGGAGACGGGACTCACCCGACGTCCCCGCGCCGAGATAGTCGAGCGTGAGTTTGAGGAGCCTTGGAAACAAAGCGGTGGGCACGAGTACCACATGGCAGCGATACGCAACAAGCAGGCCCGGCCAACCTGGGCTACTCAAAGCTTGAAAGCACGTTGATGGAGGATCAACAAGCAGGCCCGGCCAACCTGGGCTACCCAAAGCTTGAAAGCACGTTGATGGAGGATCAACTGCTAAGACAGTAGATTAAGTAGATTTACATGTCTTTGTGTTTGTAAAAACTCAGAATGTTTTCGAACAAATGGCATTTTGTATTACACATGAAATTGAAGTTCCAAGTAATGATAGGAATACTAAAATAACAATTTTGGTGAACTGCAAGGCTTGTGGTCGGATTAAAGGCCAAATCGGCCTCAAATCTCAGCCAATCACAAGATTACTATGATGTCACTACGAATTGGAATTGAATTCGCTTTTATTCGTACAGGGAGGCTAGCAATAGCCCAGAATTTGGATTTTAGTATTGATACGACTATTCAGAACTTTGACCATCGAGATTTTACATGTTTGAATGTTCATAACAAATGCTATAACAAATTTTTCAAAAATCAGATCACAGACGGATCATATTGTTTGGGGCGGGCTTTAGTCAGGCAGTTTATCGAAATTTGCAAGTCATCAAAATTTAGATTTAATTTGCAGTGAATCCATATGGAGTTGCAGACTGTAAACATTTTGATTTCATGAAGTTGTTTTGTCGACGGAAAGTAACAGTTTTTTGAATGTAGATAGAAAATTAGAAGGAATATGTGTATTGCTGGAATGAATTTATAGCAGTACTCATTGTGAAGAAATGCTATAACATTCGTTTTTGAAAATTTGGAAGTGTATAAAGGTTTCTCTGAGAAATATATTCCCGACTTTTCAGCAAATTTTTCTCTTCATTTTATTCAATGCCATTAGTTTGAAGGTGAATTGTAATGACAGCAATCTTAAGCAGTTATTAGGGTCAGCGGTGGAGGGGGATATTTCTAGCAGTGTGAACGAGTGTACTACCAGATAACAGGGCTTGCACTGCACTAATACATGTGCATGATATAAGATTGTGCACGACATGCTTAGGGTTTTCAGAGTTATGGTGTTCTTTACATTTTTCATTCAGACCGTTCTCCTAAAGCAGGAATTCTGTGGGTTTGCATAGCAAATTATTAGAGAAAAGAATTCCGTTGATTTTTTTTAAAGTCAATATTTGTATCAAAAATTGATATATATCATTGTATAGGTGTCTGGTTGACTGCATATTTCCTAAAACATTCTCCATGGAAGTAGATATTGGTGATTTTTATTCAAAGTGTTACTTACCATGATATGTAACAGGAAACCTCTAGATTGCATAGTAGTATGTATCACACCTTGATGTCATGCAAAAATCAAAGATTTCAGATAAAATGACATTCCATAGTAAATTTGCTGCTACAGTCTATGTACTTATAGGGTTATTGAGTATTCAGTCATGCTGTATTCCTATCAACTTTTTTATTCACATTCATTTATACCCCAAAATAATAAATTTGTAACCATTTTCATTATTTTGATAGTGCATGAATTATGAAAGCCTTTCTGGTCTTTGAACATTCCTCCTTTTCCAGTTTCAGTACAGAAAATACCTCTGTACAGCTATGAACATTCTTGCAATGTGTGGCATGTTGATGGAAGTCCTGAAACAAACCTGGAAATATTGAATGTAGTGCTTTTGCCACTGACATATATGAATTTTTGTACATCCTTTTCCATTCTGACAAAAGTTCCCCCTATCCTACTTCGCACTTTGCATGCAAAACATATGTACATATACATGTACCTTGAATTGTGGTTTAGACTATTTTTTAAATCAGCATTTTTCATGTATTTGGGGCTTAGCATCCACCGCTTCAGAGGCAATGACGTAGTCATCGTTTCATGAAGCAGTCAAGAGTATTAGTTCCCCAAAATCACATCGGCACATTCGTTTATTGTAATGCATGACTTTTAATGTAATATCCATGAATTTGTACATCAGGGCCACAACTTTTGGAACAGTTGTCATAAATGAACTTCATAGTGTGAAAGTTTTTACTCAACATGCTTGTTTGAATGATATATTGGGTGTTGAATATATCCCATCAGAATCAAATGCATATTGAGTGTGCACATTTCTGTTTCAGGAAAAAAACATAGCCATTCTTGGACCATGCACATAGTACAACACTCAAATTCTTGGGGGGGATTTACTGCCCACAGTACAGAAGGGGCCAAGATGATTTTGTGAAAAGATGCTGTGCAGAACCTGTCTAGAAAGGTCACCTGTCCGCAGTAGCCACTTATTACAAGGTAGCAATAAGGTGCGTTCAGATGTGATGCGACTTTGTGCCACCACATTTTTTGTGTTCAGATATGAAGCGACTTTGTGCCGCCACCTATGCTAATGAACATGTCAACTCTCAAATAAGAGAGAATTTTGTCAAAACTAGCACAAACAATCTCATGACAACAATTTTTGTGCCAACTTTTTAGGAATTTGATTGGTGCACATTTCTTTTTGCAGCCAGGCAGCAAACCATACTGTGTCCTGCCCCGGCGACATTTTTTTGTCACCCCATACCCCATAGACCTGTACACAAAAAATGTGGCTGCACAAAGTCGCATCATATCTGAACGCACCTATAAGAGACAGGATTGATCGTAGTACTGTAGGATAGAAGATCACATTAAGATATCGAGCTTACAATGAAGGACATTGTGATTGATTTTCTCGTGGCATTGCATCTCTTTTTATTCTGAGCTAGCATTGTGAATGGATACCTCAAATATGATTTTAAAGAGTTTGTGGCAAAATCATGTAAGATAAATTTGGAACTCTGTCCACAATGAGTAAGCTTTCGATCAATACGCCTTTACATTATTTTATTTGTGTATTTGGTATATGTTATGGAATGGTGTCTTTCACTAACTCACAAGTGTTGTGAAAAAAAGTGCTTACATATCAATTAAACCAAGTGCATTTTGGGGGTACAATCTTTGCACGTCTTTCACAGATCTGTATCTATACATATGTCTATGATGGTTATGAGATAACTTATCTCAGTAATCTCTGTGCTGAGAAATTGCAATATGCTGTATTGCAGTGTCTTGACCAAGAATGCATTTCATTATAAAATGAACACTTTTATTATCGACCTTGATAACTAATAGTGAACATACATGTATGTATATGGTATCAGACAATCTTCAAAATGCTCTATTTTCATTGCCAAGTCTGTCTTGTAGAGTGGAAGTCAAGAGATGGATTTGAAAAGCAATTATAAAGTTTATTGCCATTAGTGCCCTCAAAAGTTTTGGATCCCCAGATCTATTCTTCGGGATAGATAGTATTACCACTCTAAAAATATGGGTACATTCAAAGTTGGTGCTTGAATTAACAGAATTTGGAGAAAACTATAAATGAAATCATGAATTAACAACTTCAGCAGTGCTTTAAAACAAATAGGTGCAAAAATATGAAATGCATGTACTTGTATTTTGACCATCATTGTATTGTTTTTTACGTTGTTCACTTTATGCCTGAAAAAGGGATTTTTTGTTTCCTTTTGTGCAGATTAGAAATAAAGAGTATATAGCTCTTCATCAGCAAATAGCTATTAGTTTCATGTGGCTAGCATGTCTCATGGACACGTGCATATAAATGTACTCGAATGATTTAATGTGACTTTTTAGTTCGTAAAATGTTTTGTTATTGCAGCAGCTTTACTTAGATAAGTGTATCCTATGATATTGTGAATTTGTACTGTATTTTTTCATTTATTAGAATATCTGTCTACTCGCAGATTATATTGTTGTTGTTGTTCATGTTACATATGTCTTGAAGCTCTGATTTAATCTCTTTACATGTTAAGTGTGCAGATTTGGAAATACTTGGAGATGCATATATATATATATAAGAAAATTGTATTAGACCATATGTATTCGTGTATTTAGCTCCCAAAATAAATCATCAAATGGAAATTGGTCAAAAAAAAAAAAAAAAAAACGAAAAGGGAAAATTAGAAGTAAAAAAAAAAAATTAATAGAAAATGAAAAGATATTTTCTGTATTAAACTATGTAGTATAGTTAGATATCAGAGTTTGTATGCTATACATGTACATGCAGTTTATTATGAATGTAGACTGCTTTCTATTCAATTTTGGCAGTTATGTAGTGTTGTTTTGATAGTGAAGTTACATGTATTTGGCACTGTGAAAAGAACAGTAAAATAGTTGATGTGCTGTATTGTTGTTTTGGCAGTTTTGTGATGTTCAAAATGTGTCAAATGATTGAAAGGTACATGCCGACTAAGTCTAGTATGCCTTAAGTAGGGATATTCATTTTTTTCATTTTTACAATTAATGCTTGACAGATCATGAACAGACAACTGTTCCTTTTGACTAGGAGTAGAGTATGCACACTGCATGAAATCTTTAATCTGCAAGGTAAAACTCTTTTTATTTATATCAAAAGGCATGATTAAAGAGTGTTTCGGAATAACGGCAAAGATAAGACATGTTTATTGGTAAGCTGCCCGATTTCTGCAGTTATTCGATACTACCCTTGAAGTTAGACATACAATGTGTGTATGTAGCTGACAGTTGGACAGTTGTGCCTTGTATATTTTATAGCAGTAGATAGGTCATGTTGTTAGTTGTTTTTGCTGCAATGGCTATTTAGTGTTCATCTCATATTGATGCTTAGTTCATCTTCAGAAAAAATTGTGCAAAAATGTTTACCTGTATTTAAAATCATGTTTGATTCATTAGTTGTACCCAGTAATAGTATTATATCGTATTCAGCAGCACTAGCGTATGCATAGAGCACCTGAGAGTGAGGAAAAAAAGAGAAAATACTATGTTTATATCAGTAATTCTATTTATTGTGACATTATCCATTTTTGTACTTAATCAATGTCTTTCACCAAATCAATAGATAATGTATTTAGGAAAGAATGATGAATATATTGTGTAAAACATCACTAATCGGTATATTTTATACACTAATGATTGATATAGTTTATGTATGTGTGTGTGTGGCAGAACAGCCTTGCGGTAGTGCCTTGTCTGGGGTTTCGTCGGGCAACACATTGTGCAACATTTAATGATGTTCAGGTGAAATAGTTAATGTATGTGGCTTTGTGACAGATCTAGGCGAAAATGTATGTGTAGATTTGTATGAATGGCAGAAGCATCGTTATATGTATCATATTTTTGTTTCCAATTTGCCTTAAATTCATCAAGTTAAATTCATTGTAAATCGCTTAGGCTTGAAAGCAAATTATGTGTCAGGGAATGAAAATAAAAGTAGCCCTTATTAACAGCACATGTGGATATCATGTAGTTCTGGTACCCCAAAGTTGGAGGCACCAATTTGTAACGTGACGGGCAGGGCCTGATCAGAAGTTTTATAAAATTAAATTGATAGCATTGTCCAAACTGATACCTTTCACTAGGCCCAGAAGTATACAGAAATATACATGTTGTGCACTAAAGGTTCGGATATTGGATTTTAACCTGTTTTGAGGACAATTTGATATCAGTATAGCACATATCTTTCATACACACCCCCCCCCCCCCCCCCCCCCCCGAGTTATATTGGGTTTAGTATTCATGGCGTTAAGACAGATCTATCAGAAATGTGCCAGATGATCATGAAGTACATGCTTCTACCATTCACATGCAAAATGGAGTTAGCACTTTGATGTTTGCACTGGAAATAATTGACAATTCAAGCCTTGGTGCATGGTAGTCCAGTGGAAAATTGAAGCGATAGTAATGCTTAGAATAACATTGTGCTTTAATATTGAAGAACACAGTTGCGTGTAACAAGTTCACATCATTTGTCAATTATTGTTTTATTGCATATCTAAAACATTGTTTCCTATGAAGTTAAGCAGAGATACAGAATGTTTAAACTTTTGGAAATTCTTTTTGCCATATCTATTATTTCAAATACAGTACACCATACATGCAGGTCCTTTAGGATTGAAAATGCAACAAAATATACTTCCTGAATTTAAGGAACAATTCTATTAATATGTACTGGTACATTGTAAAATACAGTGGTACAATTATGGGTTATTCAAGATAATTATTTAAGTGGAGCTTGCATTGGTTTCTCAAAGAAACTGGAGTGGAAAGCACCTTTGCAGATGAGAACTACTAGATTCAATAAAATTGCGCTCTAGCACCACACAAGCAATTACTGTATCGACTGAAATTTGTTTTATGTTTAGTGTTGAAATTTTCTGTTTAAATTTGCTCATTCTGTTTTATCTTGTTTATATAATTTTCTTCACTTCCTCACCTAGCATCTTGTCTACTCTCTTGCTTGGCCTCCCCCTTTTTTTTTGAATACCTTAACCCTTTCTTCATCGAGATAACCTCTCGTCTGTCTGTCTCTCTCTCTCTCTGTTCATAGTACACGTTTCTCTTTTCTCACTCCCTTCTCTTTATTGCCCCTCTCTCTTTCTTTCTCTCTATCCCTCTCTTTCATCTACAAAGCAGAACCTTGTTATTTTACTCTCATAGGTCCACCCCCCCCCCATTTTTAAAGCCCTGGTAAAACAGTAGGTTTCAATATCCTTTTTAACCCTAAAAAGACTGGAGGGCCATGACCACCCCCCCCCCCCCAACAATTTTCCCTGCGAAATTCCAACCGCCGCATTCCATGCCACGCCACTTCCTGACTTTTTTCTTTCAAGTCTTGCGTATCTTTTGACACCAAGTATACAAAAATCAGTCATACCGTTACAGAGTCACATGAACTTTTGTGACCTCATGTCAGCCCCAAAATGGAGAATTTCTGAGTTTTGTGTACAAATCAAATGGAAAATGCATTTACTTGTATTCTTCCATTATCTTCTATAATTTCTTCTTTGAGCTGTTATCATCTATTTTAACTGAATAGTGGTCCAGATAACACCCTTAAACAGCAAACTTAAAAAAAACAATAAAAAAGTTAAAGTTGAAAAACAAATAAATACATGAGAAATTTGCAAAATAATAGAATACATAAGAATTGAAATCACTTTAAGAATTTTCTTTCCTAATGTTTGTAATGTTTATAAAGAACTTCTTGCATAGAAATTTCATCTCCAGAACCTTTCATTACTTATCACTCAAAAGGTGATTTACGCATATAATTAGCATACAGATGAAAGTCAATGGCATTTCCTCCCCTTTTTTTCTTTTAGTTCAATAGTGTCATATCTGAATTATCATCCCCTAGACCTTTTCACCCCCCCCCCCCCCCCATCCATCCGATTCCAAATAAACTAGATGCTGATACTCACAAGACAGCAAACACTGGATGCAAGGTTATTCATTTTGTTTGATATTTCTTTCATTTTAATATAAACTATATACAGCAAATGTACACAAAACAACAGTAAAGACCTTACCCTTTCACCCCAATAAGTAGAATAATTACAATCTAACCACTTCTAATGACTGGATGTATTCAATTAACATGTATAGCTGAAATCACATTGCTGATTTGCAGTAAATTCATCTTGAGAAAAAACTAATACATGAATTAATAAATAGCAGGACTTACTAAAATGGTGTCAGTTATAATGGACTACAGTCAACTCTGCCTAAGTCGAATTTCTTGGGACTGAAGAAAATGCTTCGACTTCGAGAAAATTCAACTTATGAGGGGTCAAAGACAATAGAAAATAAAGGAATGGGACCAAGTACAGACCTTCGACTTAGGCGATTATTCGACTTATGCGACTTCGACTTATACAGAGTTGACTGTATATATAAGATATTGCAAGGAAAACAATTGATGTAATGAAAGCACCCTATTAAACAACTTTATTTATAGTCTAATATTCCAGATTTGCCAATCATCAATTCTGACCCAAAGTATATGTACCATCCATCTCCTGCCCCCCCCCCCAAAAAAAAAACTCGTTATAACTCTAATTTGCTTTGGGATCCTGCGTTATCAACTTATCGACCACTGAATTCTTTCATTCCAAGAACTTCTGTACAGGAGCCTTCTAGTTCCAACAGCCAGTGCATTAGCATGCAGCAGCTGTTGGTTGTCCATGAAGAAGACTCTCTATCAATAGACAAGTAACCTATGGTATGTACAGAGATGCCAACCTTTCATCAAGTTTTGCAGTATTTTTATGTCTGAAAAGAAGTATTATGAGCAGATAAACAGTATACAAATAATGAATGTTTATGAGTGCAATGGACAGAATATTTCATGAGGTGAAAGATGAAATGATCCATTCAACGAGGCGCAGCCGAGTTGAATGGATCAATAATATCATCTTTCACCGAATGAAATATTCTGTCCATTGCACGAATGAAAAAACATTCATTATTTGTTTTATATGACACCTAAAAATAGATCAAATCCCAATAAATTAATAGCGCTATACGCTAGCGCGCTGTTCACTGCAAACGCAAGCGTTTACGTACGTAGTGTGCCGGGCTCTCGGCCAGCGTGCAATGGAGCAAATCGTATGGATCCAAAATTGCACGGTAAATGGAGCCACTTTTGCACGATTGATGACGTCATAGTGCAATGGGACAAATGATGAATATCAAACAACCAATCAAATGACAGGGATCTATCCAGGTGTCATATAATATATCCTATTTTACAGCCACAGAACTCTACAGTAACCGAGTTCAGGAAAAACAGTATTTTGCTCGAAACCTTTATTTTCTCTATAAAAAACAAAAAACAAAAACAAAAACAAAAACAGTACAAAATACATGTACTGCAAATAAGGAACAGTTGGCATCACTGCACGAAGCCCTCGTTGAAGACATTTAAGGCAATTCTGGGCCCCCATTGCATAAAACTTACATTAATGGCAACTCTGCCATCAATGACAACTGATGGAAACACTGCTTGACAGCCAATCAAATTCAAGGTTTCCATGGAAGTTACTATTGATGGCAAAGTTACCATTAATAGTAAGTTTTAGGTGATGGGGCCCTAGGTCACTTGATGTTCCTTGCAAATGGGCATGCCCAATGCTTTCAATCATATGTTACCGACCATATCTGAGATTTTAGTATATATGATCTCTGCACTAAGTTAATAGCACCTTGCTACAGCTAGGATCTGACCAAATACAAAGTGAAACAACAATTTTGATGTAAACTATGCTAAGAATTCTACAATACTCGATCACATATGAGTACCAAATGACCAAATACTTTGGGCATGCCAAACTTACTTCATAGAAATTTTAATACAATCTTCTTATCTCCTATATTACCAAGAAATGTCAAGATAGATGGATGTTTATTATTTCATGTACATTTCTATATAAAAGTATGAAGTAGTCGCGTTCCCACGCAATTAGGTATAAAACCCTCATGACAAAATAACACAGTATTTGAAGAGTTTGATTTCATAAACTGATATATCCATTTTTGTAAATTTGAGATACAACCGTACATATACAGTGGAAACTCAGTATAAAGAGATCCGTATAACCATATATCTGATATAAAAAGGTAATATTCCGGTATTTGATTGTTTTTTTTTAACCCTGATATACATGCAGCGAGATTCCTGCTATAACAAAGTAATTTTGATGGTCCCATGGACCTCGCCATACTGAGTTTCCACTAAATTTGCAGTTGAAGTTGCTAAACTATAAAGAAAATAAGAAAATATTTGATACTTTAGATCATTATTTCAAACTCTTTCCTTGATAATTATTGAAAGAGATATCAAATGGAAGGCATTTTTGTTTTTGTTTACTACAATGTGTTACTGGAGGAATGTTAAAAATGGCCTTAAAGGCACTTTCAGATATGAGGCAACTTTGTGGCGCCACTTGGTGTGCACACATTTTTTTGTGTACAGGTCTATGGGGTATAGGGCGATAAAAAAATGTTTGCTGCCTGGCTACCAAAAAATGCGCACCAATCAAATTCCTAAAAAGTTAGCGCAGAAATTGTTGCCATGAGATTGTTTGCACAAGTTTTGGCAAAATGCTCTCTTATTTGAGAGTTGGCACATTAATGCGCGTTCATTAGCATAAGAGGTGACACAAAGTCGCATCATATCTGAACACAAAACACGCGTGCACACAAAGTGGCGCCACAAAGTTGCCTCATATCTGAAAGCGCCTTTATCAGTTTTTGCAATTAAAACTCTTCATTTGCTTGTCTACGAGTTATAAGTCACACAAATGCTCAAATTACTTTATCTTGCCACAGTTGCCTACTTCCTACCATCAAATTGTCATACAAAGGGTAAGACTACTCAATCCCCTGCAGTAAAATACTTCTGTCACTAAATGAATTATCCAAATTACCCGTCACAAACTCTTCTCACAGAACTATCGTTTAAAGGGATATTATAGTGCTGCGTCTACGGGATTTAGCGTGGTCCACATTCGGGATGAAGCGTAAATCCTTGGCCGTATACTGCGCTGGTGAAGTGTTATTCACAGTCAATACGGAACACACACGCAGCACCGAGAATTGCCGACAATATTTTTCACAAACGCAAAAGTTGAGAAAGTTTGTGACCTTTGCGCTGATGTATAACTCAATACCAAGAGATACGCTTTCGAAATAGAAGCAAGAGGAGTCAGCGAAACATCTGAGAGGCCCATATATTATGACTACAATATCCCTTTTATAAAAACTGCATGAATACTAGTATCGCCTGAGCTTTCTTTGTACATCCCCTCAACAATGATCTCCAATGACCGTGAAATAGTTTTGTAAAAAGATTGAATACAGAATCAATTCTCCATCTGTTACCTATTTGAAGTTAACCCATTCGTGACAGGAATTATTTAAAGCCTAATTTGATCAGCTTTTATTCTTCAAATTGGCAAAATCAACATTCTTATTTTATTGCTTCATTTTTCTTATAAAACGTCATGTACCTGAAATGAATATAAATTGACAGAAATTATGATGGGAAGTCAAAAAGTTGCCAATTTGCAGGGGAAAACGGTGATTTTAAACCTTCTATCACATTGCCAATTTAAGGATTTTAATACTTATTTTCCTTTAAAAAATTTTCAGCATCAAACAACGAATATTGACGCAACAGAAATGGGCACAGTTTGTGTAGAATTTTTTGCTCTTTCTGCTCATGTATATGGTATGATTTTTAGGGCTTTGCATCAAAAGATATTAGGCCAAACCACAAAATGTGGACCTCTGTCACGAATGGGTTAATTAAAAATGCCCAGTTGAACATAAATCATGCATTGCATACAGGAAATGAAGGCATCACAATTACTGCTACTCAGAATCAATCTAGTATCTCTACCTGCTTTACAAACTACTATCCATGTACAAAACTAATTAGAAATTACGGAAGAGTTATTTTCAGCGGATTACTCAGGGAAGGGGAAAGGAGGGGAAGAATATGCAAAGACATTTCAAGCTGCTTGTGACAAATGAATGATTATCAGAGAACAGATTATCAGAGAACTCCCTTAAATAAACCTCAAACTTGGCGTTGGTTCTATTTCATATTCATAAATGGAAAAGTTGGATCTTGGTCTACCTTCCTTTGCTGAACTCAACCTTAGCCCAAACTTAAACCCAACTTAATAAGCTTTGCACTTTGGATAAATGATCTGCTTTTGCTACATACATGTATACATGTCTTTCTTTCTTTACTTCATCCTGTAGGCGAAACTTAAGTCAGTCCCGTTTATATATAACACAGAACACATTTTTAAATATTTCAATGAAAACTCTTATTTCCGGATTCAAAAGTTCTTATCCTCACAAGCCACTTTATCCACGTCATGCTACAACATAACCTCTTATTACTTACTTGCATCATGGCTACAAGGATATGACTGAATTGCGATCAACGTCTTCGGGATCTATATAGATGCAAATAGAGAGAGGAGAGAAAGAGAGAAAAAAGGACATAATACATCTCTTTCCTTACTACTGTACACACTGCATCAACGGTACATGCAATTTTCCTGTCATATTATTAAAACATTTCTGTTCGACCTCATAATGATCCATACACCCAGATACACTGATTAGATTTACAAATGCCATGAAACCCCAATTAAAAAGATATGATCGAGTCTTTAACATACATTACTACTGTGACATTTTTTCATATGAATCATCAACATAACATTTAATTCTCGTACTATTCTCCGACTCCCTTTCATGCCCCTCAAGAATATCTAACCCTTATAAAAGATTGTTCAGATCATTAAAATTTTAGGACATTTGTACGGTGGTAATTCTCATTAAGGACAAGGGACTAAATAAAACAAATGGAACTGACATGTAAATATATCAAGGAAATAATTCATTACTCTTTCACTGAAATACAATGTTCACAAATAAAAGGGAAGAAAGCCTGTGGAAAAGATATGAAATAGTTAGTGAGAAGCAAGGAAAAGTTATAGCTACCTTGACGTTGATCTAGACCTTCGTTTGCGACTGGACGCCTTACCGGACCTGCTTCCATGAGACCGCTCTAATGAGTCGGCTCTTGAATCTGATGAATCCTCACTTGCCTCCCTGTGATGCTTCTTCCTCGAGCTCCTCCGCTGGGAGTCTTCTGACGACGACCTCGATCGACGTCTTGATGATGATTTCTTGTGCTTGCTGCTACGATAATCACTTTCCTCATCGTCTGATGAATCACGCTTGCGCTTTTCCTTGTGGCGTTTACTGGAGGAGCGGTCTTTGGATCGACTTCTCCTTGACGAGTCCCGCTTTGATTTACGATCCTCTGGAGTCCTGGATTTTCTACGTTTCTTATCCCTTGAATTACTAACAGATTGTTCACTTTCCACACTCCTAGACCTATCTCTATGCCTACTCCTACCCTTGTCTTTCTCGTCTCTGTCCCTTGAGCCATGTCTGCGTTTTCTCTCATGATCACGTTTGGAATCATCATCCCTATCCCTCCTCTTCTTCCTCTCTCTATCCCTTTCAGAACTTCTCTCCCTTTCCCTGTCCCTACTTCTCTCCCTATCCCTCTCTCCACTTCTCCGCCTTTCCCTACTTCTGTCATCATCCCTTTCCCTACTACTCCTGTCCCTTTTCTTACTTTTCTCTTTGCTTTTTTCAGAGTCTTTATCCTTCTTACTTTTCCGTCTATCCTTTCTATCATCTTCTCTACTCTTTTCCCTGCTTCTATGTCTCCTCCTATCACTTCTACTTTCCCTTTCCTTTTCCCTCTCCCTATCCCTGTCTCGATCTCGATCCCTTTCTGTATCTTTCTTCTTTTTCCTTTCCCTGTCCCTTCTACTATCTCTATCACTATCTCTGTCCTCTTCCTCGCTCTCTTTTCTCCTGTCTCTCTTACTCTTCCTCTCCCGGCTTCTACTCCTCTCCCTCTTCTTCCTTTTAGTTCTGTCCTTAGCGTCGTCTGAGGAGTCTTCACTGCTTCCACTTTCCTCATCATCCTCCTCCTCCTCATCCCCACTACTACTGCTACTACTGCTATCGCTATCTTCTGAGCTTGAGCTTTCGGATTCCACCTTAACCTGAACTTTTTCTTTCTGATCCCACCTACCAAACCTCTTCTTCTTTTCTACAGTTCCTTTACCCTCTCCCTCTTCCCTTTTATCCCCATCCCTCTCTCTTCTACGACCGTCTAGCTCCCCATCGTCTCCTGCTCGACGATCTTCTTTGTTATCACCATCAGGTCGTTTGAACTTGGGCTTCTGCTCGGTAGATTCCGACGTGGATTTCACTCCCTGTTCACCATCACTCTCCTCATCAGATGCTGCAAACACTACAGGAGATGAGTTGTACAAAAATATGATCCATTAGTATAACCGGAAGCATGTGCCGTTAAAAGGTATGGTCCATCAGTATGATCAATAGCATTTTGGAAAAACTGTCTGGTGAGAAATAAACCAATCTGTCTTGACCAATTAAGCCCAGACATAGGTTTTTGTTAAACAACATGCAGGAATGAAGGAAAAGGAAAGAAGGGTCTGAAAACAAGCGATCCCTAAAAATTCAGGAAGATGCCACATTCAAACTTAAAAGCAAAAAGAAGCCAAAATTTAGGCTTTTAATGGTCAAGCCATTCTATCTTTTAAATTCAACCCATACACAAATTACAAAGTTTGCAGCACTTGCTTTCCCTAAAACTACTTAATCAAACACAAAAGCAAATCTGAGATATGACTTTTATTTCGGCTTCTCCAAATCTCTCGAGCAACCTTGGACTTGTCATTACATTTGAAAAACCAATACAAGTTTTTGACAAATGACTTACAAACCTACTTCTTTGCAAAAGTCTTTAAATGAGGTAAATTGGAATAAAAAGAATGAAACTCTCCAGTATTGTGCACCTTTGCCTATACTCAACCTTCTCGAAAAATATCCCTAATTGTTTAACGGGCACTTACTGTTTTCATGTTTCTTGCGTCTCCATGCTTCCTTCTTAGCACGAATACTCCTCCTGAGCTCCACGTCACTATCCTCACTCTCTGATTCCTCCTTCTTTCCCCCTTCATCCTCGCTTTTCTCATCGTCGCTGTCGGAGTCATATGATGTCAGACCTGTAAGGACCATCCACAAAAAGTTAGACACAGGCTCTAGCTTCTAGACTGCATTCCTAAAAGAGAGCTTACCTCCATGCTACATATGTTTTGGCAAGATCAAACAACAAAGTAATATAAACCTCGAGAGAATATCATGAGGTGTACACCATATTGAAACGTGTACATAAAGACCAAAGTAATAAATATATAACATAAAACCACAGGCCTGTATACAATGGATATCACAAATGCGAAAATGACCTGTTGAGCGATAAAAAATATCAAGATTGCTCCGGGTTTTTTTTTTTTTCTAATTTATGACTGTAAACGGAAAATAGTGTATAAACATTTGATACAAGTTTATGCCACCATGAAACTATATATGAAGATATATGGTTGTATGTTAACAGAAAAACAAAGTTATTCAATTCTGGAAGCAGAATTTCAAGGTAATTATCACTGGCATTAACTTTTGTCTGTTTGCCTGAATGTTTGTCTGTTTGAATTTTGTATTTGTCTGCTTTTCTTCATACAACCATTCATATCACATCTCTAAAAAAAAAACCCACTCAGAAAATAACTCAGATTTTCCGGTATCCTTCTCATGCTATACAAAGCTGCCAGGAACCTCTTCAATTGATTCGCACGAATGTATTCCTCAATTGCGAGTATCTACAGCATATCATCAATGCGCTACAGGAATGGGAAGTGCGTTGACCTAACGTCAATTTATCTCTGCCGCACCAGGTATTTTGAGGTGCTTAATCACATCACCGTTGATCAAACGTTAAAGTGTACCAGTCACGAAATGCCATTTTTGCTCTGTATGTTAGGGATTTAATGTCACTTCACTATAGTCAAAATATGAGCTTTAAGTTTTACTTCTATAAAGAGAAAAATCAAGTTTTATACAACTCATTCCTAGATCCTAATCAAATGACTGGTTGAGCGCAGTCAAGTGTGATTCAGTTTCTCAGTCTATCAAACACTTTTTTTCTGAAAGGCGGGCAATAGTTTACAGTCCCATCCAACGTTTTTTTGGTTTTGATGTTTTTTTCTCTTGTAATCTTTTCTGTTGTTTTATATGGCAAGGACATTCATGCGCATACTACTAGGAAGCCCATCACACTCAAGCTGACGGCGCGCGCTTATTGTACGTGATGTACATCACACAAGAAAGCAAATGGCAGCTTCCATGACTGTGGGAATATTTGAAGTAAGTGGAGAAAAAGTTTGTTGGACATATCTTTTTCTGTTTTTATTTTATCAAATAACAGGATCTAGAAGAGTCGTTGCATAAAACAAATGATGCATGTCTTTATTCGTTCATTATCTGATCTATCTGCTCTTAATGAGGCTGTTTGCATCTATCACACTAAGCCTAACTGCTTCGTGCGGATAGATGCAACAGCCTTAACTCAAGTGCGGATAGATCGTATAATGAACTCATAGGCATGCATCAAATCTATTCGCGATCAACATGAAAGCGACTGGTGAGGTAGACTAGTCAACATACGCACAAGCTCAGACATAAATTAGGTTATTTAGGAAATGAATAACCATTCGATTCCATAAACACTTTAAGTGTGTGGTCATATGTTATCTTTTAAGGACTGCTCATATATGTGGAGGGAAACTGCGAGGTGTTTTTTTTTTTTTGTACAAAATGAATGGCAATGACGAGTCATGCAATCATTTATTTGCATTAATGCACTTGAAAAACCCTGCAGAACCCAGAACCTCCCCCCCCCCCGTTCCCCTCTTCATACTTCAACAGGCCTTTAGTTTCATAAAACTTCTTTACCTATGTTAACCCCTACAATGTGGGAAAATTTTGTTGTTATTTTTGGGTTTGCTGTACTAGCTGTACACAAATAATTTGTTTCCGGTGACTGGTACACTTTTATGTCTTACAAATCCATGGCAGCTTTGTAATAAACCCACAGTGATAGTGTCTCCTATACAGAAGTACTTACCAGAGAGGCCAGTTATGGAAGCCAATGCAGTGGAATTAGAAAGTTGACGAGCTGGTGCTAAAAAATAATACACGCCACACGGGTGAACGTGAGATCGTTAGAAAGCTACAAACGAAGGAGAAACTTGTGTTATGAAAAAAAAGACACAGATGGTTGTGTCCATGAAATACAAATAAGCAGATTTTGACTTTTCTAATTGAAATTTGAATTTGATTAATTTGATGATATTTATGACATTAGATTAATCAAAAAATATAGTCGAAATAATCACAGGTGAGTATTCAAAGAATGTGCTTTTTGTCTTCCTTTCTCTTCTTTTCTATTTTTTACAAATAACACTCTAAAACCTTGAAACAACATCAATAAGACAAAGCTAACAGTTAAGTCTATTTCAAGTGAGTAATGATTCAAACATCACATATAATCCCTTATTTTGTTGTTTACAAAACAACAGAATGCAATTTTGATAAGGTACACATTTACATAATTGGGAGAGCACAAGGAAATGATGAATAAAAGCAACATTAGAAAATTCATACGAAAAATAAATGATAAAATGAATAACGAGATTAGCCTTCCACAAAACTGGAAATATGCATCTAGTAGATCAATGGTGAAATATAAAAAAAAACACATCATTTCGAATTAACATAGCACCTGCTAAAAATAAATGAAGTTGACTTTTACATAAGGCAAAGTAGACCAACACTCAAAAAAGACATATTTTTAAGCACTAGTCATACTCTGTTCTCTTCCACTCTCCCATGCTTACACCTTGAAAAGCTCATCAATTCTTTCACTACACAAGGAACCAACAAAAGAGACCTGGTCCCCTTCCTACCTTTAGCAGCCCTTAGCTTAGCTTTTCTATAAACCTCTGAGGCAATCTGCTTGATCTCTTGACTAGTCGCATCCAGGAGAATCTCTGTCATCCACTTCCTGATCTTCATCATCTGGTTCAAAGACAAGACAAAATAATGAAATCAATTTTACATGTGCATGTAAAATCTACGACCACAAATTCCTAAAACACAGATTTATTGCTAGGCCCTTCTCCAATGATACTAGTTATAAGCATAAAACTAGGAAACCACACATTACAGAGCTTACTTTCAAAACTAACCAAAGAAAGATGTGTCAGGTGTTGATGCCCTGTACTTTGGAACAAACTAAGCAAGAAATCAGAAACTTTAAAATTCAGAAAAGTGTTTTCTTGCTCTTTTTTAAAAGTAATAATCGATACAAACAGCAGTCTTCCTTATATTGTAACTCTACTATTGTTAATAACCGAGCCCACCTCTCTATAGATTGATATCCACCTATTCAGGAATAACCCTTGACAAAATTAATTTGCTTACTTCTCCTTAATGCAAATTAATGGCACAAACATTTAACCAACACAATTTGGGTCACTGGTTAAGCTGCATGATGAAAACTGACAGTGCATTTCAACTTGTAATATTTTCTACAAAATTGGAATTTCATATTCACATACAGTATGGTAGCATAGAAACCCTAACATACAAACAGAATTACTTTTTGGTGATTAGACCCACATCACAGTATATTTTTTCGTAATTACAATATAATCCCTCACCAATTGT
The DNA here is from genome assembly GCA_029962745.1 of Echinometra lucunter. NCBI lineage: Eukaryota > Metazoa > Echinodermata > Echinoidea > Camarodonta > Echinometridae > Echinometra > Echinometra lucunter. The sequence continues at coordinate 5,096,453 of CM057160.1, forward strand.
TGCTGTTTTTCTTCCTCCGTCATGTATGGCTCCTCTTCCTCCTCATCTTCCTCAGGAGGTGGAGACCTCTTGGATGAAGTTTCCTCTTCCTTCTGTTCCTCTCTTTTGACTTTCAACTCGCCAGCTTTCTTGTCTCCTTCCTCTCCCCCTTCTTCATCACTATCCTGTTTCATGAACATGATAACAAATACCAGTCAAAGATTTTTTCTGTCTAATACAGATCACAAATTTTAGTACACCTACTGGCAATAACAATTTCTCCACTATTTTTTTTGAGCCGACAAAATATCCAGGAAATTGACAATTATGTTAGGTATGATAGAGGGTAATGTATACCTAACAAAAAATCAAATACCTCTACTTGCCCTTAAATACACACTCATTGTAATCTTTTTCCTCAGATGGTTATGACTTAACCCCTGGAGCAAGATTTGACTTCAGCATAACATCCATTTTCCATAGACCCTAGCCCGAGTTACCTTGGACTTAGTGTTCGATGGGTTAATACAGCTAAAAATATAAATATGTGCAACTTGACTTTGAACCCTTCCAAATCATGTCCATAAATCTTTGGCTTGAGTTTTCGTTATGATGTTTGGATTCTTATAGAAAACAGGTATACTAAAGCACCCTGGGTCAAGAAATAAGGATTGAGCATGAAATGCCAATCACAGAGGCATTACCAGCAAGTATAGACTCAAAGAGTACCAAGCGATATTCCAAATCATCATCATCACCATCATCATCATCATCATGATCATGTCATCATCATCATCATCAATGTCGTCATTATCATCATCATCATCATCATCATCATCCCTCTGGAAGGGTCACTGACCCCTCACGCCATGATAGCCACTCCCCCCCCCCCCCATCCACTTGCTCTTATCTTTAGCATCCTCCTCTTTCTCTTTTAGCCCAACTCTCCCGATCCCCCCTAACCTTTTCTTTCCACCTAGTCTTGGTCTTCCCCTTTCCCTCATGCCATCCACTTCCAGATCCCAGGCTCTTTTCACAGGCTCATCATCTTCCCTTCTCAACACAAGACCCATCCACCTCAAGTTCTCAATCCACTTCTCTTGACCACTTCCACCACAGTTTCTTCCAGGCCCAAACTTTTCATAAGCTCCTTGTATTCTCTCTATTGCACAGTTTTACCCTAAACATTTTCTGTATCGTGACTCTTTCACTTCTCCTCAAATACTTACATCATACTTTGACTTTGGTGGAAGACCGGCAGCAATGCGAGCTTCATTGATTATGTCATTCTCTGCCTTTTTATTGGCCTCCAATCGTTCTCTTCTTTCCTTCTCCTTCTTCTCCTTCTCCAGCTTCTTCTGTTTCTCCTTGTCCATCTTCTCCAGACCTTCTCTGATCCAGGCTGGTAGAAGCTTGATTTTCTGCTCATCTGATCAATACCAAAAAAAAAAGGAAAAGGCAGGTTACATCAAATACCCTATTTAAAACTAATGTACAGTTTTGACAGCAAAAGAAAACTGGCATGAAACTGATTAAAAATGCATTGTCCACCTTGAATGAAAAGATGCATGCATGAGATCATGTGATATTCCATTCGCAATTTCCGGTGAATTCGAGTATAAATATCTAAAATGAACGCAATATAAAGGGATACATTCTGCCTTAGGCTAGGAGGCCTGCATTCCCACCACTCCCTGCAACAATGACCACAGTGCTATGTCACAATTTTCGTGTTAACAGAACTCTTACTAGTTTTACTTATGTGCATGCACAGTTATGATTTTACATCGCTGCTCCCTTTTAACCCATTCGTGACAGGAATTATCTAAAGCCTAATTTGATCAGCTTTTATTCTTCAAATTGGCAACACCAACATTTTTATTTTATTGCTACATTTTTCTTATAAAATGTCATGTATCTGCAATGAATATAAATTGACAGAAATTATGATGAGAAGTCAAAAAGTTGCCAATTTGCAGGGGAAAACGGTGATTTTAGACTTTCTATCACATTGCCAATTTAAGGATTTTAATGCTTATTTTTCTTTAAAAAATTTTCAGCATCAAACAACGAGTATTGACACAACCAAAATGGGCACAGTTTGTGTAGAATTTTTTGCTCTTTCTGCTCATGTATTTGGTATGATTTTTAGGGCTTTGCATCAAAAGTTATTAGGTCAAATCACAAAATATGGACCTCTGTCATGAATGGGTTAAAAAATATTTTTTGCCTCTCATGTAATATTCAACTTGAGGAGGAAAAAACTTCACAGCATCTTAGTTTATTTCTTTTATCTTGCTACTGAGTAGCTAAATGCAAAGAAATCTGACAAACATTTATTGAGGGCCTATCCAAACTATACATAACCTTCAACACAATCTGATATATACCAGAGCACCATGCCTACTTCTACTCACTAATCCTCACTCTCCCCCATAGAAAGGAACAAAAATGCTACAAAGTTCCCAAAACAGCAAATGAAACTTAAAACAAAGCCAAACTAACAGACAGATGCATATACTATACAATAGAATAGGTCATGCACGAAACCCACTCCACACAATACATTAGGCCTATTAGTGAGCACTTGAGTACATAACAACTGAGAGGACATGAGAACCTGAATTACAAAAGAAATGTATGAACTTAAAATATAATTTGGTCTCCTAGGGTAATTGTTGTAAGAACACTCTCTATGATGGTTAGTAATTTTACGCACCAAGACCAACTCACATGAAAATTAAAACTACTGCACCTCTTCAATAAGTACAAAGAGCAAAATATTTAATATTTCTCATTCCAAACAGTTTTTTTTTCAGTGGACCCACTCACCTAGACCTGGCCTGGGCTCTTCCTCCTCCAGGTCCGGGGGATAGTGGGAATACTGGGGGTCATGAGCGTAGTCCATGCGATGATAGTCCCTGTAGCCTTTGCCCCCGTCCCTGCTCCTACTGTCACTGCCGTGGTAGTGCTGGGGAGGGGGTTGCCGCTCCCTGCCCCCCATGCCATGGTCATGCTGGTAGAAATCATGCTGGGGAGGGGGGTGCCAATGTTGCTGGTTGGGGGAAAACCCATGGTGGTAATTCTGAAATAGATGATGAGAAAGGTTTGGATTTGAGCGACTTCTGCATCAGCTATCACTTATTTTTCATGGAAAACCTTCATCCTTGTGACAAAAATTGAAATATTTCTAGTGCATTCAGAACCGCTCTAATATAGAGTCTAATCCCTCAGTCAATGTACATAATTAGACTGAGTAAATAAGACTACCCATTTAGCCTTCTGAAAGAAAATGTACCAAATTATTAGGCCATCCATTTAACATCTTTACATGTACAGTTATAGTGAGAAAACACCAACACCAACCATAAGGATTTTTCTTTTCTGTTTAAAAAGAACAGCTCAACCTTACAAGCTGGTCCAAAGGGTGCTTCTCCACCTTCTCTCTCTCTCTCTCTCTTTTTTTTTTTTTGGATGAAAAGTGAATTTATCTCCTTAAGATGGTACTAATAGTTCTAAAGCAGTTTATATCGAGCATACTTTGACATCTGAAAATGATTTAGATGTATGCTTATCATGAAGGTCAAAGCAGAAAATATAGACGAACAAAGACGCTAACCCGTCAAGTACACTTATTTCAGTATAACACACATTCAAGTATTTCAGTATAACACAAATTCTAAATAGACCATAGCCCAAATTAAATCTGACTTAGTATCCAACGGTTAAACATCTAAGGTTATAACTCCTAACAATGCAATACTATTCAGACCCATTACAAATCATATTCACAAAGGCATGTAGCTTTACATACCTCTTGTCGAAACTCATTGCTTTGCCCACCATGATTGTAGTCAAATCTCTCTGGAGGCATAGGAGGAGGGTGCTGGTGGAAGGGAGGGGCCATTCCCCCTCCTCCTCCTCCTCCTTCTCCCCCATCCATACCATGGTGTCGGTCAAACCTTTTCATTGAGGGGCTGCTGGTCCCATGGGCATAGTCGAACCTCTGAGGGGCTACCATAGGGGGAGGGGGTGCGGAGAAGTTCTGCTGCTGCTGCTGCTGCCACTGCGCGCTGGGTGCTTGATGATTCCAGTCCCAGGCCATGGGTTGTGGGGCACTCGTAGGGGGTGCACTAGAGGTGTGGGGATGATCCTCGGATGTTCCCTGCGGGGGTGGTGGTGGTGGTGGTAGCAAGTGCATCATTTGATCTCCACCTGAGAAAATTAATGGCAAAAAATCATCTCTGTGATTGCTTTTACCATGGGGAGGGGGGGGGGGGGAGGGGGCATGTAAATGAATGGTATATGAAGAAGCAAAAAAAAAAGAAGGAGCAGAGGCAAAATGCATATCATTTTTGCCTATTGCAGGCAAAATAGAGTGGACTAATCAAATTCTTATGAAGTTAGTGCAAAAATTAGATCACAAGTTTGAGTGCACAAATTTTGGTAAAACTTTGTTATTTAAGCATTAACACATTCAATGCGCATCTCATTATCATAGGTGACTCGGTTTAAAAAAAAAAAACCCAAAAAAGTGGGTTTTCAGTGGGGATGTGCCCCTGTGTTCAGCAATTTCAATAACAACATTACTCACCTTCACGTTGATGTTTGCTGCCATCTTCATCAGGGGGAGGTGGTACTGGAGCGGATGGGGGAATCTGGGCACAATGAGAGGTCAGAGAAACAGAGAATTCCAACTGTTTCTTCTATGCATGCATTTTACACAGTTGTAAATGTAAAGATTCTAAACTTACTTAAATCATCGATAATCTTAGTTCTGACTGAAAATTCCAACATGTCATAGCTCCATTAAGAAACCAAGAATTCATATGTAATCTTGTGACTATGCGGTCCTTTTGTAATTGCTTACGGGCCCCGTTTCACAAAAATTGTTTTTAATAACATGTTGCAATAACTGTTACCAGCTACTGAAATCCTTGCATCTAATTGGCTGGGAGCAAATTTGTCACAGAAATATGGCAGTTGTTACTGATAACAAGTTTTATGAAACAGGGCCCAGGCTTTATTTTCTTACAGTACAGCATTTTATCCAAGGCTGGAATTAGTTGGATCATACTATAGGTTAGGTTTACGATCTGATTTAGTGTTAGATCATGTTTTCTAATTAGGTAATCAGTTTTAGTTGGCTGTTGATTGCAGAGCAACTCTTAAAGACATTCAGTCATGGGCTTTCATGGGGAATAGATCATAATTTGCTGACACCAGACTTTGTGAAAAGCACTGGAAATACCTGTAATGAAGCTAAATTCCTGGAGCACAGCAAAACAAGCTGTCCCACCATAAACATTCTTCGGCCTGCTTCGGGCATTCTCGGGCCAGGGAAAGTGAGATAATGACTTTGCCATATGGGGCAAAGGGTGGAATATACAGAGCATTACATAAGGTCTGTTGGTCATAAAACTCATAGTGATGGACAACACCTGTTACTGGGTAAGCACTCATGGTGTCAAATTCCCCATGAAAGCCCACGACTGAGCGTCTTTAACCCATTCCTGACAGAGGGTCCACATTGGTTTGGCCCAATAACTTCTGATGCAGAGCCCTAGTGAACATACATTTACAAAATGCATGAGCAGATAGAGCAGAAAATTTTGTACTTAAAGGAGAATGAAACCCAGGCATCAGTGTGCTTTTAGTGAATGGAGATGACCAAGAAGAGTAAACAGTGAAAGTTTGACCAAAATCAGACAATCTGTTCAAAAGTTATGAATTTTGAAAGTTTCAGTAAATCCCTATTATGGGATCCTTGAGTTGGCAACTTTGCCAGCAACTCTGATGTCATCATGGACAACTCTCCATTCATTTTGTGCACAAATTTTCAAAAAAATTGATTTATATAAAATTTCAAGTTGGGAATCAACATAATTCTACCCAAAATGCTTGTAGAATTGATGTAGCCATGTCATACTCAAACAATAAATCAAACAAATTTCTATTTTTCTTGAAAATGAAGAAAATGTGAAATTCTGTGTACAAAATGAATGGAGAGTTGTCCACGATGACATCACAGATGCTGGCAAAGTTGCCAACTCGAGGATCCCCATAATAGGGATTTACTGAAACTTTCAAAATTCATAACTCTTGAACAGATTGTCCGATTTTGCTCAAACTTTCACTGTTTACTCTTCTTGTTCTTCTTCATTCACTGGAAGCACACTTATGTCTGGGTTGCATTCTCCTTTAACTGTGCCCATTTTGGTTGTATCAGCAAATTTCTTTAAAGAATATAAGCACCAAAATCCTCTAATTGGCAATGCAATGGAAAGTTCAATATAACTTTTTTTCCATGCAAATGGGCAACTTTTAACATTTCAAGATACTCTATGCCAATTCACGTTCATTTCTTTTTAAAAAGAAACATGTAGGAATTAAAGAAAATACTGCCTTGCCAATTCGAAGACAAAAAGCAGATTCAATAAGGTTTCAACTAATTCCTGAAATGAATGGGTCAATGATGTATATGCTGCATGACAGACTACGTACCTGGGGAGGCAGGGGTGGGTGTTCCGATTCTGAGGGAGGGAGTGGGGGATGGGGTGCTGGTTGATGCTGTTGTTGTGATGGTGTTGCATCTGCTACTTCCTTCTGCCTGATCCACTCCTGAGCTAGAGCTGCCCAGTCCGTAGCTGCTAGGATAAACAAAAAAATGACAATTCAGAACTGGGCTTCAAAGGTGCACTTGAATACTTGCGTAGGTCTTGACGTACTGTAAATGTGGAATATTTCGCCAAGTTGCAAGTGAATACAGTGATCCTAACTGTCCGCGAAAATTAAAAATGCACAACTGTGTTCAACTTGGCTGAGCGCGAAAATGTAATCGTGCAAAAATTTCCATTTTTACAGTCTTAAATTACTATACAGGCAATTTTCTCTTTCGAACTGCAAATCATCTGCCTGACAGTCTTCCAATATCTACATGAAGCAAAATGACCTTATGCATTCTGTTTGTATCAATCCCAGGGCTACAGGACAAACTAGATTAGAGCATTTCTTGACAGGTTTACTTTGGACAAGAAAAAAAATGGACCAATGTCGATCAAAGATTGAAGATGGGTACAATAGTGGATTCAACACTTCTTTATCTCACAAAAATGAACTTTTCATCTTCTTAAATTAAAAGCAGTTCTGTAAACATACTGCTCATTCATTATGTGCTTTGCAGATTCATTAGAGAAACTTCATATCATTCACATTACATGTTAATGTACATCAATATCAATAAAGAAAATCTGTAATCAATGTAACATGTAAGACTACAGCATCGTTAAGAAAAATTCCATACTGCCTAAGTGATATGGCAACATGTACAAACCTGCATTGGCTTGGTAATGCTGCTGGGCCTGCATGCCCCATTGACCCTGCCCCTGCCATTGATTCATAGGCCACATCGTGTCTCTGCCTTTTTTCAAACTTGACGTTGATGATCCAAACACAGTCTTGGAACCTCAAAGGGTCATGACTTGTGGTAATGCTTTATCTGAAATGGAAAATAGCAATCACATGTACAGTACCAGATTAAAAGTAAAATCTAATCACAAGACAAAAAATTGACAGGAGTTTGGTTGCTCCACACTCCCCCTCACTAGTATGAGGCAAGACAATAGCCTGATATTGTACGGTTACCGTTATGTGACCATATTTTGTGCATGATCAAACCTTGTGTACACTCAGTATCTCAAAAAGTAGACAAGAATTCAAAAATTATTTCCCAAATGGAAAGAGGACCCTATCTGTACATGTACATCTGACAAATTTTCCTTGAAAACAGTTGTAAGCAAAATATGCTTCAAAATCATGACTGCATGATATTGTGCCTTGCTAGTGTCATCTATATATAGTGATGCAATTATCTGACCACTGGATCTCTATTTTGGATGAATTATCTGTAAACTCAAATATGCAAATTTTGGACTCATTTTTTAAACCTTTCTTTCAGTGATAGCACTTTGTCTTTGATTTATTTTTGCAAATGCAATATCTCAGGATTTTTTTGTCATTATACAGTGCATAGGTTTATAAGGTGCACCCCTGTTTGGGGATTTATTTTGAGGAAAAGAAAAAAAAAAAAAAAACGGCACCACGCCTCCTCAGATTTTTTTTTTCTTTAAACTGAAATTCTTTTTTTTTTAATGTTATTGAATAAAATCATTTTTGTATCTTTCAGTTGTGGTTAACAAAATACCAAATGGTATACTTTATTTCTATGATAATAGAATGTTTATCTGAAACAAGGGGGAAGGAGGACAATTTGCTATTCAAAAAAAAAAAAAGAATCTTTATATCTAATATTTGTTGAAAAAATGAATTAAAACTACAGTGTATATTTAAAAAAACCCCAAATATTACAATCAATTTTCTAATGATTGTACATTACAATCAATTAAGAAATACTTGCTGGTTGCAGATGGAACATTTCAATTCATTTTTTTCAAGTTAATTTAGAACCTATAATTTAACCAAGTATTCAAATGCTTGGGAACAAATATGCCAAAGTGACTGAAAAACTTTGTTATACATGTGAATGTGAAACAAAGTGGTTGTGTTAAATTTCTGTTAAGAATCATTCAGTGTGCTAACTGCCAATAAAACAAAATAACATTTCTATTATAGTGTAGAGAGTTTCCAGTAATATCCACCATAGTTTTTCAAGTGAATGCAATTTTTGCATCATTTTCATCAATTTTCATTGACGTTTCTATATTTAGGAAAAGCCAGAGCAAAACTGAATCTAAAAAGTGAAACTTTGTTTGGATAACTGACGATAAATCTAGTGGATTAATGGAATACGAATAATTGTAGGCTGATTTTGTAGCTGGTAGTATCCATATCACAAATTTGTCAGATGTCAGCCTTTCGTGAAATACTTTGTCAGCTCTATGACATCTCCGTGATCACTGGGCAAACCCAGAGAATATAGCCTAGACCAGGGACACACGCAAGCCACATGTAGCATGTGTAGGGTGTAGTGCAGTGACAGCTGAAACCTGAGGACAATTTGCAACAAAGCCATAGACTTCCAAATAACTTTCCAATATAGCACGTGTATATTTTTATTTTCATCAAGTAATCATGTTCTCACATATCGCACTGTCCCCTCAGCTCTCAGATTCCCGGTTATTTGACGAAAATCATTTTGATTTTGGCCAGAAAATGAAAATGTTGTCAAAATCACATTCCTCCGCATCGTCCCTGCTGCTGCTGATACTGGGCTACACATGCAATGCAGCATATTTGCTTGCACACAAATGAATACAACTCGCGCATCTGATCCCCTATTCTCCGGGTTTGCTGATCTGTGTGATCACCTACATGAATCAATCTCAAGAGATGGAGTTGGGGCATGCCGGAGTCGGTTTGATGAAACACTCACCTACACGGTACTGTAACTCTAGGCAAACCTGGAGTTAATGATACAGGCCTGTCCGTGCATGCATGCCATTTATACAGTGCAGAGATCGGGAGAGACAGCCGAAACTCAAGGTATGTGACAAGTCCATAAATCAAGTTCAAAATGACCTTCAAACAGGGTCTATGTTTTTATCAGGTAATTATGATCTGATATATTATGGGCAGTGTATACAGCCACATGCGTGTGTCTTTACCTTACGGCCACACGCGTGTGGTTGTATCCACAGCATCGACGTGAGGATACAGCCACACTCAACTGAATTCCCACTTATACTCTGCGCCGATACAGCTATCGCTAGTGTGTATGTATGCACTGCACAAGCGATGTGCAAATTCATGCGACAGTGTGTTGCCAAACCCCAAAACTTGGATCGTCACGAAGGTTTTATCTCTTGAAATTCACTGAAATACAAACAATATTGTACTATATTGTCACCTGCTTGCTGACCAGGTGAGAATGAAGTGAAAATATTGTATAATAAGTGAAATCGAGAGATAAAACCTTCGTGACGATCCGAGTTTTGCAAGTCGCAACAAATACCATCGCATGAATACACATCGCTTGTGCAGTGCATACATACACACTAGCGATAGCTGTAGCAGCGCAGAGTATAAGTGGGAATTCAGTTGAGTGTGGCTGTATCCTCATGTCGATGCTGTGGATACAACCACACGCGTGTGGCCGTAAGGTAAAGACACACGCGTGTGGCTGTATCCCGGGGGGGCCACTCTACGTACAACACTGTAACCATGCTCGTGCACACCCTTTCAAAAAGTACCCTTAACTAGGATTCGCGGAGCTCAAAAAAGCTACCCTTAACTAGGATTTTTTCTCTCCAGCATACCCTTAACTAGGATTTTTCTCTCCAGCATACCCTTAACTAGGATTTTTCTCTCCATGTATACCCTTAACTAGGATTTTTCTCTCCACGCATACCCTTAACAAGGATTTTTCTCTCCACACATACCCTTAACTAGGATTTTTCTCTCCACGCATACCCTTAACAAGGATTTTTCTCTCCACGCATACCCCTAACTAGGATTTTTTTCTCTCCACGTATACTCTTAACTAGGATTTTTCTCTCCACGCATACCTTTAACTAGGATTTTTCTCTCAACGCATACCCTTAAACTAGGATTTTTCTCTCTCCGTATACCTTTAACAATGATTGAGAGCATTGGACTTAAAAAGCACCCTTGACAAGGACTAGGTCAAATATAACTCTTATCATTAGAGCAAGACTGTAGGAATAGTAAGAATGTATCATTTAAAAGTTCTTTCAGAAGCAACAGGGACTAAGTTCATATTTTGATAATAAAAAAGGGGGTGGTACACAATAATTGTAGTTTTAACATAAGATTGGGGAAATTGATGGAAAGGGGGAAAATCACTGCGAATTAGGTACATTTTTATTTCACTTCAGATTATGCAAAAAATGACCCTTAGCGCGGATTTAGCCCTGAAAAGACCCCCTTTTTCTCTCAAATCGGCGATTTTGATACCCTTATCGCGGATCCGCGCGGATCCGTGCTCTGCCTGAAAAAACACCCCTTATTCCGCGTTTTTGTGCACGCGCATGGTTACAGTGTTGTACATAGAGTGGCCCCCCCGGGGGCTGTATACACTGCCATATTATATTATCCTGTCGGTTTCAGAGTTTCGGTTATTTGATGAAAATCATTTTGATTTTTGCCAGAAATGTTGTCTAACTCACAAATGTTTCAGGACTTCTTCAGTAATCAGTATTAATTACCGAATTTTGTGTGCAGATCGTCCCTGCCGCCGCTGCGCTACATTTGCTTTGCACACAAAATAAACAGCGTGTGAGGTCTTGTCCCTTTTCTACAAGTACAAGGCTTTACTGTTCTGACAGCCGGCCATTGCGAATTCATATTAAATTCAAAGTCAGTGGACTTTATCCAGCTGGGGAAGAGTTCCTTTTGCGACAGCCACCCAAATTTAGGGATACGACTTGGAATGATATTCTAGAGTCTAGATCTAGATCTAGGTCTAATCTAGAGGGTGTAGATCTATAGCACCCATAAAAATCCTATAAATATGGTTTATTCCGTCAAAAATTAAAGGCAGTGTATACAGCCACACGCGTGTGTCTTTACCTTACGGCCACACGCGTGTGGTTGTATCCACAGAATGGGGATACAGCCACACTCAACTGAATTCACACTTATACTCTGCGCCGCTACAGCTATCGCTAGTGTGTATGTATGCACTGCACAAGCGATGTGTAAATTCATGCGACAGTGTGTTGCCAAACCCCAAAACTTGGATCGTCACAAAGGTTTTATCTCTTGAAATTCACTGTAATACAAACAATATTGTACTATATTGTCACCTGCTTGCTGACCAGGTGAGAATGAAGTGAAAATATTGTTTGTATAATAAGTGAAATCGAGAGATAAATCCTTCGTGACGGTCCAAGTTTTGCAAGTCGCAACACATACCATCGCATGAATACACATCGCTTGTGCAGTGCAGTGCACACTAGCGATAGCTGTCGCGGCACACACTTCAAGTGGGAATTCAGACAAGTGTGGCTGTATCCTCATATCAATGCTATGGATATAACCACACGCGTGTGGCCGTAAGGTAAAGACACACGCGTGTGGCTGTATACACTGCCAAAAATAAAAGCTTACCTGAGCTGCGATACCGTGCATTTCACGTTGACCTCGGTTTATTTACAGTCAGAAAAATAAGAGCAATGCATCCTGGGAGTTTGACTGATCCGGACTTCCGGCTTCCGGCTTATAATCATTAGGAGACCCTTCACTTTCAGCGATCTCTCGCTAGCGCAGTCGATAAGGCGTCAGTCTTGAGAAGTGAATGGTCTGATGGTACAGGTTCGAGTCTTGTCAGGTATGGTGAGTCAAGAAAAAAAAGAAAGAGAATAAAGTCAAGAAAGGTGTGAAACTGAAGAGAACCATTTTTTTACTTAAAAAAATTGGGTGGCTGTCGCAAGAGGAACTCTTTCCTCAAGCTGTATTTTCTCTATATGTCGGTAACATTTGGAGACATTTTATTGAGGATGGGAGGTCGGTAATAGATGCAGCCTTCATACTGTCTAACTTTAGTTTATGCTAAGCGATGGGCGAGCTTTGGCGAGCAAGAGCACAGCTCGGCCGCGGCCGCCCAGACAATCGCTATGCGCTAGCGTTGAAGATGAAAGAGGTGACGCTCACATTTGGTATTCACATCACAATCAACAAACACATCGAATCAACAATGTCATTGAAAATTGAACATCGGGACATCGAAAAAAACATAATCGCACTATTCTTCAGAACATCCACTTATTGTGAAATTGTACAATGAAAAATTAGACTTCAAATAAGATGGCATATAAGCAAAACATTTCAAGAACATTAACACATGTTACTTACGACCAGCCTACAGCACGAAACCAATGCACACGTCCGCCATTCTTGGAGATTCTTGGAGCTGGCTGCTGGCGAGAGAGGGCGCGTGGAATTTTTTTTTTCTCAAGCTTTTCTTAGCTTTCTCCTTTTCTTTCCCCTCTCTCTTCGTTATCGTACTCTTCCCATCATGTTTTCAGCAAATCAAATTTCGGCGGGATGTCATTCGCTGGTTCAGTTTGTTTGTTTTGTTTTTTTCTCAACAAAACTCCCTTACAGCATTACTGACTACTGAGAAGGCTTAGGTATACATATTATTATTTCTCCGGCGTAAATCCGTTTTGAGGAGAGGGGGGGGGGGGGTGGGGGATGATCACCATTTTCCCGATTTTTACAACCTCATTCACCCGCACAGACCCCCACACGCATATAATATTATAAATAACAACTTTTATGGTTTTTAAGAGCATTTCAAATAAAAATTCCACGATATGTTCGTTATTTCTGACATTTTTTATAAAAAATTCACCAGCTGATTAATTACAATATCATTTTTTTCTAAAACTGAGGTGAGGTATTTGTATACGCCATCCCCCCTCTCGAAAAAGTTGGGGGATATATCCCCCCATCCCCCCCCCCCGGGATTTACGCCAATGTATTATTTTAGTGTTTGTTGGTTCTTGCCTTTTTTTGGGGGGGGGTGTTTTTTTCTAAAATTTGCACTGATCTGGATTATCTAGGTTTATCAAATCATTCATACTAGTAGCCAAAAGCTGAATCAAATTGAATTTACGATCAAAATGCCAAATGATGAAAATTTATTCGATAAAATGCAGCAAAATACAAAACAAAGTTAACATTAAATATCCAAACTGAATCGGAGAATGAAACCCTGGGGAAAAATGAATTTTTATGAAAAGAAAGGATAAACACAAGCAATTTTTTAAAAGTTCCCTCAATATTGTTTACGAAATGAGAAAGTACCCTATATGGGTGCGTGTGTATGTGTGTGTGAGGGGACGTGCTCACCACCTCTATAGATAAAGAAAAGAACATGGGTTGAAATTGCGTTTTCTCCATATATTCCGTATCAAAATGAAATATTCCAAATATAGACTTCAAAGTTTTCGTGGAAGTCATCAATATATGTATTTCCAATAAAAGGTGATTTGGGAATCTAAAGGAAATTCACATTTTCATGAGTAATTTGCTTTTAGTGATCTAGCCAAATCATAAAACAACGTATGAAAAAATGCCAACAAATAATGATTCTTTGAACGTGTTGAAAGTTAGTATGTGATGCCATCTTTGAACAGCTTCCCATATGCTTTATATAAAACACTCAAAATATTGCTTCTAGAACAGACATATTTATTATACAGGACATTAATGATATAACTTGAGCACCAGCAATAAGGAATAGTTAACTGAGATGTAATGGTAAAATGACGATATCAAGCAGGCCTTAAAAAAAGGCACTGATGACAATCATGACATCACACATACCTGAATGAGATACCAATGTCTACAATATCGATTTTCCAACAAATTATAACCTCTTGATATTTTTATCCAATGATGTATCTAAAAATCCTTAATGACCCATTTTTCTGATTTTCTGATACTACTTGAGCCAACTTGCTATACCCAGGGTGGATTTCCCTCTAAAAATAAACAAAAAAACAAAATACAAACACACACACCCACCCATCCGCACACACACCACTCACACACCACCATTTCCACACACACACACCAATACACACAAACCAACCAAATAATAAAGGAGTCGTGTATGCAGAATGCACCCAGAATTAATTGTCTAAGCTTTAATCACAATGATGCAGTTCTTCGAGAAAAAAAAAAAAAAAAAACCCTTACGATCTAAAATGACTTTCACTTTCTTGTAGTGTAACAATATATCAGGAGTGAATGAAAACGACGACAGAATATTGTACATCAATGTAATTTTCCCCCATTTCCCCCCCCCCCCCCAAAAAAAAAAAACCCACCAAAAAACAAAAAAACAAAAACAAAAACAAACAAGCATAAACTCTTCTTGCTCAACTCTTAAAATTGCTCCGCTCTAGAAATTCCGGGTCAAATTGACCCGGAAAGAGTCTGTTTGAACCACACTCCATTCCGGGTCAACAATGACTAGGAATAAGGTCAGATGTGACCCAGAAGCAAGTCTTCATGATCCTATTCCAGGTCATTTTTGCCCCAGAAGGAATGTGGCCCCAATGGACTCATTCCCAGGTCAATCTGAACCAGAATTTCCTAGTCAGGGGGCATGGGGTATCGATTCGTATTCGTGGTGGGGGATTATTGGTGCCAAAAAATCTCGGCGAGGGAGCTAAGCTACCGAGCTGAGAAAGCGTATAGTGACTTTAAAAGATTTGACTCTAAAATTTACCCTCAGTAAAAATCACATTTCAGAGCAGTTAGCAGTGGTTTTATGGAAATTATATAATATGGTAAATTTCATAATTTTCTTTGAATTATTGATTTTGGTCATCACTCTGAAAATCGAAAAGAAAAAGACGATGTTGATGGCAATTTTTGAAATTTTTATGCCTATGTGTCAGGGGCTGCGGAACATTTTTTGAAGCGGGGGCTGACACCCTTGCAGGCGGGGTCCAGGGAACAGAGCCCCTTGAAGCCCTTGGGGTTTTATGGTTTTGCGAGCCTATGGGCAATTCAGTTTTACGATTTACAGTTTTTGTTCTCTTTCTTTTTCATTTTTTTTTAAATCCGAAATTGTGTGTGTGAGGGGGGGGGGGGGACTGCAGCGCCCCAGCCGGGTCCGCTTCCGCGGCCCCTGCATGGGTGTAATTACGAACATGGTTAATATACATGCACTTAGCAAGGAAATTATATTAATGGTAATAACAGCAGAATTTATTCAAAGGTTATCGGTGGCTTTGTCAACAGACTCATGGTGTTCCTTTTATGCAAACTTTATAGTTTGCGAAAGAGGTATCATCCTATTGAAACTTGTTTATCATATCCATAAACAAATTGATAATCTTTTAAGATCATTTTAATATGCCTATGTCTAATTTGTGATGACTGCCCTGGTCATCTTATGACCACACGTCTCATGGTCAGTCCAGCCTAGCTGGACTTGTCCCTTTAATTCATTTCATCGTTACATGAAAAACGTCCAGTGGTCATCACTTGTTAATTGCATTTATGTGGATTTGGCAAATGGTGTGAACACTTTCGAAACAGTACACTCCACAGTGTGCGGTGATGGCCGGACATTGTAGAAAATCAAATGTGGCTGGTTGACATAACTGCCTCCATCCTGTGAAGCAAAACAAGGAGGAATGGTTTATATAATTCAAATATTTCAGATGAAATAAAGAAAACCTTGTTCGGATCTTAATACCTCTCAAAAAAAAAATTATTATTTCATTCTACTAAAAAAAAAAAAACATTTTACATGTATCATAATGCTAGGTTTACACAATGTTCCTGGCGGCTACGGCAATCACGTTTCTGGCCACCGTGAACAAAACGGGATGGACGCGGGGTGATGGGATGGGCAAACGTGGCAGTCCGTGGTTGCCGTGGATGCCGGGCCAGAATCTTTAACTGTCAAAAACGGGATGAACGCAACAAAACGTGACAGTACGTAATAGGCCGCAACAAAACTTGGAGACGGTCTATATAGTGGGACGGGAAGCATGTGTATTCCCCATCATCTCATCACTGTCCTTCACAGTTCTACAATTACACTGGAACAGTATCCATTATGCTAGGTAAAAGCCTAGGTTTACACTATGTTCCCGGCGGCCATGGCAGTCCCGTTTGCCCAAAACGTACTGCGCCGTGGGATTTGGGCTATTTTTCTCCGTATATAGTTAATTAAGTTTTGTTAGGTCTTGCTAAGTTTTCTCATGGTCTGCACGATATCCGTGATGGGCCTTGAGGTACGGTTCCAGTACGTTCCTTCCCGGCCTGTCACGTTCTGATGGGGTCCCACACGTCCCAAACTGGACGAGCAGCAACCGTGAAGGATCGTGAGATGCTAAGAAATACTCATGCTTCCCGTCCCAATATGTACAGACCGTCTCCAATTTTTGTTGCGGCCTATTACGTATTGTCACGTTTTGATGCGTTCATTCCGTTTTACTACGGCCAGACACGGCCTACTAGTTTTCTTATCCGCACGGTGACTACCGTGGCAATTTTTTTGACAGGTTTGCCCATCCCGTCACCCCGCGTTGTCTCACGTCCATCCCGTTTTGTTCTATTTCTAAAATTTTAACTCACTCTCGCATTTGCAATGGTCACATCTAGATTTGCAATCCAGCGACAGATCCGCTGTTTGAAACAGCTCCTGATAGATCGGAAGTAGGAATTGTCTTTCGTCTTCGCTTTCGATGAGGAGGGGTACAGGTACTTTAGAAATGTCCATGAGGAAACCGGTGGTTGACAAGCAAAACCCAAGGGCATCAAGAATTGACATCTGCATCCCAGGCCAAAACTCGTAGCATTTGGTGTTGTTCCAGTTTATGACAAAGCTAACATCCCCATAATCATTAGTGTGGTTGAGCCCGTTGGGACAGCCTAAAGAATGGCATCAATGATAAAATGATAAATGATAAAATGATAAAATTGTCATTTATTTTATTAGTATCATACTACCATTTTCTAAAGGTCAGAGATGTAGGAAATTTAACATAGGTACTTAACATAGGTATTTAACACAAAACAAAAAAATATTAAAAATAATAATGAATGAATAAATGAATGAATAAAAATGTTTGATATGGATCATAAGTTAAATCATTATTAATCATTTGGCGTCGCCTGCGCCTGGGAGGGGAGAAGCAAACTTAAAGGAAACCGAACCCGAAACATTAATCTAAAGTTATTTAGAGAGGTTTATTGTATATTTGCCTGTTATTGCAAATAGGAAACAAGTGCAACATTTTCTAGTCTTATAAGATAAACATCAAAAAAAAAAATTAATGACGGATCAAATTTGGTTAATGCACGTTTGTCATGTTTGTAACCAATGTCGAACTATAAAGGTTTGTATGTAGCGTAATAGTCGATCTTTTTTTTTTTAAAGGAAGGAAGAGAAGAAAACGAGGAAAGGAAAAGGGGACAGAAATAAATAAAGAGTGGAAAAGGAAAGAAAAACAAAGAAGAAAGAACGAAAGAAAGAAATAACATGTGAAAAAAAAAAAAAAGCTTGCCAATTTCAGCGGTGGTTGTAGGGAAAGGTATAGGTGATGACGACGTTGATGATTGCTTCGGTGAACTCGATGTTGACCAAGGTCGCGATGAAATTGGTGGGAACGAAGGAACTGGGGAAGGTGGTGATTTCAAGGTCGACTGAGCTTCCGTGGATGGGAGAGAAGTCGTGAAAGATTCTGACAATGATAGCCCTAACGCTGATGAGGGTGACAATGAAAGCGATGAGGGCGATGATGATGACGTCAGTGATCGTGGTAAAGTGGATGCCGTATGTTGAGTGAGCGGTGGACCCCTCGCTGTCGGTGATGATTCTGTTGCTGACGTTGCAAGAGGTTGTCGGGAACTTAAGGCTGCTGATGAGATAGATGTCAGTTTTTTCGATGGTTGCTTAGTGGCTGGTGTTGAAATCAACTGATCAACAGGTTCAGAGAACGGAGATGGACCTGGAATAATAGTAAAAAAAAATAATATTCTAATCATAGTGACGTGATATTGATAGTTATGAATGGATCTTATTTTACTACGGTATATATCGATTTTACTACTGCTCTGCTTTTCCTGCAATTTTTATCACCCCTCAACTCCAGCTGAGGGACAAATGAGGCAAAAACATCTTGTCCAAAGATGTAAACACGGAGCGAGGATCGAACCCAGGACCTCTCGTATGAGACGTATCATGAGAGGATTACAGAAATCGACAGTGCTCTGCCCCCCCCCCCCCCTCCCCAAAAAGGGGGGAAACCATTGTCTCTCTCGCGGTACCAGCACTCCTGTCGCCATACTGTTTTTTTTTTCTGATGCCTGCCAGAAGAAAATGAGACGACGGCTTCCCGAATAGGAGGGGTCGATTGCCCGATCATTATTGATAATTTAAAGATCTTCTGGAAGAGAGGGGATTGCAGTTGTCAACCCCCACCCCACGTCTCTTACGCCTATAATGCTCATAATAGTAACTGTTGAGCTACATGTTTACAACAGAATAAATATTAATGCAGACAATTATAATGGTAATATACGGTTCTTGTAGCGCATATCACATTATGATGTACCGTCTCCAAAGGACTTGGATATTATTCAGCCCGGCAGCCTTTTACAGCGCGCAAGGAATGAATTCCTGCCAGGTACCCATTCACCTCACCGGGGTTGAGTGCAGCACGATGTGGATGAATTTCTTGCTGAAGGAAATTAACGCCATGTCCGGGATTCGAACCCACGACCCTCTGATTAAAAGACGAAGTCAGAACACCAGATCACGACGCTTCCACTATTATTTCAACTATTAAGTACTAAATGGACGACAAATTATTCTGTTGCGCATACAGTGACATTATGGCGGAATTAAATGCAGCCCATATTCTACGGAGCGTTCCATTAGAATTTTATTTCAATGCCTTTCCTCTCCTTTATTTTTCAATGGAAAATTAATGAAATACATTTCCTCCCATGCATATAATCCATGCAGTATTCATTTCTCATGAATGAACTCATTGCATGAAACTGGGGTGCAGTAGGGATATGCAAAAATATAGGTGATCGACGAAAACTCAGTCAATGTTCTTCAAATACTGACCTTTTATATCTGATATAACGCAGACATCCACACTGTTATGCCTGGATTTCGTTCCGCAGGCGCGGTAGGTGGTAAAGTTGACGGATATAACCACTTGTTGTAAGGGTTGGCCATGTCTTACAACCACGGGACAACGTTGATGGGCGAACTGCTCGCAACTCTTGGTTGGCACTGCAAGCCGTTCAATTCGATTTATGAGTTTCAAAATACAGAGCACAAAACGTATACCCAACTCTGACAGCTTCTAATCAAAAAGATACAATCTATCTGGCCATGGAATTAATTTCATGATAAAGAGTAATTACTGTCATGTCTGATGATGCCTTAACCCATTCGTGACAGGAATTATTTAAAGCCTAATTTGATCAGTTTTATTCTTCAAACTGGCAACACCAACATTTTTATTTTTAGCTACATTTTCTTATAAAACGTCATGTATCTGAAATGAATATAAATTGACAGAAATTATGATGAGAAGTCAAAAAGTTGCCAATTTGCTGGGGAAAACGGTGATTTTAAACTTTCAATCACATTGCTAATTTAAGGATTTTAATGCTTATTTTCCTTTAAAAAAATTTCAGCACCAAACAACGAATATCTACGCAACCAAAATGGGCACAGTTTGTGTAGAATTTTTTGCTCTTTCTGCTCATGTATTTGGTATAATTTTCAGGGCTTTGCATCAAACGATATTAGGCCAAACCACAAAATGTAGACCTATGTCACGAATGGGTTAAACATAACTGTGCAGCCAAGGATAACTAAGCAGCAGATGCTGCAGGCTTTTCAAAAAGTATTGTCAAAATCATTTTATACCACATAAATTTTGAGCAGATGCAACGAATGTGGGTCAAGCTATACAAGCATGTGCACTCCTAGTCTAAAATCCTTTTAAAAGTTGAATTCTTTGTGTTTTGATTATTCATTGTTTGAAGTGATCCAATATATCTGAGCTTTTATCTGTTAGTAGGACCTTTGTTTTATTCTATAGGATATCGTCTTAATTCCTTAACAGTCAGATAACTTCTTGTATATCACAGTATCTAAAAAGCTGTTGTTCATTGGTCAGTTGCACCGTTTCACTTGCGTAAAGTCCATCTCAAAATACAGGCGAACCTCGTTACAACAAACTCCTCCAGACCAACGAAATTATCTCTTTATATCGAAACCTTGTTGTATCAGGGATACAAACCAGTAAAATACAAAGAAGTAGAACCGGCAAAATTAATCGAGAGTTTGTTATAACCGTGCTGTAATAACGAGGTTCCACTGTGTCAAAATGAATGAAAGGGTTCATCACCTTAAAAATTATTGAAATGCAGGGAGGATTCATGAAATGATAACTACTACACATATTTTTTTTTAGAAGCTGTCAAATTTGGTTATACTTTTTACATGCACTGTATATACATATATATCACAACTCTATGCATCGTAGACATGGCATAGATACAAACAAAAAAACAAACAAAAAATGGTAGCCATGATGGCCTTCCTGTGCTAACTTGATCTGATTTATTGTGTGTTGGTGGGTGTAAATGTGAGCATGCGCATTAGGATTAGTCTTTTCCTAAATTTGCTTTCAGTCACTGAAACAGAAAGCAATTTTTTTCTTTTTGTTTGTTTGTTTGTTTGTTTGTTTTGTTTTTGTTTGGGTTTTTTTTTGGGGGGGGGGGGGTTGTTTTGTTGTGTTTTTTTTTTGCAAATTTTAATCTCGACTGAATCTAGTCCGGATACTTTCCCTTTCTATGTATATAGCATGATAGAATGACATGATAATTCAATTCAATTCAATTTAATTCAATAGTCTATGATATGCACGTGACATTACATAAAAACTTTTCCTCCACTGGCTGAGAGAAGAAAAGAGAAGAAAAAAAATACATACATGAATAGGAGAAATAACCAGTACAGACGAGAATATATTAAAATTTAAAACATTCAAAAAGACATTAGGCCAGCTCCTAGGACGTATGTTGAAAACTAAATCAGATCAAGGAATTAGGAAGACCTAACTCCTTGATCAAATCAAATCAAATGCATGGGAAATAAAACTCGAATCGGAAATAAACAATTGTAAATTATGTTGAATCGACCATAAATGAATAAATAGATTAAAAACAAATGTGGACAGCCGAGGAAGGTCGCTCAGGGCGAAAAAAAAAGCAGCTACCTAGTGACATCGTTATTGAAGGTGTGAATTGAGTTGGGAACAAAAGAAAAAACCTGAATCGATTACGGATGGATTTTGGAACTTGAAGGCGGATACCAGAACGGTTGAAGCGGTAGTGGGTATGGAGTGGGTGTGTCTGGTCATTCATTATTTTGTGAACTTTAAGAAGAGTTTGTTTTACAAAGAGCGAACCGATTAGGGGAAGATCTGATTTTATCAGCCGCTGAGCGACCTTCCTCGGTCTTTCGAGTTTCTTGACGTTTTCCTTAGCAAGGTTGCCATAGGTACATCACAAATTGAATGTAACCAAGCTCTGTATGAGAGACTGGTAGAAGAGGGTGAGAATACGATTATCTACATGAAATTCTTTCAGTTTCCTTAAGACATGCAACCTTTGGTTTGCTTTACCAGATACAACCTCTGAGTTCCTATTGAAATTCAGTTTACTGTCTATCACTGTCCCAAGATATTAGTCCGATTTTGTTCATGAGCTTGATAGCAGGTGAAAACACTATTTTTTCTTCAACTTTGAAGACCAGAAGTGAAATGCTAAACAATCGAAAGTAAAGGGTGGTTTCATGGTTTTCTCTTTTCATTTTTATCAAGATGGACTAATCAATTAGTAACATTTACGGCATAATATAATCACTCATATGAGTCTGAAAAACTAAGTTAAGAAACAATGACAATTAAAAAGAGGAAATTTAGTAAAATCAATACAGGCATCGTAACGTAGCAAATTCCTATATAGACCAATTTCACAACGCAAGAGGGCAGCAGACTGTTCGACACAGTTCGACATACTGCGGTGGGCGCTCCAACTTTTACAGTACACAAGTCAATAGCGCGTTATGTACATTCGTTCGATTTTTTGTCTATTTTGACCAGTATATGCAGATTCATTTTGATATTTGCAATGAGAAATTATCAGGGAAGTTCAGGTCGCAGCTGTGCGATGCTCAAATGCCACAAGAATTAGAGAAAGTTTAAAAATTGGAAGCTAACTGAGTGCGAAATTCACTCGCTTTTGACTCATGAAGCTTGTTTGTGTGAGAAGCCGTACTCCCTACACAGGTTTCCGTAAGCAATGTGAAAGAATTCGTCGCCAGTGGGTAAAAACATCAACAGAAAGGACTTTGAAGTCAAGAAACATTATCATTATGTACTTTGGCAAAAAATTTAATGAGTGAAAACATGACTTTGTAAACAGGGTAAGATTTAGGCCGGGCTCCCGTTTACTACGGCTTCTATGCTGCAATCGAACTTTTACTGACAAAACTAAGTTGAAAAACCATCGAAAGTACAAAAATACATCATACCTTCATCCGTCAGATATGACCATTGTCTTATCCCATCTACCCATGTATCCATGCTTTATTTTATTGATCTAGAATAAAGTAAAATGGAACAATATCGGGGCATATCTCATATCTTACATTCATTTTGTACACAGAGCCAATTGCGGTCAGCGCGCTTGCCCACCGCAGCAATGGCGTCGCCGATAGAGGGCCAAATACATAAACCGGAGGTGAAATTGGTCTATACCACCACCCCCACAAAACTGGAGCAATCAAATGCATGAGGAGAAATGCAGTATCTTATGCAGGAAACAAATGCTGCAAAATTATGTTGCACTTTCGTGCGCTTGAATTTTTAGTTGCTTATTATTTTTAGCGTTCTAAAATGTCATTGTATACAACTTTAATAAATATCATTATGCAATATAATCCATGTTCCTCTGAACCGTGAGGTCTTACCAAGCAACAGGCATTGGATGAAAACTGAGAAGGCAGCTTCTCGAAACGTCATGTTGGTGGAGCTCATGAAGTTACTCGAATGATTGAGCGATACCATAGGCTCTATATTTCACACGGTTATAATATGCCTGTACCTGTAAAGATGTGAAACCACTGACTACGGGAACCGGGTGGTCCCTGTAGTAAGTCTAGGAGATTCTGAGAATTCGGCAGTCATCAGATTAAGTGGCGACATATTTTCCTGAACGACCGCTTTCCTCCGCTGTCGAAAGAATTTGTGAGTTCCCCTTTCGTGATAAAAAATCCATTACTTCAACTTGCCTCGCTCCAATCCAGGCGTCGTTAATGGAAATCTAATTGATTTCCGAACGAAAATTTTGAATAGAACTGTACATTATGAAGAGAGTAGTTGAAAGAAATATCAATTTGTATAATGATATATTCCTTTGACACGTTGTTTGCTTATTTCATTAAAGGGGAATGCAACCCAGGCATCAGTGTGCTTCCAGTGATTGAAGAAGAACAAGAAGAGTAAACAGTGAAAGTTTGAAGGAAATCGAACAATCTATTCAAGACTTATGAATTTTGAAAGTTTAAGTAAATCCCTATCATAGGGATCCTTGAGTTAGCAACTTTGCCAGCATCTGTGATGTCATATTGGACAACTCTCCATTCATTTTGTGTATGATTTTTCAAAAAAATTGATTTATATGAAATTTCGAGTCGGGAATTAATATAATTCTTTACAAATTGCTTGCAGAATTGATGTAGCCACGTCATACTCAAACAGTAAATCGAAAGAATCTTCATTTTTATGGAAAATGAAGAAAATGTTAAATTCTGTGTACAAAATGAATGAAGAGTTGTCCACAATGCCAAAATGGTTGCGTGGCAACAGGCATTAGGATACGCCCAAAATGTGACATAACAATACATCAGAAGAAAAGAGGAAAAAGGGGAAAAGAGCTAGAGGGAGAGAAAGATCGAGAGAAAATGGAAGAAAGGTAGGAGAAAAAGGGGAAGAGGAAAAAGGAAAAGAGGAAGAAAAAAAGAAGAAAAGAAAAAAGCGAAAAAAGAAAAGGGAGAGACAGTGCAAAGGAGAGGGGATTGAGTGAAAGCATTAAAAAAAGGAAAGAGGATATCAAAAGTTAAAAAAATTGCGGCCAAGTGGTCGCGTGGAAACAGGCAAAAAGATAAAGATACGCCCAAACTGTGACGTAACGATACATCAGAAGAAAAGAGGAAAGAGGGAGAAAGAGCTAAAGGGAGAGAAAGGGGAAAAAAGGAAAGAGGAAAAAAGGAAAGGAAAAAGGAAAAGAAGAAAAACGAAGGAGAGGAAAAGAAAATAGCGAAAGAGAAAAGAGAGAGAGAGCGCGCAGGGGGGAAGGAGAAGAGGAAGAAAAAAAGAATAAAGAAAAGAAAGGGAAGGGAGGAAAAACAGAAAAGAAGAAAGGAAAAGACCGATGCTGAAGAAAAAAAAAGAAGAGAGAGAGGGGGGAGAGAGAGAGAGAGAGAGAGAAAAGGAAAGAAGGGGCAAACAAAAGAGAGAGAGAAAAAAAGGAAATTACGTGATAGGAAAAGAGCGAAAAGACACATTGATCCCTTTGGGTTGGAGGCAGCCAAGACGGTAAATCATGGGTTCTTCCTCCCGCTTACGAGACTCTTGTTGTTGAAAGACATGCGCACAACGCACACTTCAAAGTTCTGAATGTCATGGTTGTGGGGATTGAAGTGTGCGAATAAGTGTCTGCGAATAAGATTGTGATAAAGCATTCTGCTTAATTAGGACTATTTCATATACCACCAATTGTTAGCAGAGTATTAAATATAGTAATGCTCGTCAAACCACATTTTAAGCACTAATTAAGCAGAATGCTTTATCACAATCTTATTCGCAGTGTACCCCTCACCCTCTACTAATCTGATGAGCTCGGTCTAATTTCAACCCGAGGTAATTATATTCATTGTATCATTTCTGAATCACCATATTCCTAAGTTAATCAAATATTATTTCCTTATCATTTCGTTATATTTTCTTCACTTATTTGTTATTTCGACATTAATTGTTCAGTTATGTATCATTATTCCTAAAGTTGATTAAGTATCATTTCCGTATCATTTCGGTATATTATTTTGATATTTAATTGTTCAGTTATGTATCATTATTCCAATTATGTATTATTTCGACATTATTTTGATATCACTTCTATGTGTATATTATTTTGCCTGTTCGTTTCTTATCTGTTCAGACCTGATGAAGGCCATGTTGGCCGAAAGCTTGCTATAATAAAAGGACATGATCGAGAGCTACGTCAGCTTCATTCCATTTATTTCTTTCACTGTGTACTAAAATGAAGCACTGCACACGTTTTGCGAGGGGACATCTTTCTCTCTCTCTCTCTCTCTCTATATATATATATAAGTATATATATAATGAAAAAATGGACGATTATGTATAATCATAAATACACATAATCATAATAGTCGGACTTTCGTGTGATCGTGGTAAAAATAAAAAGCATACAATAGTAGCCTGGACCTTTTGATTTTTTTTTCTATGAAAGGAGGCTTTCTTCTCATTTGATTTACTCTTTGTGGCTTAGACATATCATCAATCAAAGACTTCTCATGAGAAGTATTTGATTGATGAGAAGTCTTTGACTGATGACAGGAGTTTAATATGTTTTTACAAGCTGTAAAAAAGGGTTAATAAATAATCGAATATATGGCCTATGATCCAAACTAAAGAACTGACAGCTATGTTACCAATAAAATCATTTTTCGTTTGTGTTTCTAATTATTAGTGACGAGAGCACGCGGTGAGAAATAGTACCTATAAAGGCCTACATCATGTTCCTGAGGAAAACATTCATTAACTTTAATACTACTCCATGCACGATGAGTTGATTGGTATAATAAAAGCAGAAATTGATTTAGTTTTCTCAATTTAGAATGAACAAATGTGATTTCTGTGTCGTGAAAAAGTCAACTCATTTCAATCTGAACACGAAATCTTTGACTGATACTTGATTTTTATCGATTTCAGTGAAACGAATAGGAACTTCAATATCACGTTCCTACGTGCCTGCGAATCGACTAATAGTCGGTAGTAATGCAGAGTACAGTAACAATCGAAATGATCGATTTCTTACAGAGCATATTGATACTATTCATTACTATTAGAAAAAACAACAACACAATCTGCTAAAAATGAAAACTGCATGAACTACCTTGGTTCAAGCTTGTAAAATAAAGGCCAAACGTGCCTAAAGCACGCCTTTTTTTTTCTGTTTGTGAGTTGAATAGTCTAAATCGAACGACCTAAATATTTAATGTAATATGAAATTGCAGTCGCAGTCCACATGCAGGCTGTGATTTGCAAAGCTTTCCAAATAGAAATTTGTGGTATGAAATTTGTTTTCTGTAAAGTTACAATCATCTTAGTTTTGTCTTGTCATATTGTTTATTTGTGGTTTTTTTATGGGGGTGTAATATTTTTCCCCTTGTTTTGTTTTTGTTATGGCATTTTATTTCTCCGCATATGACTTGACGCTTTCATGTAGAAAATTCATTCTTGAATGTATTCTCACTCCTGGAAGAATGCAAATCATTTTACTTTTACTTTCATTTTTTTAATGTAGGAAATATGAAAATCAATGAACTGACAGATGACATTTCCTATATACATCCAGATAAACAAATGGTTCTGTAACAGTTTCCGTTAAGCTATTAAAGTTGTAGCTGATGTCAATTGTAGAGGTGGTGTGGCTCAGTGGATAAGTCTCCGGACTTTGAACCACAAGGTCCGTGGTTCGAATCCCTGTCGCGGCACTAATGTCCTTTGGCAAGACATGAATCTACATTTGCCACGTCTTTCGGATAGTGACGTTAAAGGTCGGTCCGAGACGTAAAAATCATATTTGATGATGATTGATACACGTCTGTAAAAATCCAATTCAACAACAACAACAGAAATTGAAATGTATTATAATTATATATTATTTCCTTTTTGATACATGTTACTTTTTATGTTTTGCATCGATTGCTTGTATTGTTTTAATCTGCGGCCCTCAAGGAAAGCAGTTTTACAGTTGAAGAGGCTACCATGAATACATCAACCTCTGAAACTGAAATAAATTAATACATGAATAGATGGATAGATAAATGAATAAATATAATAAAAATTATTTTTAAAAAAGAAAGAAAGAAAGAAAAATTGTGCTATCTTTCATTTGTACAAAGGTCCGTAACCATGGTAACACAAAGCTTAGCAACCGATCGTACGTTGATTTTTACGGTTGATTGCACATAGTGCTCACTGCTCAGTGCAATTAGTCGTAAAAATCAGGCCTACAATCAATTACTATTTAATAATAAGGGTAACTTTAGATTTATTTAGCGCATAATAATTAAACCTTAATTCTCTATGCGCTTTACACTGGAAGGAGAAAAGTATGTTTACATAAACATACTCATCTAAGAGGACAAGAAACAAACAATAAATTATATTACACTATTGTGGAAAAGGTATGTCTTTAAGACTCTCTTAAAATTATCAAGGGAGGGTGCATTCCTAATAGATAAGGGCAGAGAATTCCACAGAGCTGGGGCTGAAACTACCAATAAGTATGCATATTAACAGGGTGTGTTGCATGGAGGTTGATGAAGATCGAAGTGTGCGTATTGGATTGTGCCTATGAATAAGATCTGATATATAAGATGGAGTAAGATTATTCTGTGCTTTAAAACACATGATAAGAATCTTAAATATAACATGTTTTTCAATGGGTAGCCAGTGGAGTTTCTTTAAAATAGGAACGAGCACCGACTATCAACCTAGCATGATGTGTTTTGAATTCTCTGACGCCGTAGTAATTCCTTTTTTGGAAGACCATACAACAATGTTACAGTTGCCACCATGGGGCATTGGACTATTTGCTAAGTTTTGTGTTACGGGGTCCAGATCATGGCGTGGGCGGATATGTAAATGCATGTAAATGAATGATTCGGAGGTTTCAAAGCAAAATCACTAGATGGGACACGATTATGTGACTCATTTTCCTTCATGAGCATGATGAGTGTAAAGTGGCACAATATCGTTGGCGTGCCACCAGTAGCCATCGGAACTATAATAACAACCAATTAGCAAAAGGATTTGCAGGCTACCTGAAAGTCCCTTTATCACCTTTACTATGTTAGAATTTGTAAACTTGAAAAATAAACCATACAGGGTCCCATTTCATAAAACTTGTTATCAATAACAAATAGCAATAACTGTTATAAGCTACTGAAATCCTTGCATCTGATTGGCCGAGAGCAAATTTGTCAT
This sequence comes from Echinometra lucunter, assembly GCA_029962745.1. NCBI lineage: Eukaryota > Metazoa > Echinodermata > Echinoidea > Camarodonta > Echinometridae > Echinometra > Echinometra lucunter. The sequence continues at coordinate 5,125,279 of CM057160.1, forward strand.
AGAAATGTGGCAGTTGTTACTTAATAACAAGTTTTATGAAACGGGCCCAGAAGATGTTGGTAAAACTAAGACGTCATCACGAAATGTGTCGCAGATATATTGAGGGACTTATAAAGATCTGGAAGGTGGAAGTTGGCATGGTGGTACTGATAACGTAGATGAGGTTTTACGGTTCACCATGTGGTAAGTCCTGAAATGGACTGTTGAAGTAGAGAGCTAGTAGAGAAAGTTGGGAGGGGGGGGGGGGGGGGGAGGGGAGAAATGGAGAGGTGAGATAGAGTAAGAGGGAGTGGAGAGTATCTTTGAGAGTGGGTGAAATCCTAAAAAGGACTGTAAACCAGATTTTTAAAAAGGCGATGAGGAGAGAAGTCTCTATACCAGATGAAAAGAAGATGACGAGAGAAGGCTCGACGTTCCAGACAGCTTTACTTTTACCTGCGATCATTTGTCCTATTTTCAATTGTAATCTATTCTGATTCACGTTTATAAGTAATGTAGTCGTTTACATGTACTGATATATTTGTAACGCGTAGCATATATACTTGCCTAATGAAAGAATGTTTCTGTATCTACCCGTTTTCATAATTTAATTACCCTGCTGACGAGCTTATACTTTTATTTGTAAACCTTTGTCATCGGTTTTCACTTTTACCTATCATTTGTCCTATTTTCAACGGTAATCTATTCTGATTCACGTTTATAAGTAATGTAGTCGTTTACATGTATTGATATATTTGTAACGCGTAGCATCTATACTTGCCTAATGAAAGAATGTTTCTGTATCTGCCCGTTTTCATAATTTAATTACCCTGCCTGACGAGCTTGTAAACCTCTGTCCTCGGTTTTTATGTGTTTCTTCTTTATGTGAATGCTAAAACTTAAGATAAATAACAAATGTTCATGAGTCATGACTTTCAAAGGTATCTATCAAAGCGAGGTCACTGTGATGTCGGTTCCTGCATGCTGATAGATTTATCAGTGTATTTTTCCTCCGGAAACGCACGTTGGGTAATATCCGTCTAAGTGAGCATCCTCACTACCTGTTGTGGTAGTGCAATGATCATGGTGATCATTCTGTACCAAGAACGATGATTTCAACTGTGGTAGTTCAAGGAGGGTTTGTCTATCTCTAGTTTGTGGTAAAATAGTGAATGAGTCGTTTCAACGCATCATATTGCTTCGATCCTCACTGTGGCTTGTGAAATCACTGGAATGACACATTTTGTTTATAATTATATTGCAGCAAGCTCTCTTCTAACGCATATATTCATTCAAACTTGGTGCACTTCCAAAATATTTTTTAAACAGTATAGTATTCTGCAAAGACATGATGGAGTTAACTGCAATTATAACAAGTATCTTAGTACTTCTGGGAAGTTGCCACAATGCAGCTTTGCTATCGCTGGACATGGGTCATGCGGAGATTGAACAAATCACCATAAATACTGGAGAGAGTACGACCATTGCATGCCAAGCTGGACTAAACAGTACCGATACAGTTTACTGGTTATCCCTTCGCTATCGACGTTTTATCAGCAAGGACGATATTTTATTCGACTATGGAGGGGAATTGGATAACTTTGAACTAAGTGTTGATTACGTGAATCACATTTATTACCTTCATATATTTCTGGCAGGTGAGGAAGTGAACGGGATGTATTTATGTTATAGTTCAACCACAGGTTCCAACAAGCAGGTGCTTTGGGCTGGAGAAGTGACAGTGCTCTCAGGAAGCGACTTTTCAAGTGCAATAGAAAGATCGGACTCTGGGAGTCCAGGTGAACCGATTCCTCTTCATGCTCCAGAATGTTCGGCATCTTATATACCACCAATGATGAACATGATTAACATGGGTGAGGTGGAGATGGAGCTGAGATGCAGCTGGTCTGCTTTTGACCATCCAGATGCATCACCAACACTCTTCTGCAACGGGAAAGAGCTCTTGAGCAAGTACTTCATTGGGGAGATGGTGATGGCGAGAGTGATGCTCAGAGACATCATGGAATGCTACAACTTCACATGTGCCTTGAAGGAAGCAATTGGTGAGCAACCCTTTCAGGAGACATGCTCTTACATGCAGGAGATACAATCAGGGCTTGCTCCACTTCGTCGTGAAGGTGTCCGTATTGATCCAATGTACAGCGTCATTGAACAGGGGATGGACGCCATGTTTGTCTGCATCGCCAGCGCAGACGCTCCACGAGGAACATTCAAGTGGAATGTGTCCTCAAGGTTGTTTGATACCAAAGATCTCGTCAGCAGCATGGAGATAACGCAGTCCACTAAATCAAGCACGATGCTGATGAGGGACGTTCAGGTTCTTACAGACGAACCAATGGTGGTGCGATGTCAATTAATAACAGATGACAAACGAAAGAATGTGATGTCGGAAGCACTCTTAACCATCATGCCTAAAACAACAGACAATTCTACCGACACATCTACCAAATTCTTCGATAAAACTTTTGGGATACAGACAATATTAATATTGGCTGGATCAGTGTTGGTTTTATTTGTCATCATTTTTTGCTGTACAATCTATGTATGCAAGTCAAAGAAACAAGGAAATACAGCCACGACACCAACTCATGGTTCAAACAATAACGATAGGGCCGACAGGCCTAATCGGAAAATATCAATGTATGTCTCTATGAAGGAAATTTGGAACCGGAACATTTCAAGAAGAGCCAGGCATCCTATTCCTGTACAAACATCAGCAAGTAACAGGGATATCCCACTGCAATCATCTCCTGCTTTGCAAGCCCGCCATCCTGCCCATATTAGAGAACTCAGCAGCTCGCAGGAGAGTCTAAATAAAGTCAAAAGAATGGGCAAGCCTTCTCTTCAATCCAACCCAGTCATTTGCATTGATGACAACAACTACATAGTTCCAGATGCATCCCAAGAGTGTGGTTCCACACCAGTTGTCCTCCGCCCGAAGAATCCAAGACGTGCCGAGGGCCACTACTCATCCACTGACGTTATGGTGGGTAGTAGGGAACTGATGTCCTCAAGATCTTCTCGGGAAGGTATGATGGACAGGGATGGGTACCTTGTTCCAAGTACGGAGGTAAATCATGATCTAGGAAGATATGTGTATGCCACCAGTGACGGGACAAGTGGGAATTCTGGAGAACATCGAAAGTCAGCGAGCTGTCATGAGCTGTCAAATTATTCTTATGCCACGTACCAGTAGGCGAACGTTTGAAGTCTCAGTGAATTGTCCATCATACATAAAAAAAAAAGGTACTTCAATATATTTTCCTTCAACTCTCAAAATCAAATTCAAATGCATCACTGCTTTTAAAGCTCATTCAAAACATGAATGAAACATCGTCATCTGATGATTTGGGGTGTCAAGTTATTACAAGTTCAAATATCTTGAAATGAATTGTATTGTTCCAGTAAAAGATGAATTCACCCTCTTTCGTGTACATGTAATACCATTGTGATATCGGTGTGCATGAATAAATGACTTTTACAAGAGTTGCATCGGTAACTTCAACAAAGATGTTGTTTGTCCCACTAAAGTATCTTCATGTGTTGCTGAACTTTAAGTGATTAATTAGAAGTACAATTTTTAATTACCAGTAGGCAGTAGTGATGAATAAGTCAATATGTTGGCTAATTTGATCAATGTGGTCGTCAAACCATGCTGAAAATAAAAATTCATGTAAATAATGCATAATTATGATTCGACAACAAAAGGACAAAAATGTACATTGTATTTTTGAAAATAATGCCTTCCACTTTAATTCATTACATGCAGTTATTGAAATTATTCAGAAACACTGATTTTGAATAGGAAAATGCACAATGAATATAGGTACACGTATGTGTATATACAACATATCTATGTATTAAACCAGCAACTGGAAAAAGAAAGTCTGTTAATGTTAAACTTCCTTTTAGAGATGAGGTTTTGAGAGAAACGCCGGAAATAAAAACATTTGATAACAGCATTCAAACAGCAGATAATACATGTAACTGACCTCAAAGGCAGAAATCCAGGGGGCGGGGTGGAGCCTACCCCCCCCCCCCCCCCACCATTTTGTAATATTGGACCTTTTACTTTTTACAACAGATGAAAACAAAATGAAAAACTGAGAGCCATACCCCCACCCTCTTTTAATTCTGCCCATAACTGCCCCAGCCCATTCTTAGCAACTATATCTCCGAGGTATTCTGGACCACTGTCAGTTATCTCATTTTAGTTTTCCTGGGAGAATACAGTGTCATTGCTAGTGAGAGAGACAAAGACAGAGAAAGAAAGAGATAGAGAAAAAGAGATAGAGAAAAAGAGATAGAAAGAAAAAGAGATAGAGAAAAAGAGATAGAAAGAAAGAGAAAGAGACAAAGAGATAACCAGATATAGAGAAACAAAGAGACAGAAAGACAGAGAGACAGAGATGGAGAAAGATGGGAGAGCAGGGTGTGGAGATGTGACCAGTGGTGCCCGAACGTTCTGATCAGACCAAAAGATTGGAGGGGCAAGCCACTGTGTGTTAACAATGGCCTGCCCCTCCAATCCTTTGTCTGATCAGAACGTTCCGGCACCTCTGGATGTGACAACCTCTTATGGCACAAGATAGCATGCATGTATTTGAGTTAATTTTACAAATGTGAAAATACAAAGACTCTTTCTCGTGTGGGATCCTACAATTTCTGAACTTACATACATATTTAATCATGTGTCAATTAACAACCAATCACCCTTTGGAAATAAGCCTTCTATATTACTTTTTAAAGGTTATCCTTTTAATGCATGTCATTTCTTTTCACTTAATACAATTCACATTTTGTTGTACCTATACTTGAAAAATAAAACCAGATCAAGCAAGGACAATTCTCAATGGCAGTACATGATGCTGTATCTATTTCAGTTTAGTTGTAGGGCAAAAAGTGAGGTACAGGTGCCAAGTTTACAAGATACATGTACAATTATGACATCTTTCTATAAGAGAATATTTGTTGGCACAGAATAAAATCATAAAATAAAAAGAAACATATGATTTTTAAAAAAATATGGAATCATCTTCTTTACAAGGAAAGGGGTAGTAAAATTGGTTAACACAAGTCAATTCATGCCAATAAGTTTTTAAAAAAGGTTTCAAATTCAACTGGGCACAAGATAAAATTTCTATACTTCTCTTTTTCCCCAATCAAACTGGCAATTTTACAGGCTATTGATAAAAGTTGTGTTTAATTCTAATTTTCTAAAAAGCCTACTTTTTTCTGAACCATTAATAGTTATTTAAAAACTGCAGCATTACAATTAAAACACTGACAGGCATCTTCCATTTGGAGAGGAAAAAGCTGGTGAATTCAGGCATTTTTAAAAAATCTCTGTATTTCATGAGTTAAGGTATACTAATAGGCAAAATATGTCTGTTCTGTATGTAAGGGATACACTGTCACTATACTACAATCAAAATATGAATTTCAAATATTCTCATAAAAAGATATTACTGTTTTAGATACACTCTTACTAAACATGAATGCAACTAGCAAGTTGCACAAACTCGCTTATATTTTTGGACGTTTACAAACCGAACTATGACTTTGGTTCCGTACATGAGGACTACATTCTAGCTGTACACAAAATATATTTTAGGTGATTTGTACACTTTAACCCATTGAGAACGATATGATTTCAGTATTACACACATTTTCAATAGACATAGCCCAAATCATCTCAGGCTTTTGGATTCAATGGTTTAATCATTATTCAACACTCAACAGGTAATTAGGTTGCCATCTCTTAAAAAAGAAAAAAATTCTTCTATAAAGAGACATCACCATCATGCATAACGATACTGAACACATTAGGCCTATGATTTCATTCTTCTTTTTTTGTCCTCTTGCACCACCATACTTTCTTGTATGGGCTGAACTTGTTCTGCCAATTTTTTTCACACAAGATATAGAACCAAGAGGGCATCACAAGAGTTGTGATCAATAATTAGGGCTTCTTATTGCTTTTGATTGCTCTTTGATGCCATCTTGGCTAAAAAAAAAAAAAAAGAAATGTATATCCACTCATCCTAATTACAGTCTTCCTAGCTCATAAAAAGACAACTTGTAGGCCCCTTTTGTTACCTTAAAGTGATTACACAATATGATCGAGAATAGAATTCTAAAAAGAATAACATTAAAAATTTGATGATTTTCAATCAAAATCAATTCATTTTGGCTAATTTGCTCATAAAAAGTCAAGAGTTGATTAAAAAATTTGAGTATGAAGTATGACGTAAAAGTGGGTACCCAGCTTTGCACATTGCAGTTGTGCTGCACTAGACCGTACAATATGTATTATACCTTTGTGCATTTTGCTAGAATTGCACGACAAGGTACCCACTTTGATGTCATTTTGATGTCAAAGTGGGTACCCAGTTGAAACTGGGTCACAGCTGAGGGGTCAAAAATATCCTGAAATCTTACCATATTCAGGGGTTTCCTTGGCAACATAACTTTTTAAAAACCTTTAGGCCGATGATTTTCTGCTTATAAAATCATGCCCTTTTAAATGAACTCACATTGTTTCAGCATTGGGTACCCCCTTTAAGAAATGCCTCAACAAGAAAGGGCCTTAAATATTCACATAAAAGAGAGCTAGACATACATGGTATGAATATATTTCTATATCAAGGTAGCACCAGTTGGCATGATTCATCTTACTCTCACTGACATACATGTACTACGCTGTCCCTTATCTTGGGCACATGGCATGTCTGCCGCCATCTACTGGCAAGGTAGCACCAGTTATGAATGAAGATGCATCTGAAGCTAGAAAGGCAATACTCTCGGCGATTTCTCTAGCTTCACCTGGGCGACCTAGGGCATGTGTTGTCTTACTTCTCTCAAGGAACTGCAATCAAATAAAAATTTTAAAAAAATAACAAATAAAACCATATAAAAACCTACTCCAGTTTTATAGCTTCAAAGTACTCCCAATGCTGATGTGACACTAATGATTTAATATTACTTAAACTTAGTGTCAGTGGTGGCGAATAAAGGCACTAAAGAACACTAAAACCCTACAGTAGTTTTGAATGAAAGCAGAGAGAAAAATAAAAACTAAAATACATTGTGAAATCTGAAACAAAATCCTAGACAGCACGAGAGTTATAAATATTTGGATGATGCAATCATTGAAATTTACACGCAAATCTTAAAATAATAAAATCTGAGACTTTTCCATGCATTTCTAAACATGAAAGATGGATAAGGCCTAGAATTACTTTTTAATATGTTTATATACTGATAATCAATTACTTTGGACCTTTTTCTTACTTACATTTGCATATGCTTCATCACTCAAGCCTCCTCTTTTCTGCAATTCAGTTATTGTAACACCTGGGCTAGAGATACAAAAAAATTCCATAACAAATTTTACCTTACATGTATGTGACTTACTTTTAACGATCAATGCATATTCTAAAAGTTCCAGGGTGCCGTTGCATAAAACTTGCTATTATAGTAACTTTGCCATCCATGGTAACTTTCATGGAATGCTGAATTTTTAGTGGCTGTTGCGCAACGTTACCATGGTAGTCACCACTGATGGCAAAGTTACTATAATAGCAAGTTTTAATGCAATGGCACCCAGGCATCAAAGAATACCGTAAACTGGGGTGACTTTGGACATAGGGGTGACTTTGGACACAACAGAAAAAAAGTATTGTTTCATTTTACATTCTTTTCCTTGTGGTATTTCCAGTATTTTTTCTGTATGTTATTTTAGGGGAATGTGTGAATATTATGAATGACCATTGTGCTCTTGTATATTTCATTGCCTTATATTGTTTTTGTACTTTTCTTTGCAGGGTCCATAAAGTGCTTGATTTTTATGGCTGTCAAACTTTTGGTACTCCAGAAATACAGAAGAATGGAAGCTCAAGCCTACTGGCTGGAAAGTGAACATAAAGGGATCATGAACCCACCTGTATAGTCTTGATACCTAACCACCCTTGCAAATCTGAAAATAGGTCATGTCCAATTTCACCCCATGATTTGGCTTCACGTACGGGGTGACTTGGACATCAAAGGAGTACCAAATGTTCGACAGCTATGTAACTATTCATGCAGTGCCCTGTTCAACAACACATTTTGAAATTTGTTCATTTACTATTTTGGATATTTAGGCATATAAGAATTCAAAATATCAAATTTGATTACAAAATCTTGGAAAAAGGAGTGTAACCAAGTGTCTGTTAATGCCCCTTTAAAATGAAAGTTCTTACATGTTTATTGTTAGCAAAATTTTGCAGCTAAAATACCACCACAAAACGTATGTACATGTACAAATTGTATTTATAAGTCATTATTTGGTGGCTGTTGAAAAAATTGAACAGATTGGAGTTGTTAAGATTTAAAAAAAAAACTGTATTGTATAGTCCAAAACTAACCAGGTGGTCAACTACTAACCATGCTAATCGCACGTAACAGGTCCATAGAAAATTCATGCATTGCCCTGCTTAACTACACTTTTTCAAATTTGTTCATTTACTATTTTTAATATTTAGGCTAATAAGAATTCAAAATATCAAATTTCATTACAAAATCTTGAAAAAAAAGTGTGCAACCAAGTGTCTGTTAATGCCTCTTTAAAATGAAAGTTCTTACATGTGTAGCCAAAATACCACCACAAAACGTTAGTACAAGTTGTACTTGTAAGTCATTATTTGGTGGCTGTTGAAAAAAAAATTACAAATTGGAGTTGTTAAGATTAAAAAAAAAAACTTTATTGTAGTCCATAATTCCCCCATAAGGAGGTTTACTTAAGACAATTAGCTGTACAGGTGATTATGCAAGGGGATTTTTATGGTTGTCCAAAGTCACCCCAAACTCCGGGGTCACTTTGGACAAACTTTGACCAAAAAAATAATCATGAAATGAAATAAACCGCAGGGAATTCTATATAACATGATTTCCTCTTTATTGGTACTTGCCAACCCCCACATTACCCCTAGAATTCCTCTGTTCATAATGAAGATATTGATATAAATAGTTAAAATTTGTCCAAAGCCACCCCAGTTTACGGTATTATTATACTGTCAAGGTGCATTTCCCTTTGTTGGAAATTTGGCTTGTATGCAAGCAGAAAAAAACATAATCACAAGAGAGTTTTAAAACATTAATTTTGGTTATGAGTGATGTTTTATGGATACCTAATATGTTCTTACTTTATGTGACCGGAATATTTACAGTAATTTCATTCTATTCATATACCCAAATGCTGCTTACATGCATTATGTTTGTCTACATGTTCTGTCATGTAATAATACAGACGAAGCCTATGATAACTTTCTAGATACCTTGGATACTATTTGTCAGAAACATTCAGTACTGGAGCCCACTCGAACCAGGAAAAAATCCCCTAAGAAACCATGGATAACGATAGGGATTATTCGGTCTATCAACAAAAAACAGCGACTGTACAAGAAGTTCTTAACTGATAAGTCTGATAAGAAAAAAATAGTTACATAAAGTATAAAAACAGACTGACTCGTATTATTCAATCATCAAAACAATCATATTATGCAAGAAAGATAAATGATAGTTGTAACAATATTAAGCGTACTTGGAATGTTGTCAGGGAAATTCTTGGTTCAAAAAAAAAGCATCAAAGTCTCCCTTCGTGTATTACAATGAATGATCGTAAAATATCTGACATAAAATCAATAGCCAATGCTTTTAATACCTTTTTTAGTAACAGTGGTAAAGTTGTTTCCTCTAAACTACCCCATACCACGAAGCATTTTGATGATTATTTAAAGGATGCTCATTGCAATAAATCTTTCTATTTCTTTCCAACAGATGAGAATGAAGTACTAAATATTGTTCGAAATTTGAAGAACAGTACAGCAACTGGTATGGATGGTCTAAGTTCCAATCTAATTAAGTCAATAATTGAATCTATTTCTTTACCTTTAGCTCATATTTGTAATCTTTCAATCTCTAACGGACAAGTTCCGAGTAAACTAAAAGTAAGTTAAGTTATTCCTATTTACAAATCTGGTGATGTTAATGTTTTGAATAATTATCGTCCCATCTCTCTACTCCCCACCATGTCAAAAGTCTTAGAGTGTGTAGTTTATAATAGACTGTATAAATACCTTACAGTAAATGCACTGCTAATTCCTCAGCAATTTGGTTTCCGAGCACAACATTCTACAGAATTAGCTTTGTTACATAAAATTGAGTCGATAATATCCAACATCGACAAAGGGGAATGTGTACCGGGTCTTTTTATTGATTTAAGTAAGGCCTTTGATTCACTTAATCATTCCGTACTCATCCAAAAGCTCAAGTCCTTTGGTATTAGAGGCATTGCACATCAGTGGTTTATATCATACTTGACCAATCGACAACAATATGTACATTTTAAAGGTTCTGACTCAACCATACTCCCAATCTCCAAAGGTATCCCACAAGGCAGTATTTTAGGTCCCCGTTTATTTGTATTATATGTTAATGACCTTGTTAAATCATCGAGTTTATTTGAATATATCTTACATGCTGACGATACGTCCTTATTCACCTTTGATAAAGATATAAACTCACTTGTAACGAAAACAAATCATGAGTTGGCTGAAATAAACGATTGGTTCAAAGCAAATCGGCTATTGATGAATGCATCTAAAACCAAATTTATGTTATTTAACTCCCCAAAACAAGATCCTATTAATGTGATAAAATCAAAGATTGAAGATAAAGAAGGAGTAAACGTCACATACTACCCTTCTTGGGCTACATCTAGATGATAAACTTAACTGGTCTCAACATATTTCCTATTATCTTCAAAGCTAAGTGTAAACGTTGGTATAATGAATAAGATTAAACAGTTTGTCCTGCAAAGTGTTTTGATACTATTGTATAATTCAATGATTCTTCTGTATTTGCATTACTGTATTCTTCTATGGGGACATGCAACCAAAAAACGTCTTAAAATAGTAGAACATTTACAAAAAAGGGCAATTAGACTATGCTCTCGTGCCCACTATTTAGAACACACAGTACCCCTGTTCTCATACCATAATAAACTTCCCTTAGAAAAAAATGATTCATTTTAACACAGTATTATTCATGTATAAACTTACTGCAGGTCATATACCCCAAATATTTATGAATTACTTTATTAAACAAAACCTCATTCATTCCATAAATACAAGACAAAATAATGAATACCGACCTAAACTTTTCAAATATTCTTCGTCGCAAAACCAATCAATCATAAACAACGGTATTAATGTTTGGAAATCCATTAATAATTCAATTAAAAACTTACGACTTACTGGATTCAAAAGAACTCTCAAGATGTCTCTTCTTATGTCCCACTTGCCATAATCATCCCCATCCATGTTAAAATGTACATTTATTTCTTATTTTATCTTTGTCTTGCTGTATCACCTCCATTTACCAAGTTTATGTAGAGTCATGTTCGTGTTGTAATGTATTTTTTAAAATGTATATTTGAGATTTCATGTTATGTGTTTTAAATTTTATGCAATTATTTGTTTCTGCAATTCTGCTTTAAGTTTCTATGCCATTCTGTTACTCTGTTATACTGTTTTTCTGTTTTGTTTTGTTTTGTTCATGGGGGCACCTTGCTCGACAAGTGAAAGCTTCTTAAGGTGCCAACCGATTTATATCTTTTGTAGATTCTTATGATGAAATATTTGCAAATAAATGGAATTGAATTTAATTGAAATGAATTGGTGTAATTTTTAAATTTGGCATTATCTAACTTCAAACACAATTTATGTTTCTATGTTTCAATAATTTAGGCTCCTTACTTACTTCACTGAATTCACCCTCACTCCTTTTGGAGCCAGATCTGTAGGGGGGAAAAAATGCACAGTGAAAAAAATTACTTGCATATGAATTCAAGTTTGAAGTTAGAGCTACCTCCTAAATATTGATGATATATAGAAGAACAGTATTAAACAGAAAAAGGCATTTGTAAAACTATTTTGATGATAATGATGATATATAGAAATAACAGTATTAAAGAAGAAGAACAACAAAAAACTATCTGGAAGCCAATATGGGAGATTTGCATAAAAAGGGCTCAGGAGGGATAGAAACAGAGAAAGAGAGAGACAGAGAGAGAGATAGAGATAGTGAAAGGGATGGGAGTAATGTGTAATCTGAAAAAAAAGCATGCAATAGCGACATTCGCTATACCTTGTAAGTCTAATGAGCATCTTGTAAAGTACACTTACCGAGAGCAGCACACCTCGTGAATTGATCCAGAGCAGCTTTAGACATACAATAGCTCAGCACTCCTGCAAACTAGGGAGAAAAATAAATAACGGGAAAAAATCATAAAGATTATATCTTTAAAATATTGTTGTTGGTGTTTTTTTTTTTTCAATGGATGAAAGTTTCTGCATTTGTACAATCTTACACTGGGCATTGACAGAATTTGATTTTGGAATGAGCAAAAACTCAGCTTCAGATTTCCTTTCAAGTAGAATATACTGGTGTGTTGGTTAACCTGTATTTATGAAATAAGACGAAACAAACAAAAATATGTCACACGCCATCTTCTCCTCTACCTCTTCTGGTCTCTGTCAAATAAGTTGTTTCCAAATCTTGAAGTAATAAAACTGTATGCAAAAATATTCAATTAATCCCATTCTCACAACGTCCAGTGAGTATGTATAAGGCTCATCATTGCACACAGCTATTATAATTTCTCCCCCCCCCCCCCCTCCTGCCCACAATATTGCCTCACACTCACTCTTTGACCTTGGCAGTGTTCAAGGTAATTTATGGCATCATGTTTCAGAGGGACTAAACTGTCCAGTGGGGGGTGTTTCATAAAGCTGTTCGTTAAGTTACGAATGACTGGAATATGAAGTGCCAAATGGGATGCCTAAAGTTTTTCCTGATGTTTTAAGAACGTGTGACTGCATTTCCAATAATCTCATTTAAATTGTGGCAAAAAATTTTGTTCTTAAATAAAAGTTTTGTTAATCTGCAACTGCATATTTCACCTTTAGCTGATGTGATTTATAATGACTGAGAATTCCGTTTGGCATGCCATATTCAAGTCGTTCGTAGAGTCATTCGTAACTTTACGAACAGCTTTATGAAACACCCCCCTGCTTATTGAGAGGTACACCAATGAAAAAAATTCTATTACTTACTGCTCGTATACCATTGACACTGGATACATTGACTATATTTCCCTTTGTTTCTATGAGATGTGGTACTGCTAATGACGTCAAATGGAACACTGACCTGCAATGGCAGTGAGAATAGAAGTCTTAACTTGTTTTTATACACATAGAAAGAAACCATAAAACAGATGTGATCAATTTGGCTGAAAAAAACCCACTAATAAATCCTGGGAATTCATGTTCTCATTCTGTCTATTTTCTAAAACTAGAGATTCTAAACTTTCAAAATGTGTATCTATGAACATGTAGATTACTTTTATTCAACCTATCAACATCCTGTTAAATGAAAGACAAGGCATGCAATAACATCCATTATGTGAAATCCTTTTTACACCATTTTTCTATGATACTTCTGTTTTTTTATTAGCTGGCACAAATAACATAAGATTTCCCCAGAAAAAGGAAGACCATTTTTCTAATTCACAACCAATTTGTATGTGAAACAATATTTTTTTTTACCATGAATATCATAGGGTGAAACTATAAAAACATTGTCAAGACTAGTGCTTCTCAACCTTTTTTACCTTGAGGCCCACTTTGGCTATTAACATTTTTTCGAGGCCCACCTTCATTCTTGAAAATATTTTGAGCCCCACCTCACAGAATCTCAATGAGAAAAAAAAATCAATAAAACATGACAAAAGAAAAATAGAGAACAAATTCTGTGGTAATTATCTGGACCACTACATTACCTACATTACATATCCAACCTACATGTATGGTTGCAATAAATGAAAGATTGATATAATATCCCCACCCCAAATGTACAGAAGAAATCTTCGAAAATTCTTAGTACATTGCACCGGTGATAATCGACAACTGTTGATGTTATTTAAATATGTTTAAAAAATTCAATTCAATTTGATGCTAACAAACAGTAAAGCTGAATTCAAGAATGTTTTTCCAAAATATTTTGGACTGACCTTGCGGCCCACCGGTTGAGAAGCGCTGATTATAAGAGAAGAAAACATACCTAACATTGACATCCATCATGATGTCATAGTCTTCCATGCTAGTATTTTCTATTGATCCCATTGCTATGATGCCTGCATTGTTGACCTATAGAGACAAGGGTTACAAAATGAAGGGGGTATCACCAGGGGCGGCGCTACGGGGGGGGGGGGGGGGGGGGGGTGAAAGAGGAGCTTTCATACAGGAAGTATATGTACAGAACATGGCAATATAACAACCCAGTAATCACATAATTTGAAGGGAAAAAAAGTTTTCACATAAATCATAACATCCAAGGTAGTAAAAACTAACATTCCCTATTAAAAGCCATTAAAGGTATAAATTACAACAATATGGTTGTACAGTTGCATTAGACTAAGCAGAATTCAATTTAAAACAACTATACTCTTAATAAAATAAATGTCTTACCAAGATATCTAGTTTTCCATACTTCTCAACCGTCTGCTCCACCAGGTTTTTCCTGTACGAGCTGTCTCTTAACTCTCCTACAACAGTAAGAGGCTGCATGATTGAGAGAGAAATCACACAAATTGAATGAAAAGACTGACACGGTAACTCAACTAAATTTATGTACATGTAAATTGAAAATGTAGGATCTAAACTGTATCAGATTCATCAGGATAAATGAAATTCTATACCAGAATGTTGTTAGATCAAACTTAAGCTCAAACTGGCAATAACCTTTTTATTCTGAATTGCAGAAGAAAAATGTTCAACAACATCACAGCCATTTGGACAGTGTCATTACAGTATTCTTACACAAATTTCCCTACGTTCACAGGTCTAACAAGAGAACGGTCAATGAAATTTGGTGGTTTTGCTATTCCTGGGTACCTCTTCATGTCCTGTCTGCATACAAGAGTCCTTTGTCCTCATCAAATTGGCCTCATTTCTACCCGCAAGTGCCAGCCTAGCTCCAAGCTGGGAAAATAAGATGCTTGTTGCTGCCCCAATTCCTGAGCTGGCTCCTGTAATATTAACCAAGAATATGTCCAATACATTATTCTAATCATGCCACACCTTGACATTTAAACGTAACATCAAAAGAAATTTTGTGAGACTATTCTTTGCCTGTGTACTTTATCAGAAGGCAGTGTATACAGCCACACGCGAGTCTTTACCTTACGGCCACACGCGTGTGGTTGTATCCACAGCATCGACACGAGGATACAGCCACACTCAACTGAATTCCCACTTATACTCTGCGCCGCTACAGCTATCGCTAGTGTGTATGTATGCACTGCACAAGCGATGTGCAAATTCATGCGACAGTGTGTTGCCAAACCCCAAAACTTGGATCGTCACGAAGGTTTTATCTCTTGAAATTCACTGAAATACAAACAATATTGTACTATATTGTCACCTGCTTGCTGACCAGGTGAGAATGAAGTGAAAATATTGTTTGTATAATAAGTGAAATCGAGAGATAAAACCTTCGTGACGATCCGAGTTTTGCAAGTCGCAACACATACCATCGCATGAATACACATCGCTTGTGCAGTGCATACATACACACTAGCAATAGCTGTAGCGGCGCAGAGTATAAGTGGGAATTCAGTTGAGTGTTGCTGTATCCTCATGTCGATGCTGTGGATACAACCACACGCGTGTGGCCGTAAGGTAAAGACACACGCGTGTGGCTGTATACACTGCCATATCAGAAAGTATTATCTTGCATCGCTCACATCTAGAAACTACATGCACATGCCCAAAACAGCAGCCATTTTCATCTGCGGCAGATGTTTTCACGTATTTTCCAATTCCAGTGAAAATCACAAGAAATTTCATGAAAACATCTGGCGGTGCACTACAGACCTTCGATTCTTTATCTTGCATCACTCACAAAGTGCGGAGCCCATTGCACGATATTGCCAATAACTGTACTCACAGCAATTAAGGTGGAAAAGTATGGTGCAATGGTGTACTTTCCGCTGATGAGCTGGAAATATTTTGAGACACCTCACCTTCTCTACGTGTGTCTTTGCTTCGCAGCCCGAACGCTACGCTACGCTTTCGCCCTGCCGCAGTGCACCTGATTCAACACCCATTCAGTGTCCATCACTACGCCGACAAGTGCGGCTAAGTTTGAGGCGGAATTCTGGCTGCGGCAGGGGCGTTTCTTTGGTGTGCCAATTTATCAAAAGCTATTTGGCTAAATCACTTTTTTAAACTAAATGTCACCAAATAGTTATGGCAAGGAATTTCATTCAATCCCACATGAATTACAAAGAAAGCAATGATGCTGAACAATGAACATACCTGTGATGACGGCAACTTTTCCTGCGAGATTCGTGGAGGCTGCCATTTTGCCTTAGAAAATTTTATATGAATATTCATAACTTCGACGTCACAAACTCGTATCATGACAACGACAGAGCTGGGGAGGCAAATTCTGAAAGTTATGATATTGCCTCGCAAAAATCATAACGCCTTATCCAAAAGTGATGATCCCGATGTCATTTCACTCAGAAAGGAAGTTTCTACTGAATAAAACAAAAACTAGGTATTGACATCTTTGAAAATGCAGATCTTGGGAGTTGCTACCCTGCACCGGCCCTGCACGACTACTTGTGTGATTGATCATTTTCCAAAAACAAAAATAAATCGTTCTACTTTCACCCCTCATATGGAAGATCCTCCGTATGTTAAGTCATGGGCATCAGTCATGGGGGGGGGGGGGGGGGGGGGGCGGGAAGGAGGCAAGCCAAACAAGCTGGTGGCATTTTTTTTTTCTTATCAGCAAATTTCAGCCGCAGTGTCCCCCTCCCCCCCCCCCCCCCCCCCCCATAAAAAAAAAAAAAGGATTGATTCCCACATCTCAAGTGACCTCAAACCACACCTTTCCTCAATCACAAACTTCCAGTTTTCATTCTCCCATTTTTCTACATGTATTTCTTTGTGGGTTACCTGTTACTTTTAGTGAAGAGCAAGTACTTGGTAAGGGTTTCAATGCAGACCTTTCTCAATAAATAAATTTGGTTAAAGAGGCTGAAATTTAATAAAAATGAAAAAAAAATATAATATATGAATAGCACTTGCAGTAATCGTGCATTATAAAAAAAAGAACAAAACATATCCTTCTAAACAGACTATAATAAATAAACTATAACACACATCCACACTTCCATGAAAACATCTTTTTATTCTTTTCTTACAAACATAAATTTCTATACAGTTTACAAAGATTATTTACTATCTTTCGTATTTTTGGCACTTTGTGCAATTTATGAGTCCACATGACAGACATTAGTAAACATTAGTTACTTACACTTACTACACGTATATGGACTTTATTCTACAAGTCTTTTAATAATATACATTCAGTACTACTACTGGAAGACTCTTACAGATATCAAAATAGGTGCAATAAAAATGTACTTTTTATCTATTTATTGTTTCTAAATGGATGGAATAATCAAATCAATGCAAAAAAACATGCATACATGTACTCGTATTAGCAAAGAAGACATACTGGATGAAATACAAGCTCTCACATTTATTCAAATTACAAATCTTCTTTCCTTGGTTAGGGTACTACATGGAATTTAACATCAAACTGCAGGTTGCAAACAAAACTTGTTGCTATATCAGGCAAACATCAGAAACAGTTGGAGTCATCCAGGGAGCCCATTGCAGAAGGGGTCTAGAACTGAAACACTGTACATTTGCAAAGTAATAAATGAGGCTATATTCAATCAGTTTCATGCCAAATATTTTTTTCTACCAAACTGTACATAAGTTTTAACCCATTGCCTATAGAAGCCATGTGGTTCCATTGTATAAGGATTTGAGCAGGGGCAGTGCCCTGGGGAAGGGGGCAACCCCCCCCCCCCCCCCCCCATTTGATTTTTCATGTGATCAAAAAAGAGAGGAAAAAAGAGGAAAAAAGAAGAAAAAAGAGGAGGAAGAAGAAAGAAGAGTATGGGAAAAGAGAAGGTTGGGTCATGCAACTACTAGTATACAATACAGGCGAACCTTGAAATATCAAACTCCTCTGGACCAAGGAAATAACCTCTTTATATCAAAAACCTTGTTATATCAGTGCTAAAAACCAAGAAACGGCAAAATCACCTTGTTATAGCGAGAGATTGTTATTAGCGTTCTTTATCACGAGGTTCCACTGTACCCCTCTTTTTTCATTTAAAACATAAATAAACCCACCCATGGGTAATACTGCCCCTCCCCCTTCAAAATACCCTGTCATCCCCCTGAATTTGAGTACTCAGTACAGGTAATCAACAGATTTAAATCTTTCAGTCCCTGTGCACAGGCATTTTTCATGTTTCTCTCATTCTTCCAAGGGAATAATGTGAAAGATAAATTGGAGTTCTGCTATTACAATGTGAAAAAAACTGTTTCAAAGCAATCGTAATAGGTTAAGTAGTACATGAATTGGTTTATAGGTCTACCCTGGTTCTGAGGTTCAAGCCCAGTTGACCAAAGGCCCACAAGACTGAAAGCTTACAAGACCAAAGTTCTACGAGACCGTGGGCCCACCAGACCACTAAATCACATATTGCCATCAATCCACAGATCATATTCATATATCACTTTACATCCTGACCCTTAATGAAAAGTAGTTTTGCCGTTCATTTGTTTAATATTCAACTTCAGGAGGAAAGAACTTCACAGACCTTAGTTTTGCTTTTTGCTGCTGACCTGCTAAAAGCAGCAAAATCTGACAAAAAGTTTTTGAGGGCCCAACAAAACTGTATATAACCTTTCAAAACCGAAGGATGAGAGCTTGTTGCTTGCTCATGGGATCTTGTTCAGAGAGTTGTCTAGATTCAGTAGCTTAACCTAATCCTGACGAGTTTCATAGAGCTGTTTGTAAAGTTACAAATGACTTTACGAAGGACTTGACTATGGCAAGCCAAATGGAATTCTCAGTCATTATAAATGGCACCAGCTAAAGGTGAAATATGCAGACGTAGATAAACATTACTTTTGTTTCAGAACATTTTTATTACAAAGTAAATTTTTTGCCACAATTTAATTGAGATTATGGGAAATGCAGTCACACTTTGTTAAAAGCTCAGGAAAAGCTTTAGGCATCCCATTTGGCACTTCATATTCAAGTCGTTTGTAAAGTCATTCGTAACTTTACGAAAAGCTTTACAAAACACCCCCTTGATGAGTTTGCTCTACATAATGAGCACCCTATGTTCCCCTGGAAAGCAATTCTTCAATGTAGGCATTTCCTTTCGCTTGGACCTCGGCTTTGAGGGCTTGGAGCTTGCTCATGAGATCTTCTTCCGAGAGCTCGTCCATGGGTAGCTGCTTGACCTTTGACACAAAATCTTGTATGATGGTCTCTCCTTCCTGTTGACAAATTATATAAAAAAAAGAATAAACAAACTTCAATGACTTGGGCAAATGCTTCGAACTACAAAAAATAATGACTTAGCAAGAATATGCATGTATAGCAGTCTTTGATATTTAATATTTTAACATAGTAATCACATTAATTTTCAAGCTAACTATAAGAGAAGAAAATCTCTCAATGGGTACAGCAGTAACCAGACAGCTGGATGTATGTGAATGTAAATGACTGAGAGAATCTGCAATCACTTCTGAAAATGTCACTACCCAAATCCCAGGACATAAAATAAAGAATAAGAACATCATAAATTTCTAAAGTTCTTATCATGACGAAAAGGAAGCAGTGTGATTTCCTTTAAGATCTGCTCTCTTTTTTTTTTCTTTTTTAAAAATAAAATTGCACAAAATTCCATTTTCCTCGAAAAGAAATGTATACTAAAACCTGTGCCTGTAATCTTCCCTCAGTGTAACATTAACATCTTTTTAACTTGCCCTCCACTCAGGATTACATGCTCTTCCATCATCAAACCTCAAGAAATACAAACTTTTTGAAAATATTATGACTTTGCAAGTTAAGAACCCACTGCACTATTCGTATAGAAGTAGGGGGAAACCCCGGTGTAGTGGTCCGCCTGCACATCCCCAATCAGTTATCAGGAGGAGAGACCCGCGGGTCACAGTGATGCAGTTCACTTTTCGCCTCCCAGGCACAGGTGACGCCAAACAAAATGAAAAAAAATAATAATAATAACAATAACAATAACAATAATAGTAATAATAATAACAATAATAATAATAATAATAAAATTAATAATAATAATAATAATAATAATAATAATAATAATAACAACAATAACAATAACAATAATAATAATAATAATAACAATAACAATAACAATAACAATAACAATAACAATAACAATAATAATAATAATAATAATAATAATAATAATAATAATAATAATAACAATAATAATAATAATAATAATAATAATAATAATAATAATAATAACAATAACAATAATAATAATGATGATGACGACTAAAAAAATGACAGCATTTCATACAGGAAACCATGGAGGTCAACAGTTTATTCAGTTACATTCCCATACAATCTGGTGAACTGCCTCATAAAAACCAGAGCAAGCATAATTAGGTGACAGAAGTGTACTGCAACACATGTTTCTGTATGTCATTACTAACAGGCAAGGGCATCTGTTACCAGATCTACGGTAAGCATTTTGTTCCCTCACCACACTTGCCATTCATTCATTCATACGTAATATAGTTTCTATTTTGCCTTGTTGATTTGCTATGTTGTGTGTGAAAAAACTTTTTATTAGCAAGACCCACCTGCTTGTCTAGTCTCCTTTTCTTGGCCGTGGGTTCATCCAGACCCTCCATGCTAGCCGCAGCGGATGATGCGATGCTCTGGAAGTCTTCAAGTTCTGCAGCTTTCTCTCGGGCAAAGTCAACCACTTTATGAGGGAAGTGGGCAAGCTCGGCCACATGGATTCCGAAACTTTGATCACATACACCTAATCAATGAAAATTACACAAAGTAAAAGATAACTAAAGTGTGATCAGATAAACCTTGTCAAAAGCAATTAGAAGAATACATTACCATACAACTAGTGTAATCTTCATTTAGTTTTACAGTGCACTGCATCAAGGAAATTGTTATTAACCTATTGAATGCTATGACTGAGATAGCTTGCGCTGGGGTTTATGGAAAATGTGTGTTATACCAAAATAAAATCATGGTCAATGGGCTAAATTATATGGGTGCTGATCACTGATTTTTTTAGAGATTCCTTGTAACATCTGAAAAGTGTTTTTATTAGGGTTTTGGAAAAAGAGCCCCTGTGAAAAAAATTAATTTGAGGGTTGATGAGCACAGTATATTTTTTTTACAGTACATGTATAACTGCACCCTACAAATACATCTGTCCATCATTATCCTTGACTGACTGACCTGGCTTGACTTTGTAGAGGAGTGTCAGCTGACCGTCTGAAGTCAGAGCAGTCACATGGAGGTTATTGACCGTAGGAACAGCATCTGCTAGAGCGGTCAGCTCATGGAAGTGGGTTGCAAACAGGCAGAAGCCACAGATCTTGGTTGCAATATACCTGTAAATCAAATATTAAATTTTCTTTGAAATGTTGCATTCTATTTCCAAATTTCTCGTTGTCAAATAGGCATGCAGACATAAAATTTTATTAAGACTCGGGTGACTTCTCACTGGTGCAGATGCGTTTATATCTGCAACAATTACTACAATACATAATAGATATGACTAGTTCTAGTAGAAAATGGTTCAAACAGAAATAGTGTGGAGAGAGCGAGATGGGGTGTTGACTCAAAGTTTAACACAGAGCTAATACCTATCCTTCTGGCCTAGCACATGATACATGCACATGATACGAAATCTAAAGCTCACTACTGAACCATAATATATTCCATTTGTGCTTAATACTGAAACCATCTGGCTCCCAGAGGCAATAGATCATGCCAACGGGTTGACAAATGACTACCAGTATAACAATTCTATCTGCAAGCAGCAAACAGATGATAATGTTATATAATGATAATTATTTGTGATGTGTCATTTTTTTTCTCCAAATTTTGATAATTCACTATCACCAGCCTGGCATGCTGCATGTTACATTTTTTTATCTATGCACAGAAGCTTTGCTTGACCTATCATAACCACAGCATCCAAGCTGTAAACTTAGAACGATCTGATTCTTACTCTGAAATGGCCAATGTTAGGCCAAAACCATCATAACTCAAGCACAGAAGCTTTGCTTGACCTATCATAGCCACAGCGTACAAGCTGCAAACTTAGAATGATCCGATTCTTACTCTGAAATGGCCCATGCTAGGCCAAACCCATCATAAGTAGAAGTTCCTCGTCCCAGCTCGTCTATGATGATTAAAGAGTTGCTTGTTGCAGACTGGGATAAGACAAAGGAAAAATAAGTACCGTGAAGGCTTGTAAACATGACACAGAAAACCCCCTGTGGCAAACCCCAGCATTTTTTTTGTCATTGTAAAAATGCATGGGATAGGAGGTAGCAAATTTATTTTTTTTTTTTTTAATGTGAGGGCATGAATTATCTTTTTTGTGTCCTGGACAAAACTAGATGTATCCTCGACCACGCGCCGTCAAAATTTATGCCTCCGCCTTTGGCAGATCACAAATATATCACATTTAATTATGGGAAATGTACTAGGATACATTTGGACCACAAAACTGGAAAAATGGTTCTATTTATATGACACTGCGTCAGCCACAGTTACAGTTGGTTCTTAAGATATCGCGAGAACGAGCCATTTTCATGTATATGTGACCTCTATGCCTTTGACCTTTGACCTTGTGACCCCCAAATCTAATCAGATCACTGTCCCTCCCTCCCTTAACTGGCAATATCCTATCCCTATGGTTGGATTAAGATCTCCCACAGAAGCAGTCTCCAAAACTATGAATTTTGAAACTCTTTAGAGCAAAAGATCTCTGGACCCTATCCAAGACTGAGATCTCAGTTAACTGTAATGGAACCAAGATAATGACTTATTCTCATGTTTGAGGACATCTCTAGCAGTTCATTCAAAAAGGTACACAACTCTTTCCTAATAAAAACTATGAAACTTATCCAATAAATAGAAATCTTGGCTAAATGACACAACAGAAGGTAATAACTTTACTGTCTTTCTCTAGGGATTCAGGCTTCCTCTAGCATCTCGGTCATGGAGGTAGAGACATAACTGCCAATCCTCTGTATTTATCCAGAAAAGAGATCTAAGTGGAGTCAGTGGGCAGATGAGCTTGGTTACTAATAGCTGATCCTAAGAATGTCTATAGCATCTCAGCCATGAAGATAGAGACATTTTCAAACTGCCCATCCTTTGTACTTATACAGAATAGCGATCTAAGGGAAGTCAGTGGGCAGATGAGCTTTGTTACTAATGGCTTATCCCAAGAATGTCTCTAGCATCTCAGCCATGAAGATAGAGACATTTTCAAACTGCCCATCCTTTGTACTTATACAGAATAGCGATCTAAGGGAAGTCCGTGGGCAGATGAGCTTTGTTACTAATGGCTTATCCCAAGAATGTCTCTAGCATCTCAGCCATGAAGGTAGAGACACCTTTAAGCTGCCATTCCTCTGTACTGATCTACAACAGAGATCTAATGGGGCAGATGAGCTTCATTACCAATAAACTTACCCTGAGAATTGAAGCTGTCTCTAGCATCTCTGCCATGAAAGTAGAGACCCCCTTGAGTTGACAATCTCCTGCGCCTACTCTTGCAAGGATGCAATCCACGATAGAGATCTCGGCCGTTTCACAAGGTACAAAGCAACCGATCTGAGCCATCAAAACAATTACACCAACCTGGACATAGGAATGAATTTGATTCATGCTTCAGATTTATTTCTCTTCATGATTCTTTCCAAATTTACTTTACAAATGATATCATAACTGTTCATTGACATAACTTAAACATTATCGAGAGAATGAAATAAATTCATCCGTCATGCTAAAAGAGGTGGATCACGAAGAAGAACTGTTATGAACAAGGCTTGAATGTGCTCAACACAGCAATTACTACTTTGATAAAAAAAGAAAAAAAACACCAAAATTTACAATACATGGTAAAACAAAAGGTAAAGAAATAAATACACATCAAAATGTATTTTGAAAATTCTGTACAGGAAAAAAAGGAAAGAGGAAGATATAGAGATAGAGGAGAAACCAGGAAAGTGAAAGATGGAAAAGATAGAGTGAAAGATGAAAGGTAGAATGATGAAGATGACAACTGGACCAATAGATAGACCAAATGCTTCTTGATACCAACAGATCAATGTACTTTCACGAGCATTGATCAGTTAAAGTCTAATAGTCTATAAGCATCCTTCAAACACCTTATACCATCAAATCAAATATTCAAGAACCACTTGAAAATCTTGTGTGTTAAAAGAACTACATATTGTGCAAAGGGTGATATTGTTGAAATAACTTTTGTTAGAATATGTGATGAAACAAATTTGTACTTGAAATGAAGCTATAAATTAAAAGGTAATTCTTTTTTTTTCCATTAAAGATAAATAAAACAATACCTATAACCTAAATTTTGCTTTGTGCCAATACCTGTCTGATGAACGTAGACTTTCCTCCCATGTTGGGCCCAGTGATAATATGGAACATCTGCTTGTCCTTATCAAAGCTTACATCATTGGGTATGAAGGCCACATCATCAAGCATTTCAAGGCACGGATGCCTTGACTGAACAAGGTGAAGAACGCCCTCTCCCTGCGGATGCAGTGTAGGTCGGACATACGAGATTGGAGCACCCGCTGATACGTGAGCAAAGCTGTGACAGAAGGACATTGTGATAATTAAAGATTAGAAATAGCAGCTTTTGCAAACATTAAAGAATGCAATTACAGAGCTCCTTTTTATCATGAGAGAATCTTAAGGTGTCCATCAAAGTGTGTGTTCACAGACTATTTTGATATCCACAAAAAATAGGTACATTTTCTGGCCATTTGTGTTTATTTTGCAAACCATGATAATCTAAAATTAAGATTACTTGTATGAAAACTTCAATAAAAAAATCCAGATGGAATACATGAAATCTGCCCCCCCCCCCAAAAAAAAAATTAGGACTGCTTAAAAACTAGATGAATCTTCGACCACGCGTGGTCGAACTTTATGCCTCCGCCATTACCAAATCAGAAATAAATGGCACTTCATGTTGATTTATTGTCATTTATACAATGACATCTTTGACCTTGACCTTTGACCTTGTGACCCCCAAATCTAATGAGAGCATTGCCCTTTCCATATGCATACATGAGCCAAGTTTGTTGAACCGTCAAATGGTTACTGAGTTATCACAAGAACGAACCATTTCTATGTATATAATGACCTCTATGACCTTTGACCTTTGACCTTGAGACCCCAAAATCTAATCAGATCACTGTCCCTCCCATATGCACACCTGTGCCAAGTTTGAAGTTGATAGGTCAAATGGTTCTTAAGTTATCACGAGAACGAGCCATTTTTATGTGTTTTATTAACTCTATGACCTTGACCTTTGACCTTGTGACCCCAAAATCTAATCAGATCATTGTCCGTCCCATATGCATACCTGTGCCAAGTCTGAGGTTGATAGGTCAAATGGTTCTTAAGTTATCGCGAGAACGAGCCATTTTTATATGTTTTTATTACCTCTATGACCTTGGCCTTTGACCTTGTGACCCCAAAATCTAATCAGATCATTGTCCCTCCCATATGCATACCTGTGCCAAGTTTGAGGTTGATCTGTCAAATGGTTCTTAGGTTATCGCGAGAACGAGCCATTTTTATGTGTTTTATTACCTCTATGACCTTGACCTTTGACCTTGAGACTCCAAAATCTAATCAGATCATTGTCCCTCCCATATGGATACACGAGCCAAGTTTGAGGTTGATCTGTCAAACGGTTCTTAAGTTATCGCGAGAACGAAAACGGGACGGACGGACGGACGGACGGACGGACGGACGACCCGAAAACATAATGCCTCCGGCAACCACCTACGGTGGGCGGAGGCATAAAAAAGATACTGTACTTAACCCTCTATAACTGCTTAACCCATTTGTGACATGAATTATTTAAAGCCTAATTTGATCAGCTTTTATTCTTCAAATTGGCATCACCAACATTTTTCTTTTATTGCTACATTTTTCTTCTAAAACATCATGTATCTGAAATAGATATAAATTGACAGAATGTTTGAGAAGTCATAAAGTTGCCAATTTGCAGGGAAAAACAGTAATTTTAACATTTTCATCGCATTGCCAATTTAAGGATTTTAATGCTTATTTTCCTTTAAAAAATTTCAGCATCAAACAGCAAATATTGATGCAACAAAAATGGGCACAGTAAGTGTAGATTTTTGCTCTTTCTGCTCATGTATTTGGTATGATTTTTAGGGCTCTGCATCATAAGTTATTAAACTAAACCACATGATGTCGACCCTCTGTCACGAATGGGTTAATGTGGTGGAAATAGCTAAATCAACAATACTGAATAAACAGAAGAAACATTAACACAAATTTCCAAGTATGAGAACTCAAGATAGAGAAGTATTTACCTGATCAACACATCAAGTTGTGCAGTGATGTCATTCATACTTAGCATAGGCTCTACATATCCAGCTACAGAAAAATATTAATATGAAAAGTATAATGGAAAAAGATACGTAGGAGTGGCAATTATAATGCATGTGTTATCAACTTATAAATAAATGCAATCTAAGTTCTGGCGAAAAGACAAAACAACATATTTAACAGATTCCATGCAGCCTTCCAATGAACCTTCAATAACTGTCAAAATAAATTTGGTAAAAAAAAAAAAAAGCTTAACATCAACTGAATAATGGGCAATGAAATATAACATTAGCTTGTGGATAAACCACATAGACAAGTGGCTCAATGAGCAAGATTTTGATTTAATTAGGAAATCACAAATCTATGGTAATCCATGCCTTTCAAAAGAATCTCAAGGGATGATCTGTAATGGAATTTCATAATCATCACATTTTTTTCTCAGTATTTCATAACATTCATTATATGCCTAGGATAATTAAGAAAATGAGATGATCTATAATGGAAATCTATAATCACCACAATTTATTTTCTCAGTATTTCATAACATTCATTATATGCCTTTGCATAGATATCAACTGTTTGAAATGAATTTTAGTACTAATACAAATATAGGCAATTATGATGAAAATTTAACAATTTCTACTATCTGACCTGCCATTAATCTTGTCAAGTCCTGGGCCATTCTTACCTAGCCTTCCTTAGTTGCTTTTTTTTGTTGTTGTTTGTTTGTTGTTGTTTTTCCCGTTGTGCTTCTGCTTTCAATTTCTTAAAGGACTGAACCTTTTTTTTATCTTCATGCTGAATTACCAATACAAGACAATAGCCATGTGTCTCGCCATCTTCGTGTGCAATCATTCTTCGAGGTAAATTATAACATTTGACTTCATTTGACCTACATACGTGACCTTCAATCTCAAATAATGAGGTCCCTGTAAAAGCCATGTACCATCCAAGTTAGGTCACAACTGGACGGCCAGATGACGGACAGACACCGCTCAGGATCCCTTAGTCTCGCTCCACCTCAGTGGCTCGACAATAATTACAGAATACTCACCTGCTATTCCAATGATTTCATCCACCACTGCTTTCTGTGTCTCGTTATACTCCTCCTTAGCAGACATGTGTTCCTCGTTCAACCCACGTAGCTTGGCGTTTGTGAAGCGCACACCATTCTTGTTGGTGTCGATGGTGGAATACTTGCTGTTATTTCTCAGAGCTTTCTCTTCCTAAAAGAATAAAAGGTAAGAAAAGAATACTTGTGACAAGGAACAAAGTGCCATTTTTAACCCAAAGATTCCTTTTTGCATGATAGGTTTTAATATCAGTATTTGCATTTCTTCCAAATGAAATAACAAACAAAAAAATTAATGCCACAGTTACAGCAAAGAATGTCATTTACCTCCAATCATCAAAAATAGAAAATACAAGTGTAACAGTCACTCTGTTATGCTCTTTGTGTTCACATTTACAATTGTACGTATATTTAACTGAAAAGAAGCAAGCTCAACATACATTATTTCATTAATCCTATGGCACTTCTTTCTTCAAATTAGCAGAATATCTTCCTGTCTTTATTTTTTACCTAGTTAAAGACAAATTCGTCGGTATGGAGCCAGAAGGGCGTTAAGTCTATATAAAATGATATGAGTCAACGCCCTTCTGGCTCTGAACAGACAAATCGTAATGTATAACAAATGAATTAATGTGAAGGACAATTACAAAATACAAAAAGAAAAACTTAAAATTTCACTTGGGATTGTACCTTTCTTGTCACTCTAAAGAAGTATCCAAGCTGATTGTTGGACTCTAACTTCACAGTTTTATTAGCTTCCAGTCCAAGATCTCTAGCTACCCTGTTTATCTGAGACTTGATGTCATCTTCCAGTTCATCCATCTTGGTTCTCAGTGCTGGAAAAAAAAATAAAAAAAGAGATATCAAGCAATAATGATCAACTGTTTATTTGCAGTGGACTAAAACGATCGACTGTCACAGTGTTTTGAGTATATAAATGCACATATGCTGTACATGTCAACCAAGGCCACCCGTTCACCCGTTGCCAATGGGAGCTGGGTATACACGGCTCCGTAAAACCCATTCATATACAGGAGCCGTATATAGTCTCTACCCAAAGAACAGCTACATTAATCCAATTCAATGCTTAAATACGCCTTTTTACATAGCTTCTGCGCAATTTGTGTGGTACCATTAGAAAGGTTAATAGATCAACTACACATTCCGGGAAGTTACCTGTTATTTACCTTTCGTTTCTTTCTTTTTTGAAAAATTAAACAAACGTAGCATTCTTTCAATCGACAAGATTTGTGTATGGTAGGCTCATACATCGGTGAAGAGTTTACAGATTTCAGTTCCACAGATCTACATACTACTTAGTTTTAATATTGTAAGCCCAATGAAACTACTGGGAGCAGCGCACAACCGGCCACGCTTGGATAATCAAGCCGCTTGCACGCTCGTACATGGAACAACGAAACAATGGAGCTTTCGCACTTCATCAAATTAATCTCATTTGAAGGCAGTGTCAGTACCTAACCATGCCGTTGCAAACAGATTAAGAGTTCAATACAGTAAAACATACTTTAGTGACCCCTTATACAAAATCTTTACAGATCAACAGTACAGAGAGGCCATCAGTCTATGAATAAACGACCCCACTGCTAATTTCTGCATTTGATGCTGTTCTAATCAAAACATATACCAAAGGAATCTTTTTATACAAGTGTCACTGTATAAAGTATACTAGGGAATCAGTGATATTTCCGAATTCACAAGAATATTTGCGGCAAGAAATTTGTGAAATGCGAGAAGGCATGTGTTGTAATTCCACCATTTGGCACTCACCCATCAGGTTTTCATCAAAGTCAGGTTTGATGAGGAACTCATGGTTCTCCACCTGCTGGAGGTCAAGGGTCGTTTCAACCATCTCCTGGAACTTGGAGAAATCCATCAGCATCTCCTGGATGACATCAAACAAAGAAAAAAAGTCAAATATTCCTTTGTAAATTTTGCTAAATATAAGACTCTGGCAACCCTATTGGCCAACACTTCTTTACACAGCATACATCAAAATGATGGATGGGTATTGTTGTTTACCTTAAAAAAAATTGAATCCATTCCCTCCCACTGCAGAATTCAATGATATCACAAACTTTAATAATCAGAGTATGCACAGGGTAAGTGATGTCACCATTAAAAAGTACCTTCCAACATTCCAGCAAAATGAACCCTCCTGCCTCTCAACAATTTCAATACGGAACAAACCAAAACTAGCAGAGTGTAACAAGATAACTGTCTTACAGTCAGGGCCTGTCTTACCTTTAGAGGGTTGGTGAAGATTTCTCTCAGCAGATGAGCCTTGTCGCCCTCATGCTTCTCTAGAATCTCAATCAGATTTGGCAGATACTCCACAGCTTGATACACTCTGTAGCAGTCCTGCAGTGTTGCCCTCTTCCGTTGGAACTTCTTGGCAAGACGCTGGAAGTCTGGGATCCTCTTCAGTGGCTCTTCCTGTAGTGTCTGACGTAGCTCTAGATCATTGAAGAATGTTTCTACTAGGTCCAGTCTTTCCTCTGGAAACGAATGTAATAACAACGACAATAATACTGATGATCAGTGCTGTGTCCGAGTCCGAGTCCGAGTCATCACCAAGTCCGAGTCCACGAGTCCGAGTCCAAAAAAGAAATCGAGTCTGAGTCAAATTTGGACAAAACAGTTTTGTGCAGTATAGTAGGCCTATATTTTCCAAACTTAAGTATTTTTGTTTTCCCTGGTAGGCCTACTCTTTTTTTTTTTTAATAAATCACACCAAAACATTCAAGGCTGAGGGTGAGTTAATTGACTAATGTCTAATGGCGGCCATTCATTACATCATGATCGTTTGAAACAACTCCTTCCCCCCCCCCCCCCATGAGACAATTTACCGTCGGTCATAGAGTTACATGGAACTAAATGCCCTCAGCTCAGTAGGGGCGAGCTGTCCAACCTCAGGTACGTCCAACCGCCCAACCCAGAGGACGAGTGGTCGACCAACCAAGGTCATATATAATTATGCACGCGCAATTTTTGTAAGTTTTGCAACTGATATAAAAAGCAGCGCAGCTCATGCATACCGATCAGTGATGCTGCTGCGAGCTAGCTGCTGTACGCTAGCGAGCATAAATTATGCATGCTCAGCTCACAGCTAGTGCAACACTAGTAGGCTGCTGAATGTAAAACACACTGAATTATAAAGAGTAGTGGAGTACATTACAGTAGGCCTATAAGCATTTTAATTCATCAAGCAATTCATCAAGCAACAAAATACAAACAAAAATGTATTGAATGTCAATACTTTAGAAAAGGCGCAACACAGCACGGCCGCTACCGCTTGGACTCTAGTAGTGGAATATATTACAATAGGCCTATACGTATTTTAATTCATCAAGCAATTCATCAAGCAACAAAATACAAACAAAAAAGTATTGAATGTCAATACTTTAGAAAAGGCGCAACACGGCACGGCCGCTACTGCTTGGACTTGTGCATGACTCGGCGCCAAGTCACGAGTCACGATTTCTGGGACCGAGTCCGAGTCCGAGTCATCACCAAGTCCGAGTCCACGAGTCCGAGTCCAAAAAAGAAATCGAGTCTGAGTCAAATTTGGACAAAACAGTTTTGTGCAGTATAGTAGGCCTATATTTTCCAAACTTAAGTCTTTTTGTTTTCCCTGGTAGGCCTACTCTTTTTTTTTTTTAATAAATCACACCAAAACATTCAAGGCCGAGGGTGAGTTAATTGACTAATGTCTAATGGCGGCCATTCATTACATCATGATCGTTTGAAACAACTCCTTCCCCCCCCCCCATGAGACAATTTACCGTCGGTCATAGAGTTACATGGAACTAAATGCCCTCAGCTCAGTAGGGGCGAGCTGTCCAACCTCAGGTACGTCCAACCGCCCAACCCAGAGGACGAGTGGTCGACCAACCAAGGTCATATATAATTATGCACGCGCAATTTTGTAAGTTTTGCAACTGATATAAAAAGCAGCGCAGCTCATGCATACCGATCAGTGATGCTGCTGCGAGCTAGCTGCTGTACGCTAGCGAGCATAAATTATGCATGCTCAGCTCACAGCTAGTGCAACACTAGTAGGCTGCTGAATGTAAAACACACTGAATTATAAAGAGTAGTGGAGTACATTACAGTAGGCCTATAAGCATTTTAATTCATCAAGCAATTCATCAAGCAACAAAATACAAACAAAAATGTATTGAATGTCAATACTTTAGAAAAGGCGCAACACAGCACGGCCGCTACCGCTTGGACTCTAGTAGTGGAATATATTACAATAGGCCTATACGTATTTTAATTCATCAAGCAATTCATCAAGCAACAAAATACAAACAAAAAAGTATTGAATGTCAATACTTTAGAAAAGGCGCAACACGGCACGGCCGCTACTGCTTGGACTTGTGCATGACTCGGCGCCAAGTCACGAGTCACGATTTCTGGGACCGAGTCCGAGTCCGAGTCCAAGTGAGAAAAACTGGACTCGAGTCCGAGTCCAAGTGAGAAAAACTGGACTCGAGTCCGAGTCATCAAAAATTGGACTCGAGTCCGAGTCCATTCTCGAGTCACACAGCACTGCTGATGATCCCACTAATGATAATCATAAAATTTTAACAGAAATCTATATTTCCTTGGTACATGTACCTGACAGTTACTAACACTATGAACATGACTGACAAAGAAAGTGGACAAAATAAACAACCTCTCATTCTACCCTTCACAATGGTTCTGGTAGTCAAAAGAACATCTCTTCACAGCTATTATATTTAATCAGTAGTTCCAGGTGAATATGCATGTAACACCTGTTCCACTTATTTTAGATAATAGCAGTGAAGGGATGTTCTTTTGACTACCAGAACCATTGTAAAGGGTAGAATGAGAGGTTGTTTATTTTGTCCGCTTTCTTTGTCCGTCATGTTCAGAGTGTAATGCCCATGGAACCTAAAATGCAATGACTTATTTCAAACTAAAGTTTAATTACAAAATCATTATCACCACCAGTAATCCAATTTCCCAAACTAAAATACAACAAAATATACATGTTAGAAATTAGTATCTTACAGGAGGAGAAGAAAAAGCTTTGCAAGCAAAACAGAACTACTTTCTTGTTCAAAAAAAAAAAAAATCTACAAGATACTTTTTTGGGGAAAAAAAAGGTCCTATGGAGAAAACAGCCGTTTGTCTGTTTGTTCAATTGTTGTTGTTGTCGTTGTTGTTCTCCCCAACCCTCTTCTGAGACCTCTGTTAGAGGTTACTTCTCTGGAGGAAGTAAGAAGGAATAAAAGTCTAGTACAGTCAATGATCTATTTGTCTACAATACAAATTACAACACAACCATCAAACATATTACAATTTTGCTGTATAACTGCATTTCTATGTTTCATTAAAACAATTTTCAGACCGAGCTATACAAAACTTCTCACCGATTCTATTTTTGTCCAGAAGTGGCTGCTTGACCCACTGTCCCAATAACCTTTGACCTTGGGCAGTTTTACATTTGTTGAGTAGATTGGTCAGGCCCATTCCTCGGTTGATGTCTTCTGTACAGGTAAAGAAGAGCAATGGTAAAGAATTCTTTTATCCTCTTGCAGTTGTGACACAGTAATCCACATCAAAGACTATATTGAAGCAACAGCGGCAGATCCAGAATTTTGGGGGGGGGGGCAATCAGCTTTTTCAGGTATCTTTTTTATCTGAAAAATTTGTTGACGAGCAAAAGGGAAAAAAAAGAAAGAAATATTGCACTGACTGAGGGATCCCAGGCATAGGGAAGAAGGATAAGCTAGTAAAACTAGCAGTGAGAGCCCAGGGCAAATATGAAGTGTCAGAAGTCTGTAATCACTTAGAACAGGAGAAGAAAAGGCGACTAGTGCAAGGTGTTGATGGTACTGTTGTCGACCCATCTCCCAGAATTAATGCGCTAGAGTGACTGTCGCAACTGAACCAAATGAAGGCGCAAGGGTTGCGAAATGGGAGAATTGTCATCAAAAGATGTGTCCAAGTACTTAATTGCCTGGACCAGCTGATGTCAGACTGAGGTACAGATTCATGTACTGAGCAAGGTCAAAGATCTTTAGTTAGAATTGACCAAAGTCAGTCTCATAATCAAGATGATTCAGAGAATTACAAAGAGGACAAGACAAGACATGCATGACTGGATTACTTACTGTCTGGACCGGTTGATGTCAGATTGAGGGCTCTCACAGCTGCAGCATCCAGCTTCATGTACTGACTCAGGTCAAAGGTCTTTAGTTTGAATTGACCAAAGTTGGTCTCATCACCCAAGAGCTTCAAAGATTAAAAAAGAGAACAACTAGATGAATCTTCGACCACGCGTGGTCGAACTTTATGCCTCCGCCATTACCAAATCAGAAATAAATGGCACTTCATGTTGATTTATTTTCATTTATACAATGACATCTTTGACCTTAACCTTTGACCTTGTGACCCCCAAATCTAATGAGAGCATTGCCCTTTCCATATGCATACATGAGCCAAGTTTGCTGAACCGTCAAATGCTGACTGAGTTATCACAAGAACAAACCATTTCTATGTACATAATGACCTCTATGACCTTTGACCTTTGACCTTGAGACCCCAAAATCTAATTAGATCATTGTCCCTCCCATATGCATACCTGTGCCAAGTTTGAGGTTGTTCGGTCAAATGGTTGTTGAGTTACGGTGAAAACGAACCATTTCTATGTACATAATGACCTCTATGACCTTTGACCTTTGACCTTGTGACCACAAAATCTAATCAGATCATTATCCCTCCCATATGCATACACGAGCCAAGTTTGAAGTTGATCTGTCAAACGGTTCTTAAGTTATCACGAGAACGAAAACAGGACTGATGGACGGACGACCCGAAAACATAATGCCTCCGGCAACCACCTACGGTGGGCGGAGGCATAAAAAGAGTTCTCATGAATAAGTATTATAATCAAAACTACACGCTCACTCCACATGATTCAATCATTAATCCTGACTATGCATTATGGGAGGTAAACAGAAGCTTCAAGCTACTTTAATATTTGATAATAAAATTAAAAACTAAGGGGAATATTTCTTAGAAATGTAACTACGTGGAGTAAAATATAAAATCTGTTTGAAATCTTTATAGAGAGTATGGAAAATACTGATAGCATTTAACTCTCACCAATAAGGGGCTGATACAACTGATGTAATATCGGCATGTCATTGACAAAAGCTTACCTCCATGTACTTGATAAGAGCTGAGACTGACCCCATAGCATTGGTTTTCTCCATTTCCGCTGAAAATTTAAGAGAAGGGCAGATAATATTGAGAAATATGGTTGTGAAAGTAGTGAAAAAGGTATCTGGGTTTCCAAAATACAACAGATATAATGGGGGGGGGGGGGCTGAATTAATCATAAAATAGACAAACTTTCTTCATTTTCTTCCCCCTCTCTTTCTCCTTCTCTTGTTATTGGAGGGTGTCAGTATGAGGTGAATTTCATTTTCTTGTGTACTTTTCTGTACAACTTGGTTTGTAATTTCTTTTAAACTTCGTCTGTACCATATTTTCCATCTGATATCTGATTCACATTGTTATGTACACTAGTACACCTGACTGTTATGTATAATTTTTGTTCTGAAATGTTCTATGTTTATGTTAACCCATGGAAGAAGAATTTCTGTTTCAATGACAGATGAATCAATAAATTCAATTCAATTCAATTCAATTCAATAAAGGTATCTGACATGACTGTGGTGAATTCTGGACAACTCTGTAGATATTCAGCTTGATATACATATCACGTGTTATTATTTTTGAAGGAGTATATTAAAGGGGTGTTCAGATATGAGGCAACATGTCCCCGCAACAAATCCACACAACACTTTTAGTGTTCAGATACGGTGCCACATTGTGGCGCCACTTATTTTAATGAACATGCATTAACGCCTCATCTCTCAAATAAAAGAGAATCTTGTCAAAACATACACAGGCAAACTCACAACATCATATTTTGGGCTAACTTTTCAGGAATTTGATTGGTGCGCTTTTTTTTTTTTTTGCAGCCAGGCAGCAAAAACAAATGTGCCCTCCCTTGGTGACACCCCTTAACTCTTTATTTGCAATGGATCAAAACACTGGACTGCCTCATTGCTTGGATTGTATGATACACATAAACAGTGTGTGTGTGTGTGTGTGCCTAAAGTCAACTGTGGCAGCCCAGAACGTGTGCTATTAGTCAACTAAAGCTGCCAGCAGGTTACCAAGGGTTGATATTACAGCACCCTCTGTGCTCAAGGGACTTACATGCTTCCAGCTGAACTCATCATGATTAAATATTCAGAACTTGAAAAATGAAATACAAGTCCTAAATACATCTCTTTTTCAAAATTTCGACTGACTGCATATCGGTTGCATTTAATTATTGCCATTTATTGGTTTTGTTAGCAATTATTAGGAAGGAAACCTGGAAGGCTCAAAGAAGATGAAAAAAAAATCCCTTACGTAGAGCTGCACTGTTGACCTGCTCTGCGTTCCTGCTAACCTTCAGCAGACGATTCAAATCCTGAATGATGTCTTTGGTTGTAAAATCTGCTTTCTTACGATCTGTGATGAGCACCCCTCCACGCTGCACAACCTGCCTCAGTTTACTGAACTCAGGACTGTTAGGGTCACCACCAGAGGGCAGCAGACATTCTCTTGGGCCAAGCTGGACCATGAGTGCCTGTTCACATAAGATCACAAAATCAATTACTTACAATGGTTTTGTATTTCGGTGATGTTGCTGCTGTTTTTGAATGTTTGTTTGTTTGTTTGCTTGATTGTTTTGTTTTGTTTGCTTATTTGTTTTATATTTGACCTTTTGTTTTTGCTTTTGATATATTTTTTTTTTGTTAGTTCATTTTGGCTGGTTACTAACAAGTCATAGAATACTAGTACAGTGAAACCTGTATATAAAGACCGCCCAAGGGAGACAAGAAAAGCGGTCTTTATGAGCAGGTGGTCTTTATGGACAGGTTCCTTTTATACACGTTTCAATGGGAAAAACGATTCAAGGGAAACAAAATTTGTGGTCTTTATAGACAGGTGGTCTTTCTATACAGGTGGTCGCTAAAGCAGGTTTGACTGTACCACAATATAATACTTTTTCCAATAGTGATATTAGTTCTTCCAAAATTATGGAAAGAGGTACTGCTATATTACAACTTCAAAAACTCACTTTTATTTGCAGACTAACAACTATCCCACTGAGGTTAAAAAAAAAAAAAAACTTTGTTCCTGGCATAAATATATTAGAAGATGAATTTTCAGTTACCTCAAGGTTTGAAAACTGGTCATTATCTGCAAACTCAGACACGCCTAGCTCCCTCAACGTGGCATCAGCATACCCTACACCGACCATCCTCTGTCCACTATCGCCGGTCACCTTGACCGCGATGACAGATGCTGAGGTGGACATGTCATTCTGGCCAAAGAGGATCTCTTCAAACTGGGTCAGGTTGCCAGGAGAAGCCTAATGGAAGCGGAAATACATGAAAACAAAACAAAACAAAACAGAATTACGTTGATCCTGGAGGGTCAGGTTTCCTTATTTCAGTTTATCACATTTTGTTTCTTCTCGCTGTGGTGCATAAACAACCTGGTGTCACATTCCCTGAGAACAAACACAAAGGTCGTACCTTTCTCACTAAAAGTGTTTTTCCTATAGATTATTTTTCAACTGACATATCAGAATAAAATGGAATAGGAAAGAAACCCTAAAACACTTAACTTTTGTGCTTCCGGACCAACAACAAATACGTCTAACCTTCCTGACCATTAAAGAGTAATTTTCAGAGAGATCATTTTTCAGAGAGATCATTTTTCAAATCCACAAAATCAAAGCTAATGAAAATTTTTCTTTACCTGAAAAAATTTAAGATATGAAAAAATAAAATCATAGTTAAGAGGTAATAATTTCTCCAAAAGATGAAAAATACTTCCTGGAGAGCAATAATGTATTTTCATTAATAATTAAAAATGGTTAATAAAATGGCTCGTCACATTATACTTCATTCACTTATAAACGGATCAGCAAAATAAGACTGATGGTCATGTGATAGCTGCCTCAATGTTTTACGAGGGAAGAGTAAAACTCGATTTAATCACGGCAACCTGCAGGGTGTTGATGCCGAGTTTGACATCTGTCTAACACTGATGTAAGGTATATTTCACAAACGAAAAACCGTCAATGAAAAAAGCTCTATCACCCCTAGCAGTATAAAATCATATTTTGCGAAAACACTAGAAGCTCAAAGATGGAAAGTAAAAGGAAACTCTGACTGGGGCTGGAAATGAAAAACTTCTTCATTTCCTTCAAAGAAAACAGTGACGGGTATCCATGCAATGCTAAGGGGAAATAAGAATTAGGGCCAGGCAGGATGGACTAAAATAAATATCACACTTGACATTTTTTCTATTTCTGACTGGAACTGCAGAATACAGTAACAAAAGGAAAAATCGAACAGGAAAAAATAACTACTTTATATTTTCTTACAACTTGCTACAAGACAAGACATATATCTGTATTTTGTTTACTACATGTTAGAAAGCAGGTAAAAAGCAATCAGATGATGAATATTTTTTAAAAGTCTTAAATTGTCAATTAGTCTATTCTCTTACTTGCCTAGGCTTAATACATGTATAGGCAACGCCCAATTCTTGGAAAAATGGGTCTAATAGATATCTTTAAGATAAGTTTTGCTTCCATGCTGAAACAAAGCAGAGCGATCCTTCCTAAATATTTCATTTATGTCATGATGTACGTTATTCTTTCAAACGATTTCTTTTTATATTACATAAATAACACCAATCAATCAATTTTAAAAAGCAACATCACAGATATATTGATACTCTGTGTGTAACACCTGAACTATGAACAATTGTTTTTTTTTTAATTCCTCAAAAAACTTTTGCTTGTGTACAATTTGATTCAAAAGAACCTTGTTGCCAGAGCAAAAGTTGAGCCACAAAATTGCAAGAGTCTAGTACACTACCTTGTATGCAAGTGTCCAATTGTTGCCTTTGCCCTGTGCTTGGTTGCTATAAACCTCAACTCTGTATTGTCTTACTAGCAGAAGGTCCCGTACCACAGACTCAAAGTTCATCTTGCTCAGGACCACAGACTCCATCTTGTTGGCACCTGTAATACAAGGGCCCCATTTCATAAAACTTGTTATCAATAACAAGTTGCAAGAACTGTTTTAAGGTACTGAAATCCTTGCATCTGATTGGCCGAGAGCAAATTTGTCATAGAAATGTGGCAGTTGTTACTGATAAGTTTTATGAAAGGGGGCCCTGAATCAGACCAATGTTGCCAATCTGCATACATGGCTATGGCTGACAACTAAAATACTTAACAAAAGATGAAACTGAACTTTCACTTTTATAATACAGTGTACTATGAGTTTATGAGATAATACAATGGTACAGAATATTCAAGAAAATTTGGGAGTGCAAATCTCTAGAAGTGCTCTGGAGAACCTCAAGAGTGTTGAACTTTTCATGATGAGGTAATTTCACAAACAGTTCCAAAATTATGAAGATGCAAACATGGCAATCTCTGTTTTGCTCTTGAACTCCTCAAGTTAATTACTCCCTGGATTGATTGTCATTTAAGTTATCCATAAAGTAAATTGTCCTACTGAGATTTCATTTTATCTGCCTGGATGTTGAATCTAGTATTGATCTATGCAGTACAACAATGATTTGGCAACAACTGCTCTACGGTCTACATCCAGTACTAAGAAAATTCCTAATTTCAAACCTGGACCAGACATCATACACACACAAAACCCTAACACTTATCTAACCCCAATTGCAGGCCTAACCCTAACCCTACACCTGTATCTCATAACTATAGGAAGCACAGAATGAAAGTTTATGGAGCATACATTGGAGCACCAATCTTACCTGATCCCAGGTGTTTAATAACACCAAGTGTCTTAAAAACCTCTTTAGCAGCAAACACAGCATCTTGGCCATGCACTGTGTAGTAATCCTGTTGACAAAAAAAACAACACCAAAAAAAGAAAAGATTGGTTTTCTTTCTATTTCTATTTCTCGTAATCAAGCCTTACTGTTTCTTTCTCTTCAAGTATTTGGAAAGATCCAGAAGAAAAGGGTTTTTCAGATTTCATATTTGTACAATAAAATTTATATATATAATTCAGAATTTTAAAGTTCACAAAGATAACTGCATGGACCAAAATTTAACCTCAGTGACTGGACATGACAATTTGAAAAACACTATTCTCAATCTTTGAATCAGCTTTAAATAAAGACCAAAAGATTGACATGCTTTCCAAAACAACCTTTTGTATTTGACACTGATTAGAAATTGGTCAGGTACTAAAGTCAACATTACACCTTGAAACAATTCTGCTGAAGGGCCTTTGCTTCTTTACCAAGAATTATTTAACATGCTTTCTTTGACAACTTCACTGGTCCTCCTGCAATTTGCAAAAACATGTAAAGAACCCTTCCATTTTTACTTATCCTTTTGAGGACAAAAAAGTGGAACAATCCTGTGAAAGCGAAACCTCAGAACACCTCTTACCCAAAAAAAAAAAAAAAAAAAGAAGAAAACTTTGGAAAACAACTGGTTCAATTTGCAAGTGTAATTCTCATAGCCACGGGGCGCCGGAGGGAAAGCAATCGGGGATGCGCTGGTGATACGACACACCACGGACACTTTGTCACACGTGGGGGAAACGCAACCCTATACCTTACACTGCGATCTCTGGCTTTAAGTCGTGGATTGTCCCCTAAAGCTATATCAATTAAGAGACACAGGCTGAAAAATGTAAAGAAAGAAACTTGGTCACAATTAGCACTTCTATCTATTTTGCATCCCTCCATTTCTATTTCAATCTTCCAATCTCTCTTTTTCTTCCACCAACTGCCCCTCCCCTTGCTCCTGTAATGCACTTCCTTCTTTCCGTCCTTCCTTCTTCCCTGTCTTTCTTCTGCTTGTTCTTCTTCTACTTATTCTTCTTTTTCTCCATCTTCTTCTTCTCTTCTTCTTCTTCTGCTTCTTCTCTTTTCTTCTTCTTCTTCTCCTCCTCCTTCTTCTTCTTCTCCTTCTTCTTCTTCTTCTTCTTCTTCTTCTTCTTCTTCTTCTTCTTCTTCTTCTTCTTCTTCTTCTTCTTGTTCTTTTTCTCTTCTCTTCTTCTTCTTCTTCTTCTCCTTCTTTGTCTTCTTCCTCTTCTTCTTCTCCTTCTCTTCTCCTTCCTATATTTCCTCATTATCATACAATGGCAGAATGAAAATCCAAAAACCAATCAGAGAACTACATGTATATAACAATCAAACTAATCGCTTTATGTAGGATGGAACTGCAAATGGCAGGACTGAAAATCCAAAACAATTCAGAGAACTATACAACTATCAAACTAACTGCTTTATGTAGGATGGGACTGCTCAGGGCTTCTAATTTCATGTATTCTGGAAAACAGTTGTTTTGCTTGTTGTTTTCATGAAAAAGTAATAAAACAATGAAAAATTAGACCTCGCTCAACGGATCAACATGTAACAACTCAAAATCGATGAAGTGTACTTGTCAATACACTTCAATGAAGCAAGGATTACCAGCATTGCTAAAGGTATGGCCAGTCATTTCAACAATAAAGATGCACATGTCAACAACCTTGTTTATGAAATCATTTCAAATGATTTTCAAATTTGACTAAAATGACAGCTCATGAGATTTAAATTAAACTGCCATATTTCCCATTTACAGAACATCTTTATACTTCAACACCAGAACCTCTGTTTTCTTAAAACAACCATCACCCCACTGTTACAGATACACACGAGTCATGGATCACAAAATTTGAAAGAAAAAAAAAGAAAAAAAAAATGAAGAAAAAACAGTTTTATCATGGCAGAAGACGGGGACAGGGAAGAGATTTTGCAAACAGGAAATATCACTGCAAAGCGAGGTTGAACTAATAATGCCGTAAGGAAAATAAACAGAAGGAAAATTTGCTTGGTTATGATGAGTGTGAAGAGGGATATCAGGTTCTGTTTGTGCAAGATTTTAGTGAAGTGACTGTGTAACACTTCTACAATACCCTCCAGGTGTAATTACGTAGAGTTTCAGCTCCTGGTATAGATATGATACTGATTCTTTTACATTGTGCTTCAATGCTTTGAGTGCCGTAATGACACATGAAGACGAATATTTGTAAATGGTGCTCCTACGATGGTTTAGATCTAGACCATGGTTTATTATGCAGATTTCATGGTAGAGATGTCAGAGATGTGTATGGTGCAATATAAATCCAGAATATTTTAATGTTATTATTATTAAAAGGCTTGATTTATTGGAATACAGTCTTCATCAAAAATGCCCAATTAAAAATCATTTCTGATTTGGAAAAAAAAAAAAAAAAGCTGGTTTGTGATAGATTTTTGGAAATAGTGCCAGCATACCCATATTAAACTGAAGGACGCACATTGTAAGGTAAAGGATGTATTATTTACTTGATGTACATGACTAAAATAACATGGTATCAAACAAAGAAAAAAGGACCCAGTTACTGAGGGGTATGAGTCCCAGCTGTGGCTAGAACTTGAAACCTCTAAAAAGTGTGCACAGTGATTTTTAAAAAATGATTTAAAATATACTTACCGTTCTGTCAAATACTCTGAATGTCGTTTCGGGTTTCTGGAAAAAATGAAGGAAAAATATCAATTTACTGTACATTAATGAATTTATATCTTTACAAAAATATAATCATTATAGTTATTCATTTTATTATAATATGTAAGTACATGGCACACACAAACATTCATTCCTTTCTTTTCTCCAAATTTCTACTTGTGTTTCTTTGGAATTGCATATACAATACATGTATTGATTCAAGAAAAATCATTACAATGAATAGCTGAAACTAAAACCTTTCCTTTTTTAAATTTTTTTGTTCACTTCTTCATGGGGGGGGGGTGTTCAATCATGGCAAGGGCACAAAATCAAAATCATATGATAAATTGTAAAGTATAAGAAAATGAAATATATGTCTCTGACATTCGATGAGAATGCGATTTTCCGGAGGCATTCTGAAATGTCATGTGTCATATTAGACAGCATATAGCTCATTTCTTCTTTCTTTTCTTTTTTGGGGTAACATCTTTGTAGGCTAAAAAATAAATCAACCCTAATATGAATCAGGTAATCCCATAGCCATAGGATAACCACGCAAGGTCACATGACATGATATGACATGCTCTGGCGACAATTACTCAGCACTTTATTTCATCAAGGATACATGATAAAGGCTAGGGTTACCTTATAGTTTTAGGTTAGGCTTTAATAGGGTTAGGGTTAGGATGTGGTGTAGTGAGTCAAAGTTCAATTTCAGTTAGTGTACAAAAATAACATAAACTGTTGTGAGGCAGAGATTAGGATGGCCAGGAATTCAAAACTGGATAACTACATTTTTAAAATTTCTTCTATTAAACAGGGCATCTCCTACAAGTAATAGGTGTTTGTAGAGGTCAGAAACCATCCTAGCTCAAAGCCTGCTTCATATAATGACATCAACCATGCTTGAACCTGCAAGAGTTTCAAAGGAGCAGGAATGCTGGCTACCATCGTACCATAAAGGGGAGCACTGGTACGGTGAGCTGTGCAAATTCATGTGGCTGCCAACCTCTATACTGGTAGTCGAGGATAGAAAACACTAATAATCAACAAATTCTTGGAAAATAAAAATTTGCCTTTTACACCCTAGGATGATATCCTATTTCCATACCATTCCTTCAGCTGGATCTAAAGTATCTTGGTTGATCCTTAGTGTAAGCAGGCACAGAATGGTAGGCACTTGATCGAAGAATATCTATCATGCTTTAACTATTTCGTCAACGGAATAAATGCCATTGTCATCAATTTCATAACGACAAAAAAATAACCAGCATCATGGGGATTCGAACCCTTGACTAGCATGACTAGTAATATATCGAGCTCTGACAATGGCTTTAACCACTGCGCCACGAGCAGTTGATGAAGCTGACGGTGCACTTTATTCATTTATACCCGGATTCATTTCTAGTCTTAACTTCTCAGACGTGATTATTTTGTAAATTTCGTGCGCGCTTACACTAAGGATAGACCAGTATCGTGATCATGTGAAATTCTTAGATTTTTTTTTTCTTCTGATCACCACACTTGCTCCTCTATCTCACGAATGAGACAGGAACACAACTTTCCTATTATCAGCAATTTCCCCTGTATGGGTGGAGTAACAAAGGTTTGCAAATTCTGCTGGAAAAATAGCAATCACTGAATGTGTGTGCTAAATTTCATGAGCATTGCTTGGAAAATGAAGTATTTCAATCCACCTGATATTTCCAAATTTATTGCAATAATATGCTGTTACCTGGCAACGCAGTTTCAGACACATTTAAAAAGTGTGTCTTGCACATCTTCATTTAAAGACTAATGTGTTTGCCAAATTTCATGAGCATTACTCGAAAAATAAATTATTTTGATCCGCAAGATTTTCCCCTGATTTCTTGCAATAATGTGCTGTTACCATGGCAATAGTTTCCAACACATGCAAAAGGTATGTTTTGCTTATCTTCATACCAAGACTAATGTTTGTGCCGAATTTCATGACCTCTGCTCAAAAAATAAGCAGTTTGATCTGCAATATTTTTCTGATTTATTGCAATAACATGCCGTTACCATGGCAACACA
This sequence comes from Echinometra lucunter, assembly GCA_029962745.1. Taxonomy (NCBI): domain Eukaryota; kingdom Metazoa; phylum Echinodermata; class Echinoidea; order Camarodonta; family Echinometridae; genus Echinometra; species Echinometra lucunter. The sequence goes on from CM057160.1 coordinate 5,169,711, forward strand.
GTTTCTGACACATTCAAAATGTGCCTTGCACATCTACATTTCATGACCGATGTGTGTGACAAATTTCAGGAGCACTGTTCAAGAAATAAGGAAGTAGTGCAATCCGCAAGATTTTTCCATGATTTATTGCAATATGTCATTACCATGTTAACGCACTTTCTGACACAATCAAAAAGTGTGTCATGCACATCTTCATCCTAGGACCAACATGTGTGCCAAATTTCATGAGCATTACTCAAGAAATGAGGAAGTTGTTCAATCCGCAAGATTTGCAACGGACCGACCTGCCGACCTGATTCTTACATGTATATACATGTATAGTCCCTTCAAACTTCGTTTGGCGGGGGTTTAATAACGTGAGAGAGGTCCAATTAATGGACAATTGTACTGGATATAGGATTATCCTGCATTGTAATTTGCTCAAGCTAAAGCCGGGGTAATAATATCCAAAGTCCTTTGGAAGCGCATGGAGAATTTATATCATGTAATAGTACTATACAAGAACAGCATATTATTATTAATTTGTTAATTTATTCATAATTCATCGTTATTATCGATAGTCTTGAACTCTGAAGCTGACTGAGCTTGCAGTTGAAATTCACACAGCATCCTTTTGTGGAAGGTTCAGTGAATGCAATTATACATGCAGATTTATGGAATTGAGGTAAAAAGTCATTAGGGTCAGCAGACTGGGTGGGCATTAGAGTGAACATGGCATCTACCAAAGACTGTTTCAGTAGTTCTTGCAATACATGTCATATATACTGTGTATGATTTTTATCTCTGTTTTTTTTTTTTGCAGATGTTTCTGCATTACTTTTTTTTTTTTTTGGGGGGGGGGGGGAGGGGGAGTGAAAACTGCGTACCTTGGAACTGCAGTGGAAACTCGGTATAAAGGGATCTGGGCCCCGTAACACAAAGATTTGCAATCAATCGCAAAGTTGTAACAGCCAATCAAGACCACTGTTTCATGCACATCTCGTTCAAAAACGGACCAATCAGAATGGTCGTTTTAAATTTGCAATTGATTGCCAACCTTTGTGTTACGGACCCCTGATATAACAAGGTAATATTTTGGTCCCAACTCTTTATATTCTTTTATTTTTAAATCCTGATATAACGAGATTCCTGCAATAACAAGGTAATTTTGATGGTCCCAAAGACCTTGTTGTACTGAGTTTCCACTTAGTTAGATTTTCAAGGGGAAAATGGAAATAAGAACTGGTAACCAGTTTTCAGACCTACATGTACGCCATATGAGGATATGGAATGACGATGGAGGAAGACAAATCATAGAGTGTGTGGTGTTCCCGGCGAGGCTGGGGTACATCTGGGGAGTGTTTCATGAAGAGTTTTGTCAGTGATTTTCAATGACAGCTGTTATAAGCTACTGAAAATCCTCGCATCTGATTGGCTGAGAGCAAATTAGTCAGTGAAAATCACCGACAAGACTCTTCATGAAACACTCTCCAGGATGGCCCGGGGTATTATACGTGCGAGCAAAGATTATCTTTGGTGGGAGCTTGGATAGCACGAATTGAATCCTGCTCATGCGTATGGCCCCCATGGTTCCCTCAAGCTCCCATTATATCATGGCATTAGCTAACCCTGTGTAAGGGAAGTCTGTGCCTGGTGTGCATATTAAAGCAGGGTTAATTTAGCCTGGAGGTTCCTGGAGAGTAAAAAAAAAAAAAATCGCTAACGCTATTACTCTCCACGGAGCCTGGCATTTTTTCCTATCTCGCTAACATAGTAGCCATTTGGCCACTTCAAAACATCCCCAGTAAATCAGGTGCGGATTCACCACAAATTTCATAAAAACGTCCGCAATATCCATTGCATCTACGTGCAAAGTGATGCGCATGCGCCAGATAGTCGCCATATTCGATCTGCATAAGAAAAGGAACTGATGTAAACATCAACACCAGAGTTTTTACCGCCTCTGGTAAGTAAATTTTCTGAAAATTCTAAATGCTGAAATATTTTAGTATTAAGTAATCGGCACTTCAGAAGATTGTAAATGAGAATTATCTATACTAGTTACAAGCTTCTCAGTAGCATCAGCACTTGCAAAAGTGATTTACTAGGGATATTTTGAAGTGGCCAAATGGCTACTAAAGGTAAAGACAGAGAGGGGGCATCAGTCATAAAAAAAACGAACTAACGTTAGATCTAAGTTTAATAGAAAATCAATTCAATTGGTTAGAAACCAGGGGTCTGGACTAAAAAAAATTGACATTTGACATGTTTGATCAACAGGTGATGAGTCTATTGGTGTTTTTTTTTTTTTCTCTCTCTCTAATCCCAAAATATACAATTCCCCTTCATGCAAACGACATTGCTCTACTGATCACTTAAAAGACTTTGATCTAGACTTGACAGAGTAAATTCTATCAGTTTTGCATGGAGAGCATGCAGTTAATTGCAATGCGCGCTAGACTGCACTGGTGTCTGACATTATACAGTATAGCTAGGTACTCTACACAGAAATGAATGAGCGCAAAACGATCAACTCACCTCGGGCATCGAACGTAAAAAAGAGAGAAACCCTTGTTCTTGACTGGAATCTGAAATAATAATAATCAAAATTACCCGTAAATAAACCATTCTCTTTCTAGCAAACTATTTAGAATTTCAAAAACTGAAAATATGGCATATTACCCAAAGAGAGTTGATGCGTAGATTGAAGAGCCATGTTGATCTCGTGCTTCTGCTTACCGTACCCGTCGATCGTGTCATCGGGCCATTTTTTGGCGCGCCAATATTGCAAAAAATAACCATGGAGTATGAGAGTCGATGTTTTTTTAAAGGAGAATAGGTCAAAAAGGTTTTCAAAAGAAAAAAAAAACTACGCTTGAAATTCACAAATTTACAAAATTTGATTAATCAAAAATTTATCAAAAAGTAAAATATACCACAAATGTGATTAAATTATTGTCTCGTCTTGTTTTCAATCTTCCAATACCCCCTCTAAATTAATAGAATGGTCTTTGTTTTGCTTTTTCGAGACACGTGCTTTTCAATCCAGTCATTTGGACATATAGCACACGTATTCACCAAACAAGGTGCTCAAGGCGCTCCCTATCCCCGGCTATATTTAAGCTAGGCTACCAATTTCAGTGCTCACAGCTTCAAGGAATTCCTTCCTGCCACCAGGGGCGTCGCTAGACCTTTTTCATTGGGGGGGGGGGGGGGGGGTGTGGACCTTGGTGTAGACTGTTGATTACCGACAAACATCAATGAACATTGCCACCGATTACCGACGACCAACTTCTATTACTTCAACCGTATGAAGCCCATATGGGGCACTTTCCATTGTGTGCCTCTATCACGTTTTCCTTCGTCTCTCCTACACATTTTCATTCAGTTCCAACCAGATTTGGTGACTTTTACATTTATATGAGCGAGCGCCGCGAGCAAGGAAATGAATCTCCTTTCATTTTAAAAGTGATGATTCTTCATCGAAATACCCGATGGGCCTATACGATATTTAAATCATAAATTTGGTCAATTAGCTAGCAGAATTCATTCGCTTTCCCCCAACATCCTGTGTCTAAATATTATACGAGCGAGCTCAGCGAGCGAGAAAAAATATACACTCTTTTTCATGTTATTTCGTCATCAAAATACATTTTGACTGATAAGAAAATCATAGCCTATTCCGGTCACCTCGCTTGCGAGCGATCGAGGAAAGATTATCATGGTAAAAGCGATAATTCTTCATCGAAATACGATGGGCCTATCAGGTATCTAAATTATAATAATAACAATAATAATAATACAGTGCTTATATAGCGCATATCACTACCGCAGTGTCTCTATGCGCTTTAATAGAGAGGGTTGAAAATGGAAAAAGGAAATGTACATTGTACTGTAGATGTTGCAGTTTGCAAGACCAAAACTCATTCAAAGTACTTTTTAAACAGAAATGTCTTGAGAAGGGTTTTGAACTTTAACACTGTGGAAGCTTCCTTCATAAAACATGGAATAGTGTTCCACAGTGTAGGAGCAGCATGAGAACAACATCGCTCACCATAAAACTTAGTTGTAATGACAGGACATTGGAGGAGATTTTTCTGAGCCGATCTGAGATTCCGAGAGGGAGCGTACCTTACCAAGGACTCACTGAGATATTCTGGTGCCATTGAATGCAGGCACTGATAGGTCAGTAATAGTATCTTGAAGACTATACGTGATTGGATAGGGAGCCAATGCAGCTGCTTCAAGATGGGGGTTATGTGAGAGTTCTTCTTAGTACGGGTAATCAATCTTGCAGCTGCATTATGGATTGCCTGGAGTTTATGTAGTTGTGAGTCTGAAATATTGTACAATAAACTATTACAGTAGTCTAGATGACATATAACAAGAGCCTGAACAAGTTTCTTAGTGGTCTTAGAATCCAAAAACTGACGAACCATTCCAAGTTTGTATAGAGCAAAAGATGCCGATTTGCATTTCCATGATACAAATTTATCCATAACCATATTCTGATCAAATATCACACCAAGGTTTTGGCTGTTGTACCAGGTACAATGGACTCAGGTACTGTCAATCTTTATCACTGGAAGTTCCATTCTCCTGCGAAATCGAGACGTAAGATGTAAAATCTCAGTTTTTTCATCATTCAATTTGAGACCATTTTGGATTGACCATTGCTTTATCTCTTTTACACAACATTCTACTTGGGAGATTGCATCCTGCAGGTTACATGGTTTAAATGAAATATATATTTGAGTGTCATCAGCATAACACATCCCTGACATTCGGTTGGACCTTTTTATTTTTGTCATCTCGCTTGCCGAATTCATTCGCTTTCAAAAAAAAACATCCTGTATCTAAATATCATACGAGTGAGATAAGCGAGCGAGGAAAAATATATATACGCGTTTTCATGGTTGAACTGATTATTCTTCATGAAAATACACGATGGGCCGAAAGGTATCTAAATTATATATTTGGTCACCTCGCTTGCCCAGTTCTTCTGTTAATCCAAAACGATCCTGTATCTGAATATTGTACGAGCGAGAGTAGCCAGCGAGGAAAAATGTACCCCTTTTTTCATGTTATTTCATCAAAACAGACTTAGGTCAGTAAAATATGTAAATCATATATTCGGTCACCTCCCTTCCCGAATTCATTCGCTTTCAAAAACTATCCTGTATCAAAATATTATACGAGCGAGCGAAGCGAGCGAGGAAAATACATATACTCCTTTTCAAGGTTGAAGTGATTATTCTTCATCAAAATAAACGCGTGGGCCGAAAGGTATCTAAATTATATACATGTAACTAAAAGGAACATCTCATTATAAATTCGGTTAAAAGAATAATCGGATGATACAAATGACAATTTGTTCAAATATGATTTAAAACAATTCAAAAATCGTATCATCGTCATCTATTAGCTGATTAATTACCTCCATTATAAGGACAAACAGCAAACTGAGAAATGAAATTCGGGTGGAGAATTGGACCCCTTCGAAAAACAGCTATTAGCTGACAAGGGCTATCCAACCCATGAGTGGTGAATGAATAAATCAAATCAAATCAAATCAAGTGAGCGGCCCATTCAACCTATAACAATGGGCCCTTCGACTATAATCGACCAGTCCTCGAGTCAAAATATAAAGTGGAAAAACTCTCCAAACTCTCTCTGCCTTTAGGGGGCGACTTCCAAATCCGCAGCAATGACGCCCCAGTCATGGTTTCCAGTGACTGAATGTACGGTTGATGATTAATATTCATACTACTACTACTACTACTAATATTACTACTGTTATCATCATCATTATTATTATTTTCATTATTATTCTTCTTATTATCATTATTACTACTACTACCACTACTACTACCACCACTACTACTACTACCACTACTACTACTACTACTACTACTACTACTACTACTACTACTACTACTACTACCACTACTACCAATACTACCACTACTACTACTACTACTACTACCTACTACCACTACCACTACCACCACTACTACTACTACCACTCCTACCACTACTACTACCACTACCACTACTACTACTACTACTACCACTATTACCACTACCACTACTACTCTACTACTACCACTACTACTACTACTACTACTACTACTACTACCACTACTACCACTACTACTACCACTACTACTACCACCACTACTACTACTACTACCCACTACCACTACTACTACTACCACTACTACCATCTACTATTACTACTACTACTACTACCACTACCACTACTACTACCACCACTACTACTACCACTACCACTACTACTACTACCACTACTACCACTACTACTACTACTACTACTACTACTACTACTACTACCACTACTACTACTACTACCACTACCACTACTACCACTACTACTACCACTACTACCACCAGCACTACTACCACTACTACTACTACTAATACCCCACTACCACAACTACCACTACTACTACTACTAATACCCCACTACCACAACTACCACTACTACTACTACTACCACTACCGCTACTACTACTACTACTACTACTACTACTATTACTACTACTACTACTACTACTACTTCTACTACTGCTACTACTACTTCTACTACTACTACTACTACTACTACACTACTTCTACTACTGCTACTACTACTTCTACTACTGCTACTACTACTACTACTGCTACTTCTACTACTGCTACTACTACTACTACTACTACTACTATCATTACTACTACTACTACTATTACTACTACTACTACTACTACTACTACTACTACTACTACTACCACCACTACTACCACCACCACTACTACTACTACTACTACTACTACTACTACTACTGCTACTACTACTACTACTACCACCACTACTACTACTGCTACTACTACTACTCTTACTACTACTACTACTACTACTATTCCTACTACTGCTACTACTCCTACTACTACTACTACTACTACTATTCCTACTACTACTACTACTCCTGCTACTACTACTACTTCTACTACTACTACTACTACTACTACTACTACTACTACTACTACTATTGCTGTTGGTGTTGGCTGTTAGGTATTTGGCGTCACATAGGTCTGGGACGGGAAAAGCGAACTTAATCACTTTTCCTCGGGTCTCTAGCTCTCCTCAGGATATATATGTAACTAACTACCACCACTATCACTACCACTACCACCACTACCACTACTACCACTACCACTACCACAACTACTACCACCACTACTACCACCCCACTACTACCACTAACCACTACCACCACTACACTACCACCACTACTACCACTACCACTACCACCACTACCACTACTACTACCACCACTATTACTACCACTACTACCACTACCACTACCACCACTACCACCACTACCACCACCACCACTACTACCACTACCACTACCACCACCTCTACTACTACTACTACTACTACCACTACTACTACCACCACTACTACCACCACCACTACTACTACCACCACTACTACTACTACTACTACTACTACCACTACTACTACTCCTACCACTACTACTACTACCACTACCACTGCTACTACTACTACTACTACCACTACTACTACTACCACTACTACTACCACTGCTACTTCTACTACTACTACCACTACCACTACTACTACTACTACTTCTACTACCACTACTACTACTACTACTGCTGCTACTACTACTACTACCACTGCTACTACTACCACTACTACTGCTACTACTCCTGCTGCTACTACTACTACTACCACTGCTACTACTACCACTACTACTGCTACTACTACTACTTCTACTACTACTGCTACTACTACTACTACTGCTACTGCTACTGCTACTTCTACTACTACTACTACTACTACTACTACTACTACTACTGCTACTACTACTATCATTACCACTACTACTACTACTACTACTACTACTACTACTACCACCACTACTACCACCACCACCACTACTACTATTGCTGTTGGTGTTGTTGTTAGGTATTTTGCGTCACCTAGGTCTGGGACGGGAAAAGCGAACTTAATCACTTTTCCTCGGGTCTCTAGCTCTCCTCGGGATGTGTATGTAACTAATTTGGATGTGCAGGTGTATATCACTACACCGGGCTTTCCCCATAATAACATGTAATCATAAACAAGAAAAAAATAACTTAAAGAGATTAGTATGTAACTATACCGTGCTCCCCTTTTACAAAGAGGGGAAAAATCTTTAATTCAAAAATTTGATAAGCATTTTTAAATGCCCTGTCTATTTGAGAGATGCCAGATTTATAGAGCGGAGGCACATGCAGCCAGCCTATGCTTTTAAAATCCAACCTAGCATGCCTAGAATAAAATGGTGTACAGAAGTATAAAAAAAAAATAATAATTGAACAAACAATGTCCTCTAATAATCAATATATTCTTCCGTCCCCTTCATTTTCAGGCCTGAAAAGCCACTGAAAATGAGTCATGAAAATCTTTTAGCTTGTGACATTCTTGAGGTTTTACCATTGCTACTGAAGCCAAAAGAAATTATAGAATTTCCCCCTTTCTTTGGCATATAGAGACTTTTTGATATTTCCCCTCCCCTTCGCGTCCCCCCAACAGATTTTTAAAAATACTGGATTTGCTCCTGCCTATATACCATTGTAATTCAGTACGCTCCCTGACTTTTTTGTATGGACGAGTAGCCTTCTCTTTTCATGAATAAATCTAATTCAAAGGCTTATTAGGCCTATGAAAGGAATTTCTGGTGTTCAGACTCGATAGCTGTACAATATAGGCCTATAGTGCTGTCCAGATCAAGATGGCGGATAATAAGGTCGTGTTGAATATCTTGGTTTGTTGCTCGTTATTCGTTGGCATCGTCGCGCTCATTCTCGGAGTCGTAAGTTTGTCGCGAAACGACGACGTGCCCGAGATTACAATCTACAACCAGATGACTGGGGACAGTAGGACTGACAGCGGATCAGGTATTATGTTACAAAATTCCTCCGCCTTCCCAAAATCTTTTAGAAATATGGTTATCTAACACTCTTTCCTATAATATAGGAAATAGTGTTAGATAACCATAATATGATATTATTATATGGAATTATTTATATTGCATTTTAATTGCCTTTTAATTGCTGTTGTAGGGACCAAATTACTGGTTAAAAATATCAAAGGTATAATAGTTAGTTTGTTCCTTATACTAATCACTCATTTATGCTATGATAAATGTACTAGGCCTACATTCTCCGCTTATTTTCTTGAGTTGTAAATATTATGTTTAACCATTTTATTGACATGCGTTTCTGTTGTGTTGAATCAAAACTTAAATTAAGAATATTGGATTGATATCATTAAAACTTGGCAAAGATGCTTAAGACGAGAAAAGCAGAGAGGAAACAGAAAAGAAAGCGTTGTAGAAAATATACATTGTTACGTCGAATGGCAATATTTTGTTTCACTTATGTTTCCATCAGTATTATTACTTACGACCAAATTGTGGGTTTTTCGGATAATACTGTATAGTCGGTCGCAATTTGTTCTAATGTACTACATAATGATACTATACTTGTTTTCATTCCACCATTTAGGTAGTAATGGTAGTTTTATCCACTTTCCAAGGCCCAATTCATTCTCAGTAAAGACGTTTTGGACGAAAAAAAATTCTCACATACACAAGAAGAACTGCACAGGGTGTACAGTACCTGGTTACCCCTTGTTTACCCTCAACTCTGTAAGAGATTTGTTTGATAACTTTCGCAGGGTCCGTTTGGGGCTATTTTGTCTCTGATGATATTGTTCCATCAACATCTTCTTTGTACATAGCACACACAGCATTTGCAAAGTATCGATCTCCGTTGTCGGAATTTAGATTTCATTCGTTTTGACTTGTCTGCATTTATTATACATGGTGTTTTTTCACCGCACCATTTCTGGTGGAAGTGCAGTGCTGATCTCTTCTATTTTATATAATAATTATGTTGATTTTCGTATATTGTTCATTGGTTTATGGAATCAATAAAGACTACTGAGAAACAAACAAACACTCCCCAAAAAGAAAGATTGATATTTTACTTCAGAAAGAAATCTGTTTCAGTTTTTTAAGACATTATATACAATCATGCATGTAGCTGTAAAATAAATGATAAGATATTACAAATTGCACCAGAATAAGCAGATAAGAGTCTTGGATTTGGAGATAATTATACACCGTGCGATTTGAACTTAATAAGTTCATGGGGTACTTTGGAGTTATCAAACGTCGATGATAAACAAATTTCTTACTTCACTCCAGTTTCCCCTTTCTTGTGCTCTTTGATAAGGGCCCCGTTTCATAAAACAATCAAATCTATAACAAGTTGCAATAACTGTTATAAGCTACTGAAATCCTTGCATCTGATTGGCTGAGAGCTGATTTGTCATAGAAATGTGGCAGTTGTTACTGATAACAAGTTTTATGAAACGGGGCCAAGATGGAATAATTATGACCCTACACTCTTATAGATGAGGTAGAGCCAAGCGCTCCTGTGCCCCCTCTAACTGCTCCGCTGCATGGACTGGACGTTCACGTTTATAATGCCGTAACGAAAGGACGGTGTTTTTATTCTCATTCCGTGTGGAGTGAACCATGCGCCACTGACTTATTCTTTTCTCTGTCAATGGTGGAATATTTTGCAAAATAATATTGTTGTCGTTTCATGCCGCATCTATATATTTTGTTGTCACGAACTAGCAAAACGGGGACAATATCACAATAGTTAAACGAGGACTGGTTGTTTGCAATCTGGGGTCCTGGGGGCGTTTCATGAAACAATTAGTCGGTGGTTTTCACCGACTAATTTGCTTTCAGCCAATCAGATGCGAGTATTTTCATTAGCTTATAACATTTGTCGGTGATTTTCACCGACAAAAATCTTCATGAAACGCTCCCCAGATATCCGAAAGCTTTTTTCACATTCCAAAAGTTTATTAAAGGACAGTAAAACGGATCGCAGCACGGATCATCTCGGATCGTCAGTCCGGGGTCATCCGTGTTAAGTCCGGCATCAGCGTGTACTGACACAACGGTGACTCATCCGGCGTCATCCGTGGTGTATCGGCATATACGGGAGAAAAATTGAGCTTGTCAATTTTTTCATCCCGGAGTACAGGGATGAAAAACCATCCGTATTCATCCTGGTAGGCACCGTGTACCTCCGTGTAGCCTACTGATCTCTACACTAACATACTACTACATGAATGTAGAGATCAGTGGTGGAGCCACCGAATGCATCCGGGAGTCTCCGTGTAGACACCGGTGGGTCCGTATAAACACCGTTGTCATCCGGGTTCGAAAGTTTCTTTGTTTTTCTACACGATCACGAACGAACAATTTTTTTTTATGTGACAATCAAACATGGACGTATCAAATGTGAAAACAGCAGACCCCTCCTTTTCCTTGCCCGATTTTTTTTAAAATATTTTTTTTTTCAATTTCCGGCTGTTGCGGGAAGACAAGGGCAACTAAACTGGTAGTTACTACCAGTTTGACCTTCACGGTTCTAACAAGCAGGAGCGCTGGCATAATGGTGGGGTTATGGACTGCTGCCCCATACAATTTTTTTTCACGACCATTTTTTTCCCCATTTATTGTTTGTATTTCTTCAATAATGTCTTGCAGCAAATTTTCTACCCGACTAGACTTTGTATGATTTTTCTTCATTTTACTCCCCCCCCCCCCTTTTTTTTTTTTTTGCTTGTCAGCAGCAGCCGGGCCCTTCCTAATTTCTATATTTTTGGCCATATAGCAAAGCCTCCACCCCGATGTATTTTTGAAGCATTTCTAGATGGGTAAATGGAATCAAAACACACGTAAACCTAATCGCTCAAGAAGCATATAGCAAAGTAAATGACCGAATGTTCTTATGAACAATATTTAGAAATATTAGTGACAACATAATTATCATCCGTCAGTACTCCGGGGATGTCCCAGTAGAGAACGTTGAGTTACGTCCGCCGCGGATAGATACGGATAAGTGAACGCAGCACGGACGCAGGCATCCGCAGGGTCGTAAGTAGACGTAACTGTCCGTAACTGATCCGTAGTGAAACGCAAAATACGGCGCCAAGCCTGCGAAATTTTGAAATTTTCATAATTTCGCAGGGAGTCGCCACGGATGCAGACTTACGCAAGTAACAGTAACTAAACGTAACTATCCGTAAATGAACGTAACTATCCATAGCTTGGACGCAGACCATCTGGGAAAATTTTCACTTACCCCGTCCATTTGCGTTCATTCGCGTCCACCGTAAGTATTCGCAATTATCGCAAGTAAACGTATCAAAACACTTACGTCCGCTTACGAACAGTTACGGATGCTGCGGACAATCGCGTCCTTTGACGCATGGAAGCCCCAACCACCCGTCCTGTCTCGTACCGGTTGGGCCTCAATAAATTCAGTTGCCTCCCTCAGCATCCCACGTGTTCCCTTCTGACCATGGGTGTCGATCCCCGGGGGGGGGGGGGGGATGGGGGGATATATCGGGGGATATATCCGATATGTTGGCTCAGTAGGTAGAGCGTCCGCCTCACAATCGGGAGGTCGTGGGTTCGAACCCCGGCCGCGTCATACCAAAAGACGTTAAAAGATGGGAGTTGCTGCTACCTTCTTTGGTGTTCAAGAATTGAAAGGGTTAGAGCAACGTCGATCTGGCGCTGCTCAGTGGCTGCCGGGCCCATGATCAATTGGGCAAAAAGAATTTCCACTTTCGGACAATAAAATTTGGAGATTTGGAGATCCCCCCCCCCCCAATAATTCACCATGAAAAAAAAAATGAAAAATTTCATAGTCTCCTGTAATCCTAGAAAAAAAAAACCAAAAGTAAAGACAAAGACAGAGAGAATAAAGAGCAAAGAAATATTTTTTTAAAAGGAAAGGAAAAGGAAAAGGCTTTCAGCGTTCGCTCGCTTCGCTCGCTCGCATTGTAAGTTTCTCAACCGATGAGGTTAGAATACTTTCTTTTTGAAAGCAAATCGGTTTGCATCTTGTCTTTCCATGAAATAGTATGCTATTATTGTTCTACTCACATTTAATATCTTTTGTTTTCTTAACTAATGCCAGTTGATATTTTTGTCAGGGTTTATTGTTTGCATTTTGTATTTCTATCCAATGTTATACATGTATATTATAAAATAACTGCAAGCAGTCGAACGGGAAGAAGACCCATGACAGAAGAATTTTCATGCTGAGATAATGTCCTGTGACTGGTAGCCTACTCCTATCATGATAAAGGAGGATGCTGATAAAAACGTATGTTATTAAAATCATAAGATTGGGGCAACAGCACACTAGAACCTAGCTGTTCTTAATATAAAAAATAGCCGTTTCTTGCTCGCTCTCTCCGCTCGCTCATAGAAACCAGATCAGGAGGCAAGAGCTCTTATTCCCTCAGCAAGATGTCCGAAAATTGTAATATTTTTACAGCGAGATGTGAAGCTTTTCTCAAATAAGGTACATCATAAAATTCATCTAATTTATTTTGGTGAAAATCCTGCGTTTTATTAGAAACATGAGAAAGAAACAGAGTTTTTGTCGCTAGCTCACGTCGGCTGCTCATAAAAAACAAAATGGTTTTAGATGGCAAGCGATGCGCCGAAAAGCATCATTTGGCAATTAGATGATCAAAAACTATTTAGATACCTTTGAGGCAATCAAAGAATGTAAATTTTCCTCACTTGCTGCGCTCACTCGAATATGTAATGTAAATATTTTATAGACCTATAGGGGATTTGGATGACAAAATAACACTGCATTACTAAAGGAATGTGTTTTCCATATCTCGTCTCCCTCGCTTGTGATATTTGAAATATATCGTGGTTTGGGAAAGTAAACAAATGGAACAGTGAGGTGCTGAATTAGTAAAACATCTTATATTGCTTGAGTGTACTTTGAAGCGATTTTAATAACATTTCTTTTATAGCTAGAAAGTGGAATTTTTGGCTCGCTCGCAAAATAAGAAGCGGGATGTAAGTAAAGGTTCAATTCCCTAAAGCTATCAATCAAGTAATGAGGATGTACCTCTGCGATATGGTTTGAAAAAATTTTGTGCGGTTAATTGGAGGAACGGTGGATTAGACTAATAATGCAGAGATATGGGCAGCAAACCAGGTCCTACCCCCCCCCCCACCCCCCACCCCCCCCCCCCCCCGCTTGATTAGTCTATCCTTCACTTTTGAACCTCCACACCCTCGCCGGGTCGCTTTGCTCCGCGGTCGAGGATATTCGGCATCAGTCATCCTCCCCCCCCCCCCCCCCACCGCGAACACAAATCGACACCCATGCTGGTGGGGGTTGAAGACAGAGCATGTCCTCCTGCATCTCTCCTTTACCTTTGGGGGTCTGTTGCCTTGTTGCCCTCTTCGGCCTTCCCCTAGCCCTACCACCTTGCATCTTGGGGGGAAACTTTGGAGCCATAAGTAGCAGAAATTGGAAAGATGTTTTCTCCCTGGAGGTCAAAAATACACTGATTGAGCAGGCATGGTCAGAGAAAACCACTTTGTTCATAATTATTCGTAACAATCGGTAACTATCCGTAACTATTTGTAAGTATCCGCAACTCTCCGTAAATACCCGCAGCTTTCCGCAAGTGTTAAGAAGTATCCGGAAGTTTACGCAAGTCGAAAGAGCAAAATGACGTGTCAATTCGTAAGATTATCCACAAGTGGACGCAAGTATCCGCATCTGGTCGTATCTATCCGTTTCGCCCGCATCTTTTCCCGTATATTTTGTAAAAAATTTTGGTGACGGGAAGGGATCCGTGGGAGTTTGCAGAAAAATGGCTTTTTTGGACGTAACGCCGGACGCAGAGCATTATGACTGGGGCTTTAGGGTCCAGTAACATCCGTGCTCCTCCTTGTAATCCGTATTCGCTCCGGGGACTTCTCCAGCAAGGTCCGTGTTGCTGCCTTGTCTACCCTTGTAGACACCGTACTTGTCCGTACTTTTCAGTATAAATACCCAGTTGGGACCGTATTCATACCGGCACTGTGACGAAAATCGTGACGTTGCATCCCGGAACACCACGGATTCAGATCCGAGATGATCCGTGTTGCGATCCGTGAAGGTGTAAATGCCCCTTTAGACAAAAATAGATTTTAATTCACTTGGTTTGGATCTTTGATTATCGAACGTCATGTTTGATATACGATGTAGATTATTTTTAAAGGAACTTAAATATCGTCGCGTTAACCGGGGCTGTTCCCGTAATAGCAAATGAAGCAATAACATACGTGACACTCAGTCATATTATTCAGGCCTATATACAAACTTAAGAAGTCCTCCAAAATGGAAGATCTACAATATTTCCGTAAAAATTCGACTTGAATATAGTTTAATTTATTGTTAGGCAGGGACGGCGATACGGGGGGCAGGGGGCGGCTACCCCTATGATATTTCAAGTTGACAAAGAAGAAAAAGAAAGAAGAGTATGGGGAAGAGAGGGCAGGGTCATGCAACTAAATTTATATACATGCAACGTAAATAGCCTCACCTGTGGGTCATTTTCCCCAGTGCCGCCCCTAGCTGTGGTTATGGTACGATCGTTCTCAAAATGCATTTGCTGCACTTCGATCCTCTGGAATAGTATATTTTTTTTCTAATCAATTGGTAATTAATTCCATTTAAAACAATAATATGTATGATGGGGTGATAATTTTGATATGACATGTAGAAGTCAAGTACTTATATTTCAACGTCAAATCAAAGATCGAGAGAGCATTTCTATTCCAGAGCACGCTTCGGATAACCCATTCCCCCCCCCCCCCGGCCCCCGTGACTGCCATCAGTCATCCGACAGGACTGTGACAATGCTGTATTTTTAAAAAATATATTTTAAGTCAAGGCTCGTAAGTGAGGGGTGCAGCAATGAAGTTGAGGACATACTGTAACAATGCTGAAACTGACGGCGGAACATCATTTCAGAATAAGTCATCGGCAGAACGAGTCCGTGTCTATATACAGTGCGTATAAAAAAAGGTAATCAATTTTAGAGGGCTTATATTCAGAGCTTATTTAATTCAACAATTTAATATTACCTTAGTATGAAAGAGGAACTCCTCAGCTTTTCATGGATACTTTACTTGTACCTCTGATACCACGAATGACCGAATAAATTGATCTGGAAGACAACAGGTACGGATTCCATAGTTTTGCAAGTTTCGGTAAAATGGGTGAAATGAATGGTAACTGATGCCTCCCGGTCAGTTAGTCAGGAAAAGCAACCTTTTCAGCCTTACATTCATTAACAAAGCCTACAAAAGGGTTATTCAAAGTGGCCATGTTCATTTACAAAGAAATCAGCCAACCGAGGTATCAGTGAGCAAGAGTACTCTCAGCCTTACTTGCAAAAACTTGCAAAAAATGGAATTCATGCCTGTTGTCTTCAACATCCATTTATTCAGTCATGCATGGCATCAGAGGTACAAGTAAGGTATCAATGAAAAGCTGAGGACTTCTTTCATGCTCAGGTAAATCTAAATTATTAAATCAAATAAGCTTTGAATATCAACCCTCTAAATCTGGATTATCTTTATTTTGTTACGCACTGTATACTTACACGATATGGATCATTCGGTATAACTATCATATTGCAGAATTGCAGTTCATTTGAGTACTGCGGGGATGAAGAAATGTCCATTCAACATATCGACGATTATGTCACAAGAATAGAATATAAATGCCGACCCCCCCCCCTCTTTTTAACACGGACACACCTTGTGTATGAACAACACAAAATCCGAATCCGTCCCGCTATCAAAGTGTTGGCCTTAAAGTCCCACGATTATCTGAAAACCTTTTGTTTTTCTCGTTGGATTTCTTGAGGAATTGTGCCCCCCCCCCCCGGGAAAAAAATCTTAGATCCGCCCTGCTAGTATTTACTGTTCTTATTTCTATCATTAATTCATCTCAGCAGACAGAGTTTGGACCATCGCCATAGGCCATGTTCAAAACAACATTGAATACCTGTGAGTATGAATTCAGTCTTAGTGAGTATAGCCATGTATATTAATGATAAAATGATGATAATTATAACAATAATAATAATGAAAATGATAATATGATAGTAATTATAATGGTGATAATACATGTAAAGATAATCTTGATACTGATGGGAATATCATCAATAATAGTGATAAAAATTATTATATTGATAACGATGACAAAAATTTGAAATAAGAATAATGATAAGAAGATTTTTTGATAAGAATGATAATAATGGTAACAATAACAATGATAGCAAAAATAATAGCGATAATAATAATAACAACAATGATGATGATAATTATAATGATAATAATAGTAATGAAAATAATAATAATGCTAATGATGATGATGATAATAATGATTGTATATACAGAATTTCAAAGTAACGATGGTACCAATTTCTTTCAATCTTCAGGGATCCAGTGACGAATCAAATCAAGGGATTTACGCCTGACGTTATCGAAGCAGGTAGCTTATATCTCTTTATTCTATGGACAAGATCGTATGATGCTTTTTTTCCTCTATTAAAGAAGGAACTTTGTGTCTTCTTCAAACGAAAAATTATTATTCTGTTTTGGTGATGGAAGCGAGTATCAATTTATTTTAATCATCCATTCTCATATATCATAAGCCAAACAAGAAAAAGGATGGCAGGTTGAAGCCGTTTTCTGTGCCATTCAAACAACATTACGACGTTTGGGGGATATCCCAGTAGCCCAATAGCCCATGAAAACAACATCAGAATCGCGGGCTGTCGGTCTCGTATGGCTGTTTGTTCTCGTATACCTTATGACGTTTCAGAAGGACCACGAGATCGGTGTCACCGAATGAGATGTCCATCCGGAAGAGATGACACCGGCAGACGTTTTCTCCATCACGCAGCCAGAAACTCCCGTCTATGAAGTGGGCCCATTGTCATCAAAAGAGAGTGTCAAAATAGCTCACTTGCTATTCTCACTCGCCAACCGTCCACTCATTTGAATAAGAAGGGGCGGCGTCACCGGATGAGATTTCGTGTCATTTTGTATTGAAAAACATCTGCCGGTGTCATTTCATCCGGATGGACATCTCACGGTGACACCGGCATCGTCAGTCGAAATGATCTGTAATTGATCTCGTCGACTGTCGGAATCATAATGAATAACTTTAAGCAACAAAACCAGGCGCGTTCTAGAGCAAACGATTTTTTTTTTTTTTTTTTTTTTTTTTTTTTGGGGGGGGGGGGGGGCTACTGGGGGCTTAGAGGATATGTCCAGAGCTAGAGCAAAGCGACTAAGAGGTGGGAGGGGGATAACCTTCCCTCCCCCCCCCCCCCCCCACACACACACACGACTTCGAAAATACACATCTACTACATTTTTTATTGGCAAGCGAGCGAAGCGAGCGAGCCAAAAAAAAAAACCAGTTCTTGTTGTAATTGTCATCAAGATACAACCTAGACTGGCATATTTAAATGGTTTATTTGGCTACCTCGTTAGATATACCTCACTGGCATATTTTTTGCTATTCAAAACCACCTCGTTCCGTAAAGAGCGAGCGCAGTGAGCAAGGAAATATAGACTCCTCAGGCCTATAAAATAAAAAAAAATACATTCGGTCACCTCCCTTGCATGTCTTATTCGTTTGCCTTTCCAAATAATTCTCTATCTAGCTATTATCATGAGTGAGCGCAGAGAGCGAGAAAAGTAATGTACAAAATATAATACACACCGGCGTACATCTGTTTCGAGGAGGGGGAGGGGTTGATTGAAATATGTTGTCGAAATTTCTCGCTCACACTCCACCCTCTTGCCCGCCCGCACACCGTCCCCCATACATCTGTACATACTATTTGTTTATTAAAAAATAACCACATCTACGCATCTACTACTACTAGGACGTCTTAGTTTGTCATCAAAATACAGGCCTATAAGATATTTAACTGGTATATTTGGTCACCTCACAATGATAAACCTCGCTGGTCCAGTATATTGTTTCCTGTCCAAGACCATACTTATAAACGTTTCTAAAATTAATACATGTATTATAAGCGAGCGAAGCAAGCAACGAAAAATTACAATCATAAAGTATCATTTCGACATCAAAATACATGATATATTATGTCACCTCCGTTGCTGCCAATTGGTTTGCCTTCCCAAATAATTCTTATTATGAGCGCGCGTAGCGAGCGAAGAAAAATACAAAATTCACTAATTGATCTTATCATGTTCACTCCCTGCCAGAATTATTTCGAGGATAGTCGGCCACGTCGTTGCAAATGTTATGATATCCAGGCATAGACTGTTGCTGCGATAAACATGATAATAATTTTTTTAATCCTGAGACCAGGTTATCATGGTTATACTACTCCCTTCTTGTGATTTAGTAACGTATAATGATATTTATCGGCATCTTCCGTTCTCGTAGAGGGTAATGCGAATAGGTTTATGGTCACAGGCCTTTATCTCCTGAAGATTCACCTATTTCAGGTCAACTTTGCCGCTCCGGAATAATTGCATTTATATAGGCCTAACTAACAATTATCGAGTAGAAGGATAGCATAAACTTTGGATAGCGAGACAAGATGCAAACCTTTTTCCTCTCTTATGAATAGTAATATAACCGGTATTGGTTAAGATCATTAAAATGCGAGCGAGCGAAGCGAGCGAGCACTCCCAGGTTTTTCCTTTATATTTTTTCCTCTTTATCCTTTCTTTTTCCTCTCGATCTCTTTTTTGATATGCGGGTTTAATACAAGGACATGATATTAGAATATATATGAGATTAAAATTGCTCTTATGTCGTCAGAAAAATTGGGGAGGGGGGGGGGCTTGAGCGATTTTTTTTTTTTGGGGGGGGGGGCTTCAGCCCCCAGCCCCCTAAGCCCCCCCCCCCCCCCCCCGTAGAACCGCTCCTGAACAAAACTTTGAGTCATTCAACTTGTCATATGCATTCTATATGTTTTTCTCTTTCTCTCTCTTCATTCATATTGTATGAAGTGTGCGACATAGCCAACAAGAACTGCGAGTTGGTGTGGGATTTATATTCCAACTGCTGGGACTCTGAGGCTGGGCAACGACCTCGTGGTGGCTTCGGTCTTATGTCTGGATGGTATGACGCTTGCGCAGGTAAAGAAGGTTCGGATTTGGTACAACTGAAAAAAAAACATTTTGAGCTTTCTAATTCTCCTTATGTTTGCAAAAATATTGTATATATATATATATTGGAAGAAAATAAATGAAATGAAGCTGACGTAGCTCTCGATCATGTCCTTTTATTATGGCAAAAAAAAAAAAATTATATAAGAAATTATCCCTTCATAAGAATTGCTTTTCAAATGCCGACATCAGCTGGTCATGAAAAGGTAGAAACAGGTGAAAATTTGGTATAAAAATACTACATGCACGTGCATGCCGTCCTTTCTACACATCCTCACTGGTGTAGGCCTATGTTGCATGACCATAAGAAAAATTCCGTGAAATTTCTATAGAGGTTACTTATGAAAAAAATAGCATACATAAGTCCAAAGTTTCTTCCATGCATGACAAAAGAAACGAATTTTCTTGTTTAGACATTGCAATGAATATTTACACTCCACCTACCACTATAGATTATAATCTGGCAAAAATAAAGAGAGTGAAAATAATTTCTTTTAAACATTTCCAGGATGGGCACAGGCTTACAACCGACTGTTGACATTTGGTTTTACCATACCGTTTCGCAAGGGACCTAAGGTCGCCTTATATGTCCGCAATGACAGCGCCACTGTTTACACCGATCTCACGGGGCTCAGGTTTGGATTCATAGACGGATTTTGGTCGGACGAGTTCTGCATTGGGCGATATGGACCGGACGGAATTACCGTAGGTGGAATGATGACTATTAAAGATTATAAAAGAAAAATGGTATAAATAGAAATACATGTTTTGAAGATCTACATAGGAATCAAAGAGAGCCAGCTATATCTGAAAGAAAATCATTACAAAAAATGAAATTTTAGGAACTAAGCAACAGTTCGGTTATTATTGCTACTTTCTTTTTTCCTGCTATTCGTAGGGGATTCGCAAAAGCTTGATTATACTGACAATCCGAAGAACGTCTGATTCTATAAATAAAACTCACACATTACGATGGTATTCCTACAAAGCAAAGAATTATAGATATCCGATTTAAAGAAAATGATTCTAATTATTCACTCATTTATTCATAATTGATGTATCTATTTATTTATCAATCTGTTTATTCATTTATTTATTTATTTATCTATTCATTTATTTATTTATTTATTTGTGAATTTATTTAGGCATTTAAATATTTAGGCATTTATTTATTTGCTTATTTATTTATTCATTTAATTCATTTATCTATTTATTCATGAAACAGTTTAATGATTCCTTTATTCCTTCCGATTCATATTTTATTATCACATATGCTCAGGGCGTTGATCTACAACCGGACCAGGTATTTCACTTTGCTACCGGACAACAGGTGGCGGATGCTGTTCTTGCAGGGGAAGTAAGTAGTAATCGTGAAATTATCCACAACTTAAAATAAAGATCAGAATTTGCCTATCGGAGTAAATAAAAACAACAAAATGATTCTAAAAAATCTTGATTTGATTTTTTTTTTAATAAGTGAACAAAAATACGGGCACAATTCCTATTGTAAGAGAACCAATAATCATGACAACATTTTGTTTGATTTCTTATAAGAACTGTTGGGAATAAATTAACCATTCCGTAAAAAGTATGCAAATGTGATAACCTTTAATCTGGACGTTTTTATTGCTTATAATAATAATAATAATAATAATAATAATAATAATAATAACAATAATAATAATAACAATAATAATAATAATAATAATAATAATAACAATAATAATAACAATAATAATAATAATAATAATAATAACAATAATAATAATAATAATAATAACAATAATAATAATAATAATAATAACAATAATAATAATAATAATAATAATAATAATGATAATAATAATAATAATAATAATGATAACAATAATAATAATGTGGTCCATTTATATAGGGCAGCTACTATATGCATATGTCTCTTAGCTTTATATGCATATACTCAAATGTCCTTAAGTTTTTTATCTTAACAGAATCATTATATAGATCCTCCTCTCATTACAATCTTCATCAACCAAGATACTCCACCATATTATGTTTCCGTCTCACGGAGCGTGCGTTTGTGGGTGTGCGTATGTGTGTTTGTGTGTATATATTTGGAAAAACAAAATGTATATGCAAATGATTCATTTATCCACTTTGGATAAATACGTTATATTACTCTAAGAGATATTATATACCAGGGCCGCGGAGCCGGGGGTGGGGTGAGGCGGGGTGGGGAGAGCTTCAGCCCCCCCCCCCTCAATTTTTTGAGTAGACACGTTGGCCTCTACACAATAATGCGGCAGTGATTATTCTTTTATTTTGCACGCGCAGCCCATTCCCCCCCCCCCCCTTTAAAAAACGCTCCGTGGCTGTATACTGAAAGTATTAAACGGATACTGCAGAAAGAACCGGAATTACATTTTAAGACCAAATTGTTTTGTAGAGTTATCAGTGTAAACTGACGGGAGTACTTAGGGACTGCTTCCCCCCTCCCTCCAGTAAATACCATTTTGAAAAATCACACATTTTCATTAGAAAGAAGTTAAGATGCTTTGCTCGCTTGCAATCAAGTTTAGTGGAAATTCGACAGTAATAGGATATTCCACAAATTAAGATGTCCCCCCCCCCCCCCCCAATTTTTTTTTTCACCGTCACCGTCACCGTCGCCGTCACTTTCCATCGAAAATAACAGGTGGATATTGCCTTCACGCCGATCAAGCAACCGGCAGTAGAAAGCAACCTCAAGCGGATCACTCCCGATGACTTTCCGGAACGCTGTCTCGGTGGAGGACCCAGCATGATGACGCAGAAGCGCAACGTCGAATTCGTCCAGTGGTGGAATGAGGCGTTCCGACGTTTGGTAGGGACCAAGCGCTACACAGACATCTGCGAGAATGTCTTGCGAGAACATGGTTAGTGGCGAAATTAGATTTATTCTTATACATTTCTTCCCCCTTCTCTCTCTCTCTCTCTGTTCTTCTTCTTTTTCTTCTTCTCTCTTTCTGCTTCTCCTTCCTCTCACCTTCCCCTTTCCCCTCTTCTTCTTCTTCTACTTTTCTTGTTCTTCTTCTTCTTCTTCATCTTCTCCTTTCATTTCTCCTTTTTTCGTATGTGTTCTCCTTTTCTCCCCCTTTTATTTTCTCCTCATAATCTTCTTTTCTTCTCATTTCGCTCC